>CP125974.1:99031410-100231410 GCA_030063025.1 Avena longiglumis
CTTAGTTGATTAACAGTTGACTGATTAACTCAGGTAATCAGAGTATCGTCCCGTTACCTGAAAATTGTCTATTCGACCTCTTTTGTCTTTGTTAGCAGCCACTTTCTGAACACCGCCTAGAAACCAAATTTTAATATTAAAACATTTTGGAAGATATTAAGTAGTCATAGTACTGTGTCATTTATAGATGTGCCGTAATTATATTGTATTTTGTATTGTTTGCTTTTATCTGCAGTAGATTCCTCAGTTTGTGTTGTATAGATATACTAATTAATGGATAGATATAATGAAAAATAAGAAAAGGCATTGGGGTGAATCCTCTTATAACAGATAAATGCTTGCATGCTTGGCCACTCAGTCTAGTTTTAGAGTGCAAGGGAGTATCTAAAGGATCAATCTGTATGTTCCCTTCAAATAGAAAAAACTGTCGCCCAACTTCTTTCTTTTAGTGGTTTTTTTTCTCATTGAAATATTGAAGTATTGAACAATGGAATAAATCAATGATTTAGGAATATAGTGTTATTTCGCTTTTAAGGCTCATTTTTTTCTTCAGGATTGTACTAATTCTTTGGATACATAGATGATATTGCAAGTAAATACCCCTTTACTAGTTCCTAAGAAGACCTTCATGGCCAGGATGTAGAATAAATACCAACAACTGTTGACCCACATGTACACTTCCCTTGTAGCTTTCGCTTCTAAAGGTACACGATCACTGGAAAGAAAAGTTACAGGAGATACCAGCTCAGTCACTTGAAGCAGTGTGCAAACAAGTCAGGGACTTGTATTGAGATTGCAGTTGGACTGCATGGAGGCAGACCCCTAATGTAAATTTAGTGCCTAAGATGGAAGGAGGATCGTTTGTAGACTTAATCGAGGTAGAAACTATGGGTAAAATTCAGTCATGTCCGCAGATAAACCTGTCTGTGTATCACAACTCGTAATTCAAGTTAAGAAAAATAAATAGTGCTGCTTTCCTATCAATCTTGTGAACATTATGCTTCCGGCTTTCTTACAAGGGCATTGTTTTGAAAAATAATACTGGAAAGAATATCTGTTTAATAAACTTAGTGGAAGCTGAGGCTTCAGAGTACACCACATATAATGGTCACACGTTAAGCGCCGGAGTCAAGCCTCTCTGAGTACATTACCAAGGAAACTATCATCAGAATATTTGAATGCAATTACGTAATGAGTTTCTTGAGCGTAAAGCTCCTTGTCAAGGTCTCATTTGGAACAATGTATAAGGTATGGATTGTTTTAAACCTTTTCACAAGCTATCTGAGGTTACTAAGAACATGCTATAATGTACATCATATAAGAGTTTACACAGGGCATTCTAGAAGATGGACAGAGATTTCTGTGGAGAAGCTTGAAGAAAGTTCTTCAGTGATACCTGAAAGATTTCCAAAATGTGGTTGCCACTTTAATGGCAGACCGCAAGCATGAAAAATGAGTAGTAAAGTTAGTTGGCTTCTGTTATGAAACAGAGAAGAAGGTGGTAGAACAAAAATGGGATGTATCATTCTTGTTGATGTGGTAGTAGCACCACCATCTGTGCTTCGAGTATGTGCCTAATGGGAACTTTGCCAAGTATATTTATGGTATGTGACTGGAGCCTCCTGTAGTCCCAATACATACTCCAAATATGAATTCTTTCTTATATTGACCAAATTTTCCACTGGACTTAATAAGAAAATTTGGATTATAACTCGTACGGTAACACCCCTTTTTACCATATCCTTCGTCTGGGAATAAGTGATTCTGATTTGTCTAGATTCGCATGTATCTAGACTGCGCTTAGTGTATAGGTACATACGAATCTAGGGACAAATTCAAGCCACTTATTTCAGGATAGAGGAGTAGATAAAATTTATCTCTCCTAAAAACATGGTCTTTGTCTTATGTGTACAGGTGAATCTTTGTCAACTTGATTGAATACACGCTTGAACATAATCATGGGAATTTGTTGTAGTATGCTCAAATGGATGCTCTATATTCCAATTGTCCATACAAATCTTACGTACTAACAATATTTTTTGTTGATAATAATAAGGAAGCCAAAAAATTGCTGTTTTTCTGTCTCTAGACTCTTTAGTGAAGGGCCCAAAGGAACACACGGGATGTTGTGGGGAGAACTGTAAGTCTCATCAATAAAAACATTTCTTTGATATAAAAATTTGTATGTTTTCCTCTGCTTCCTATGCTTCACAAATTTATTTTAATATGTTTCAGACAATACACGCTTCCAGAATATTTGCATAAGGGAGAAATTTCCAGCAGAGCGGATATGTACAACCTAGGTGTTTTAATTTTGGAGATTGCTACAGGAGAGAAAATGAGCCCTCACAATGAAGACAACCCCTACTCTACAGCCATTTTATTTGGCCGGTTGCAATGTAAGGCAAACTTACTTAATATATCATGTTTTCTTTTATAAACTTCCTTTTATATTTTCATATAATCTTCTTGTTCCAATTCGATAGGTACTGGCTAAAACTGGATACAGATGAAGACATAGCATGGAATTACCCATCATTGGAGACTAGTTACATTTGATGACGTGAAAAACATGCACGAGATTGGACTGATGTGTATCAAGATGAATCCTCGGAGAAGACTGCATTTCGGATATCATCGATAAGCTGAGATATACTACATCTGTAGGAGCAATGACGAATATGGTATGATTTTCTAAAAATGCTCCTCAATTCTGTCTGTTCCATATGTTTAGCCTGCCTTTGTCCATGCGTTCAGATTGGGAGTTGTTCCTTCCTCACAGATATCCTGCTCCATTAGCTTCTCAGGGTGTGCAAACTCTCGAAACTCTGCTTCCTACATGTGTGCCAAGAAGGTTGAACCCCTGCTCGCTGTACTTGAAAAACAGCACAAAATACCGTGAAGATTTCAGTCTCCAGACGGAAAACTCCAAGGAGGTACCATACACGTTGCTACCATTTTATGTCAGGCGGCATTGTGCCGTCAAAGTGCAGCTACACTTCTCACTGTGGCACTGCGCGAAAGCAGAGGAAGAAAGCACCGTCCAACAGCGTATTTATTTACGATTCCTTCACCTTCTGCAAAGCAGTATAGCGTAATGGTCAGGACCTCAAGAATGTAAACCCAGATTCTGTTGCTGTGTTTTTTGAGGAAGTAAGAAATATGGTCATCATGAGGTGCAAGAGGTGAAGATACTGCCAGAGTAACTCCACTGACGAGGCTGCCTCAGGCTCAGATCAGGTGAGTGCAGTTGAGAATACGTGTTGTTATGCACACTAGTGCGTGAATTTAAATTGAAGATATGCCTTTCTTATTTTTCTTTATTCACATGGTATCCATGGTGGTCATCTCATGAAAGTCGATCCAATCAGCAGCAATAGCGCAGAGGTACTGTTTCTTTTGATTCAGTGATGCAAGCTTCTCAATAGAGCAGAGGCAGCAGAAGTAACATGTGTAGGATTTCTCTAACTTCGCTTGGTGTTTTTGTTGAATAGATCATAGCCACTCAGAACTATCGGCAGGTATTGTCCATACATGTTCATCCAACAGAGCCTTGGTGAGTGCTAGTTTGATAGTTTCTGCTTGGTGCGGTCATCGTTATTTCCTCAATTGGTCAAAATCCCTCCTGTTTGTAATGCAGGATCTTGACGACCAACAACAGGGGTAATGTTTCCATTTGGAACTACCAGACGAGAGTATGTTCCCACACTCCTTGCTCAATTAGTATGGTAGAATTGGATCAAATAATGCTCCTTTTGTGTAGGCAACAGTCAACTCCTTTGAAGTGAATAATGCAGACGAGCCAGGCATGCTTTCTGACTTCGCTATTTTCCTTTCCTTCCCCATGAAAGTTCTTCAAAATACCTACATTAAAGGCAGGGGTACTGGTCATGCTCGATGAACTTTCTTTCTCATTAACATTTTATATAACTTAAAGATCGGAACAGTATTCAGATTTTTCTCTCGACAAAATAGGAACACTACTAAGATTCATGACTTTTTTTCCCCATGATCAGCCATTCTAACATAACCTTCCCTATCGTAGTATATTCGGCAAAATTTATTGAGCAGGAGGAATGGCTAGTGGTTGGAGGTAGCGATGGGTACATCTATGTGTACAGTTATGAATCGTATGATACAATGGAAGAAGTAGAGTGCTTCGAAGCTCATGGTGGCTATCACATCACGTCTTTGGCTGTGGAACCAACTCAGTCTTTCGTGTTGTCAACATCTGGTGACCACCTGATTAAGCTATGGACCTGGGAGAAGGGCTGGGAATGTATTCAAACATTTCTGGGGCACTATAACAAAGTCACACAAGTAATGTTCGACCCGAGGGACAGCAATAGATTTGTGAGTGCTTCCTTGGACCGCACAGTCAAGGTTAGTTCTTTACATGGTCCTACAATCAAACCCGTGTTCTTGGAGGTCTGAGTCTTAACACTTGAGTGTCCAATGCTTGGATTTACAGATCTGGAGCATCGACTCTGCCACATGCAACATCACATTGCATGGGCATCCAGATGGTGTGATCTGTCTTCAGTACTTCTCCGGTGATAATAATCAGCAGTTTCTGATCGCCGGCTCTTCAGATGGTGCTGCCAAGGTATTACATACAGCATTTCCAGTTGAACAGTGCACTCGACTCTTGTGGTGAGTACTCATTTTTTTGTTTCACATTCTTTGCTAATAAGATATGGGACCTAGCAACAGAATCACCTGTCGGTATGATAGAAGGAGATGGAAACCAGCTCAATGCTCTCTGTCTGCACCCGGAGTTGCCGCTACTAATTACAGGTTTACATGATGGGACCGCTCAAATCTGGAAGTCCACTGGCACTGCATATAGGTACTGCTTTATACTTGTACATATATCTACTTGATGGCTAGATTACTTTTATAACATGGTGCAACTAAATGATTAGAAGTTAGCAGTTTATAGATGGTGCTGATCATTTCAGATAGTGTTGATGGTTTTGTAGCACCTTGTAGATCTCACCTCAAAAGCACACGACTACTGGCAGGGCTGGTTTGATGCCCAGAGTAATGTTTGAACATCATATTCATATGTTTTGTATATGATATAAATTCCATGGATCATGTTGAATATATATGTACTCCCAAATAAATGTGTGGACACATTTTTTGAGAGATCTCTTGGTATATGATAAATAGAAACTACTTTACCGTAACTAGCTGTAAGTGTATTGTGCAGGGGTAATGAGTAAGGTATGAATTAGTCTTTTAAGATCAGCATCGAAGTACTATAGCCACCGATCCCATTTAATTGTCACAGATTTAGGCAAAACTTCGTCTAAAACTGTGACAATTAGATCGGATCGGAGGGAGTAGCATATATTTGTAGGACAATAACTTCATGGAGACAATTTAGATAATACGGAGTATGTAACTTATCGGCCTGAACAAATGAATATTATACACATAATTGCCCAATTGATCTGAACTTCAGCCTCATCGATTCTATACATATGAGTTTCTTGTTGACAATTTTCATATACACTGACCTCGGCTTCATCATCTTGTACAGGCTTGAGAACATAACTGGTTTTAACCTCGGTGCTGTTAATGCTCTCGGATACATAAAGGAATCAAGAAGGTAATGTTGCTAATTTAGTACTGGTAGTAGAAGTAGACAGAAAAGGAAACTAAAGCATATAAATATATAGAAAAAATAAGATACCTCCGCCGAGGTAAGAAAAATCAACAATAATCTATTTTGTCGCTGGGAAGGTGGACCCATAGATACACATGATCTTTTGTCTAGTTGGGTAACTTTGATATGGAGACATGTGGACACCGCCGAAAACCATTTGATTCTGCTCTTCCGCTGAAGAGTGACCCAGCAAAAGACAAAGTGGTGGAGTGGGGAGGAGGGGTCAAATGGTAAGGATGGCAGATGGCTGCTCCACGGCTTGGCACCGCCGCCGCACGCCCTTGTGAGAGCTGGTGCAAGTCTTCCCACCAGCTTTACTTGGAGGCTGGCAATGTTTTCTTTTCTTCAGCTTATATCATCATTCGGGCCCGATGCAATTCTATCTTGTTCATTGTAGCCAACACGAAGTTTGTAATGAAGGGTATGCTAATTTGTGTAGGATTGTGGTTGGGTGTGACCATGAATAGCAATGATGGAAGCGTGGCCACTACCATATTGAGGATTCCCTTGTAGATAATGCTGTCAGATTACAAGCATACATATATGAGACCACTCCGCATCTTCTCTTGAGGTGCAGATTATCCATCCGGAATTCCGGATGTGGAATTAAGTGCTTTCAGATATCCGGACAACCGCCCTGACAAACTACTCTACTTTGGAAACTGATTTTGTTTTAGAAGATTCAGAAGTAACATTATTTTGCTGGCCTGGTTTAAGTTTAGCTAGCTAAGTGATGCACTGTTGCGACGCATATAGATATACATTGTTGTGTAGGCCTCAAGAGCTATCGGCGTCATCATTCCACCGTCCCGTTGCCAGAGACTCAAATTTCATGATGATGACCGATTCTCCCGCCTAGATACATAGAACAAACTAGCACAAACGTAAGGCTCAATTTTTTTTGAACGGTTGAATGAATTGGATACTGTGTGGTCTTCTCTTCTGATTATTTTTTTCAAAATGGGATTAGACCCCGGCCTGTGCATCCGTGGATGCACACGTCCATTTATTATGAACTATCAGGTACATACGTATTAGAGCTCAAGGGTCTGATAGGGTTGATACAAACACCAACCATCTGAAAATAAAAGAAGTATAGAACTCAAAAGCATACACTAGCTAGACATCTCTCAATCTATTAGTATGCTGTCACGAAATCTAGCAATAAATATCCTGAGCGACCATCAACATAAACCATTGAAACATGCCAGCTTGATTGGCTTATGAAGCTAATGTATCAAATATGTTGCTGAACAATAGATGGTGTAGAATTGTCTATCCAGGATAAAAGCAGTTCAAAGAGCCTGAGTTTGTGTTCTGATTCCTCTTTGTTTAACTAATTATAATCCTATTCTCAGTACTAGAAGAAAAAAACGATATTAAATCTATCATGTGGAAGCTAGGTAGAGACGAGACACCTATGAAATGATTCAGTGATACTCTATATGGATATTGCTACGGTGTCGATATATCCGAACGATTACGGAGGTAGTAAATCATATTTGAGAAGGGACTTTGAGAATATGTACTTGTGTCAATAAATCTCTTTTTTGATGGTGCAATACCGTGCCTCTCTCAGTTTTCTGAGTTGCATGTTAAAAGAATCGTGTTTATTGCCTTCAATTTATTGTACTAGCTTGTTTCTGAGATCAATTTGTAGCTCAGGCTTCACTATAACTTCACGCTTATTTCTCAGACTTCAATTGAATCATCTGGTGGTGTTTCTTTCTGAACCAATTTATATCTTAGGTTCTGACTTATATCTTTCTGAGATCATTTCTCTGGTTTACTCTATACCTCGCAAACCACCTAGGTCTCCGATCTCAGTTGAGGAGCCCCCGCAATCCAAGGGCACGCTACTCACGGACAAAGAGCATATTGTAAATTTGTGATAATAATAATAATTGATGATTGTACAATGAGAGAATGCAATGGTTTATATAGGAGAGGGGGGGAGAGGAGGTGCAGCGCACCGGCCTAAACCCTAACTTGATATACAAGTAAATATAATCTAACATCCCTAGCCTCAACCGTGACAACGCTGAGACTCAAACGAATCTCAGAAATGGTGTAGCAAGTCCTTTGGTAAAAATATCTAAACCGGGCTAGAAGGCACACGAAGAACACGCACTTCTCTCAAAGCGACCTTCTCTCAACAAAATGGATGTCAATCTTGATATGCTTTGTCCGCCGATGCTGAACTGGTTTCGCACATGTAAACAGCCGAGATGTTATCACAATATACCATGGTCGACCAATAGGTCGATTTAACTCAACAAGTAATCGACCAAATCAAGCTTCAAAGAATCATGAGCAACAACACGTACTCAAATCTCCAATAAGAGCGAGAAACCGTAGTCGACGCTTTGAAGACCAAGAAATTAAATTATTGTCAAGAAAACACAAGATCCTCAAGTGGATCGACGAGTGTCTGGACAACCAGCCCATTGCATCGGAATATGATGTCAATGATGGGTGATGAGTGGTTGATATGCAAACTATGATCTAATGTACCTTTGAGATATCTAAGTATGCTTGACATGGTTAAAATGCGGACTCTTGGATCATGCATGTAAAGACAAGCTTGTCGAAAGATATGATATTTCCGGACGTAATGGTGAGATAATCGAAGGGCTCCGGTTAAGCTACGGTATAGAGTCGATCAGAAAAATATCACCATCCGAGAATTTAGAAGAAGTATCTACAGTGTACGGGATGGTTGACAATCTAACATTTCAGCCCTAGTTAGGAGATCAATAGAGTAATCGACGCTGAGAGAAAAAGACCGTAAGAATCACGAGTGACAAATGCTATACCTAAGAAGTGATGAAGGAACCTAGATCACCATAGAGAATTCAGTTTGTAGGAGAGAAATAATATGAGTGAGAAAAGGTGTGGAGGAGGCAGTGAGAACTATATCATCAACATAAAGAAGGAGATATGCAACCTGGGTGTTAGAGTGATAAACAAAAAGAGAGTAGTCAGAACGAGAGGGAGTGAATCCTATAGTTTGAATGAAGGTAGAAAACGCGAAACCAAAGCTGGGTGCTTGTTTGAGGCCATAGAGAGATTTTTGGAGAAGGCAAACGGATCGGGAAAAGAAGAATCTTCTAAACCCAAGGTTGTTGAGAATAGACGACTTCATGAAGGAACCATGGAGGAAAGCATTTTTTACATCGAGTTGATGAATGGGCCAGGAAGAGGAAACAACAAGACTAAGAATGGTTCGGATGGTGCTAGGTTTAACTACTGGAGAGAAAGTTTTGTCGTAATCAACGCCATGTTGTTGAGAGAACCCACGACAAACCCAACGCGCTTTATACCGAGAGAGAGTGCCATCAGAATGAAATTTTTGACGGAACACCCACTTTCCAGAAACAACATTTGCATTAGGAGGGCGGGGAACAAGTTGCCATGTGTTATTGGATTGGAGTGCTTGAAACTCATCGCGCATTGCAATGACCGCCTTGGATCAAGAAGATCGATTTGTATGTTTTGGGAAGAGGTGAGAGAGTTGGAGAAGCATGAAGATTGAGGCGTGTTCGAGGAAGACGAAACCTGACTTGGCACGTAAAGCATGGAATGGTCGCTTTGGGTGCGATAATGGGAACGCATGTGAAGGAGGAGTCACAGATCCGCGCAATGGAGGAGGAGGACGCAAAGATGAGGGCAGAGATTGGGTAGTTTGATTGTCGGGGCATGAGTTTTGGGGCGAAATAAACTCAAGTTATGGGTGGTCGAGACACGGTGTCAAGGGTTCGGGCAGCTTCTAGCCCAATGGGCAGGTTAGGGACTACCGTGGTGGAGAATCAGAGCGTATTGGTCGAGGAGGGTAGTGGGCAGCCGTAAGGTGGTTGTAGGCAGGTTAGGAACGAAAAGTGAGGTGTTATGGAATTGGTCAAGCGAGGGTGGATGTGCGGAGTAGATGTAGGGGTTCTAGTGGCTAAAGGAAAGGTGTTTTCATCGAAAGTGACATGCCTAGAGATGTGAATGTGACCGTCACAAGATCAAAACACCGTATCCTTTGTGTTCATCCTAATAACCTAAGAAGACACATGGAAGGGAACGAGGAGATAGTTTGTTTGGGGAAGTAGCATAGACATTGGGAAAGCAAAGGCAACCAAAAACGCTAAGCTCAAAGTAGTTTGGGTGAGAGAGAAAAGGAGTAGAAAGGTGTTTGGGTTAGTGCTAGATGGTCTAATATTGAGGAGATAGGTTGCGGTTCTAAGAGATTCTGCCCAAAACGTGAGGGCATAGATGATTGAATGAGGAGGTGCTAACTATGTCATTGATGGCGTGAGTGATCGTCACCTTGCCATTTTGTGGGGAAGTGTAAGGGCAAGAGAAACGAAGGAGAATGCCATGTTGGAGAAAGAAATTACGGTTTGCAAAGTTGTTAAATTCTTTTCCATTGTCACATTGGATAAATTTTATGGGTAAAAAGAAGTGTGTGTTGACATAGATTTTAAAGTTGATAAAAGTGAGGGACATCGATTTGTTAAGGGGAAAAGTCCAAACGAAGTGTGTAAAATCATCTAAAATAACTAAGTAGTATTTGAAACCGGAGAGACTCACAGTTGGAGAGGTCCATAGATCACAGTGCAAAAGTTCAAAGGGATAAGTACTATGAGAAGTAGAATGCGCAAATGGTAAATGAACATGTTTTCCTTGTTGACAGAACTCACAAACGGAGGAATTATGAACCTCTTTATTACAAGGGATCGAAAAATCACTAAGTAAAGAGGATAAAGTGGCTTTATTCGGATGGCCTAAGCATTTATGCCATAGATCTATGGAGGCGAGCATGGATGATGGAGACGAGGACGCAGGAGCGCCATGAACAGAGTAGAGGTCGCCAGAGCTATCGAAGCGAGCGATCTTCGCATTGGTCATGAAATCCTTCACAGACAAGCCAAAAGGGTCAAATTCGACGGAAACATGGTTGTCTTTGGTGAAACGATTTAATGAGATTAAATTTTAATGAGGGCTGCGACTAAGACATCTTTAAGTAGGAGTGGTGTGGAAGTGGAAGATGCAAGGTTTGTACTGACACATGAAATTGGTATGGAGGAACCATCGCCTAATGTAATGGATGAAAAATGAGATGGTATGCAAGTTGACAAAGATAGTATTCATGAAGACATGTGACTAGAAGCACCAGAATCAAAAATCCAATCCGCACTGAAAGTTACCTTGAGCAAAAATTATTCATGGCTCAGAGAAACGCAGCTTGGTCCCACAAGTAGAGGGAGTCGTGCAGCTGACGGAGTGTGCATCGCTGTGGCGCAGTGGTGGCAGGAGTCGAGTACATGGTGTATGGCAGTAGTAGCCTCAGATTATAAGTGCCCGTGTCAAGGGCCATAAGGACCCATAGCAAAGGTCATCGGCGAGTACTCATGAGGCATAGGGAGCCGGGATGGCAAAGATACATGGGCGGTGAAGGAGCGTAATGAGATTGTGCAGGACCTGCAGTAAGGAGGCCAAAGGAGCTCAGATGAGGATGCACGGGCCGCCACGAACTGTAGGCAGGTGGCGGCCAATGAGAGGGCGCGTCCAGGCATTGGCCAAGCTCAACCATGCCACCAAGGGTCCCGAGAAGATCGCCAAGCCGGTGTCGCGGTGTAGCCGTGGTGCCAAGGTGGAGGAGCCGGTGTTGGAGGAGGTCAGGTGCAGCGGCCGATAGATAGGCCGGTGCCCCTATAGTTGGGGTCAAAAGTGCCAACCTCGGTGGAACAGCGCGGGAGGCGTGGCGCAGAGGCCGTGGAGCAAAGAAAGATAGGCCCGAGGGCGCAGACTCTTGAGTGAAATGGCGCGGTCCGCCTGTGAGAGCATGGAGCGGACTTAAAGGAAGGAGACGGCGATCATGGGATGAAGGATCCGCTTGTCGGGTTACCGATTGAGGCCGACGAGGAGGATCTTGATGAGCTGTTTGTCTCAACGGGATCACCGAGTTCACGGAGTTCATCGGCGATGGCCCGGAGGCGCCGGGCAAGATACCCCCACGGCAAGACGCCTCGAAGTGTTCAAGCTCTGTTGAGCGTGTTGACACGGCGCCGGCGTTGTCTGAAAAGCCGACGGAGGGCTGCCTAATCGTGCGCGGCTGGTGGCAGCCCTGAAAACGAGATTGAAAATCTCGGTGCTCACCCGCTGGTAGATCCACTGTATCACAGCGAGATCATCCTTGACCCAGCGGGGATCCGAGGGAGACGGAAAAATAATGATGAGCAACCATTATCTAATAAATAAATAAAAATAATGATTTTACAGTGCTGAATTTTTGTTTCAATACAATTGGTCGAGAATCAGATTACGCATCTGCCCCTGAGACAGAGTCTAGAAACAACCTATTAAGTGAGTACGAGAAAACAACTACACTAGACAAATCCTCTTGCATTGATCGACCATATACCAACGTGGTTGACCTGCTGGCCGGCGAACACCATATACTCTG
Organism: Avena longiglumis; assembly: GCA_030063025.1. Taxonomy (NCBI): domain Eukaryota; kingdom Viridiplantae; phylum Streptophyta; class Magnoliopsida; order Poales; family Poaceae; genus Avena; species Avena longiglumis. The sequence goes on from CP125974.1 coordinate 99,043,536, forward strand.
TAACATACTTTGGTGTGGCTCGAAAGTCACACATCGATCCCCAACACTGAGTCACACTGGTACTGATCACACACACAACACGGCTGGCAGTGCACAACCACGATTCTTCTATTTTAGAGAGCATCTCAGTGAATGTACCTTTGTCGCCATGGAGAATCTCAAATTTGTTCCATGGTTTCCAAAAGTCACATTAGCTAATTGTTGTTCTGTTTCTAGATATGCTAGCTGCTATGTTTGGCTTGTGATCTCTAAAAATCTACGCTAACGTGTCAATTAGTGCAAACATGCATGCCCTGTGGGAAAGTGCAGCACACGACTCAAGGAGACAGAAAAGGTGCTACACCTCAGTCTCCATAGCCCTAACCCGGAACCAAAACACCCAGTGAGGCAGTGAGCCATGTGTTGCCTGCCAAAACCCACCGGCGAGCAGCGACGAGCAACACGAAGAGCCGGGAGGCTCTCAGGACTGCTGGTGGGCCCTGGTCCCTCGGGCGACGGCCCGCAAAAACTCAAGACACGCCCCGACTTGGTTCGAGGGCGTACACCGACCTATACCGTCGAAGGTGAAGGATTGTTCATTGATTTCGCCATGGTAAACAAGTATACGTGAAATTCGAGCCGTGATCGCTCCTGTGTTTCTCGTGAATCGGCTCCTAGAGCCGATTGCCCCATGGTTCGCATTAGATTTACGATAACATGGGGTTTTGCTTGATCACTACAAGTTAAATCGATCTACGATAGCTTTAATGTTTTCACCACGTAATCGAACGCTACACGTAATTGAGCCTGGTACGCATAAAAGGTGAAGAATATTAACCCTAGAGGAGGCCTAATAACCAACGAAAGTCAATTACCGAACAATCTTCTCTAGAACGAATAAGCCACGCCCTATGTACTAATCGATCGCTCAACCCGCTTGTAAGGCCTCGATGAGATATTAAACTAAACCTTGGTGAACAAGGCACAACTATAACAGATCGAATCGACTAAATAAAGATCATAAGATGCTACCCTTACACTTGAAAAGGTGCAAGGTAGCGAGATAACTAGAGGCATAACTTCGACAATAATAATGAAAAGCTACCGATGCTAGCCTCAAACAATCTATGATAATGGTATTACTCGCCATCAACAACGCTCAAGACGAGTAAAACCAGGTAACGATAGTAGATATCGCCTAGATCGCAAGATGCCATCTAGGCAAAGATGGCACTTACCCTAAAGAAACCCTAGAAACAAGTATGGCGCCGAGATTGTGTTTGTTGTGAACGTGGTTGTCCTCCTTTTCGATAACCTTAGGTACATATTTATAGTCCGAGACTCTCTACTTTTGGAATAACCCTACAACTCTATCTTTACCTAAACTGAAACGAACCTAAACCGACTTAAACCTACTATGATACAAGATACACGGGCAATTTAGCCCAAATCCACACACTAGGCCGATCCAACAACACGCTGAATATACGATCTTCCAAGCCCATCTTGATCACGCCCATCTCCGCCTTTGGCCAAAATACGGCGATAACATTATGCCCCGGTTTTGGCAATGATAATTCCAAAACCACTGTGTGTTTTTTCTTCTTCTCCTCTTTTTTTTCTATCGGCCGCGCGTCACTGCACGCGGCGTAACGTAATCGCCACGCTACCCTTCATCATGATGCCCTGCCTTCTCAACTCCTCAGCGCATGATTTGACGATTTTGGCAAAGGTAACTGGAAACCGCTATGGCATTGAACCGCCTTTCCACTATTCCTTATTTAAATTCGCTTTAACAGCCGCAGCCCCATCTTCCTCTAGTTGCCGAAAACCCTCTTCCTTCGCCGAAAAACCTCTTTTCGCCATGGCCTCTTCGCTTCCTCCGGCGTGTCTTCCCACGCCCAACTCGATGAGCGCATCGAGAGCCGACGCCAGAGCACCTTACCACGGGCGGCAGATAAGATTTCGCCATGATGGTGGGACGAAGGGATCGATTTTGCCCGTCGAGGACGATGCGCCCCTAATCGACGGTGAAGAGAGCCTATGCCTCGTTGACGGGAACCGAGGCGAGGAGCAAGGACGACGCCTGGTCGGATTTGCCGAGTCCTCCGACGAGGAGGAGGAATCGGGAGGACACTCCTCCGACGAGTACCACCGACGGCGCGCTTCCGCGCCGGGTCCAGCGAAGACACCGAAGATGACGACGAGGACGAGGAGGTCCTCGCTGGTTTCTTCAAAGAAGAAGAGCCGAGGATTTACGCCGCAAAGCTACAAGACAAAGGGAAGAGGACGGCGGCGACAAGCATTTATCTCGCCTTTTAGATTAGGAACCAGAGCAAATGAGTAGTAGGCTCCTTTGTAATCAATCGCCCTTTGTAAGCAATCATCTTTGAATGAATGAAAATCTATTTCCGAAGATTGCCTTTGTTCGCCTCGATCTTGCCGATAGCCACGATAGGTCGATGTCCTAGAAGTCGGCGACACCGCATCGGCTCTCAACATACCGCACGATACGCTAAACAAGTCAATGCAAAGAGCCGATGACTACCATCGGCTTCTCCCAAAAACGCTGATGGTCAAAACTTGGTCGCATCTTTAGGCACATTAAACGGCCACTTCTTGGTTTCCAACGATGACCGCGACCTTTCTCAAAACGGGCACCCAAATCTCCAATTGCCCATCGAAAAACGTGTCTCGCACTAACGACTAGTGACAAGCAAAGATGAAGATGACGGTTGAGATCGCCGAGGTGGATCGTGTCCGTCGACGCCTCCACGCCTTCAAGCATTTCTAGAGTCGGCGACCGCATCGCTATACATTTTTATTCGCCGATTTTCAAAGATCGCCATATTTTTACCGTCCATCGCTCGTGCTTTTTCTTAGCCGATTTTATGTATCGCCCTCAAGTTTTATCGCCCAACATCCCACATGCTTGGGAAATATTTCTTGAGATGTTGACCGCTGACCGCCATCGAATTTCACGCCATCCAACCGCCGAGCATGTATGCTTTCCTCTAAAACTTGATCGACTCACGGTCCATGCCAATTTGGAGACCATTTACCATATGTCGCATCCTTAGTCCCCAAGGGCAACACGGCTTCCCATACCGTATCACCAACGTGGAACTCCTTTGGCTTCACTTTCTTGTTGTATGCACTAGCTACTTTGGCCTTGTTCTCTTTGATTTTCTCCAAGGACCATAGCTCGAGCTCGTTAAATCCTCCACATCGCCACTCATCGTGGTCATGATTCTTCACCGTTAGATCGTCTCGAAAAGTGACGCCTCGATCCAGCCGTAATTTCCTGTGGTAGGACCTTTTGTCCATATACTAGATGGTATGGTGAGGTTTTATTGCTCCATGGCATGACATGCGATAAGCCCATAACGCCTCGACAAAACCTCGTAACGCCTTGGGTGCTCATCGACTTTTCTCTTGATCATTGATGAGGCTCGTTGACGCCTTTTGCCCATTTGCTTGAGCATAGTATGGAGATGATCTAATCACCTTGATCCCCATGTCCTCGCAGAACTTTCTAAACTCCGAGAAATAAAGACCGAACCTCCATCGGTCGTGATAGTTTGGGGAATCCAATCTATGGATGACATGTTCTTTCACAAAATTGATAACATCCTTCGAAGCCATCGATTTCATCGACAGCCTCCACCCATTTGGTGAAGTAGTCAGATAGCCGTAATCCACATGTGGCCTTTGCTTGATGGAGGATTGATTTTGCCGATCATGTCCATGCCCCAACCTCGAATGGCCAAGGCTTGATGATGGGGTTCATTGTCGACGCTGGTACCATCCGGATTTTTCCAAATTTCGACATGCTTGACACCCTTTGTAGTAGTTGACAGTCCTCAAGCATGGTGGGCCAATAAAACCCCGATCACCGATCAACCATTTCATCTTATGAGCCGATTGGTGAGTTCCACAGCGCCTTCGTACCTCGTAGGAGCCGATTGGCCTCCGTCCCTGCATTTGAGCAATAGCCTTCCGTAGTCCTCAGAAACATGTCATCCCCAATAAGCATTTCATGGCTTTGTACCTTATCCGCTTAGGTGCCCCTTGTCAATCCTTCAAGTAATTGAAGATATCGGCTCTCCGCCTTCCGCCTGTGAACTGCATCAACGCTTCGGCTCTTCTACCACGCCCTGTAGCTCAAGCCATCTCGCAAGATCGCTTGCCTCGGTATTCTGCGATCGTGGGATCCAAGTGAAGTTTATACCGGAATTGCGCCATCACCGCGCAAGGCAGCCATAATGGGAAGAGGGACTCGCCAAGACTTGTAGTCCTCCGTGAGCTGGGAAATCACCAACTTGAGTCTCCAAAATTTCCACCGCTTCGCCTCCGGCCGAGGAGTAACTCCATCCCTTGCATATCGCCTCGCATCGCCACATTGTTGGTGCGAGAGGTAGACAACTGATGGAGAAGGAAATGTTGACGGGCGACACGAGTAAAATGCCGATGCCGCAGCCCATCGCCACAAACCGATCCGCCGAAAACATAGCCCACGCCTATGGACAAGTACGCTATGTTAGTGTTGATCCTTTCAATGATAAGATCGCCGCCGTCCCTTTAATCGCTGCTGGTTGATACCGGATGTCAAACTCGATAATGCAAACATCCATTTGCCCACCGGTTTTTAACATAGGAGCCAACAAAGATGTGCTTTATGACGCCTCGACGGTATATGATGATGATCTTCACGATAGCAAAATGTGGCAACTTGGTGCAGTGAAAACAAAAGAGGCACAACTTATCGATATCGGTACCTTGTCTCTCGGCCCAAAGATCCTTCGCTATGTAAAAGACGACTCGCCCAAATTTCATCATAAACTTGCACCACTACCGAGGCGATGGACGGTCACCATCGACAAGTAAATGTAGAACGGCGTCAGCGCGTGGAACTAACACCGGGCTTTGTCGATATTCTTGATCTCGTCAAGGCTCGTTGTTGTTCTCGCTTCACGAATTCCTCGCCGATTTGATTTTACTAGTCCCATGAACGGCTCTATTCTTCCCGACAGATTGAGATGAATCTTCCGACGGTTGATCTTGCCGGCGAGGGACTGCAGCTCTTTCTTTGTAGTGGTGGCTTCATTGTTCGTGACCGCTCCCTCGACTTTTCAAAGCCGATCTCAATTCCGCTCATGGACCAAAAACCCAAGAACCGACCGCCGCCACCAAGGCACACTTCTTTGATTCATCCAGAGTCAACTTCCTTGTTCGGTCCAGACGCTGCTGCATCGTCTAAGTGTCCGTATACTGAAGCGATTTCGACCACCACGTCGTCGATGTAAATCTCCACCGCTTGCCGATCGATCATGAAAATATAATTCATGGCCCTTTGGTACGTACCGCATTTTTCACCAAACGCCATGACTACATATTCAAATAACCCCACCGACTTCGACTCAATGCGCCTTGTGTATGTCTTCGAGCCATGAAGATCTGGTTGTAACCGCATTGCCGCCCATGAAGCTCAAAATCTTATGACCACCGCGATTGATTAATGTTTCGCCACGCAAGATCGGTACTCATCCTTTGGGGTAGCTCATGAGATCCCGAAATCTATAGCAACACGCCATCGGCCATCCTTCTTCTACAGTGCACGATACTAGAAATCCACTCAAAGATACCGCATGGCCCGATCAACTTGGTCACAACATTTTCTCGACCTCTTTCTTGATTTCTTCCGCATTTCGCCTTCATTTGTCGTGTTCGCTGAAACGGCCAAATCCTTTTTTGAGCGGGAGTCGATGCTCGATGATGCTCCTGCCCAACCTGCATCTCCGTAGTCCCAGCGGCTACCGATATTGTTTCAACAGGCTATCATCGGTCCCGCAGCTCAGATCTAACTTTCACGATAAATGTTGGTCGTGGCTTATCCTCAGACCAATGTCGATCTCTTCTAGCTCATCAAATGTAAACCCATACCTTAGCTTTCCACACCGTTAAATCGACGCTAAACACAGGCAACGGTAGGTGAGGATAACAATAATTTGGGCCGATTGCTTGAATCGCCCCTTTTGCTTGCATCACCAAGGACGGTTTACACCTTATTGTTTTATAAGGCGTAGCATCTCTGCCACGACTACATGAGCCGCTTGTCGATGATCGCTGCTTTTTATTTTTGTACGATCGCAGGATCGCCGCACTACCTGATGATCGTGGGCTTTTCTACTCAGAAGGCCGGATAAGACCAGCCTCACCCCGCTTTTTGTAGCTTCACGCCATACCGCCCAAATTGATTCCAGATCGGCTCTGGTCTTCGCTTCCTGACGCTCATGCCAGCTATGGAAATCTCGATAGAATCATCTGCGGATGACCTCCACTTCGCCTCCATCCCACCGATCGCATCGGTGCATTGTGGACGGATGCGCAATTAGCGTGAATCCAATCCTTCCAAGCAAGACATGTAAGTGCTCTTGCCGTCCACAACGAAGAATGACGTGGTACGGTTTTCCGCCCATCGTCAGTCCACGCTCAAGACGCCTTTGCGCTCAAGACCCACCGCTGAAGTCGCTTAACGGACGTTGGTTTTGATCGACCAGAGTGGAGCGCCCCAAACGTCGTAGCATGGAGTACGGCATGATATTGATCGCCGCCCGTGTCCACCAACATCTTGCCGAAGTTGCCCATTGATGTAACCTCGCAGTATGTGGCTTTCGGATGTTTGTAACCCTTCTCACGTGGCTTTCAAAGATAACCGCCGTGGACCGCAAAACCGTGCCACCGTAGCTCATCGGTTCTTGGCGCAGAATTCGACGAGTACAAACACCATGTTTGTGCCACCGATGTCTTTGCATCGCTTTTATCGGTTTGGGCGCCACTCTTCCTTGTCGGGCCTTCCGCTTCCAAGTCTCGCCACTTTGACGGCCGATCGTGCTTTTCTTCAAAGCGTGAGATACCGCGCTCAGCTTCCTCCAGTTACGCAGCCTCCGCACTCTACGCTTCGGTGTGTCTGAGTCCGTCGACACCACCTTGACGGTGATACCGCCTTCGCTTTTGTCACTCTCGCTTCGAGGTCTTCGCCGAGCGGACTTCGTGACGGCTCGGGTGGAAGAGGCCCTAGACGCTTGAATATCGACATCGCCTCGTCCTCCTTCTCACGACCGCATTCCGCGCTTGTCGATCAGGCAACCGCTCATCCCCGCCCCAAAGAAGACCAAGAAAGGACAATCCCAATGTTTGTCTCGCGCTTTCCTTTTCTTTTGACGGTCCCTAGCAAGGTGCTCACATCTTTCGTTGCTCGCTGCTACGGCCGACGCTGGTCATACCGCGCCATACTTGTTAAGGAGATGCGGAATGTGGCTTCGATATCGCACTCTCCTCACTTGTTCCTCATAATACCGCTTCGTCATTGTGGCGGGCCGGTCGCGTGGACTAGCCTCCTCTCTTTTGCCCCGAGAGCGACCAACTTCCCGCTTGTACGGTCATGGTGGTACCTGCACTCGCCATATTAACGCCGAACGAGAAATCTAGCTTACGCCATGAGCGATCGAGTTCTACCATGTTGACGCCGGAAATGGGTTTGTGTCCACTTTCATAGCGAATCGCCCAAGGATCGACGGCCTTGTTCTATCGCCATTTGGATTTGGCGTAAGCTCTTTGCACTCATTGGTGGTGTGGGTGAACGAGTGATGCCACTTGCAGATGATCTCCCGCTTATTTCCGAGCCGTAGGGGTTTTGTGGCCTTCGGTAACCTCACCGCTTCTTTTCAAAGAAGAATCGAATATCTGCTCGCTTTGCTCACATCAAGTCGAACCCTTTGCGTGCCCTTGCTGCTTTCACCCATTTGCAAGCTACGTGATCTGCCCCGAGCCCATTCAGCTACGGCCACCTCCCCGGTCCCGTAGGATCTTCTTCTCAGATCGACTGTGCCCATTATCGGACGCTTGAATTTGTCTTGGTACAACCTGTGGTGGCGCTGTTCATACATCGCCGGGCCATGCGCCAATGAGTTGTACTCCACCGGAAAGCGATCCTTGATGGGTGCCGAGAGACCCAACACCGCCACCGACCGCTTCTTCTCGCTTAAACGAGCCGAGTAACATCGGTTCTTGACCCCGAAGCGCCGGATGTACTCGCCACGCTCGTCGCCGACTCGCGCCAGTCCGCAATGCCACCTCGTAGCCTCGAATGGTACCGGATGTGGAACCGCTTCTTCCAGCTTCCGTGTATGAATTGAATCGTGGTAGTGAGGTGTACCACCCAAAGGCTGGTCCCACGAGATTGCGCAAAAAATCTTACGCGATCCGATCCGATGTCAAATCATGCCTAGTTGGGCCAGGTATCGCTTATGTGCTCGATCGAGCTTGACCCTTCCGAATTCCGAACCTTGAGAACTCGTGGAGCTTATACTTGGGTGGCCGAATCAGATCAAACTCTGGGGTACGGCTTTGAATAGCCGATTGTCCTTCTTCGCACGGTTCAATTGGTCCTCGTGATGGTACCGATTTGCTCCACTCGCTTGAGCCGTAGGGGAGATTCTCATGACTTGTTCCAAGTGGCATACTTGGTTAGCCATGCTCGCTTGTCGGCCCATCCCAGCTATCGCCGCTTCCGCACACGCCGCCTCAAGATCCCGCCTCAGAACTCGCCGCAGTAAACCTGCGGTTGCAACTGCTTTGGTGCGTGTCGTTATTGCGCCCGCACGAGGCGCATATATCCGCAGGGATCTCCTTAGGTGGCTCAAACAGAATTGGCACGCCTGGTCGCCCAGCCTTGTAGACGACGAAGCCGCTGCTCCCGCGGTTCCGGAGCGCAAGTGCGAATGGCACCGTGGCCTGGTCCGAGCGTCTTTCTCCCGGTGAGTCCCTGAGTAGGCCCCGACGGAGAGTACCGATGTTTCATGATCTCCTCGAACCACGCGAATCGCGATCCGCCAAAGCTCACCAGTTTCTCGTAATGGCGGCAGAGAATGAGCCACCATGTAGTTGACTTCGCCGAGAGCTCGTGTGCTCCTCCAAGGAATGCATGATCCACCTCATCAAGAGCACTCGGGAGAACCCCTCCACCGATGCCATGCTTACGGGTCCTCTCAAAGAGCCGATGAGGTCTTCTTCAAGAGAGCCTTGATCTCGCCATTTGGCCTTGTGCTCGCTGTAGATCATAAGTGACTGGTCTGCTCTCCATCGCAGGCTTGGATGTTGATGTAGACGTTGTTGAAGGTCCCACCGGCGTGCTGTAATGTGTTGCCAAAACCCACCGGCGAAAGCAGCGACGAGCAACACGGAGAGCCGGAGGCTCCCAGATCGCTGGGACCTGGTCCTCGGGCGACGCCGCAAAACTCCGCACACGCCCCGGCTTGGTTCGAGATGCGCACCGACCTATACCGTCGAAGGCGAAGCGATTGTTCATTGATTTCGCATGGTAAACAAGTATACGTAAAATTCGAGCCGTGATCGGCTCCTGTGTTTCAGAATCGCTCAGAGCCGATTGCCCCATGGTTCTATTAGATTTACGATAACATGGGGTTTTGCTTGATCACAACAAGTTAAATCGATCTACGACAGTTTAATGTTTTCACCACGTAATCGAACGCCCTACACGTAATTGAGCCCGGTACGCATAAAAGGTGAAGAATATTAACCCTAGAGGAGGCCTAATAACCAACGTGAAAGTCAATTATCAAACAATCTTCTAGAACGAATAAGCCACGCCCCTATGTACTATCGGATCGCTCAACCCGCTTGTAAGGCCTGATTACGTAGATATTAAACTAAACCTTGGTGAACAAGGCACAACTATAACAGATCGAATCGACTAAATAAAGATCAGAAGATGCTACCCTTACACTCGAAAAGGTGCAAGGGTAGCGAGATAACTAGAGGCGATAACTCGACAATAATAATGAAAAGCGCCGATGCTAGCCTCAAACAATCTATGATAATGGTATTACTCGCCATCAACAACGCTCAAGACGAGTAAAACCAGTAACGATAAGTAGATACCGCCACATGGCACTTACCCGAAGAAACCCTAGAAACAAGGGGTGGCGTACCGAGATTGTGTTTGTTGTGAACGTGGTTGTCCTCCTTTTTCGATAACCTTAGGTACATATTTATAGTCCGGAGACTCTCTACTTTTGGAATAACCCTACAACTCTATCTTTACCTAAACTGAAACGAACCTAAACTGATACGAAACCTACTATGATACAAGATACACGGGCAATTTAGCCCAAATCCACACACTAGGCCGATCCAACAACACGTTGAATATACGTATCTTCCAAGCCCATCTTGATCACGGCCCATCTCCGTCTTTGGCCAAAATACGGCGATAACATCATGTCAATGGTGCCATTCAAACTTCTCATGTCAATCACACAGTGTTGTGTCCAAGTTCATCATCACAAATCCTAATGCTTCCTAACCCTAAGTAGTAACTTGAGCATACGGCGTGTCATATGTGATATCGATGCAACTTGGCTCTACCTCCCAACTTTCGCTCCAGCAAGTGCTCCATTCTTTGGTTGTGAATAGTTCCTGCTCTGCTTCTTCTCTTATTTTAGTAGGGAAGGTAAAGCGCTAGGAGGTACCATTTTGCGCAACAACCATTCTATCGGTGCTTTGATCTCTTCAATAATGTCTTCAGGATCACGTGTGTGCATTAATTACAGAGTATTGGTGCAAATCCCTTACACTAAAGCCTATATATACAGGGTTTTGGAAATGGATATGGACCTGGCTTCTACGTGTTTAGGAGGAGGGATTACTGGAGCAAATCCCTTACACTAAAGCTGAGACGTAGTAAAGTGTTAAGATGTTTAGATGAAAACTGCAGCAAAACATGTAGTCTAATCCCCAAGGCAACCAGAAGCGGAGGAGACCTGCAACGTCGCCGGCGAGAGGGACGAAACCCTAGATGGGTTTCGAGCCGCCTCACGATCACTGGATCCTTTCTTGTCTGTACCGGATCGCAGGTAGAAGTCACATCTAAAAGATATACTACTTTTTAAAAGTATTATGCATTACACTAAAGTTGAGAGATGTAGTAAAGTGTTAAGGTGTAGTCAAAGCTGCATTAAAAACACATTGTGTAGTTGGAAAAGTGAAGCTGAAACGTGCGGTGCAACTAAAAACTGCAGCAAAACATGTAGTTGCTGACTCAACTGCATCATAGTCAACTACATAAAAATTCATTTGATTAAAGTGCATCACTGCCAACCTTAAGGCAAAATGAAGTTCAATCAAATTATAAAAAGTACAGCTAAATACACACTCAACATTTTGGTCCACTTTTCATAAATACATCCATGGTCTGCAACTTTTATTAGGAACAAACAAAAGGTAAAGAGAGAATAAAACAATCGTTTGTTGTTGTAAACAATTTAAAGTTCATCTAAATTGTTCTCATATTTTTAGTTTTTGATTTCTCTAAAAAAGAAATAGAATGGTGAAACATACATTTTCTAACATGGACGGTTCACGCATGCAACAGCCTCTTCGGTGCGGTCTCGTGTGCACCCAGAGTCATACATCTCCACCAAGACGCTACCAGCACCAATGGTTCAGCATGTGATGTGTACGTCGTGTGTCGCTTGGAGGTTGCTCCCACACGAGCGAACCAGCGCCCCGTCCTAACTCTGTCGCGTGACCGCCCTGGGAGCCGATCGATTGACTGCCACGTTGCTATGTACACTACACATGGGAGTCTTCAACGTCATCAACAAGCACCACGTGGGAAACCAGCTCCCAAAGGTCGACGAATCATATGGAGACATTTTTGGTGTATCTCGGTGTTTATGTAATTGTAAAAAATGTATTCCCATAAAAAATTCTTTGTATTCCAGAAGACTACTTCTCTCCTGACCACCAAATTCAGAAGCGATTCTATTTCGCTGGCCTGGTTTGCAGTTTAGCTAAAGTGATATGCATACGGACACAAGGGGTGGAGCTAGGTACGATTAGTGGGGTCAATTGACACCAATGATCCAATGAAAATCCTTACTAAATCAGTGATAAATATTGTTAATTAGTTTAAAACAACCCCAATGAAATAGAGATAACCCCAATGCTATTCTAGGCTGGCTTCGCCCCACTGACATATATGGAAACTGTTATTTCCTATGCCAGAAGAGCTATCATATATATATGCGTCATCATTCGACTATACATATTTTCGGCGGAGATTCTTGAATATTCAGTCCTCTTGCGGGGAGATTCTTGAAATTCTTGAAACATACTCGTTGAACCGAACTAGCGCAAAGGTAAGCTATGGCATCATATTTTCTCAGTTTTGACCACTCTAAAACAGAACAAGTGAGACACAACTGCATCGATGGCAAATGAGCAACGACGCTAGTAAAACATGACTAATGAGTTGGTTTTATTCATGGCATGGCACAAATCTTGCACGTGATCTTTTGCTGACGCGTCATTCAGCAGTCATCACTATTAATCCGCATCAATAGGTTATACAAAATGTAGTGACCGAAGAACATTAACCGATTACACATGAAGGCAAGGAAAATTTTCCATTAACAGAGCAAACAAATGGAAGAATGATTTTGTCGCAACATATATTAGTCTAGTCTCAACTAACCAACTAACCAACCAGACTAACAATCAGGATGTAGAGAGCGTAGATAACGACAGGGGTGTAACCTATCAGGGTGAGCAAAAGGCACGTCCAGAACTTCTCCCTACATGAACCGACCATCATATCAATCCATCATACACACCCATGAAATTACTAAGATGGTTTGCTAGCTTAGGCGATACCGTAGTCGAGGGAAGATGGCGAGCGGCGACGGTGGGATATCAAAGAATGGATCCAAACCCATTCTAGCTAGCTAGTCTCCTTATCTCTCGTGTGCGGTGCAATGTGAGAGCTCGTTCGGAGAAGCAGAAATCAACTGATGGATGACTACCTAGGGAGGCCAGAACTGAGCAGATCAGCTAACCCGTGAACAATGCAATCAGTTTAGATGGTGGAAGGAGTGTTGTATTCAAGGTCATGGTTGCAAATCCTGATGCTTCCTAATCCTACATACTCCTTTGCACACATGCTATAGACTATATGAAATGGCTACAACTTAGCTCTACCTCCTAGTTTTCGCTTTGGCATGCACCAGATGATTTGGTTGTGTATAGTTTATACTCCACTTCTCTTGTCTTTAATAGCAGAAGTAACGTGTTAGGCCATACCGTTTGGTGCAACAACCATGCTATCAATTCTTTCACCACTTCAGTAGTGTCTTAAGGTGCATTAACTAGTTAGCACCTTTTAGTCTAGATTGATATATGTGACACACTCTCTCCGACAATGTGTCACATGTTCAGAGCACAACTAGTATTTGCGCAGCTATGAATAATTTCTAGTAGTGTCATTGTCAACAAAAATTATCTAAAACCGTTTTTCGAGAAGGAGAATAAACCTGGCCTCTACATCAACTGATGTACATAACCATATATTAATAAAAGCTGGACAAAGCCGAAAGAAATCGCCCTAAAAAATCAAAGATCTATGATATATGTGACACACTACCTCCGGCAATATGTCACATGTTTGGAGCACAACTAGTGTTTGAGCAAATCTGAATAATTTCTAATAGTGCCATTGTCGAAAAAAAGATCTGAAACCGTTTGTCCAGAAGGAGAATAAACCTAGAGCATGTCATGATGGCTCCCAGGCTCCGGTTTTTGAAGCTTCAAAAACTTAAATTCAAATCTTTCAAAAATATTAAAAAAATATATATGGATGTAGCCAATTATGTGTTCTATATATTGTGTAAATTTATTCAGTCCTCTTGCGGAGAGATTCTTGAAACATACTCGTTGAACCAAACTAGCGCAAAGGTAAGCTATGGCATCATATTTTCTCAATTTTGACCACTGTAAAACAGAACAAGTGAGACGCAACTGCATTGATGGCAAATGAGCAACGACGCTAGTAAAACATGACTAAATGAGCTGGTTTTATTCATGGCATGACACAAATCTTGCACTTGATCTTTCCCTAAAGCGTCTCGTTCAGCAGTCAACATTATTAAATCTGCATCGATAGGGGGCTTATAGCTCCTATGCGACGTCTTTACAAGGAATTGGAAGGAAAGCGACATCGTTGCAAACAATAGCTGGCATGCGACGGTTGTGAGGCGGCAAATAGCTTCCGTGCGACACTTCTACTTAACCCCACGAGACCGTCAACGACCAATCAGCCGAGCAGAGGGACCCACAGCCTCTCCACGCCACGGCGGAACTCACTGATGTCCACCTCATATCGTGGGACCCACCCTGTGGTCGAAGAGAGCCGCTGGCCCTAATCCGTCCCCTGCACTCGAGCACTCCCGCCACTGCTCCAAAGATCTCATCCCTTCTGTTTTCTCCGGCGAGCAAGTGCGGCAACGCCGGCGAGGGATGTCGAGCTCTACTTCCTCCCACCGCTCATGGCCTCGGTATGGTGCGGTGCCGATGAGGAGGTGCCCCGATTGCCCCCATACCGCGCCCCTGAAGCGGCTTGTCACATCCATCGACAAGAACGACAACATTGGTCGGGAATTTGTGAAGTGTGAGAGCAAGCCCGAGCCGGGAAAGGTGAGATCTGAGTGTTCCGAGCGCCAATTTCTCGCTTTTCTTTCGAAATTTCATGCATTTCATCGAATTTGGGATTTAGGGTTCATCTCTGCGATTTTGAACTGCCAAAATGTGGGCATTTTGAGTGGCTTGATGAGTACATCGAGCGAATTGGGTGGAGGTAGCATCCCGGAGCTCGAAAACCCGTCCGTGGGGAGCAATTGGGATGTGGCAACCCCATTTCCGCTGGTACTACGGTGGATGCGGAAGTGAAGGCCGAGCTAAAGAAGATGAACAAGCAACTAAGGCAAATCATCGAATTGAAGAAGCAGGACAACTGATGGCGGTTTTTTATTTTTGTGTAATTTCTCTCGGATTAGTTTATCTCCTCATCGTTAGTCATTAGACAGCGCATGTTGTTCGAGTGATGCTTTGTAATGGATGTAATGGTCTATGTCTTTGGCTGGAATAAATGCAACACAAATTCGGGCTAATTTTGAGCTGCTCTTTCAAATCAGTGTTTCTTCAGTTTCACGTTGTTCCTTTATCAAGGTGTGGGGCGCCTGTGTGCAGGGAGGAGGGTTGAAAAGTAAAAAAACAATTGACGAGGATTGAAAAAGGCCAGGCCCAAATATAACTTAGTCATGCCAAAATGGACGTATCCAGGCCCAATAGTAACTATATGTTGATTGGGCAAAAAAATGGTACTCACGTTACAATCTAAATAGGGACGTGTGAATCTGCAGATACTCGTGCTTAGGTTGCAATCTTTTTTTTTTGCAAAAGTAAATATATAAATGAAGTCCAAGGACATCCATTTAACTAACATAACTTGGGCGCTCCTTTAACTTATGTAAATATGTAAATGTCTTATTTGAAAATGAACCATGTGTTGTATGAACTTGTTTTTGTGTCTTTTGTTTTATACACTTGTAAATATATAAATATTGCACGAGTATTATATGAACTTGTTTTTGTGTCTTTTGTTTTATACACTTGTTGTTTCGGGTGTTTTGACAAATGACAATACAATAAAACACAGATTACAATGAAACAAGGGGATAGATAATATTGGGATAATATTACTTATATTAGATAGGGGGATCGATAACATTACAATAAAAAGAAAAAAGTACAATAATATAGAAGGGAATAGGCGCCCCGCCTAAACCCTGGGCTAGCCCCTAAACCCTAACCCCCTACTCCATCGGCGGTGGAGGCGGTGCAGCTCCGCATTCCACGCCAGCCTTCTCCGCTGGTCTCGCTTCCGCTGCTCCTCCCGGAAGGCCCGGCCATTGGCCTCCCGTTGCTCCTCCTACCGTCTGCGCCTTTTCTTCAAGGCGCGCTGGGCCTGCTTCTCCTCCCACCTGGCGATAGCAGCCTCCTGCTTTGCCTCCTCCTTCGCCGCCTTAGCCCAAGAGGGCTTGGAGGGAGGTCGCCACGGGAGGTTGGAGACTCCCGGTTGGTGACGATGGGCCTGATCCCCAGGAAGGGCAGGGACTTCTTCTTGCCACGCTTGGCGCGTGGGTGACCCTGCTCCCACCACCGCTTGTGGTCCGGTGGTTGTCCTCGCTAATTCGGTCAAGGGAGGCGGAAGGGGGAGGTCGCCATGGTCGGAGTGTTTGGGGGCTGGGAGGAGGCAAAGGGACGGGCTCGAGGTTGAAGAGATGAGGGTCAAGATGAGATGAGGAGGCATAGGCGTTTTGCCTATTTATTGAGGGCGGGGCGTGAAGGGCGGCGTGGGAATCCAGCGTCGCGTTGGCGCAGACGCCGAGACGAGACGCGTGCGCTGCGTTGCGTGTGGGAAGCGGGGCAGCGGGCGTGATCAATGCGAAAGAGAAAAAAAAATAGCTAGGATGCGACGCCCCCGCCCCTGCATGCATACATGCATTAATGCGAAAGAGAGAAAAAAAGGTCCAAGGTAGTTGTTCATTGGCAGTGAAAAATAAAAGGGAAAATATAATTTGGCCTTGATTTACTTCGGTAATAAATGCAGGAATCTAGTACCAAGGTACTCGTTCGTTTTTACACACGCAAGAAAAATCGGTGGGAGTAATATTGACTTTTTGTATGGCACATGAACCGGATGGAAGTAAGTTTGACTGAAGAAAGTTGTTCGACGCACACTTATTTAATGGGGCAGCGTTGTTGCACGCAAAATAGCTAGACTACGACGCTAGGGGCAGCTGCTGCATGTATGGTGCAGCCCGCCCAGACGCCGAGACGAGACGCGTGCGCTGCGTTGCGTGTGGGAAGCGGGCGTGATCAATGCGAAAGAGAGAAAAAAATAGCTAGGATGCGACATCAGAACCCCCGCACCGCTTCGACACTGCATGCGCATGCATGGTGCAGCCCGCCAAATACCGCATGCCACGCGGTCCAACGGTCAATGGAGTGTGCCAACGCAGACGTTATATTTATTACATATTTTAGATTTTGATATTTTTCTGCTGGTCATAGTGACATGCATACTCTGTCCACAAATAAGTATACGTATTTCAAAATTTGTCCACAAAAATGTACTTCTACCTTTCCAATGCACTTGGACATCCACTATGTAGTCCATAAGGCTATCCACAAGCCAAAAGTAGTCCATATGGCTATCCATATACATAGTGGAGGTTTACTTTAGAAGATTTTTCTTAAGGGTGACCTACAAGCTTATGGGTTGCCTACAAGCAATAAACAATTATTTTACTCTCTCCTCTCTCTCTTGCGTGTGTGTACTTTTAACAGACATGTGGGTCCCAGCTTATGGTGAACTTGACCTTATAGCTATTTCCATAAGCTGTGTGGGTCGCATCTTATATCAAAGATTCCACCTTATACATATGTGATGTGGTATCATGCATATGTTACTAGTCTAAGTTACTACTACATAGTGCAAAATAACATAGATGTGGTATCATGCAAAGTCTCATTTATTACAATGAACCTGAGGGGAGTAAGTTTGACTGAAGAAAAGTTGTTACACGTATACTTATTTAATGCGACGGAGGAAGTAAATACGCTGCAGCGCTGTTGCATGTAAAATAGCTAGACTGCGACGCTAGGGGCAGCTGCATGCATGGTGTAGCCCGCCACGCCCAGCGCCCTCGCATGCCACGCTCGGTCCAACCGTCTGCCACGCTCGCATGCCACGCTGTTGCACGTAAAAACGATGAAGCCAATCAGATTCCAGAATCATCCATTCCACGGATAGCCAAGAGCTAGCCACGAAATCCTTCTAAGAGACGCCAACCAATCAGGTTGCAGAACAAGCCCTTCCACGGATCGCCTAGAGCCACCCGCGAAATCCTTTTAGAAGACGCGATCGGACGGCCACAGTGTCGCGCTAGGGTTAGATCTACGGTCCTCATTCGGCCTTAGAGTTAGCGGGGTTTGGGATGCAGTCAACGGGGTTTCACAAGTTTGACCAAACATTCAAATGTGCATAACTAATTCAAAAAAAATCAAAAAAATACAAAACCTTCGCATGGTGTCATGTTATGTGACATAGTTGTGAGGAAAAATATCAAACTTGGTCTATTGATCATATTTCAAAAAACCCTTCACAAAATGACCTATCTCCTCCGAGGTTTTCTGGCTTTCGGGTCAAATGACCAATGATATGGCTAGAATCAAGGCATAGTTTGTGATAATGTGCCCATATTTGGCATGCATGTCTATAATGGGGTGACTAACAATGTTGTAGCACAAAGTTTTCCTTTTCGACGCACAGAAAAATCATTTTCTATTTTTTGAGTGCCGAAAGAGGGGAGGATTTGTGAAGCAACCACCAAATTGAAGTTTCAAAATGGTAACATCCTATTTTTCAAAAATACTAGACCACCTAGAATGTACAATTTCCCTACTTGAGTATCTCAAACCTTTTATTCCATCCTCGTAAAAAGATAAATCCTCAAATCTACCGAAGGGTAAGATATGAACTACAAGTACATGATTCCATGCTGATGATTTTTTGTAAAAATAATTTTTAGGTTCACAACATGCTATTTCATCAGATATCCAATGCTAGTTTTGTGAGCCTCAGCCCCTAACTAAGAATATTTATGAAAACCCTTCAAAAAGTTTGACCAGACATTCAAATGTGCATAACTAATTCAAAAAAAAAACAAAAAAATACAAAACCTTCGCATGGTGTCATGTTATGTGACATAGTTGTGAGGAAAAATATCAAACTTGGTCTATTGATCATATTTCAAAAAACCCTTCACAAAATGACCTATCTCCTCCGAGGTTTTCTGGCTTTCGGGTCAAATGACCAATGATATGGCTAGAATCAAGGCATAGTTTGTGATAATGTGCCCATATTTGGCATGCATGTCTATAATGGGATGACTAACAATGTTGTAGCACAAAGTTTTCCTTTTTCGACGTAAAAATCATTTTCTATTTTCCGAAAGCCGAAAGAGGGGGATTTGTGAAGCAACCACCAAATTGAAGTTTCAAAATGGTAACATCCTATTTTTCAAAAATACTAGACCACCTAGAATGTACAATTTCCTAACTTGAGTATCTCAAACCTTTTATTCCATCCCCGTGAAAAGATAAATCCTGAATCTACTGGAAGTGGTAAGATATGAACTATGTACATGATTCCATGTCGATGATTTTTGTAAAATAATTTTAGGTTCACAACATGCTATTTCATTAGAGATCCAATGCTAGTTTTGCAGCCTCACCTAGCTAAGAATATTTATGAAAACCCTTCAAGTTTGACGTACATTCAAATGTGCATAACTAATTCAAAAAATCAAAAAATACAAAACCTTCGCATGGTGTCATGTTATGTGACATAGTTCGAGGAAAAATATCTAACTTGGTTTTAGAAATGGTCGAAAAAAACTTGCTTAGAAATGGGGTGGTTTACCCTAACTTTGGAGTCCATTTCTACCCCATTTTGGGTGAGGTGAGTCAGACTTCACAAAAGGGATCAGGGTGAGGATGAGTTGTATTGTACATATGAGAAAAACGCTGGAAGCTCATACAAATATAGAAAAGTGACATAGCTACATATGTTGAAATTCAAATTTACCATCATATTTGAATTTTGTCCAAATTATCAACAAGTGACAAATTATTATAATAACAAATGTTTACAACAACAAGTGCCAAATTATTATAAAAACAAGTGTCAAATGTTTACAACAATAACAAATGTTTACAATAACAAATGTCTATTTCTTTTGGCTCTTCTTACCCCTCGCTTTCTTCTCCTTCACAAGTTTCACACCACAATAGGTTTATGCTCTTCTTTTCTTACCATTACCATCTGGCCTCCCCACAAGACGTCCAAGAGTCTCCTTCACCTCCTGCACCTCCTCAACAACCTCATGATCATGATCCGAGCCTCATCAACATGGTCACTTTGCACGAGCCTCAACAACATGGTCATTTGCACCAGAGCCTCAACAATGTGCTCATTTTGCACCGAGCCTCAACAATGGCTCATTTTGCACTAGAGCCTCAACAACAGCTCATTTTGCCCCTCATTTTGCACAGAGCTTCCAAATCGAAAGCGGTGCCCTAAAGCCTCAACAGTTTGCACATCATCCTCCAAAACAAGTTCAGATTGCACCTCAAAGACCAAACATGATCCGTTAGTTCTCTTCTTTCTTTGGCCATTGATTCTTGCCCTTTTCACTGGCCAGCATTCGTCAACAACAAGAGGTGGGCCCTTTTCTCCACGCTTCCTCCTGAAAACAAGCAAGTTAGCTGGGGGAGAAAAATCATCAACAAGAAATGGGATAGATTTTGGATGAACATACTTTGGCTTTTCAGCAGTGTATCTGCACTTGGTAGAGCCAGCTCGGTGTCCAAGTTCTTCACAGAGTTTGCATCTATTCTTGTTACCTTTTTGGGCCCTTTTTGGCTTGGCATCTTTCTTTTCATCTTTCTTTCCCTTCTTGCTGCTCCCACCTTTCTCAAACCAAGCCTTGAATCTACTCTGCTTGGGCCTGCCAGCCTTTCTTTTCATCAAAGGAGGACACAGGGAGAACTGAATGTCCACTTGTGCCATCGAGACGATCTGTAAGTCTGGAATTGGTGTTCCATATGCAGCCTTGAATTTTGCTATGAATAATACTCATGCAAATATGGGTGCATATTTAGCTTGTGTTTGGAGGCCAAGAAAAGTATGGCATGCTCACAAGGCTTCCTGTGTTGCCACTCAAGGCATGTGCATTCATGCAATTGAGTGTCAACAACATGCCTCCCGCCAGCCTTTGTATCTCGACTTCAAAGACCCCACAATGAGGATTTCTCAACACGCAAATGTGCAAGATTTCGCTCCTATTGACCACCGCAAAGACAACATCGTGAAGCTTATCTCCTTGAAGAACATCACAAAGCCTTCTTCTCAATTCCCACAACCTCATGATCATGATCCCGATCCGTCAACCATGTCATGGACAGGCAAGTCTTTTAACTCCTTCACTTTGTTGTTGAAACTTTCTGCCAAATTATTATTGATATGATCACATTTGATGGCAGTGTTAAAACCAGACCTGTACCATAAAAGAGAATGATAGGTTTCCAACCATGTACAAAACTTGAACCTATCCTCCTCAGAGCATGCCGCCTTAATCTTCTCAAGGTGATATGAATGTGTCTGCCTGGTGTAAGATCTTGCTTCTGGCCACATGCGTCCAAAATCATCTCCTCTGATTTTTTTGATCAAATTCATCCACATATGGATTTAAGCACTCTCCGCCAAAGATGAGGGAAAACAATCTTCATCATTTTCTAAACCTTTACATGCATCCGTGTACACGCCAATGGAGAGATCGCCCTATGCATCTTTTTTCAACCGCATCATGAACCATGTCCATGATGCCTCTGTCTCAGATCAAACATGCCAATAGCTGCAGGAACATCCAATTGTGTCCATCTAAAGCATTGCATGTCGCTAGTTGACCATTCCACTTTCAGTCAAGAAAGATGAGTCTATACTCAAATATGGATTGCAACCGCTTTCAAGCCATCGATGCAAGGCTTTAAAGCCATGAAGAATTTAGAGAAGAAGACTTTCCCATCGCTTGTTACCTCAAGATCTATCTCCACAACACCGCCAGTGACCTCTTCTCTACTTCTTGAAGTTATAAAGCATTCAAAGGTATTTGTCCAATCACCATATAGCTCTTTCATTGCCCTTTGCTTTGCCTTCCACATCGTAGTATAATTCAGCTTAATGGGCATCGCTTTTCCAAGTCTATTTTCGCCTCTTTGCAAAGTCTGCTTGGTGTTGTGGCTAAAATGGGCTTGATCTTTTCTCGCAACCCATAATTGTGATGTCATCTTTGTAACTGCTTGAGAACTTGTAATGCAAGTATGAGGTTTTGGAATTTGATTCACTCTTATTGTCCTTCCATCAGTTGGCGTCTAGCGTATATATACCACTTGCAAGGCTTGGCACCACCATCATAACCTATGCATTTTGCATAGAACTTCTTTATCACCACATAGTCTTGGTAACAAACTCACGCTTGACCGCATATGTCTTGAAACATATCCTGAATTCATCCATGCTTGGAAACAATCTCCCAACTTCAATAATCGGGTCCTCTTTGTCATAAATTACTAGCTCATCATCATGTGCATCATCTACATGAACTGCAGATTTTCCAACAACTCTAGATCTATATCCGCCTCTTCATCTCTTAAATGGTTGTCACCATCATTTGCAGCTTCATCCTCTTCTTCTCCGTGTCTCTGCTATCTATAGGAATGCCAAAAGCTTTGCCATTTCAATGTCATCTATTGGTGCAATGACCAAATCAGTGCGGTCATGTATCTCAACCGAATTCCAATCATGCCATAATCCTTTGTGCATTACCATCTGCAGCCTCCCTTGTGCATTAGCATCATCATCCTCCACTTAACACTTCCAACTCAGTAAGTATAGGCATTACTTGACTTTGTGCAGCTCAATCATCCTCGACCATCTGAAAGCAGCCAGCCGAGGCCACATATCCAACCCTCGAATCAGGTTTCAGATCAATGAGCTCGCTAAAAATGAACAGTTTTGCTTGTCCAACTGCTTTCGCTCATCGATTTCATCAACTATATGTTCCCCTGTCTCAACCCTAACATAGTCACATTTGCAATCATCAAATCGTAATAAAGAAACTTCTTGCTCGCCCCCAAACCACACTATCCCCAATTTTTTCCACCATTTTCCTTATCGCCTCCTCTCCCATGTTTATTAGCTCTTGGGGATCAACATGTTCTAATTCCACCTCCCATTTAACAACCGTGTCTCTCAATGATCTGCGCTGCCATCAACTAAAACAGCCCTAGAGGGAAAGAAATTGATGCGAAATTCAAGGTTTGGCGCAACATCGCTCTCCCTTTTTTGGCGGCACCGTGAGCTAGCGGAAGCGAACAAAGAGCTCAACCTTAGAGAAATTAAGTGCAGAGATACGGATATACCGATTAGAAGTCCCTCTCCATGCTCCATATCGCTCTCGCCTGCTCAAAGACACCTCGCCCACAATCTAGCATCAATGGATGGGAGAGGAATTATCTTTCAAATGGCACTCACCACCTTCATCGTCGAACGAAGCGCCGCCTAAATTAATTAGTGCCGCGCCAAGCGCCGAGAACGATGGGTGAGGTCCGCCGCCGTCGGGAAGCTACAGTTGTTACGCGCCTCTCGGTCGGAAGCGGTTGGTTTGATCGGCTGTCCCAACCAACCGGTTTGGCTTAACCTAATATTGAACAAAGTTAAATGTGTCCTTACGATCGCTTTTAAGGCCCGTGGGCCCTGGATATTAGCTGCCTCACAACCGTGCATGCGAGCTATTCTTTTCAACGATGTCGCTTTCCTTCCAATTCCATGTAAAGGCGTCGCATAGGAGCTATAAGCCCATCGATAGGTTAGACAACATGTAGTGGTTGAAGAACATAATTTTTTTACATCAAGGCAAAGGCAGTTTATCCATTAGCAGATCAAAACTAATGGAAGAGCGAATTATTGCAACAAATATGATACTCTAGTCTCAACTAACGAATCGGGCTAACAATCAGGACGTAGATAGCTTAGATGATGTCGGGGTGTAACCTAGAAGGGTGAGTAGCAGGCAGATCTAGATCTTCAGAGATGTGCGATGTGAGAGCTTTTTCGAAGAACTAGGAATCAACTAACGAATGAGCACCTAGGGAGGCCAGAGCTGAGCAGATCAGCTAACCCGTGAGCCATGCAAGCAGGTTTGACGACGGAAGGAGTGTTGCATTCAAGGTCATGCATGGTTGCAATTCTTGATACTTCCTAATCCTAGAAGTAATTTGTGTACATGGTGTAGAATATACGATATGGCTGCAACTTAGCTTTGGCATGCCCTAGATGATTTGGTTGTGTATAGTTCATACTACTCCACGTCTCTTCCCTTTAATAGTAGAAGTAACGCGTTAGGCCATATACGATTTGGTGCAACAACCATGCTATTAATTCTTTCACCACTTGCATTAACTAGTTAGCACCTATCAATCTAGATCTATGATATATGTGACACACCCTCCGACAATGTGTCACATGTTCGAGCACAACTAGTGCTTGCACAGCTATAAATAATTTCTAGGCGGAGTGCTCGTCATGGCATTGATGCCTGGTGCATCTGCAACTGATGAAGACTTCTTGCTCAAGGCAATGCGACATAAGGCTAAAAGAATCTTGATTCGTGTGATATAAAGAGTTCATCCAAGTCTTTTCTTTCGTTTTCTACCCTGGTTATTAATTCAAAACTAGCTAGTATAAGCGTTAGCTTGTATAGTTCTGCAAAGGAAGTTATTTTTTCTTCTAATGTTTTGAGACATATGGAGGTTGACCATCTAACAGTTAATCCAAAATTCTATGTTGTTTCTGACTATTCACCGATGGAGAAGGAGGAGTTGCATGCTACGGTAGATGATCAACTCTATCTCACTTGGTTGGTGAAGTGTCGGCGGTGGACTTTGATTTGATTTGATTTGTTTTATGAACTTAAAGCTTTCGATCGAGATCAAAGAGTCGAAGTCTCGCAAGAGGCCCCGTGTATCCAAATCTCCTATTGTTTCTCAATGAATGACATGTTTGAAAATAACAAAGGTCTTCATGACTTGGTTAAACATTTGTTCTTTGCTGATTGTGTGAGAGACTATAAGTTATATTTTCTGGGTATTTCCGAGACTGATAGATCGTGATTTCTCACAATCTCTATTCAATCGCCTTTGTGGTGGAGTGGATTTTACGCCCGCCTCGTGGTAGGTCCGGAGGCATCCTATTAGGTGTCAGAGATGAGACTATGGAAGTCTTAGCCAGTTCGGTTGAAGATTTTTTCATTAAACTCCATTTACTTATTAACAAGGCTGATGATTTCATATAGTCTCAAGACACTGTTTATAGGGATGCTCGGGATATTTATAAACCTAGTGTAGTCTCTAGTCTCAACTAACGAATCGCAACAGATATGCTACTCTAGTCTCAGCTAACGAATCGGACTAACAATCAGGATGTAGATAGCGTAGATGATGCGGGGGTGTAGCCTAGAAGGGTGAGTAGCATGCATGCAGATCTAGATCTCCAGAGATGTGCAATGTGAGAGATTTTTCGAGAAATAGGAATCAACTAACGAATGAGCACCTAGGAAGGCCAAAGCTGAGTGGATCAGTTAACCCGTGAGCCATGCAAGCAGATTGGATGATCGAAGGAGTGTTGCATCCAAGGTCATGGTTGAAAATCCTGATGCTTCCTAATTCTACATACTCCTTTGCACACATGCTGTAGAATGTACGATATGGCTGCAACGTAGCTCTACCTCCTAGTTTTCGCTCCGGCATGCATAGGATGATTTGGTTGTGAATAGTCCATACTCCACTTCTCTTATCTTTAATAGAAGAAGTAACGTGTTAGGCCATACCGTTTGGTGCAACAACCATGCTATCAATTCTTTCATCACTTCAGCAGTGTATTAAGGAACACAGGTGCATTAACCAGTTAGCATCTGCATCTCTTACTCCAGATCTGTGATAGTATATGTGACAGACTCCTTTGGCAATGTGTCACATGTTTGGAGCACAACTACTATTTGCGCAACTATGAATAATTTCTGGTAATGCCATTGTTAAAAAATTATTTGAAAATGTTTTCGATAAGGAGGATAAACCTAGGCCTTGGCATCAAATGTTGTACATAACCATATATTATTAAAAGCTAGGCAAAGCTAGGCCATGAAGCTGAAAGAAATCGACCCAAAAAAAGCAATGAAAACGAGGCTTATGCATC
Source organism: Avena longiglumis (assembly GCA_030063025.1). NCBI lineage: Eukaryota > Viridiplantae > Streptophyta > Magnoliopsida > Poales > Poaceae > Avena > Avena longiglumis. The sequence continues at coordinate 99,069,310 of CP125974.1, forward strand.
CCACAACATTAAAACCATTTTCAAATATTTATTTGAAGGTGGACCTTGGTAGCTCTGTTTCATACTACCTCCGTTTCTATAAAGGGGTTTGATCGAGTACTATCCCCTCCCACCTAAACTTGTATAAACTTGTATAACCTCAAACACAAGAACGACTCAGATCACTTGATATCCATTCGTAATTAGTATATACATCATATATGTAATACTATACAAAACTCAGATAATCTCAACCAAAGCCGCATTTGTAATGGTACGACCTTGATTTGTATTTGATTTGATTCTCAAATGGTATTGTGGCTTGCTACTGTAAAGTTGAAATAATTTTATTTATAATATTATTATGCCTTTGATCTATCTTTCTTATGTTCGAGTAAATCTCACAGCGTGGGAGATATAGGAAATTGGTAAGATATGATGTGCATCCTTTATTTCTATCCATTTGTAATTGTTGTCGTGATTATTATATTATGAGAATGAATATTTATGTTTGTCTAATGCTTGTTGTCTAATTTAAGGGACCGGATAACATGATCCAAAGATCTCATAAGTATGAACTTGTTTAATAGCTAATCGGCGAGCTCCGAGTGACACAGCCGAGATCAATGAGGAGCTAGTACTGCTCGAGAACAAACAAGAAACCATCAAGATTAAAGCCTTGATCTGATCGAAAGACCTTAATTAATATGCTGACCATTACTGTGGTAACAAGCAGATGGATCATTGTGACTGGAAAGAACTTGCCACGAGGACTCTTAGTCAGTATATGGATTGCTTGCATACTCGCATATGAATATGAAGTATTACAGTCACTTATCTTATTTCATTCACTTGGCACATTCACTATTATCACGAACTGTTTCTCTCCGCGCCTAACTTTGTATCTACAGGAACTCCGAACACTTTCCTTGCCTTTTACTTTTATGTTATTTACTTCTTGCATTTTTCTTTACTCAAGTTTCCTCTATTATTCACTCACTCCTTTCCACCTTCAAAAATTACAGTCAATTCAATCAATACAATGTGACACCTAAAGTACGACAAAAATACCGCATAAATACACTTAGCTAGAATCCTTATTGAGATTGATATAAAAATAGAATTAATACTTCTATAAAAACGTGCTCTGATGAACATGTGCACTTGAAGGCCATCAGCTAGTATGGTCAGACAGGATGGCGGAAAACATCCTTGTGTAATTTGAGGCGCTAGACGATCCAGAGTACGCAGTCGGACAGGCCGGTGGCCCTACCATGTCGAGCTGGAGGTGTCGGACAAGTCGTCTTACCTGTCCGGCTACTTGTCCAGCGAGTAGATTTCACTTCTATCTATTTTACTATATAGAGTCGGACTATCCGTCGACGTCTGCCAGAGTGTCTGGTAAAAATACCGCACGACAGGCAATTTCCCTAGCCGGATAGGCCGACCAGAACATTGTACAGGCTCACGATGGCACATGATTTCTTAATATTTTACCTAAAATTTTAATTCTATAGTTATTTCCAGCATATGAGCATATGTAAAAAAATACAAAAAATTGAACATATCATTAATTATAATCTTAGATGGTTTGTGCCGATTACAATTCTCTAACGTAGAAATATGTGAACTTTTGTTTCTGGCATCGACGAGTTAAGGTGCACTTCCAATTATTTTCTTCTGCCACATACCTGTATTACAAAACGGAAGAGCTAACCACAAGCAATTTTTTTTTATAAATTTAGTGAATCAACCTAGGAAGTAGTATAAAAATGCAAATAGACTTTACTTTGGATGTAGTTTGTATAACTTTTTATTCTGCTTGTTATGATTCATCTCACCACAAGCGTCGCACCCCTGTTTCTGGCATTTTTTGTATTTTTTCGTCAAATTCTAGTGGTCTACCATTTTTCGTTACTGGGTGATTCCTCCTGTTTTTACCTTTTGTGTTTTGCTTAGGTGCACCTTTCGTGGTAACCTTACCGGGGTCAGCAACTGGAAATGACTTTACTCCAAATACATATTTCTCTATGAAGGCTCTGTGATCATGCGGTTATTTCGCCATTTCATGTGAGTTATTAAGGGTATAATCAACTTCAAACGTGTATTTGCAGCTATTCTGCCATTTCATCAATAGTTGTTTGAAGCCCCCCTTTCCCACAATTTCATCATAAACCTTGAGGTCACCAATCTTCTTGACATCGCGCGCTGCAAGATGTAAAAGTTGGCCAGAGTAAATACATGGACAAGTGCAACCTCAACGTCCTTGGATTCAGTTACAGCCACCGTAAACTCTAAGAAGAGATGCAGTTATCTTCTGCCTCGCTCACGGATGCAGCAATGGCATTCTCATAATGCATAACATGTCGACTAGGGTTATACCAAAATCTAGGTGAAGGTGAAGGCATGAGTTCAAACTTCCACTCCTCTGGTTGCTTTTCATATCAAGGAAATATCCACCACCGGCCAGGTACGCGGCGACCCAAATTTTCTTCTTGTTGTACATCCTTCTAAACCATTCCTGGATTGAATTTGTTTGCCACTTGTGAACAAATGCACTCCATCTTTGCTCAAAGACATATTCTGAAGTGACATAGTATAAGAATGGACGAAACTCCTTAAGTGACTTATGACCAAGATGTTTCTTCATGTTTTTATTTATGTGCCACGCACATATACGGTGCCACACATCTGTAAGGACATTCTGAATAGCTCTTATCATTGCAGCGTCGCTATCTGTGATAATACCTTTGGGATTCTTCAGATACATTGCTTTCAGGAACGTCCGAAGCAGCCAAGCATATGTATATTCCTTCTCGTCTGACACAATGGCACACGCGAAACACCGTAGTCTTACGGTGATTGTTCAGCCCTATGAAAGGAATGAACGACATACCATACCGGTTCATCTTGTAGGTGTTGTGAAACACCACCACGTCACCGAAGTCTTGATATTCCCGACGTGACTGAGAATCACACCAGAACAAGCTCTTCGGCCGTCCTTTATCATCTACATCATAGTCAAAAAAGAAATTAGGATCATTGTTCTTCCTAGCGGCCATAATACCAAAGGGATGTTGCAGAATCACCATTCGCAATAAGCTTCCTCTTCTCCCTACAACACATGATGTACAAATCTCTAGAAATGAAGCCTACACCGCCGTAGCCGTGTCTCCTGAGGAAGTGTCTCATGATCATGCTTTTTCTAAATCCAGCGGCTCCCAATGATTGTATCTCAACTCTTTGATACGGTTTAATCTTTTTATGAGACCTAAGAAACGGTACTTTGTTCGGACTAGCCAATACATGATTGTGATTGTTGTCGAAGATTTTGACAACCCAGACTCCATAGGAAAAATCACGCTTCATGCTGAGATGCGTATTGCAAGTACAGCGAGTCTAGGATCTCAGCCTACGCCCTGGAACAGACATACCGTTTTAACTGTATTTCTTTTCTAGGACCATTCCCTCTCTTTCAAATATCCTTCATGATACTGAAGTCATGCTTTTTCGCATAGCTGTCGTACCAGACAAAAGCCGCCGATTCGGAATCAAATATCATATCCAATATTTTCTAGTGATTGTCCACTGAGAATTTATTATCTTTGTTACTCACAAATTCTGTGTCTGGGTGCCCATGATGTTTATGCTCATTGTGAGCATCAGATATCACCAACACAGGTAAAGTCAGATAACCACTATAAGAATATTATTTCAGTGTTAACATTTATTGCTTGCCTAAGCTAGATTCGTCCTGATACAGTGTTTCGACGCTCTATTCATCAAAACCAACTTCTAAGTTTAAATATTCTTTCTCGTCGTGACCACCGGCAACCACCTACACTACATAACGAAAAAAGAGAATGTAGGATGTCATTTGACTGGTTCCATTCGTGACAACAGGCAACCCCCTACATAACGAAAATATTCAACATATTTCACTCATGTTTTCTGAGTATGCCAGTGACCTGGGATCGTTCCGCCCAGTATTATGACCACCAAACTGGCCGTTCTCGGGAGGTACATTTTCATAGGTTCTGGATCTGTTCTCCGAACTAGAATCCTCATCGCATGTGTAACCGTTATCGTTGTCATTCCGAGTTGAGCTAAAGTCCCCCATCCCTTCGAAAACTGCACGGCAACACTAGTACAAACTAATTTCATATAGGAAATAAATATCTATATTTAAGACACACGAATAGTAAGTTGAAAAAATGGCTTTCTTGATTAAAAGATGGCATAAAGGACGTCAGCATAAGATGTACCGGACAAACTGGCTAAAAGGGCACCGGGTAGTATGGCGCATCAGCCTAGCTACCATGGCGATTTAACACGCCGCGATCGAGAAAGGGGAGTAATGCTACCTACACCGTCGTCGTGGACGGTCTACGAGGATGCGATGATAGCCGGTGTCGACGACGGTTGTGAGATGGCTGACGACGATGCCGGCGATGATGACGAATGGCCGGCGGCAGCCATTCTGGTGCTGTCTTGATGATGTTAGTACTGCTTTTACATGGAACAAATCAATGTAGCAAGATTTTTCCTTTTCTTTTTTAAACTTTTATTAGGCCATGTGTATTGACGGCTAGAGAAATGCTTTGCTGCAGAAGCTGATTTGATTGGTATCTTTGCGATATTAATATATTTGTTGTAGACTTGAAGAGCTAATTGCGTGAGCATTCAAGTACGCATATTTTAGTGGGAGATTCAAATTCTCGGTCCTCTGGCGGGTGATTCAGAAACATAGTAGAATCAAACCAGGCACAAAGAGAAGCTACCACATCACATTTTCTCAACCACTAAACACACAAGTAGCTAGACTCAGCTGCACTGGTGGCAAGGCAAAGCAGCAGCCACACTTGGCAAAACATGAGCTGGTTTATTCATGACACAAATTAACAAGCTAGTCTGAAGTGAAGTAGCAATTACACAGACTATGCAACTAGGACGAAGACGGCATAGATGATGCCAGGGATGTAGCCCAGCAGGGTGAGCAGCAGGCAGATCCAGAACTCCACCTGCACCCATATACCGCCAATTTAATTGATCACTGGCATGGCAGCTTGACTGAGAAGTCTGAGATGGACTATTAGCCAGCAATAAGAGCAGCTAAATATGTACAGTACTACGGAGTAATACTAGTAGGTTTGGTAGCTTACGCCGATGCCGAAGCGGAGGAAGACGCCCAGCGGCGGCAGCAGGATGGCCAGCAGGATCTCCAAGAACGTCTCCGAACCCATCCTAGCTAGTCTCCCTCGATCGGAGCTCAGTATCGGCGACTGGTTCTCTTCTTACGGACACCGGTGCTATGGGAGAGCTTGTTCGGAGAGAGGGTGCGAGCGCCTCGATTGGAGGCCGGAGTTGAACTCAGAAGCCAAGGTAGGACACGGACCGAGCGGAGGGAGGCGGACGTGGCAGGAGGGGCGACACGTGGCCCGTGCTTGGTGGCCACCTGGCGACATGTCTCTCTATGCGCCGAGCAAGCATAGTTGACTCTGTGCGTATGTACTCTCTTAAGTATTTTAAGTTTGAGAGGGGGCCACCCCTCAAGTTAGAACACTGTGTCTCAAGAGAATAATACTAGCTACAGCAAATTAGTCGCCGTTCTCCTACCTCCCGTTGAACTGATCATTGATCATGCAGACAACAAGCACAATCCGCATCCAAGAAAGCGTTGAGCAGACCGGAAGGCTGCTGATTATACTGGTTATTGGATAAATGACTGTTTCGACGCTCCTCTCTCCCCGCACGGGCGACGCGCGTGGTCCGAGCGAGTCCGACGGCGGCCATGCCCAGGCGCAGGGGGTTCTCCCTCCCCTTCCCCGGCCAGCAGCGCCGGGCGGAGGGGGGTCGCGGTTCTGGGCGCTTGGGGATGATAGCTCCGACGAGGAGGCCGATGCAACCCTCCCGCCAGTGGTCGCGGAGGAGGGGTCGGCCCCCAGATCTGGTCCTGTGCCGGTGACGTTGGGGGATTTTCTGGCGTCGGAGTGGCAGCTGATCTCCCGCAGGGCGTCAGGGCAGGCTCGGAAGAGATCCAAGTTCGCGCCTAGCGGTCATAGACCGCGGCGTGCCTGCGAGGGAAGGGCAGTGGTTCCCCCAGCGCGGGCTGCTTCCACGGCTTCAGCGGTGCCCAAGCGTGGGGCCGCTCGGCCGCCGACGGAGGGCGTGCTTGGTCCAGATCCGACTTCCCCGGACCTTGGTGGGGGCTCCTCGCTTGATTCCTCTGGGACGGGAAGATCCGCCACCGCGTCGGCGCCGGAGCTGGAAAGGAGGTCGCGCCCATGGGGGGAGGAACCTAGGTCCTGGGCCACGGTGGCGAGCACGTCGGTGGGCCGGGCGTCGGGGCCCAGCCCAGTGGAGGCCGGACCCGCTCCGGATGGGTCACTCACCGCTTCGGCCCCTCTTAGCGGACCCAGTGCTAACAGGTCATTTTCCCTCAGGCCTAGCCCCAAAGCCCCGCAAGGAGGTGCGGGGGGTACTTAAGTGGCTCTAGGTGCCTCGGGGAACCCTAGATCTCACTCTCTCCCACCCCGCCTCCCTCCTAGACGTTAGCAAGTGGTTCCGTAGATCTAGATCCAGGGCCTCGATCCCCCGCCGCATCCACATTCCCCAGGCTTCTCCGTCTGGTTCTACGGTGATGGTCCGTGGGCGTGGGGGCTCGATCAAGAGGCAGCGGGAGGAGTTCGATGGGGAAGAAGGAAGGAGGATCGAGAGGGAGCTGCGGCAGAGGCTAGAGCACGAAGAAGAACAAAAGCAGCGCAGGGCCAGATCCAGGGATTGGGAGTCGGACCGCAACCGTGCGCCAGAGTGGCGCCGGGAGGAACCTTGTCGTCGTGAGGACGAGATGAGGTTCGAGGCGGGGCCCTCCAACCTGCAAGCCTAGGACCGTCAGAGGCGCAAGAAGGTTGGGGTGAATAAATTCAGCGCGTCGACTCGAGATAAGGCAGTAGCCCCGGGCCAGTCCGCCTCCAACACCAAGGCACCATCCCCCTCTCTCCTCGAAGGGGCGAAGACGGTGTCGGGTGGGCGAAAGGCGGGCATCACATGCTACAGCTGCTCGCGGGAGGGGCATTACCAGTGAGGCTGCACATTCAAGGCCAGGTGTAGTTTGTGCAAGGTGGAGGGCCATACCACCGGGATGTGCCCCATGGCCAACAAGGGTCCTCTCCCGCCGCCTCCCCCCATCCCCCGCCAGCGGCGCCATTTACCAAACCTCCCTCTTTGCAATGGTATGGTTTTGCAGTGGATGGGGCTGGCTTCCACTGCCTGGAGGTGGATGAGGCGGCCCTTCTCGTGGGTGCGGAGCATCAGAATCATGCTGCCTCAGTGATTGTCGCTGATAATACCCTGTCGTGTGACCTGTTGACTAGGGATCTGAGAAACTGGTAGAGGACAACTGGGATTGGAAAGTCAGAAGGCTCTCAGACACGGACTTTGTGGTGAACTTCCCTACCAAGGCCAGCCTGACCCTCTGCAAGAACCTGTGCAAGAATGCGGGAGGGATCAAACTCCCAATGAATGGTGTGGCGGTCCTGTTTGCAGAGGCTCGTGTGAACCCCCAAGCGTGTCGATCCTTGTCTAAAGTGTGGGTCAGGCTCACAGATGTACCAGATTGTCTAAGAGATGCTGAGTTTTTGATAGAAGGAACCAAGATGATTGGAATACCAAGGCTTGTGGAAGATGAATCGCTTGTCTGCAAGGAAGGCCCTGTCCGAATGCTTTTTCACTCCCAGGCTCCGGACAAGCTCCCCAAGAGGGTGGTGCTGTTTGTTAACTCAGAAGGCTTTCAGATTGGGGTGGAGGTCGAATTTGCCAAAGAAGCAAAGAACAAGGTGGTCCCACCGGCGGATCCGTCCGAGAAGAGGGATGAGGAGGAGGAGGACAGAACTAAAGGTCAGAGTCCGTCAGTCGACAGGCATTGGAAGAGGAGTGGTGGCTCGGGTAAGGCGAAGACCAAGGAGGGGGATGGGGTGGCTGTTGCCCCCAACACGCATGGAAAAGTGGTGGGGGCGTCGCTCCCGCCCTCTGTTACCCAACTGCCCCCCCCAACCCTGTCGCGTCCTATTCCCAAGACCAAATCCTCAGTGGGCAGCTCCAGTGTCCCGGTGATCTCCCTGATTGATCATTCGGCATCGAAGCCTGCCTCTCTCCCCTCCCCCTAGAGCTAACATGCAACCAGTGCCTTTCAATCAGTATGGATCCAATCTCCCTGCCTCGGATCTGTTTGATGCCAACCGTTTATCTCCTGTTACCGGCTCCCCTAAGGCTCCTCCCCCATCGGTTGGCCCTTTTTTCGCAAAAAGAGGGGGTGAGGCAGGGAGATCCGCTCTCGCCCCTCCTATTTGACCTTATGGTTGATGCCCTGGACCTGATCTTAGGCAAGGCCAAGGGAGCGGGACATATCAGAGGGGTAGTTCCGCACCTGATCCCAGGAGGGGTTACGCACCTGCAGTATGCCGACGACACGATGATCATGATTCAGAATTCTGCCGTGGAGATCGCCAACCTCAAGTTTATTCTTGTGTGTTTTGAAATCCTCTCCGGAATGAAGATCAATTACCACAAGAGTGAGGTTATTGTGATGGGGGGAGAGCAGGGCGACCAGGTCAGGGTGGCCAACCTCCTAAACTGTCAGCAAGGCAAGTTCCCATTCACATATTTGGGCTTCTCCATTATTGATCGCAAGCTTACCATCAACGACCTCCAGCCACTGGTTACTTCTGTGGGCAGGAGGGTGGAGCCCTGGCAGGGTAGATTCATGTCCTCGGCCGCTAGGCTCACCCTTATCAATGCGTGCCTCTCTAGCCTCCCTACGTATGTTATGGGCCTTTTCCTTCTTGCGGACGGTACCCACGCAGGGTTTGATTCGCATAGAGGAAGGTTCTTCTGGGAAGGGCAGGGCAATAAAACGAGTACCACATGGTTAGCTGGAAGGAGATTTGGTCCCCTAAGTGCCAGGGAGGCCTTGGGGTGACAAATACGAAGCGCATGAACATCTCTCTGATGCTGAAGTGGATCTGGCGTTTGCTCACCGAAGACGATGAGAAGCTCCTTTGGCTCGAATTGTTGAAAGCTAAGTATAAGGTGGCGGAGCTCTTCGAGTCAATGGCCGCAGGGGGTTCTCAGTTCTGGCATAGCATCCACAAAATCAAGAACATCTTCAAACTGGGGGCTAGATTCTGCCCTGGAAGGGACTCCACCATGCGGTTCTGGACCGATATGTGGATCGGCCCTACCCTCCTCTACGTGCGTTTCCCGCGGCTGTTCGCCATCTCTGCAGATCCTGCGTTATCTATCAGTAAAGCCAGGGTCAGGGGAGCATGGCAGCCCCAGTTTAGGAGATCTTTTGGGCTAGAGGAACTGGCCCAATGGCATGCCATGTTGGTGGAACTGGGGCCGGTGGAGCTGCTGGGGGAGCGCGATCGTGTTTCCTGGGAGCTGGAACATTCTGGCAGGTTCTCGACCAGATCGATGTACCAGGAGCTATCCAAAGGGCCTCAGTATCAAGCTTTGGATCACATTTGGAATCTGCGTGTGCCCCTGAAATTGAAGATCTTCCTCTGGCAACTCCTGCGTGGCAGACTCCCATCCAACGATCAAATCCTGAAGAGACAGGGGCCGTCCCTTGGTCTCTGCGCGCTCTGTGTCCAGCCGGAGGATGTGGACCACATCTTCTTTCAATGCAGTCTAGCCAAATTTGCTTGGAGTGGGGCTCGCTCGATGTTTGGGACGACCTGGAACCCTTCCTCCAGAGCCCAGTGGTGCGAGGTGGTGGAAGGGTTCCACGGCAATGTCCGGCAGGCTTTGTGGCTGTTTTTTACTGCTCAGTGCTGGGCCATTTGGACCACCCGTAACAAATTCACGATTGAATCCAAATTTCCGCGTCAACCTGCTGACATTGTTTTTAAATCCATTCTCATTATGCAGCAATGGAGGCTTTTGCAGAAATCCAAGGCGCTGGTCTTCCTGGAGGAGATGCTCATCCTGCTGCGCAGGCTGTTCGCTGAAACGCACTCCCCCGTCGCCAACCACTCTGACCCCTAAGCTGCCTACCCCTTTGATGCTAGCGTCGTCTTTATGTTTTGATGTTGTTGGACTCGTGTGGTTCTGGCCTACTAGTGTAGCGGTCATAAACTATTTCTATGTTTGTGGTGCCGCCTGCGGGTGTGGTCTGTAAGCTGTGTTCATAACTATAACTTCTCGCCTATGTTGGGGTTTTATTAATTTAAAGTCGGGCACGTGGTGCCTTCAGTCTAAAAAAGACCGGAAGGCTGCTGATGATGTAGACCATACGTGGCAGTGAGACGAATATAGCGCAGGGTGCATTTCACGGCTGACCAATATAGTGTATAAATATACTGATAAACACAATTGACTACATAAGAGATGTCAGGTCGAGTGATCCTCACATAGTGTAATCCCATCAATGATGCGGTAATGAGTAAGAGCATCTCTATCAGATACTGCATATTGGCCAGCCCACAAAATTTTGGGCAAATATACGGTATCGGGCCATAAAATATCCTTTTCATATATCATAAACATGCACGTACCACAAACTTTTTTGCGGTTTTCCGCGTCGAGGCCCACCCATCCCGCATATATTTGGTGCGGAGGGGCCTGGATACGGGAAACCGCATCCATTTTTCTCCACGTCCGCACGTGCAGAAACCCCGCCGTTGAACGCTGCCAGCATAGATTCTGGCCACCTCCGGCGTCGGCCGTCAAATCGCCGCCGCCCACCACCTCCCACCCACCCTTCCTAGCCATGGCCGGCCAATCGTGCCAGGCCGAACGAGGAAGCGGTTTGCCGTGGGACGGAGGGAGGTCTCGCGCCGCCGCCGAGCAAGAAGGAGGTTCAACGGCGCCGGTCCTAGAAGGCGCGCGCGGCGCCCTCGCGCGCTCCCGCGCTCCCGCGTGACCTCCCCTGCATGGGGCGGGTTTGGGTTTTTTCCCGCTGCGCATGATGCGGAGGTTGGAAGCTCCCGAGGTGCCGCGAGCGCTGGACCCACCTCCCGCTCCTGCGCCGGCTCGGTGGGGCCACATCTCCGACGACGACAGCGAGGAGGAGGATGACGGGGTCCGCGAGGTGAAGTTCAATGATACGTCGTAAACGTATCTATAATTTTTGATGTTTCATGCTTGTTTAGTATCTACTTTGCTTTGCTTTGTCTATACTTTGAGGTATTTTTATACACTTTCTGGAACTAACCTATTGACAAGATGCCACAGTGTTAGTTGCCTGTTTTCTGTTGTTTTTGGTTTCACAAAGCTAAAAAATGAATATTCTCGAAATTGGACGGAACAAAAGCCAAAGTTCATATTTTCCCTAAGCGATACGAAAAATCGAAGACGAGACGGAGGAGGGCACCAGGGTGGCCACACCCTAGGTAGGTGCGGGCCCACCCTAGGCCGCACCCACAGGGGGTGTGGTCCCCCTGTACCTTCACTGACCTTGCCTCCTGCGCCTATAAGAAGCCCCCTGGGAGAAAACCCTAAATAATTCATCATAATTCCAGAAAAAGTTCCGCAGCGCCGCCGCCACCGAAGGGGAGATTCGGGGGACAGAAAGTCTCTGTTCCGGCACAGCCTCAAGGAAGAACTACTCCCTCCTTATCATGGGAATCAACAACGGTGATAAAGATGGTGGTCGAGATCGATGGAGATGGCTCCGGAGGCACTTCCTGTTCCTGAGCCATCTCCATCGATCTCGACCACCATCTTTATCACCGTTGTTGATTCCCATGATAAGGAGGGAGTAGTTCTTCCTTGAGGCTAAGGGCTCTATCGGTAGCTATGTGTTCATCTCTCTCTATGCATGATCTTGTTGTGGTCATGAGCTTTGTAATCAAGTAGATCTATCTTGCTACTCAAGTGCTTCAATAGATCTCTGCTCTCCCCATGTGTGTGAAAGTGACAGCGTGCACGCCATGGTGGCATTTAGGCTTGAGTATACATAAATACTCTTTGTGCTTTAATAGATCTATGCTTTTCCCCACGTGTGTGAAAGTGACAGCGTGCATACCGTGTGTGACACTTTGGCTGGATTGAATATTTGTTATGAGTTATATTTGGAGTTGGATATCTCTATGAAATTGTGGTGTTTGTTGGAACCATCTAGCGCTCAAGGTGACAGTATGGGGTTATCTAGATTAGGGAAGGCGGACTTTGAGGAGTGTTTTTATAGTCCTACCGACAATTAGAGTGTCCAACCGGAGAGTAGTTAAGAGTAGTATCATGAAGAGAGGATATTTATATGAGAGAGTGTTCACTAGTGAAAGTATGATCCCTAGGCCCTGTTTCTAAACATTGAAACACCATTTTCTACTAGATCTCTTGCATGTTTGCTTGCTTTAGTCTTTACCTCACCGTCAAGCTATTTTCTGGCACCGTCACCACTTGTATTTCACTGTCTCTTTGCCGAACTAGTGCACCTATAGACCTGACAAGTGTATTGGGTGTGTTGGGGACACAAGAGACTTCTTGTATCTTGATTGCAGGATTGCTTGAGAGGTAATACATTTGACCAATTCCTCCCTGAGTTCGATAAACCTTGGGTAATCCACTTAAGGGAAACTTGCTGCTATTCTACAAACCTCTGCACTTGGTGGCCCAACAACTGTCTACAAGAATAGAAGTGCGTAGACATCAAGCTATTTTCTGGCACCGTTGCCGGGGAAGTAAGGTAAAAGGTACTCACATCCTCCGGTGTGAGTGCTCGAAGTTATTTCCTTTAGATTCTATAATTTTTTCTTTTTGTTTCTTGTTTTCACTAGTTAGGCTTAATTGAAAACAACAACAAAATTAAATAGCTTTTTAGTAATTTTCCTAAGTTAGAACTTGAGTGGTTTGAAAACAAAATCAAAAAAAGTATGAAACCTTATTTGCATGTTAATAGAAATGTTGTTAGTATGAATTTTTTGAACACCATTGTCTCTAATGCTATGGAAATGTCTAAGCCTAGGGAAGCTAGTTTTTATGAAAGATCTTTTTAGTTCCCCAGCTTTAAGGAAGAAAGTTTGTTCTTATGATACTCTATCTACCATATGTGGTAATTCTAATGATACTTGTGATATTTTAAATCCACATACTGAAAGTGTCCCTTTTAAAATACCTATTGAAATTGTTGAACGTGTTATGAATAACTGCTATTTTGGAGATGGAACTGTCTATCCTAGTGATCACTTACTCTTTATACATGAATTATGCGAGTTGTTCAAGTGTGCAGGTATTTCAATGGACCAAGTTAAGAGGAAGCTATTCCCTTTCTCACTTAGGGACAAAGCAAGGGAGTGGTATGAGCTACTAGATGATCCTCATCATTTGGAGTGGAAGGAAGTTGAATCTCTCTTTTATTCTAAATTTTATCCTCCTCATGAAATTCATAAAGATAGGAATTATATTTATAATTTTCATACTCATAAGGGAGAAAGTATTGCCCAAGCTTGGGGGAGAATGAAGTCACTAATGCTCAAATGTCCCATTCATGAGCTCCCTAGTAATGTTGTGATCAATATTTTTTATGCAAGGCTTTCATGACATTACAAGGACTATCTGGATACCTGTTTAGAGGGATCCTTCACAAGTAAGTATGTCAAGGCTAAGTGGGATCTTCTTGAAACAATTCAAAGAAATATCGAAGGTTGGGATAACGATAAAGGTAAAAAACCAGGTATAAACTATGAGTATGATTGCACTAAGTCTTTCGTTGAAACTGCTAATTTTCAAGAGCTTAGTGCTAGATATGCTCAAATTCTTGTTAAATATTATAGAGCCTTTGCTTCCCATATTAATTCTCCTAAAGAAAAGTGGAACATGTATCATGAACCTTTAAAAGATACTTGCATGGAAAATGAAAATGTTATTAATGATTGCAATAAACATGCTCAAACTTATGAAAGTACTATTTCTTATAAGCATGTTAATTTTTGTGGTATGCATATACCTTGTGAGAAGAATCAAATAGAAGAAGAATATTTGTATCACACACTGGAATGAAAAAACTAGAACGTGGTATAAGGCTCTAAATGATCTTGGTAAAAAAAATTGTGCTCTCTATCCTTCTATTTGTGAACTCTGCTATGAAGTGGGTCATTTCAATTTTCAATGCTCAGGCCATACTAATGACCTTTCTAATCCAATGAGTACTGCAAGCTTGTATTGTGATAATGCGATCACTGATAATCAACATGATGAACTTACATTGTTTTTGGGGTGTGAAGGGTTATCAAGAAAAACTTCTTTGGTAGACATGAGTGCTTTTGGTATGAATTGCATCCTGCATGGGTGTCATCTTTATTGTGTTGATAATTGCCACGCGAATACTTACATACAAAATCTTATAAAAGATGATATTTTACCAAAATATGATAGGACTAATATGAGTTTTGTTCTTATTAATGAAAAGGAGGAATCCTCTAAAGTTTATTCTATTGTCTCTAACAATAAACCAGGGTATGTGGAGAAGCTTCCTTTCAAGCCTCTCCCTCCTAAAGAGGAGAAGAAGAAGAAGAAGAAGAAGAAGAAGAAGAGTTGAAGGAGAGAGGAAACGGTATCTTCCCCTAAGCATGTTGCTCCTGTCATAGTTTTTACTGATGAGTCTGAACTAGATGATGTTCCTATGCCTGTTACCTATATTAGTGATCATGATTGGGAAAAACACACTACTTTTGATATTGAAAATCTCTTTGGCACCAATTCTGAAAATGATAATATTAATAATTGTTGTGCTATTAGTGCTACCCATGTTCCTTCCAATGATGATATGTTTCCAAATGAACACACTTGGGAACATAGCTATTTTGTTGAATTTGCTCCCACTAAAATTAATAAGAATGGCTATTCTTATGTGGAGAGTAATAATCATTTTATGCATGTGGCTCATGATAAGAATGTTTTATGTGATAGTTATATTGTTAATTTTGTTCATATTTCTACTGAAAGTTATTATGAGAGAGGGAAACATGGTTTTATGCATCTTAATAATATTAAGTTTCCCCTCTTTATGTTGAAAGTCTTGAAGTTGCACTTGTTTTGATTTCCTATGCTTGGTGCTTTATGCTTTCATGACTTGTGTCTTTACAAGATTCCTATGCATAGGAAGTGGGTTAGACTTAAATGTGTTTTCAATTTGGTCCTTGATGCTCTGTTTTACTTAAATTCATATTTCTTATGTGAGCATCTTCTCAAACTATAAAGCCTAACTTAAAGGCGTTAAAAAAGTACTTGTTAGGAGATAACCCAAGTGTTTTTGTTTGTTTTTTGTGCCAAGAATGACCTCTAATGAGAGGGAAGTAAGATTTGGGGAGTTGCTGTCCCGAAACAGATTTCTGTCCTCCACCATAAACAATCGTGAGGAGTCTTTGTAAGTCGTATTATGCTGAAAATTTACGAATAAATCCCCCGATATGTTAGATAACTTTCGTTATTTCAAAACTTTTTGATTTTAGCGACAGAAGGTCTTCGAAAAAATTGGTTTCTATCTGCTCTTCTGTTTTAACAGATTTCTGCCATTATTTGCATTTGCTTCTTATTGATTCCTTTTTGGGTTCTTTTTGGGAAATTGAGCTTTTTGAAGGAGTTTCTACAGTAGCTTGTGTCTTTAGTGAAAGTTTTTCTGTTTTGAAACTAAACCCAAAGGTCTATTTTCTTTTGAATACACTAATGTTGCTAATGAAGATTGTGTGAAGTTTTGTATGAAGGAAAATTTGCAGGTGTAGGGAAAGAATGATGTAATGAGATGAAGAATGGACAAAATCTCAAGATTGGGGATGCCACCCCGTGTCACCCCAAGAAATATTCAAGAGGTACAAGCGTCAAAGTTTGGGGATGCCCAAGGCATCCCCTTCTTCATCAATAAAAATCTCAGGTCTTTCTAGACACTTCGTTTTTATTGTTTCATGCATTGTTGTGTTGTTCTTGGAGTGTCTTAGTTTTCGTTTTTGGTTTCCGTTTGCTTAGTTTTCTTGAGTAAGTTTGTTGGTTACACCAGACTTCTTTTGGAGAGAGACACATTGTTTCCATTGCCTAGAACACTCTAGTTTTCACTCTTATTGTTTTGTGAGTGTTCACTTTTGCTAGCACTGCGTTCAGCC
Source organism: Avena longiglumis (assembly GCA_030063025.1). NCBI lineage: Eukaryota > Viridiplantae > Streptophyta > Magnoliopsida > Poales > Poaceae > Avena > Avena longiglumis. The sequence continues at coordinate 99,085,386 of CP125974.1, forward strand.
TTAGTTTTCTTGTGCTTTCAGCTTAGAAAATTTTAGTTCTTCTTTGTGTATTTGTGAGACAAACTCACTGATCTTTATTGATTATTATCTTTGTGAGTTATTTCAAATAAGTTGTTTGGTGTTGGAAAAGAGTAGAAAGTTTCATGCTTATAGTGGTACAAAAGGGAGCTTGTTTTGACTATGGCTTAGACTTTATCATGTCATGCTAGAACTTGTTTTGACCTTATGCTTAGTGATTATTGATGTAGCATGACTTGTTCCAAACAATTAGGATTGCTTAATGTGCCTTGAAGGAATCATGCGTTGTTTTAGCATACAAAACCATAGTATTGTGGTATTCTCCTTTGATGCTTTGTTTAGGTTGACTTGGCACATGCTCACACTATGTTATGACAATGAAGAAGTCACCATAGCCTCTATGATCATTTAGTCCTTGACTTGTAGTACCACTCTATGCTTTGATTAGTAATGTTTGGTTGCTTTGCATGATTATGGCCATTATTGCTCTCTTAGTTGGTTGCTCCCAGTCTTTTGCTAACCTCCACTTATATGAGTAAGTACTACTCATGCTTCTAACTCCCAAGAAACCAAGGTACTCGAAAGTGTCCACTATAAATTCCTATGCATGGTGTGTTACACCATTCCAAGTATATTCTTGTTTTCAGCTATCTTCCAATTAAAAAGTATTTTGTTATGTGAAAACTTAGTGATTAAAGCCCTCACAAACTTGATGGCACACTTTATATTCTTTGCCCCTAATAAACTTGAACCATTGTGTCATCTATGTTGTATAAGATTGCAATTATACATTGGAATTAGCAGGACCATGCAGTCACGGGGAATGTTTTCAACATTGCACTTGTACTTTGTACTCAGTTGATATCATTCTGTTTTGTCTATGGATGTCACCGGTGTGAAATAAAGAGGGAACTTGTAAGTCCGTGGAATATGTATTTTGTGTTAGAGAAATGCCTGGGCTGCTAGCCTAAGCCATGCCTAATCATAGTGGAAACTTGCAGCATCACCATAGTGAGCTATCTATGAAGCATCCTCAATAAAAAGATATGCATATAGTAAATAAAAATATCGTTGAGATGCTCATTGTCTGCTTGCCTTGTCATTTTGGTTATGGGATAGCTCATGTACCATGTGCAAGGGGTACCCCGTTGGCGGTTCTCTATGATACGCATGTACTTACAATGATAAGAACTTACAGGTGGCGGAAGTTGAGTAGCATGAGGTGTGGCCCTTGTATTCAAGGGACTTGAGATTGCCAACTTATACTTTGTCAAGCATATACTCCATAGTTTGTTCACTTTAAACTTAACCACTTCAAGATGCTTATGATAGGGGCAGTGAGGGCTGAAAGCTAACAAGTACCCTAATTTTTGGAAGCTCTTTTGAAACTTGAAATCCCTGCTTCCCTTTATGAAGGGCCTTTCTTCCACAATTATATTGAGTCTCCACCTTCTACCTTTAGGCACCATTAAGAGAGCATAGTTGCCATTATGTATGCAGTGTCCCAAAACATATTAATTGATGCATATTGTGATATTACTTGTTCTTGTGTTATTTGTATCTGGTTACTCTCATGAACTTTGAAGGTGTCATATGCATCTACTTTCTACTCTATGAGGGACAAGCTGAATGCCACTATGCCATGTTTTCGGTATGTGAAACAAACAAACGTTTTTCAATGCATGTTATTCATGATCTTTTGTTGTAACCTTTCATGTTGCATGCATAGTTACTTTTTCTTACTGTTAGAACTCCATCTTTCATGCTCATGTTTAGAGTTATTTGATCCCAGCTTTCAATGCTTGTAAATGGTTTGATCTTGGTGTTTATGGTGCATGTCACCTCAAAAAATATTATTTTTATCACTTACCTACTCGAGGACGAGATGGAGTTAAGCTTGGGGATGTTGATACGTTGGAAACGTATCTATAATTTTTGTCACTTCCATGAATAGGAGGCGGCCATGGCCACCAAACCCTAGCCAGCCGTGGGGCTGGGCCCACCCGCGCTTGGGGTGGGTCTGGCCTCCCTGGTTGGCCCCTCCGGTTCTCCTCTGGACTTCTTGTTCCCCACGAAAAGTAATTGACTTTGTCGTTTGTCCAGTCCAATTACGAGAATATTTCTTTACTAACTTTTCTGAAACCAAAAACAGCAGAAAATAAGCATCTGGCACTGTTGCAACTTGTTAATAGGTTAGTACCAGAAAACATGTAAAAAGCACTTCAAAGTGTGAATAAGTAAAACAAAGTAGATACTAAACAAGCATGGAGCATCAAAAATTATAGATACGTTTCCAACGTATCAACATCCCCAAGCTTAACTCCATCTCGTCCTCGAGTAGGTAAGTGATAAAAGAATAATTTTTGAGGTGACATGCACCCTCACAATAAAGATCCAACCATTTGCAAGCATTGAAAGTTGGGATCAAAGAACTCTAAACATGTGCATGAAAGATGGAGTTCTAACAATAGGACATAGTAACTATGCATGCAACATGAAAGGCTACAAACAAAGATCATGAATAACATGCATTGAAAAACGTCTGTTTGTTTCACATACAGAAAATATAGCATAGTGGCAATCATCTTGTCCCTCATAGAGCAGCAAATAGATGCATAGGACACCTGCAAAGTTCACAAGGGTGACTAGAAACAAGTAGCACAAGAACAAGTAATATTACAATATGCATCAATTAATAAGCTTTGGAACACTACACACAGAACGACAACTATGATCTCTTAATGGTGCCTAAAGGTAGAAGGTGGAGACTCAGTAATGGTGGAATAAAGGCCTTTTTGTAAAGGAAGCAGTGATTACAAGTTTCAAAAAGAGATTCCAAAAATTATGGTACTTGTTAGCTTTCAGCCCTCATTGCCCCTATCATAAGCATCTTGAAGTGGTTAAGGTTAAAGTGGCAAAGCTGGAGTATATGCTTGACGAAGTATAAGTTGGAAATCTCATGTCCCTTAAATAAAAGGGCCACACCTCATGCATACTCAACTTTGGGTCCAGATAAGTTCTTGTCATTATAAGTATTTGCATATCATGAGAACCGCCAACGGGGTACCCGTTGCACATGGTACAGGAGATTTCCTATAACCAAAATGACAAGGCAAGCAGACAATGAGCATCTCAGCAATCTTTTTATTTACCATATGCATAGCTTTTTATTGAGGATGCTTCATAGATAGCTCACTATGGTGATGCTGCAAGTTTCCACCATGATTAGGCATGGCTTAGGCTAGCGGCCCAGGCGTTTCTCTAACACAGGATACAAACTCCATGGACTTTCAAGTTCCCTCTTTATTTTGCACCGGTGACATCCATAGACAAAAGAACATGATATCAACTGAGTACAAAGTACAAGTGCAATGTTGAAAATGTTCCCCGTGACAGCACGGTTCTGCTAATTCCAACTTATAAGTGCAAGCATATACAAAAACGTTGTCACAATGGTTCAAGTTTATTAGGGGCAAAGAATAAAGTGTGCCATCAAGTTCGTGAGGGCTTTAATCACTAAGTTTTCTCATAACAAAATAGTTTTTAATTGGAAGATAGTTGAAAACAAGAATATACTTGGAATGGTGTAACACACCATGCATAGGATTTTATAGTGGACACTTTGGAAAAACTTGGTTTCTTGGAAGTTGGAGGCATGAGTAGTACTTACTCATAGAAGTGGAGGCTAGCAAAAGACTGGGAGCAACCAACTAAGAGAGCAATAATGGCCATAATCATGCAGTGCAAAAAAGCATACTAATCAAAGAAAAGAGTGGTATGACAAGTCAAGGACTAAATGATCATAGGGGATAATGGTGACCTGTCATAGTCATAACATGGTGTGAGCATGTGCCAAGTCAACCCAAGCAAAACATCAAAGGATAATACCACAATACTATGCTTTTGCATGCTAAAACAACGCATAATTTCTTCAAGGCACACTAAGAAATCCCAATTGTTTGGAACAAGACATTCTACAGCAATAATCACTAAGCATAAAGTCAAAACAACACCTAGCATGTCATGCTAAAGTCTAAATCACAATCAATGCAAGATCCTCTTGCACTTCAAGCAAGAACTTACTACTCCTTTCCAACACCAAGCAAAATTATTTGCAAAACAACACAGCGAGAACGGGGGTCCAAACTACTCAAGAAAACTAAATAAACTAAGCAAAGCAAACGAAAACTAAGACGCTCCAAGAACAACACAACTGTGCATGAAACAATAAAAATGAAGTGTCTAGACAAACCTGAGCTTTTTATTGATGAAGAAGGGGATGCCTTGGGCATCCCCAAGCTTTGACACTTATACCTCTTGGATATTTCTTGGGGTGACACCATGGTGGCATCCCCAAGCTTGAGCTTTTGTCCATTCTTCATCTCATTGCATCATTCTCTCTTTACACCTGAAATTTTTCCTTCACACAATCTTCATTAGCAACATTAGCTTATTCAGAAAGATATTAGACCTCTGGCAAGCTTTGAAATAGCAAGGCTTTTCACTAAAAAAACAATATACTGTAGTAACTCCTTCAAAAAGCTCAATTCACCTAAACATAACTCAAAAAAGGAATCAATAAGAAGCAAATGCAAATAATGGCAGAAATCTGTCAAAACAGACAAGCAGTTAGAAACCGATTTTTTAGAACATCTTCTGTTGCTCAAATCAAAAATTGTTGAACTAACTAAAGTTATCTAACATATTGGGGTATTTATTCGTAAATTTTCAGATCAATCCGAGTTACAGAGCCTCCTCACGATTTTTTTTGTGGAGGACAGAAATCTATTTTGGGACAGCAACTCCCCAAATCTTACTTCCCTCTCATTAGAGGTCATTCTTGGCACAAAAAGCAAACAAAAAGGATAAGGAGAGGTAATTACAGAAGTAATAACTTCCAAGACTCAAGGAAACTCTTGGGTTATCTCCCAACAAGTACTTTTCTTTAATGCCTTTAAGTTAGGCACAAGAAGCAAGAAGAAATCAAGTGTTTTCAAATGAAGAAGCATTAACATCAAATCTTGCTTTCAAAGGAGGAGCAAAAAGCAACCTCTCTCTTCTCATAGGAAAGTGTTCAATACCTTTCTTGAATGGAAAATGGTATTTAATGGTGCCTTCTTTCATATCAATGATAGCACCAACTGTTCTAAGAAAATGTCTTCCCAAAGTAATAGGATAAGAAGCATTGTATTCAACATCCAAAACATAGAAATCCACAAGGACATAAGCATTGTTAACCATAATGAGAACATCATTAATACTCCCCATGAGTTTCTTCTTAGCATTATCATTGAGTGGGACATCCAAATAACAATCTTCTAATGGTGGCAAATCAAGCATTTCATAAATCTTCCTAGGCATAATAGAGACACTGGAACCAAGATCACATGAAGCTTTAGGTCAAAGTCATTCACTTGCATATTAATAATGGGTTCCCAACTATCTTCTAATTTCCTAGGAATAGAAGCTTTGTGTTTTAGCTTCTCTTCCTTAATCTTAACAAGAGCATCCGTAATGTGTTTGGTGAAAGCAACATGCATATCACTAGCATCAGGACTTCTAGCAAGCTTTTGCAAGAACATAATCACTTCAGAAATATTGCACCCATCAATATCAATATCAAACTTAGCATCACTAGTGGTAGGCATAGTAGGAGGAGGAATAGGGGCTACTTGTGGTTTAGTGGTGATAGTGCACACACTATTGTTTCTATCAATTTTAGCTTCCCTTTCCCACTTGGCATGAAGTTGAGCTAACAGCCTAACATTTTCATCAATAGTAACTTGTATGGAATGAGCAATAGCAAAGGTGTTTTCCATAGTTTCAGGTTTAGCAGCCATTTTATTAACCAAGGAAGTTTGAGCTTCAGACAAAGAGGATATATTTTTTTCAACAGTTAAAAGCTTTTCCTCCATAGTCTTATTGAAAATGGTTTGTTTACTAATAAAGTCCTTGAGAATGACTTCAAGTTCAGAGGGGGCACTTCTAGCATTATTGTAAGAGCTTCCATAGGAATTGCCATTATTAGGAGGATAAGGCCTATAATTATTATTGCTACCAAAATTGTTCCTATAGGCATTGTTGTTGAAATTGTTGTTTCTAATGAAGTTCACATCAACTTGCTCTTCTTGAGAAACCAAAGAGGCTAAGGGAACAGTATTAGGATCTAGAGGAGCTTTCCCATTAACAATCATAGCCATAATAACATCAATCTTTTCACTCAAAAGGAAGTTTCCTCAACAGAATTTACCTTCTTACCATGTGGAGCTCTCTCAACATGCCATTCAGAGTAGTTAACCATCATATTATCAAGGAGCCTTGTTGCAGCACCCAAAGTGAGGCCCGTGAAGGTACCTCCAGCAGCAGAATCCAACAGGTTTCTTGAGGAGAAGTTCAAACCTGCATAAAAAGTCTGGATAATCATCCAAGCAGCGAGTCCATGAGTTGGGCAATTTTTAACCAAATATTCCATTCTTTCCCAAGCAGTAGCAACATGTTCACTATCAAGTTGTTTAAATTTTATAATTTCATTTCTCATGCATATAATCTTAGCAGGGGGATAGTACTTTCCAATAAAAGCATCTTTGCACTTAGTCCAAGAATCAATACTATTTTTAGGCAAAGAAAGCAACCATTCTTTAGCTTTTCCCCTCAAGGAGAAAGGAAAAACCTTGAGCTTAATAATATTTCCATCTACATCCTTATACTTTTGCATCTCACAGAGTTCAAGGAAGTTATTGAGATGAGCAGCAGGATCATCAGAACCAGCACCAGAAAATTGCTCTCTCATTACAAGATTCAACAAAGCAGGATTAAATTCATAAAAGGTAGCATCAGGAGCAGGTGGAGCAATAGGAGTCCTTAGGAAATCATTGTTGTTGGTGCTAGTGAAGTAACACAACTTGGTGTTCTCAGCAGAGTTCATTTTGGCGAAGGCGGGCAAGCCAAAAACAGTAGCAGCAGCTAGAGCAGGTACTAATTTTTTTTGTGTTTTTTGGAAAGAGGCAAACAAAACCAAGCAAAAGAAACAAAGCAAACTAAAAGCAAAGTAAAGAGAAAGGAAGTGAAGGACTCCCCTGGTGAAGACGTCCTTATCCTCCCTGGCAACGGCACCAGAAAAGCTTATTGATGGCGCTTAGTTGACGTGGGGGCTTCTTTCTTTATTCCCCGGAAACAGCGCCAGAAAAGCATGACGACTGTCTACGCACAGCCTGTTGGGAACCCCAAGAGAAAGGTGTGAAGCAGCAAGCAGCATGTTTTCCCTCAGTTGAGACTGAGGTTATCAAACCAGAAGGAGGAAGGAAACTTCACACAGGTGTTGCAAGCAACACGGAGACCTGCACATGACAAACTCAAGACTTTGCCCCAACGAACAGTGGGGTTGTCAATCTCATCGGTTTGCTCTAACAAAGGATTAAACGTATGGTGTGGAAGGTAATGGTTTGCATCAAGTAAACAAGTAACAGTGGAAGATGTATCAATGGTAAAGATTGGACCAGGGTCCATAGTTCACTAGAGGTGCTCTCCTTAGATAAACAACATGGCATGAAGGGTAAATAAATTACAGCGGGGCAATTGACAGGAACTGAGCAAGGCATAACAATGCAATTACTAGTCAGAAATATCCTATGAGATTCGATTGGGCAATACAACAAGATACATAGACCGTCATCCAACTGCATCTATGACTAGAAGTTAGTGGCGGACCTAGGATTTTACCAATGGGTATGCCGGACAAAAAAATGATGGTTATTTAGACGGTACCTATTTACCAATGCAACAAATAATTATAAATTTGCATTTTGATACAGTATAGAAGCAATACACAACATGCAATTGAAAGACTAAATTCAAATAAGTCAAAATAACATATGCTATTCTGAAATATGCATAAAAAAACTTACAGTTCTACTTGTTTGGCCTACGCTTCCTCATTGCCATGAAATACTCGATTATATCATCTTCATCCACCTCAGAGAACATATCTTTCTCAATGTACGTGACTAAACAATCATCCAAGAGACTATCATTCATCTTATTTCTTAACTTTGATTTCACTAAAGTCATCGCAGAAAACACCCTTTCAACAGTTGTCGTAGCCACCGGTAGAACCAATACCAATTTGAGAAGCAAATAAACCATATCATACACTTTATGCCTCTTTGTTTCAACAAGCTTAACTGAAAGGTCAACAAGACTCTCTAGGCCTCGGAAGCTCTCATCTCGTCTCATGTCAGCAATGTAGTTATCAAGTTGCAATTCAAGCTTTAGCAAATAATTGCCCGGGATATCATTTGGATAGAATTGAGCTAGTCTGTATACCTTCTGTGCATCAAAAGAAGCAAATGAGTTTGAAGGATTGAAGGCTGACATACAAGAAAGTAATTCCATATTAACCTCATCAAACCGATTATCAAGCTCTTGACTTGATCGATCACACCAATGTATACTTCTCTTCTGAAGTGGTCATCATTTGTTTGGTTTCGGGCACGGGCATACCTTGTTGATTTTCCATAAGGCACATAGTTACCATCCATAGAAGGAACTTCGACACCATGGTTGTCGCAAAACAAAGTGACCATCTCAAGAAATTGAACCCAACCATTAGACCTCAGTTGTTGTATCCTGTCCTTTGCCCCATTAACAAGTGATATTGCATTAAGAATATATTGTTCCCTTCTTTGCAAACATTGGGATAATTCATTTGTATATCCAAGAATCACAACCATCAAGTGTGCAAAGAAAACAAACTCAAAGGACTCAAATGCTCCAAGAACATAATGTATTCTTGTCCAATCATCCTTATATGAGTTATCATCTCCAAGCTCGGTGAGTACCTCATGAATTGTGGAAAACATAACAACAATGTTGTATACAGTTTTGAAATGTGAGCCCCACCGAGTGTCACCAGGCCTAGGCAAACCCATCTCTTGATTTAATCCACTCCCAGTTTCAAGTTCACCACAGTCAAGTGCTTTCTTGATACTCTCAAGCCTAGCATTTCGAAGCATGTCATGACGCTTACAAGAAACTCCAATAATATTCAATAAGAGAGATACTTGATCAAAAAAACTCACACAATCAGCATTTTCCTTAGCAACGACGATAAGAACTAGCTGGAGTTGATGTGCAAAACAATGTATATAATAATCAGAAGGCGACTCTTGCATGGTCAATGTTTTTAGTCCTTTAATATCTCCTTTCATGTTGCTAGCTCCATCATAACCTTGTCAAACCATGACTAGCAAGTAAAGTTTCAATTGCATTCCTTAGTGATAAAGAGGTAGTAGAAGCTACATGAACAACTTGTAACATCCTCAGAATCGGACCTATGCAAGTTCCAGCGATTCCCGCCAAACCCGCATAGAAACGATTCAAAGGTGCCCACCAGGCACTTTCGTGCGGGTGGAAAACGAAGTAATAACATTACACAACAGTCCTCGATGGGACCCAAAGAACAGATATATATATACAACACGACTCCATGAGTCAAGAATACAGATATACAGAACAAAGATCCAAATCACCTTGAAAACGATAGAGCGTCCAGCTACGGACAAGATGCAAATGGGCGAAGAGCCCTGAAGAATAACCAATGCCCCTAACGCCTGTGCCAAGCCGGAAGGGTAACCCGCTAACGACGCCGATCTCAAAACCTGCTTAACAAAAGGTGCCGAAAAGGGCAAAGGAAAAAGAGAGAAGTCAAGATCGAGGCCAAGACACGGCGAGGCTAGAATTCAAGGTCCTCGCCACATAGGTATGGTGGATCAAGCGGCAGCAAGATGCACTAAACAACCTATAGAGACTCGATATAACTGGCGGCTATCAGAGAGGGGTAAGAAAGACCTATTCGGAGCCAACCTGATTCTAACGCCAAACAAACCCATCCTGGTATTTTCCCCCTCGAGACCAAACGAGGAAGTCAACCGAGGAACTCACACAGTTGGCAGTTTTATTTATTCCGTTATCGTTGCAACAATTACTAGTCAGGTAAAGATAGTCGTCCTGATAAAATAAGCAGTGGGCACGTTTATTTAATCATTCCGTTATAGTTGCGACACTTACTAGTCAAATACAAGTAGCATGAGATAAACCCAAAACCCAGCAGTTGTTGGTACTTTTATTTAGCCATTCCGTTGTAGTTGCAATACTTACTAGTCAGGTACAATGGTCGCGAGAGACAACCCAAACAAGCAATTGTTGGCAGTTTAATTTAGCCATTCCGTTATAGTGAAGCTGATTACTAGTCATTATAAAGTCAAATTGATAGCGCTACTTTAGTTATAGTTGTCTATGATCGATATCAGGCTCCAAGTCGTCCATAACCGCGACACGGCTTTAAAGTTTTACCCGGGGGTGCACCAATAGCAACACACACTCGATCAACTCCTAAAAACCAAATCAAAACCCAACGAGGCTTTCACGACAAAGCAATCACAGGATTCAGAAATATTTCGGGGCCACCCTTAAAGTAGACTCCGCAACGGCCGCTCCGAGACGGACTCAAGGTTGTGGGGACGGTGAACGATCGGGAACCCAAAACTGGCTTGTCGACACCTGAATCGTGCCACGATCCTAACAAAGACAGTGCTCCTCGCACAATCGAATAAAGCAGAAAGCATGGCATAAGTACAAGATCGTAAATAAAACCTCAAACTAGTTTGTGGCCCCAAGAAATAAGAATGAATCATGCTCGCTCGGGGGTCCCATAATCCTCCGGATGTGGATAGCGCGATAAAATCAAGGAACAGTATCAAGTACTGGGTCCCACGGACACAAGTGGGCGGTCGGAAACCAAATATTATCTATCACCCACCGATGCCTCTGCTTACTTACTTCAATTTTAGTTGTTAAACAGGAATTAAAGTGAGCGATAAGTAAAACCATGATCATCTCCAACATCAAACATGCGGCAATACACCATCAACTGTGGCACTAGACGACACGCAACAGCACTTGAGCGAGAGACTACGACGCGCAAGTCCAACTATCTACCAAACAACAGGTAATAGGATGTGTCCAAGGCAATATAAGGCTGCAGAGGATATCACGGGTACAAAACACTAGAGCATCGCAACACAGATAGCAATAGATCAACAGGAGGGAATAAATACTATAAAAGTAAGATAGGTAGAAAGGGGGAGATGCTCGCCTGAAAACATTGCCGAAGGTTCAACCGAAGATCGGGTCGACACTCGCATCAACTCAACGTCCTTGTCCGCGAAGAAGCAAAACGCTAGGATAAACACCGGATGCAATATTTAATACAACGGCAGAAGATCGGGCATGATGCAGGTATGATGCATGGCATGGCAAAGGTGCGATGCAATTAGGCCATATTAAGCGGAACCGGGTCCCGGCAATTAATTAGATGGTCCAAGTGATTTATCTACCCCGCAATTTAGATGTTGCCTTCACATGGCAAGATAAGTTACCGGTTCGCTAAACAAATTTAAATGAGGCCAACATTAGACTAGATTTGCCCGCATATGGGCCCCATATTTAATTAAGGTGAATCGGCATAAGGCCCCCAAACCACACAAATATGCATGCGAGTATGGCAATTAACATGCAACAAGTGGTTATTACTTTTATAAAATAGGGCTCGAGAAAAGGGGTCACACGTTAGGGTTCGGCAGATCTTGGGGTTCCGGTTCGGTCGGTCTCGTGGTTCGTGGTTCGGTCGTCTCGGCAGAACATTCGAACAACGGGAAGATCTTGTCGCATCCGGTTCTCGGCGGACTCGGTGTCCGGAAGGAGTACTTGGTTCTTGTCGGGGCGACGGATTCTTCCGGTCGAGGTCGTTTTGTCGCCACGAGGACCTTGTCGGGTCTGGTTGGTCGGACTTGTCGCTCGGGATGAAGATCTGGCGCTGAGGAAGTACTTGTCGCACCGGATGAAGACCTTGGGGTGCCATCTCGATCATCCACAACTCGTTGGAAGTAGAACTTGGCGTGATATGGTTCGGGTTCGTCTCGGTCTCGACGCCAGATCGGTCTTGGGGTCAACGCAGGTCGGCCTCCACGAGGAAGATCATGACGTGCCGACGGGTTCGGTTTCCGTGAAGGTCTTGTGGTTCTGGCTTTGGTATCGATGACAGCTGGGGTAGGCACCAACGGTCTTCCTGTGCACTTGTACTTGGTGTAGTGGTCTTGATATCCGTCGATCTTGAGAAGGGCCCGGTCTAACTTCTGGTCTTGAATCGGAGGAGTAGCACAACTACATCACCACCAATCCATCTTGACAACCATCGTCGCCACACCATCTGAATATCGGAGGGGCTCGAGCGAGGAGATACGGATGTTACTTGGCCGGCACAGGTCGACAGCCGCCGAGGAAGAGGAGCTCGGCATCGGTAGCAGAGCGCCGCACCGCCGGGCGGCGAGGAGCGCGGACAAGGAAGGCGGTGGCCGATGCGCTGGGAGGAAGCGGTGGCGGGGTGCCCGCGAGCGGGTCGACGGCGGGGAAGCAGGCGACGGCGGGCTCGGAACGGCCAGGGCGGCCGGGCCGGGCGGCCGGGCCGGGCGAGGCCGCTATGGGCTGGGGACGGACGGAGGAGGGCGGCGGCGACTAAAGGGAGAGGAGGGCGGGCGAGGCCGGCGACGCACGAGCGGAGAGGAGAGGCCGAGGAGGCGCCGGGAGAGGCGTGAGGGCGCCGGGCGGGAGTGACGGAGGTTGGTAGCGCAGCAGAGCTCGGGAGCGAGGCAGAGGACGTGGCGATGGGCGAGGCGGCGGGCGGCCAAGCTTGAGCCGAGAGGAGGAGGTTCCGGTGCGAGGCGGCGCGGCTGGCCGGGCGAGGCGGCCGACGATGGCGGAGCGCACGCAGCGGAGGAGCGGAAGGGGTGGTCGAGGTACATGCCGGGGAGGGGGTCAGGGGGTCATGCGCGTACCAAGAGGCAGAGGAGGAGGCCGAGAGGGGCGAGGCGAGCGAGCCGAGAAGGAGGGAGCGCAAGGGTGGTGAGAGGGAGCGGGAGAGGACGCGTGCGGGGAAGAGGAACGCGAGGCGTGGGTCCTGTGGGCGGGGTCAGGTGGTGGCTTGTGTGTTGCGTGCGGTGTGGGTGTGGGCTGTGTCCAGGTGGCAAAGGTAAGAGGGATGGGGCCAGCTGAGGTGGCGGGCTGGGGTTGGGTAAGGGAGAGAGGAGAGGTGAGGTGGCAGCCAGGGATTGGAGGGGGTGAGGTGGAGAGAGGCTGGGTAGGTTAGGACTAGGTAGACTAGGGATTTTGGGGTGGGCCGTTTTATTTTGGGGGTGGTCGTTCGGGTCGAATTGGCCCGTTCGACTGCCCCACTAAAAATAATTAACTATTTTATTTATTTCAAACCGGACTTTTGCAAACCGATAGCAACCAAAACAAAATAATCCGGAGACCCGGGTTTGCGTGTTGAACAAAGGCGAGGCGTTTAGAAAACAAAACTAGGTTTTACCGAAAATGGTTTTATGCAAGCAAATGCAAGATGATGACGATGCTCAAATGCAATGTGGCATGATGACATGAGCATGCGGTCAAGATGATGCAATGCACAAAAACAACGCGATTTTCCAGTAGTGGTTTTGCGGGATGCCACAATTCGACACCACTAACAATGGATCTCGCCCTCGAGATCCGCCTCATGGTACCGGAAAGAAGGCCGGCGATCTGATCCTTCGCGCTTCGTGTAGATCTTCGCGACACCACTAAAAAGAGGTCGTTGTCCGTGACCGTCGAGGGAAAACACTCCAGAAACAAAAGGTCGAAGGTAGAGGTATCAACAAATAAAGCCACCTCTAGCTTCCGTGGACGGAGTAAAACTGCTGGACCCACTGATTCGATGTACAAGAGCGAATGTTAAGAGTAGTCGGATGGTGATCAGTCCATTGCGCACCCAAACCATTACTCTGCACACGAATAGTCGGATTATGCAACCAACTCTCGGACTTAGACTGAAGATCTCGACAAGCGAGGTTCAGAAACAGAGGAGTGATGCATCAGATCGGATCCGGCGAGATGATGTCGTCAAGGCCGGAAAACACCGTAAGGCACGAGGAGGAGCAAAGAGAAGTCCACCAGATGAAGGATTCCTCGGATAGCATGAAGACCAGATGTAGCAACACCGTTACCAAAAGAGGAAGTGAAACCCTGAAGGTACGATGGAACCCAACCACGAAATCCCGACTCAGAGAGAGAGAAGAGAGCGGATTCAAAACACGAGAGGTAAGAGGAGAACAGAGGGGTAAGGAGTAAAATTAGACCTAATCGTAACTATCCAACCGATTTTTCAAAATAGTTTTAACACTCTACTTCGCCGTTAGCTAGGTTATCCTACAGGCTGGACTTCAGGGGTATCGCAACCGCCGAGCTCGATACCACTGTAACACCTCAGACCGACCTATGCAAGTTCCAATGATTCCCGCCAAACCCGCATAGAAACGATTCAAAGGTGCTCACCAGCACTTTCGCAAGGGTGGAAACGGTAATAACATTACACAACAGTCCTCGATGGGACCCATGTAATGAGATATATATACAACACGACTCCATGAGTCAAGAATACGATATACGTAACAAAGATCCAAATCACCTTGAAAACGATAGAGTGTCCAGCTACGGACAAGATGCAAATGGGGCTAAGATCCCCAAGAATAACCAATGGCGCCCCTAACCCTGCCCAAAGCGGAAGGGTAACCCCGCTAACGACGCCGATCTCAAAACCCGCTTAACAAAAAGGTGCCGACAAAGGGCAAAGGAAAAGAGAGAGCGGTCAAGATCGAGGCCAAGACACGGCGAGGCTAGAATTCGCCCTCGCCACATAGGTATGGTGAATCAAGCGGCAAAGATGCACTAAACAACCTATAGAGACTCGATATAACTGGCGGCTATCAGAGAGGGGTAAGAAAGACCTATTCGGAGCCAACCTGATTCTAACGCCAAACAAACCCATCCTGGTATTTTCCCCCTCGAGAACAAACGAGGAACTCACACAGTTGGCAGCTTTATTTATTCCGTTATCGTTGCAGCAATTACTAGTCAGGTAAAGATAGTCGTCCTGATAAAATAAGCAGTGGGCACGTTTAGTTAATCATTCCGTTATAGTTGCGACACTTACTAGTCAAATACAAGTAGCATGAGATAAACCCAAAACCCAGCAGTTGTTGGTACTTTTATTTAGCCATTCCGTTGTAATTGCAATACTTACTAGTCAGGTACAATGGTCGCCAGAGACAACCCAAACAAGCAATTGTTGGCAGTTTAATTTAGCCATTCCGTTATAGTGAAGCTGATTACTAGTCATTATAAAGTCAAATTGATAGCGCTACTTTAGTTATAGTTGTCTATGATCGAGATACTGTGCTCCAAGTCGTCCATAACCGCGGACACGGCTTTCAGAAAGTTTTACCCGGCCGGGGTGCACCAATAGCAACACACACTCGATCAACCTCGGAAAAAACCAAATCAAAACCCAACGAGGCTTTCACGACAAAGCAACCACAGGATTCAGAAATATTTCAGGGGGCCACCCCTTAAAATAGACCCGCAACGGCCGGGCCGGGAGACGGACTCAAGGTTGTGGGGACGCCAGAACGATGGGAACCCAAACTGGCTTGTCGACCGCTGAATCGTGCCACGATCCTAAATACAGATAAAGGTGCGCCTCGCACAATCGTAAATAAAGCAGTAAAGCATGGCATACATACAGTATCGTAAATAAAACCTCAAACTAGTTTGTGGCCCCAAGAAATAAGAATGAATCATGCTCTGGCTCAGGGGGGTCCCATAATCCTCCCGGATGTGGATAGCGCGATAAAATCAAGGAATGTATCAAGTACTCGGGTCCTATGGGACACAAGTGGGCGTCGGAAACCAAATATTATCTATCACCCACCGATGCCTCGCTACTTACTTCAATTTTAGTTGTTAAAAGGAATTAAAGTGAGCGATAAGTAAAACCATGATCATCTCCAACATCAAACATGCGGCAATACACCATCAATCGTGGCATCGATTTACACGCACAAAGACTTGAGCGAGCGACTACGACGCTGCAAGTCCAACTATCTACCAAACAATGTAATAGGATGTGTCCAAGGCAATATAAGGTGCAGGGATATCACGCACGAAACACTAGAGCATCGCAACACGTATAGCAATAGATCAACAGAGGGAATAAATACTATAAAAGTAAGATAGGTAGAAAGGGGAGATGCTCGCTTGAAAACATTGCCAAGGTTCAACCAAGATCGGGTCGACATCAAGATCAACTCAACGGCCTTATCCGCGAAGAAGCAAAACGCTAGGATAAACACCGGATGCAATATTTAATACAACGGCAGAAGATCGGGCATGATGCAGGTATGATGCATGGCATGGCAAAGGTGCGATGCAATTAGGCCATATTAAGCGGAACCGGGGTCCCGACAATTAATTAGATGGTCCAAGTTATTTATCTACCCCGCAATTTAGATGTTGCCTTCACATGGCAAGATAAGTTACCGGTTCGCTAAACAAATTTAAATGAGGCCAACATTAGACTAGATTTGCCCGCATATGGGCCCCATATTTAATTAAGGTGAATCGGCATAAGGCCCCCAGACCACACAAATATGCATGCGAGTATGGCAATTAACATGCAACAAGTGGTTATTACTTTTATAAAATAGGGCTCGAGAAAAGGGGTCACACGTTAGGGTTCGGCAGATCTTGGGGTTCCGGGGTTCGGGGTCGGTCTCAGGGTTCAGGGTTCGACGGAAGCGGTCTCGGCAGGAACATTCTCGAACAACGGGCCAGATCTTGTCGCATCCGGGTTCTCGGCGGACTCGGTGTCCGGAAAGGAGTACTTGGTTCGGTGTCGGGGCGATCGATTCTTCCGGTCGAGGTCGTTTTGTCGCCACGAGGACCTTGTCGTCCGTGGTTCGGTCGGACTTGTCGCTCGATGAAGATCTTGGCGTTGAGGAAGTAATTGTCGACCGGATGAAGACCTTGGGTGCCATCTCGATCATCGGTCAACTCGTTGGAAGTAGAACTTGGCGTTATATGGTTCGGTTCGGTCTCGGGGTCTCGACGCCAATCGGTCTTGGGGTCAACGAGGTCGGCCTCCACGAGGAAGATCATGACGCGTCGACGGGTTCGGTTCCGTGAAGGTCTTGTGGTTCGCTTTGGTATCGGCGATACCGGGTAGGCACCAACGGTCTTCCTGTGCACTTGTACTTGGTGTAGTGGTCTTGATATCCGTCGATCTTGAGAAGGGCCCGGTCTAACTTCTGGTCTTGAATCGGAGGAGTAGCACAACTACATCACCACCAATCCATCTTGACAACCATCGTCGCCACACCATCTGAATATCGGAGGGGCTCGAGCGAGGAGATACGGATGCCACGGTCGGTGCTACGCAGGGTCGACAGCCGCCGAGGAAGAGGAGCTCGGCATCGGTATCGCAGAGCGCCCGCACCGGGCCGGCGCCGAGGAGCGGCGGACGAGGAAGGCGGTCGGCGGGCCCGGGAGGAAACGGTGGCGGGCGCCCGCGGAGCGGTCGACGGCGGGGGAAGCAGAGGCGGACGGCGGGCTCGGGAACACGGCTGGCGGCGAAGCGCCAAGGGCGACGGGCCGGGCGAGGACGGGCTTGGGGCCGGGGACGAACGAGGAGGCGGCGGCGACCAAAGGGAGGAGGCCGGGCGAGGCCGACGACGCACGGCGGGGCGAGGAGGACCAGGAGGCGCGGCCGGAGAGGTGGGGAGGCGTCGGTGGGGAGGGCAAGGACGGAGGTTGGTGGCGGCGCAGAGCTCGTCGGGGAGCGAGCATGAGGACAGCGGAGATGGGCGGAGGCGCCCGGCGGCGGGCTTGAGCCGAGAGGAGGAGGTTCCTGGCGAGGGCGGCGCGGCGCGCTGGAGGCGGCCGACGATGGCGGAAGCAGGCTGGGCGCGGTGGAGGCGGACGTGGAAGGGGGTGGTCGGGGAGGTACAGCCGGGAGGGTGCGGGTCATGGTGGCTGCCACCAAGAGGCATAGGAGGAGAGCTCCGGAGAGGAGGGGTGGAGGGCGAGCGATCCGAGATGGGGCGGGGAGCGCGCGGTGGTGAGAGGGAGCGGGAGAGGACGCGTGCGGGGAAGAGGAACGCGGGGCGCGTGGTGGGGCCTGTATGGGCCGGGCGCAGCGGGTGGCTTGTGTGTGTGTGCAAGGGTGGGGTGTGGGCTGTGTCCAGGCAGGGATGGGGGGTAAGAGGGATGGGGCTAGCTGAGGTGGCGGGCTGGGGTTGGGTAAGGGAGAGAGGAGAGGTGAGGTGGCAGCCAGGGATTGGAGGGGGTGAGGTGGAGAGAGGCTGGGTAGGTTAGGACTAGGTAGACTAGGGATTTTGGGGTGGGCCGTTTTATTTTGGGGGTGGTCGTTCGGGTCGAATCGGCCCGTTCGACTGCCCCACTAAAAATAATTAACTATTTTATTTATTTCAAACCGGACTTTTGCAAACCGATAGCAACCAAAACAAAATAATCCGGAAACCCGGTTTATGCGTCTTAACAAAGGCGGGCTTAGGAAAACAAAACTAGGTTTTACCGAAAATAGTTTTATGCAAGCAAATGCAAAATGATGACGATGCTCAAATGCAATGTGGCATGATGACATGAGCATGCGGTCATGATGATGCAATGCACAAAAACAACGCGATTTTCTAGTAGTGGTTTTGCGGGATGCCACACAACTCCAATGAAGTGCTCACATGGTCTTCCTGATTGATTGACATAGCGCAAACAAAGAGCAAGTTGTTCTTTATGTGATATATCACTAGACTCATCAGCCAAAATAGCATAGGGCTCATCACCAAGTTCTTCAATAATTTTCTTTCTAGTTTCCATAGCACAACATTGAATAATATCCTTCTGTATCTTTGGGATATTTAATATGCAATTACCTGGAGCATTCTTCAAAACATACTTATGCACTTCTTGACTATTTCTGCAAGAAACTCCAACAGTTCAAGGAAGTTCACTTTGTTGCTAGAATCTTCACTTTCAACATGTCCACGGAATGCCAATCCCTGATGCAAAAGAAACTTGATACATCTAAGTGAATAAGTCAACCTTATCTTGTAAAGACGAAGATCCTCATCAGTCCACTTCTCAATATGATAATCAATTGCTACCTTGAGATTTGTGAACCCAATGTATATCTCTTGAGCTGCATTATGTGCCTTAGAATCCAGATGTTTCAAAAGTGCTTTCTCTCCAATATTCTAATTTCTCCACCCATCAACAGTAAATGTATCTGACCCAGTACCCTTCTTGAACAAGTAGCATACAAAGCAAAACACAGAATCCTTCTTGATAATATATTCAAGCCACTCATAATTATACAACCATACAACATTTAATCGATGATCTCTTTTTCCAATGTTCCTTTTTGGAAAAAACATGTGTATAAGGTTTGAATGGGCCTTTAAGAATATATGCTCTTCGAACTGCATCTTGATCATTAACATGATAATTTTGAATGAGATGCCTTTCACCTGGATCATGCGGAAGCTGATTGATGTCATAAACCGGGGCTAGCGGTGGCGGCGGCGGCGGTGGTGGAGGCAACGATGATGGCGGGGGCGAGGGCATATGGTTCATAGTTTCTTCAATTACCCTTTCTTGCTCTTGACTGTGCTCTTCCCTCAAAGTTTCAACCGAAGAAGGATTATTTGAACCAGTGATAGATTTTTTGGCTGCGTGTCTCTTAAATAAAGATGCAATGTCTCCGCTTCTCTTCATGACTGGAACTTTTCAGAAAAAATAGATAAGCAATTGGCAGTACATATGGCATCGTTTAATTATCTCGTATGTAATGCTAGAACAAAAGATTATCGTGTTGTGCACATACTAAATCTTTTGTGTTGACGGACAGCACAACAATGGCTAATTGGCTACTATACTTTAACTAAGTAGAACTACAGACTAGTCACTAGTGCCCTGGAACATACTATAGCTAACACAAGACATCAATACCAATGTAACAGAGCAAATTCAAGAAAGAAGGAAATAGAAATTAGATTAAAAAAATATGATCACGGTTGTCACAAACTTGCTGAATGTTGATTCCCTGCTGCCGGAGAGACCGGAGGAAGACGGTGCTGATTCTGGAAGTCCCAAACTCCCAATCCAATCGGCAGTATTGTTAATATCGGCTGAAGAATTAAATCTGCTGGCTGGACGTCGGCGCGTGTCGGCGCGGCCATGGCTGAAATTATTTCTAGATTGATTAGACGCGATCTCGTGCAACTGCCCCGCTGAATACCTAGACTTTTTTTGCCTGATCGATACGAACGCTCGCCACATGCCTTTTTCTCCTGATCGATACCAACTTGCGCCAGGACGGCCGGCTGGACGTTTCATTCGATCGCTAGTATACGTATACGGGCTGGGCCACAGGGTATGCCATGGCCCACCCGGCATACCCTGTAGGTCCGCCACTGCTAGAAGTTCACCTTCAGGTTATCATCCGAACCCTCCAAGATAAGTTGCAAGCAGTGCAACGCTTAAGCAAAGTGTGTAAGGTAAACAGTGCACATGTTCCATGAACAAGAGACCATTGTTTTCTCCCTAATAGCAACAACACATCTACAACTGAAGAGATTTCTGTCACTTTCCTTGGAAACTAGAGGCATGAACCCACTATTGAGCATAAATACCCCCCTCTTGGAGTCACTAGCAACTACTTGGCCAAGATAGCTACTAACAACAGAGAGCATGCAATATCACAAACAACACAGACATGATAGAATCATAAAGACAAAACCATTAATCAAACCAACATAATAATCTCAATATCCATCGGATCCCCGCAAACACAACATGCATGATTACAAATAGATTAGATCTTGATCATGAACGAAGCTCATAAGATCTATACATGAAAGCACAAACGAGGAGATACAACCATCTAGCTACTATATGGACCCATAGTCCAAGGTGGAACTACTCATGTATCATACCGGAGAGAAGGCCTCCGGGATGATCTCCCCTCCGGCAGGGTGTCGAGAAGAACTTTAGATCCCCCCGATCTAGGGACGATGGTGGCGGCGGCTACAGACGGTTTCGTGGATATTTGATCAGGTGCTTAGGGTTTCTGCATCAGGGGCTTCTTATAGGCAAAGGGGGAGACCGAGGAGGCGGCCAGGGCCACCAAACCCTAGCCAGGCACGGGGCTGGGCCCACCCGCGCTTCGGGTGGGTCTGGCCCCTCCGGCTCTTCTCTAGGCTTATTGTTCCCCACGGAAAGTAATTGACTTTGTCGTTTGTCCTGTCCAATTTCGAGAATATTTATTTACTAACTTTTCTGAAACCAAAAACAGCATAAAACAGGTATCTGGCACTGTTGCAACTTATTAATAGGTTAGTCCAGAAAACATGTAAAAAGCACCTCAAAGTGTGGACAAGTAAAGTAAAGTAGATACTAAACAAGCAAGGAACATAAAAAATTATAGATACGTTTACGACGTATCAAGCACGATACGTCGTAAACGTATCTATAATTTTTTATGTTCCATGCTTGTTTAGTATCTACTTTGCATTGCTTTGTCTACACTTTGAGGTATTTTTATACACTTTTTGGAACTAACCTATTGACAAGATGCCATAGTGTCAGTTTCCTTTTTCTGCTGTTTTTGGTTTCAAAAAGCTAAAAAATGAATATTCTCAGAATTGGACGGGACAAAAGCCAAAGTTCATATTTTCCCTGAGCGGTAAGGAAAAACGAAGACGAGACGGAGGAGGACACCAGGGTGGCCACACCCTAGGTGGGCACTGGCCCACCCTAGGCCGCGCCCACCAGGGGTGTGGGCCCTCTGGACCTCCACCGACCTTGCCTCCTGCGCCTATAAGAAGCCCTCAGGGAGAAAACCCTAAATAATCCATCATACTTCCAGAAAAAGTTCATGGCGCCGCCACCGCGGGGAGATTCTGGGACGAAGTCTGCTGCGCACCCCCGAACGGGAAGTGCCCTGAGCCATCTCCATCGATCTCCACCACCATCTTCATCACCGTTGCTGATTCCCATGATGAGGAGGGAGTAGTTCTTCCTCGAGGCTAAGGGCTCTACCGGTAGCTATGTGTTCATCTCTATCTCTATGCATGATCTTGTTGTGGTCACGAGCTTTGTAATCAAGTAGATCTACCGTGCTACTCAAGTGCTGCAATAGATCTTTGCTCTCCTCATGTGTGTGAAAGTGACAGCGTGCACACCATGGTGGCACTTAGGTTTGAGTCTACATAAATACTCTTTGTGCTTTAATAAATCTATGCTTGTCCCCACGTGTGTGAAAGTGACAGCGTGCATACCGTGTGTGGCACTTTGGCTAGATTGAATATTTGTTATGAGTTATATTTGGAGTTGGATGTCTCTATGAAATTGTGGTGTTTGTTGGAACCATCTAGCGCTCAAGGTGACAGTGTGGGGTTATCTAGATTGGGGAAGGCGGTCTTTGAGGATTGTTGTTATAGCCCTATCGATGATTAGAGTGTCCAACCGGAGATTAGTTAAGAGTAGTATCATGAAGAGGGAATATTTATATGAGAGAGTGTTCACTAGTGAAAGTATGATCCTTAGGCCTTGTTTCTAAACATTGAAACACCGTTTGCTACTAGATCTATTGCATGTTTGCTTGCTTTAGTCTTTACCTCACCGTTAAGCTATTTTCTGGCAGCGTCACCACTTGTATTTCACTATCTCTTCGCCGAACTAGTGCACCTTTACACCTGACAAGTGTATTGGGTGTGTTGGGGACACAAGAGATTTCTTGTATCTTGATTGCAGGATTGCTTGACAGAGAATACCTTTGACCACTTCCTCCCTGAGTTCGATAAACCTTCGGTAATCCACTTAAGTAAAACTTGTTGTTGTTCTACAAACCTCTGCACTTGGAGGCCCAACAAATCTCTACAAGAATAGAAGTATGTAGACATCATTCAACTGCTCGGGACCCTCGTCTTCGATGTATGGGAGCGCGCGAAGCGCCGCTGCGACGAGCTTGAGTGCAAGCAGCGCGAGCTCCGTGGAAATAGACCCAAGGTCTATCTTTTTTATCAGAGGTTGAATTGATCATCAGAAGAAGAATTAGGCCAAAATTAGGATACATTCTGGGAAAATGAAACTTCCATGGAAGACCGCGTCTGCCATAGCTTCGCACGTGAGCACCAGTCCCGGCTGGGCGTCTTTGTTGTCGACTACTCCGATGACACCACCGATTCCGACGAGGAGTAGGCGAGCGACGAAGCCACCGTAGACGCTCAGGTGAGTAGGTATGGTCGGCAGTTGCTAGGGTTAGACTGGATGTAGGGCGCGACATCCATTTTTTGTTGTAAATATGTCGATCTGATGATCAAAACGTCCCCCTATGTACGAATTTGGCGCGATGATTTTTAAATATGCAGCTCCCATTAGTGCATCTTTTCCATGCTTGCAATTTTCGTACTGACACCGCAAACCATGTTTATGTTATGCGGGTTTGCAGTATCTGCTAGAGATGATCTAACATCACCAAGAATAAGAGGATCAGCATAAAGAGAGGATAATCTATCAGTGGTTGAGTGGTGTGGTGTTTGCGTTGCACTTTAGCATACTTGTTCCCCATAGTAAATTTAAAGAATAATTCTGCAGAGTGAGAGTCAAACCGGAATCGGTGTGGGTAACCTCTAAACCAAGGAAAAAATGCAGTGTATCCAGATCTTTGACAGTGTAATCAGCACCGAAGATACAAACCAAATGATCAACAGAATGAACTAAAGAACTAACAAGGATAATGTCATCAACATATACTAGCAGATACATAATGACTTCGGGACGTTGAAGATGTAATGGTGACATGTCAGCAGTGGATGGTACAGACCAATGTGACTAAAGAGTAGAGCCAAGACGTGCATGCTACACACGACGAGCTTGCTTAAGACCACATAGGGTCTTGATGAGACAACACAGATGGTGAGGACGATCTGGAACCAAAAAAAAGGAGGTTGACACATATAGATTTCTACTTCCAAGACCCAACAGAGAAATACATTTCTCAGCGACCAACTGCTGTCACTTCTCAAGTCGATCTCCATTTCTCAGCGACTATATATTTCTCTCAATCTGTATGCATATGCAGAACATGCCGCGGTCCTCCTCCAGCCGTTCAGGTCCTTCTGCATCACGGTACGTAAGCCCTTACTTTTTTCCTTAATTTACTACACGTACGTTCAATGCATGTTTTGTTTACACCAGATCTGTTGACGGCTAGCTAACTGCAGCAGGTCTACTGGCAACGAAGAAGACGACTCATTAGAGAGACGCCATGCGAATACCGAGCCTTTTGCAGTGCGTAGAGATGACTATGCAGGTACCACTGATGCTACTCTATAAGCTTTCTTATATTGTAGAACGGAGAGAGTATTGTGCAAAAACGTAGTGCGCAAATTCACGCTGTTGCTAGGTTCACGACTCACGTGTACATAGAGATCGTAACAAGATTCACTACCATTAGTTGTATACTCCCTCTATCTATGTCAAGATGGAATGCCTATTACTTCTGATCAAAGTCAAACTGGTTTAATTAACTTTTACCAGGTATATATCTAGAAACATACCAACAACTACTATAACAAGAAAAAAGTATTTTTGGACCATCATGAAGTATACTTTTATATTGCATGTATTTGATATTGTAGAATTGGGTGTTATGTGTGGCATTGGACTTGACCCAAAACTAATACGCACTATATGTTTTCCTTGGAGGGAGTATAGAGTGGCCAAACATAACGGACAAGATGACCTTTCGCGCGTTGGGATTTTCTACCCCATGACGTTATTATAGGGGGGCGGTACCAATACCTTCCAAAGAAAAAAAGGAATCACACTCCTCTCGCCACCCCGAGGGCGACGGGACGCAGTCACCTTCCCAAGCCAAACCCCCTCCTCCCCTCCTATCTCCTGTCACCGCCGCCGGCTAGGGCCGCTGGGCGCTACCAGTGTGGTGCCGGCGGCAGGGCTGGATACACCATGGAGGCCCAGATCAGGCCCCATCTAGGTAAGGCGGGCCGGCTGGTTCTTCTTTGTCTGCTTTGCAGATTGTGTTTGGTAGGTTGTATGGGATCTGCGATGACCTCGACCGGCCTATTGAAGCGTGATTGCGGACTTTACGGGCCCGGCCAGACCACTGTGGGACTGGTGTGCCTCCGCGAAGGCTTTATGGGTCCGCTAGGCCTGGCCGGACCTATGGAGCACATGTGTGTCTGTGGCCATGTCCGGTCGACTACCGCCTCCGACGGTGGAGGCAGTTCCCTCCCGCGCGGTCGCGATACTGTGGGCCATGTTTCATTTCTACTCGTGCCTCGATGCTGCAGACCTCGCGACGACTTGCTCGGGGAGATGATGATGGCGGATTCGGGACCGGACTGGCGCATGCTCGTGGACGGCAAGTTTGGTGGTGGCGATGTCTCGCCCGCGCGGGACTCCTATGCAATGGATCGCCCAGGGGTTTGTGGATAGGGTTTTTTCGGAGAAATCCTTGTCGGCTCGACCGACACCAACGCGGTGCCGCCCGTGGGTGGCATCTTTTCTTCCTAGAGGGCGTCGTGGCTACCCTTCATCTGCTTCCCTCTATGTGCTAGAGGAAACCCTAGGGCCAGTTTCTGGTCCGGACAGCATCGGTCGCTTTCCCTCTTGAGGGTGCTGCTTTGTGCTTGACGAGTCGGGGCTAGGAGCATGGTAGGTATTCTTCGGAGGGCGTAGCAGTTGCGGTCTTCCTCATTTAGTTGATCCGCATCCGTCTCCATTCCTTTTTGTTTTTCTTTGTTTTAGTTATGGCGTGTGTATGTGCTGCTGCCCAGCATCTTGTTTCATTTTTTGTATTTTCTTTTGGGAATTGTGCTATTTTCCCCAGCATCGGTCTCACATGTGATTGTTGTATTAATATAGTTGGGCGTATGCCTGTATAGGCACACATGCGTTCCATTTAAGCCTATTAGTGGTTTGTAAACATGGTATTGTGTTTGACATGGTGATGTCCGTACAGTCCTGAGCGTGAACTGACCATTTTAGAAAGACGTTGGTATTGAATCTAGTTCAGACAACACAACAAATGTAGAATACTTCATGGTTTACCTCTACGCAACACAACAAATGTAAAATACTTCATGGTTTACCTCTACGCAACACAACAACAAAATCCATGGTAATATCCTCGCAATGTGCACTAGGAAAAAAACATTGCAAAGACTAGGGGTTGAGTTGAGACAAGCCTTTGATGTATGATGCATGGGAGAACGTAACGGCCAATAAAAAAATGCTGGAGAGAATTCAATATATTTATATATTTCCAAAATTTCCATTTAATCCTCGACCATGAGAACTATGCAAAAGTAGCAGACACTGGGACAGCTCAAGGATATATAATCTAGTATCTCGAAATAGGAACCCTCGTGTAGATATAAGTTCTCCCAACCCTAGTTGTCCTTGTAATATGACAAATAGCTACTCCTCTGTCCGGAAATAAGTGTACTTATAGCCTTGTCCTAAGTCAAACATAATAAAGTTTGACTAACTTTTTAGAACAACGCACCAACATTTATGACACTGAATTGTTACCATTAGATTTATTTTTAAATCTAGTTTCATAATATGTCAATTTGATGTAATATATGTTTCTATATTTCTCTATAAAATTAGTCAAATTTGGTTATGTTTGACTTAGGCAAAAGCTAGATGTGCACTTATTTGCGGACGGAGGGAGTAGCAAGGTAAAGCTCGTGCGTCCTTAAATGCAGTCAGATATTCAAGTCCCACCACCTTAATTTTTTGTTAGTCTTACTATAAATAAAGACATAAGAGAAACTAATGAATTCAACCCATTTAGTGTGATTATGTTTCAGCTTTGCTTGTCCCTTGGGATATCTCAAGGACTCATGGTCTGAGTGAATGAAAACTATTTTGTCCAAAGATAGCATTGCCAAACTTTAATCACGCAGACTAAACCATATAGTGGTTTGTGATAGATACGCCAATTGAGTTGAGCACTTGCTATAGTATGTTAGCAGCATACATTTATGAACAGAAAATATGCCATGTACCTGTTCTACTAGCACCACACCCAACTGTAAAGATTTTAGTGAACTCGGGACGAGCGAGTTATGGCTCGGTTACGAATTTCCTAAGCTCCTCAAAGCATGTTATTGGGATTATCCTCACAAAAGGGAAATATTCCTAGTTAGTTCATTCGAAGGTGATGCAATGGCACTAAAGTCATTAACAAAGCAAAGATAATAATCTAGTAATTCATGGAAACTTCTCACTTCACTCACATCAGTTGGGGTTGGCTAATTTTTAATCGCCTTAATTTTAGATTCATCACCTTCAATTCCATGAGAACACACAAAAAGCCCAAGAAAACAACTTTTCTTTGTAAATATGTATTTATAAATTTTAGCATTTAAAATCATTCCAAAGCACATGAAGAAATTTCTTAACATGATACACATGGTCATCAAATGATTTTTCATATCATAAAATTAAACCATAAAAAGCTTCCCGATGAAACTTCTGAAAACACGTTTCATCAAGCGCATAAAGTTAGTAGGAGAATTATACAAACCAAAATACATAATAAGCATATAAAGACCAAAACTCGTTTTGAAAGTGGTTTCTCACTGATGTCATATAGTTATCCTTATTTAATGGTAGGCACTTTCCAATCAATTTTTAGAAACAATGTAGCACCAATCATATAGCATAAAATCTTACATTAGGAGTGGGTAAAGCTATCTAACAATTATGTTATTAAGGTCCATGCAATATACACACATGTGCCACCAGTTGTCATCCTTTTTGTGAACAAGAATAATTGGAATGACACAAGGTATCAAGAGCACTAGAGTGAAATAATATTCATATGATGTGAATCTTGCCAAGGAAACAAGTGTAACTATGTGGCCATACTCAATTATAATGTGATATGTTATTGGGTATTCATGTTGAAGGAAGTAGGTCTAAATTATTGGAGTTACCAATTTTCCTTATCATGCTTAATATTTTCTCATGTGCATTGTTCCACTAATGAAACCCACGCTATTTGTTGGTTTCTGCATGCATGGAACCTAAGATCAATTGTTTTCTATTACTATCATGCATGGAAATCAATAAAGATATTTTAAAAAGTATACACGCACCAAGAGTTTAATTGTTTGTATCCTAATCTTATTACTCGTCATGTTGCAATAACTAAGTTCAAGATAGGCTATTGCAAGTATAGGGGAATTCTGAAATAGTTCACATATGTACTTTTATGATATGTATATATTCACCACAAAATTGCTACAGAAAATAGTTAATTAGTGGCATGCCCAAAAAAGAGAAGCATGGTACAATAGTAGAAGTTAGTTCTACTCGATGCTATAAAAAAATTCATTTAGGACGACGCGGAATGGCCTTTGTTCAATTATATTTAACATGAATCTTTAATCTCTAACCAGTAATTACTGGTCAATTTTCTATATCTTTTTCATAGTCATTCTAATTAATATTTTGAACTATGTGAGTCCTACATATATATGACTGAAACTCTATATTCGTTGCTTTATGTACCCACATGTGCATTCATTTACCTTATTATACAAATAAATCAATATTGATTTTTTTATTGAGAACAACTCCAAGAGGTATGTCTTAAAACCTTACCTATGTACTAGAGTGCATTTTTGTTTTACAATAATGAATAGTATGTATGCAACTATTCTAAATAAATTCTATGTGCATATGTAATAACCATGGTTACATTTATTTATATGCTTTACTACATAATAGTCTACATCAAACTGTTTGACAACATTCCATACAACATATGGGTGCAGATGCTCGGGGCAAGGGAGTTGAATCATCAACAATCAAAGATGATGATGGCCATGAATTGATAAGCACTCAAGGTTTTACCGGTGAGAGAAACCACATCTATTTATTGGGAGTGTAGAATCTAAGCTTAAAACATGAGCACCACTAAATTTAAAATTTAATGTTTTGTAAATTTAACTTTTCAATCCTCTCATTTCATATCATAAATATAAAATAAAACATAAACTGCTAAGAAATTATGATCAAAGAAGCTAAAAGGCCGTGTATAAGAAATAGATAGCACACATGCATGTCTAGCTTAGAGGATTCTAAAATAGGTGTGCTAGGGGTTTCACGTATCGTACAAGGAAGAAACTCTGTTGGAAACTTACAGAAATGGATTCTCTCTTACATGTTTTCGTTATCTTATTTTCCATTCTTGTTTGATGAGATACCCTCCTCCATATGTACAGCGGCAGGGTTTTCTTTGTTTGGACTATCTTCATTGTCCAAAGCAACAAGAAACTTTTCAAGGGAATACAAAATTGGCGAGGGTGGATTTGGCCGTGTTTATATGGTAATTATATTGTTTATGTTACAGAGACCGGGTAATTTGGTACCATCTTGGTATTAATGTACTACCTTTTATAAAAAAAATGTTCATTTTCATAATAAAAATAACTAGGTATAACCACACAATAAAATTGAAGAAAGGGCATAAAACAAAAAGGCACATATCATCCCTGCAAAGCTTCTTTTCATACTGATCACCAAATTGAAATGGTGGTAATAATGATAATACTTTGTACTCAGTTTTTGTTAGATGTGCATATGATATAATTAAGCATATTGGAAATATTAATTTAAAAAGGATTGCTCTAACATTTTTTTATATATCCCCTACTAATTTACTAGGGACGAGTTCACGGCAACCAAGTTGCTATCAAGAGATGCTTCGTGGAATCTAGCCCAGAGCGTTTGTCAGACTTTGAAAATGAGATTAAGTTCATTCCGAGGCTTCAGCACAGGAACATCGTGAAGCTTCAGGGATACTGTATTCAAGGAAAAGAAAGGATCCTAGTCTATGAATACATGCAGAATAAAAGCCTCGACAAATTCATATTTGGCATGTCTTCGCAAGCTCTGTCTCTTTGTAGGATAGGGTCACATATATTGAAATTTCAACTTGTCTCATGTACTAACATCTAAAGATTAATATCCATTCCTGAATTTGTTAAATACTCACATTTCAGGCCAAAGAAACGGGGGATGTTTATGCTGGGATAGATTGTTCGCGATAATTTTGGGTATAGCTCAGGGAGTCGTGTATCTTCACTTGCATTCCGGGCTAGATATTATCCACAGGGATCTCAAGCCCAGCAACATTCTGTTGGATTCTGGAATGAATCCCAAGATTTCTGATTTTGGCACAGCAAGAGCTTGTCCTCCTGACAAGAGTCACAAGGCAGCCGTGATTGCAGGAACACAGTAAGAAGTTGTATATATTTGCATGTTCATGTGATTTATTTCCGATAGCACCATAAAATTAACCAGCAATATAACTTTTGCAGTGGTTACATGGCTCCCGAGTATTCGATTAAAGGTGGAGGTGTGCTTCGGTCCCCCCCCTTAAACTTAAGTTTCATGGGCCATTTTATTTCTTTGACCCGTCGAAACCCATATCGAGGCCACGTATAGCTCCGTATATGTGTACTCGGTCGAACTGAGTATAATCCATGTCCTGGACGGCTGATCCCACCTCTTATTATCGCGATCTACGTCTTTGCATGTCATTTTTTTTTTGCTGTTATATAACTTACGATTTTCTCTTCTGCAGGCACATGAGTATTCGTGTACGGGGAGTATACGTCTAAGAGGACCATATGGACTTCGGGTGGGTTCGTACAGTCCTAAAAACAATTGGTATGAGTTTTTGTTTGTCAAAGTTTGAAAAGGATGGAGGAGAGGGGGGGGGGGACCGAAGCAAAAGTGTTAAAGGTGTTTTCTCATGCAAGACGGATGTGTTCAGCTTTGGCAGCCTGCTTCTTGAGATGTTAAGCGGAAAACGGAATTGCACGTCGTATTGGATAAGGGAAAGGATTTACTTGAGCCTGCACGAGTATGTAAGTTAATCATTTAAAAGTATCCTTTTATATTCTATAGATGGGACGTACGGATGTAAAAAAAAACTGGATGATAACTTTACAATAGAAATGGCTGTGTGCATTGACCATTGCAGAAGACAGGGTGTTCCTCCTCACGGAGAAATTCCATATGCAAGGGGGCAATAATTTTGACTCGTCACTCCCGTGGGCAGAACCATAGTTAAATCCCTAGTAGACATCACCACCAATCTGTCCCTCTACTCCCTCGGGTTGCCATGACTTGTTTTCTGAGATTTTGGTGCTATTCCTGTGAACCAAACACTTATATTTTTTTTCGAAAAAGGGACATATCCCCGGCCTCTGTATCGATTGATACATACGGCCTTTTATTGCTACCAAACACTTATATGACATCCATATAAGTTAGGATGGAATTCATAGCATAAAAATAGACATCCATGTATATGACATTCTTTGAATACATACAGCATATGAAGCACATTGTGATGTGTTGCAGGCATGGGACATGTTATTCGTGGAGAAGGCACTGGAGAGCCTGGTCCACCCGTCGTTAAGCGGCGAGTCTCCTCGCCGGATGAAGCAAATTGGGAGGTGCGCGCACATCGCCCTGCTATGCGTCCAGGAGGACCCAACCGACCGACCGTCGATGTGGGAAGTCATTCTTATGCTCAGCAGCGCCCCGGACGACGCAGGCCTGAACCTCAAGACCCCGAAGAAGCCAGTGCGCCAGTGCGGCAGCAAACCTATATTTGGAGACCTCCTGAGGGATACACGTGAATTGTACAAGAAGACCATCACAGTTGTCTTGGGATAGATAGATAATCTACTCCCTCCGTCCCAAAATAGAAGTCTTAGATTTGTTAAAATTTGAATGAACCTATATACTAAATAGTGTCTAGATTTATCTAAATTTTAACAAATCCGAGACATCTAATTTAGGACGAAGGAAGTAGTAGGCTTTCTGTGGTTTCTCTTGTGGCAAGTGAAATTTCGTAGTTCCTTCTCGTGAAGCTCTCTATAGTGTTTCTTAGGGGTTTGGATTGGAGATTTGGTGCATATGGGCACCATTGCTCCATTCGTTTAAAATATATAAAAAATGATACTTTTAATTTTCAAAAAGAAAATAAATGAAATCTTGAGGATACATGTACATGGTCCATATATTTGTGGGAATTTCAGTAAAAATTGATTTATTTAAGGCTATAGAAAAAAGTTTCTAACAGTTAATTAGACTAGAAGTACGTGTATTCTTTCAGAATTTTGTGTTTTTCTATGTAGCCCAAAATAAAACATATCGTACATTCTAGATATATCTATCTAGTCAAAGATTTATTTTCACAATTTTTAGAGACCTAAAATTACAAGTTTAAATTGTTTTTGAAAGGACCACTCGTGCCCATGTGCCAACGAAAGTTTTCGGTTTGTTATTTTTTAAGAAAACGGGGTTATTTTTTTTTTAGAAAACGGGGTCTTTCTCACCTTTGTGCCATAAAGACCGGCCGCTCGCCCATCTCCCTTGGTAGTCCGCTGTGCCCATATGCCGTGTTTTTTTTAGAGAACATGTGCACTTTATTAATCACCGAAGCGTGGAGTTTTGTGACAACTACTATTGTATTAATAAAAGCCTTACATCCTGACGTCCATTGTCAAGCTTTTGAACCACAAGTTCACCTTCAAGCAAGTATTTCGAAACATGAACATGTGCACTTTATTAATCACCGAAACATAAGGTCAATACAAATAGTTTTCCGAATACTCTCCGGGGGCACACCATGCCACAAGACTTACAAATAAGCTCTGAAAACCGAGCTAAATAATGCGCAGCCAGGGCCGGCGTTGAGGGATCGTGACTCGACCAGGGTCCCACGGCTGGAGGGGGCCCAAAAATTTGTACCCACGTACTCCGTCCAATTCGCAAATAAATGTACTTCTAGACTTATCCTAAGTCAAAGTTATATAACTTTTGACTAATTTTTATAGAAAAATATACTGATATTTATGACTCTAAATTGTTACCAATAGATATATTTTTAAACTTAGTTTTATACACTGGTAGAAAACACCCCATGTGTCCCGGTTGGTAAGGGGCATTAGTCCCGGTTGCCCAACCGGGACGGGGCAATCGGGACTAAAGCCCGAACCTTTAGTCCCGGTTGCCCCACCAACCGGGACAAAAGATCATACACGTGGCAGCTGCACTGCGGCGAGGAGGGGAGTTAGTCCCGGTTCGTAATACGAACCGACTAATAACCTTCGCCGGGCAGAGATTTGGCCATTTCTTCGCCATGCGAGAATTCATTTTTGCACATTTTGTTGCGGCAAAGATTTTCGCCACTTTTGTGCCGCCGCAGAGAATTCATTTAGGTTGTTTTATTGTTTATTTAGTGTTTTGCACTTATCAATGAAGGAACCTTATATTACACAAGATCATCATGACAATATTACATTCAATACACGGATCGAGTTCATGCACTACATACAAAAGTATTCCCTTGTCTATACACGGACCGAGTTGCTATTTTTACAATCCCTATTGTCTATACACAGTAATAGTACTCCCTTTCGGGTCTAGGACTTCGCATCCAAGAATCCCGCCAATTCCTCCTGAATTGCTCGTGACGCGATCCTTTGGCAAAAGACCGTCCCGTAGACGCTCGATCTAATTTAAAAAGGAGTCATCTATATGAATGAAACTAAACACAATTTGTTTGAAAATAAAACTATAGAAATTGTTTACATACGTGGAGTTGCTCTAAATTTCTGCCCTTCTCATCGCACGCCCCACGGATGAACTCGCAAACATAGTATCCACAGAGATTGTTACCGTCCCCCGTGTCGCACTTCACAAGAACATAGTTCAATCAAAATAATAATCAAGCATGATAATAACTATCAAAACTAGAATCAAAGATATGCGGATATAGCTAGTGGTGCTTACATTTAGTGATTGAAATGTAAGCTCCTCTTTCCAAACACCCCTAGCCTTGTTGGTGAACTGCTTCAAGCGCTGCCCGGAGAAAACGAATAAAATAAGTTCTTAAGTACTTGATATCATAAAATTCACGAACATTGCCGATATAGTGTCGTAATGATTAGAATTACACTGGAGAAGTATCTCGCATGTCCTTCCACGCCTCAAGGGGTTTATGTTTCGAGTCCATGACTAGTACACCTTTGTCAAGTTGAATGATTAATGTAATATAGTGGAAGCTGAATGCATAACTAATCAATTATATACTTAACATCGAAGTTAGCGAAATAGAAAGTGTATACAAGACAATAACACTCATCGAAGTTGTAAGGAAAAAGTATTTCCTTTTGGTTTCTTGAAACCTTAACGTGTACTATATTATCCTCCGTATCCTCGGGGCTTATTTTGAGATTAGCTTCATGAACCCAATATGGGTCAATGAAGCCAATATCATAGATTTGTCCTCTGCTGCATTCGAGAATCTTCATTCTCGCATATTACAAAGATGATTATATACATGCAATAAACAAAGTGAGATAGTGGAGACTAAGTTAATTACGTAATTAGTACTTACGCACAATAGGCATCGATGAGCGATTTGTCCAAGGCGCCTTGATTGAATAATTGAAATAGCTCATTAAATTCAATGGATATCATGTCATCACTTTCTTTCCCATGATGCTTTTTTGTAACCCTCAAGACTATCCGCTTAGCCCGGCCCTTGTGGCGTATGTACCAGCTTATGCAATCTTCGATTTTTGTTGAAAGATTATTTACCTCCTCGTTTGACGAGAGGTTTGCCGATCGGTATT
This sequence comes from Avena longiglumis, assembly GCA_030063025.1. Taxonomy (NCBI): domain Eukaryota; kingdom Viridiplantae; phylum Streptophyta; class Magnoliopsida; order Poales; family Poaceae; genus Avena; species Avena longiglumis. The sequence continues at coordinate 99,120,110 of CP125974.1, forward strand.
TGTATGCTACTTCACTCACGGGAAGAACTCTAATCGATAAGTCGGCAATACTCATACCTTGAGCAATGCGCCCAGACAGTAACTACCTCGATCATACCGCTCTTCGCCCCATATTTGCTCGACCCACATTGGTTTGAGAAATCACCTTGAGAGGGGCGCAAGTCTGCTTTTGCTTGTTCTCCGAGCCGGGCAACAGATTTCCGCTTGCATCAAGATCGCTTCTTCGAGGCTTTTTGTGCCGCATGTGACTTGAGAATAGAACGCTCATAGTCTGATGACAGCTTTGGCTCGGGTTGATGAAGAGTATTTAGCATTTTCAACACTTTGGCTTTTTCTTCTTTGGTGCGGGAACTCGCTCTTTCGGCCGCCTTAGCTTAAAACGCCGTCGCTTCCGTGATCAACGATCGCCAGCCTCCTCTTCAAGATACCATAAGCTCTCTTGGGAGGAACCGCTGGTACTTTTGGAAGAGGCTCTTGTTTACGCTTTCGCGATCGCTACGACGACAAGAGCTGTGACGCTTACGCTTTTTATCCCGAGGCGCCGCGATGGCTCCCGCGGGCGATGGCTGCACCGGAGATTGGTGAGGCGACGAGCCGGTGAGGCGACGAAGACGGCCACAAGGCGCATTTAATTCGCCGGAGACGGGTGAGGCGGCGGCAAGATGGCCTTGGCGTGATTTCAAGCACGATACAATCCTTCGCCATAGAATGGTGACGTTTTATGCCACCCAAAGACAACACATCCCCTTCACCAGCAGGGTAGTGAAGATCCAAAACCTCAAAGGTGGGCATGATTTCATCCACGCCGACAACAGCGTAGCCCTCCGAACCGGACGACCGTGGTAAGTTGGTGTGGGTCCAATTGGTAAGGCATAGCCGACCGCCACCTTCATTGATATGTTCACAACTTTGACATGTAGCTCGCAGGTGTCATCTCCGTGATATCATCCACGGGTAGCCAACAGAGCCATCGTCGGGCATCATCGGCATCGCCATTGTCATCACCCGACCTCGTGGAAGCCACATCGCTTTTCGATTATTCGATAGGCGGTAGCATCGAATGCGCAGTGTCACGAGATGGGGCGCCGTAGTACTTTTGCTCTTAAGTGAGTTAATTTCATCTTGTTGTTGCTTTAATCGTTTCTTCAATTAAACGCATTCGCTTCTTTTCTCGACTTTCTCGCTTCAACCGCCTGTCCTTACTCCTCCGACGGCTTCTATCAGATATTTCTTCCTCTCTTCGAAACCCACCCTCCATGATTGGGAGCCTATTGTGCCTCGTGTTCGCCCATCATGTTCCTTATTTCCAAGGGCGATGTGAGCTCATCATTCTCTATCGGAATGAAGTCCCCATCTTTAACAGCTTTTACCGCTTTTCTCATCCTCTCGATTGGCAAGGGGTCTTCTTTATGTCGTATGGTATATATACACCTCCTTCCGAGTCCAACGTGCCCCATGCCCGTAAAACCAATTCCTTGCACGCTCTACCCAATCGCCCTGTCTCGGGTGATATTTTTATCACGCAGCCTCGCCAAGTTTCTCCCACTTAGGAATGCCACCAGAGCCACCTTGCCCCATAGTATGGTGATACTTCTTGTTAGCAGATTCAAACTTATTCGCTTTACATTTTCTTAGCTTTTTCGATTTCTTGTATTCCACAAACTCATCCTAATGGTTTTATCTTCTCAAACCGAATATTCTTGAAATCGGAGTCTTCTTTTCACGACATAGTCAAGGTGCAATCTTTTCTTCCAGCTTGAAACATCGGCCATCTTCTTCAAAGCCCACTCCCGACCTTAGCCTCCATGGCTCTCCCATGTTGTAAGCGCCTCAATCGATCCTCCGTGATTTGGATCCAAATATCTTCAGTAGTTTGAAATTAACCATGAGCCTCTTCCACAAGAATCTTTGGCGTGGTTAGGGACAAATAAACATGTTCCTCTTCATCCGCATTAGCGTGCCTATTCCAATTTCTAATGGTGATCGGATTAAGTCCCTAACGACATTCGCATTGTGCCACAAATTTGGTTGCGATAACTTCGAGCCGCTTGGTCATTGCCCCGCAGCGACATCTTCGATCCTGAACCTCTCATGGTCTTCCAACTTTTGGTTGGGCCTCGTCCGCTTTTTCAAGAGATTCCTTCGATTCGAGGGCTAAAAGAAGAAAGATCGCCACATTATTTCTATATAGATAGCGTATGATTAATTAATGAATTGATTTATATTACATGCACCTTGCCGGAGCGTCGCCTTCGACACACAAGGCATCGCTTTCTCGCGAAGGCAACACCTTCAACCTCAAACAGTTGTCTACTCCGGTAAAAGAGGATCACCTCACCGAGTTGTTCGTAAACGTTGATACGCCTAAATTATCTTCCCACGGATCACACCTTGGATCAACTCTTCCTTTTCTTCGCCTCTCGACGGTGGATCCATATTTTCGCATAGGTGGAAAACGAATAAGTCAAAGCGGCTAAAGGAGAAAGTTAAGGAGAAACCCCGATATATACATACACAATAATAAAATGAAGAGAAACCCTAAACCTAGCTACAAAAGGAAACCGTGTAGTAGATAGGTAACTCTAGCTAAAATCAACGGTTATCAATATTCCGGAGTTCCGAGGGTGTAACCTAGTTCGAGAAACCTCCGATGCATATGAGAGGAACCCACATGCACCTAAGGGGTATTAATGATTCCTTATCTAACCACAAATCGGCAATGTGAATCAGTCCGGGCTACCCACATTGACTCACCAAGCGAAGACCAATAATACCAAACTAATTAATAAACCTAATAATACCTAACTAATAATAAACCTAATAATCAAACACCAAAAGAAAGGGAAACAATCAACACATGGCATCGATGCAATGCTCAAGCAAGTATGATGATATGACAAGTTAATTTGCATTGAATGTAACCCTAAGACATGCTCGACGATTTAATCGGGTTCCGACGGTGAAAACCCTAACTCGGGAAACTCCTAATATGAGAGGGTGCATTTGTTCTTCTAATTATACTTGTCATTTAAATTGTTGAACAATGCATGATTATAGGATAAATAGATAGGTTTCATTTTTCAACAATTTGATATATTATTTGTATTTTTCGACTTATAAATAAAAAGATATTGAATTTACAAGTTTATATCAATTTCTCGAATTAAAAAGGCAAATAATTTACACCGGGCGCCTCTACCCATCGAGGTCGACAGATGGGCCCCAGGCCACATCACCGCCACACGAGCACGAGTGACGCCAAGACGACGTCACGCCGCGGTGAGCTCCTGTGCAATGGCGGCGGCGAGGATAAGGGCACCTCGACGCTGGATGGGCGCTAGAGAGAGCGCGTGAGGAGAAGGAGTGGTGGCGCTCCTTGTTGGTCACCGAGGCGCCGCCTCCGCCGAGCTCGAGCGCTGCCGGGCACACGCTGGAGAGGAGTATAGGAGGAGAGGGAAAAAGAAGACCACCGTGAGGATCAGCATCACCAGAACACGACGGAGGCGCGGCGAGGCCGGGCGAAGCTCGAGACGCCGGAATCGACGGGAGGCGACGCCACGGAGCTTCCAATCCAAAGCGATTGAGGTCACGCCAGAGGGAAAGTAGCAGCGCTGGATGGAGGCAAAAGGCGATTGCGACGGAAGCGGTGGCGGCGAGCTCGGCAGCCACGGCGTAGAGAGAAGGCTACGGTGAGAAGAGAGAGATGGGAAGAAGAAGAGGAGGAGCCGCTATAAACGAATGGATCATTTGTCCTGCTGATGGCTCCAACCGGACTAAAGATACGTCCTGCTTGGAGCCACCAACCGGACCTATACTCCACTTTTTTTTCCAATTTTCAAGAATCGAGGGCTGCTAGGATTTAGTCCCTTTGGTGGCTCCAACCGACATATTCCCCTGCTTTCAAAAAATTTCGTGTTTTCTCTCGCCTTTATTTTTTATTTTGGGGTTTAAATTTGTATTGTTTTTAAATGATAATTAATTTGGAATTTAGAAAACTTTAAACATAAAAGTGTTTGGATTTGAATAAATAATTCAAAACCATTTTCTGCTTTAAAAATAATTAATGTAACCATTTAAAATATGAACCATTTACAATTAAAAATGAATTAACTTTTTTTTTTTTTATCAATTTGGAATTTAGAAAACTTTAAACATAAAAGTGTTTGGATTTGAATAAATAATTCAAAACCATTTTCTGCTTTTAAAAATAATTAATGTAACCATTTAAAATATGAACCATTTACAATTAAAAATGAATTAACTTTTATTTTTTAATATCAATTTGGAATTTAGAAAACTTTAAACATAAAAGTGTTTGGATTTGAATAAATAATTCAAAACCATTTTCTGCTTTAAAAATAATTAATGTAACCATTTAAAATATGAACCATTTACAATTAAAAATGAATTAACTTTTTTTTTTAATATCAATTTGGAATTTAGAAAACTTTAAACATAAGAAGTGTATGGATTTGAATAAATAATCCAAAACCATTTTCTATTTCTAAAAATAATTAATGTAACCTTTAAAGATAATTAACTTATATTTTGAATATTAAGTTGGAATTTAGAAAACTTTAAACATAAGAAGTGTTTGGATTTGAATAAATAATTCAAAAACATTTTCTCTTTAAAAAATAATTAATGTAACCATTTAAAATATGAACCATTTACAATTAAAAATGAATTAACTTATATTTTTTAATATCAATTTGGAATTTAGAAAACTTTAAACATAAGAAGTGTTTGATTTGAATAAATAATTCAAAAACATATTCTATTTTTAAAAATAATTAATGTAACCTTTAAAATGAATTAACTTATATTTTTGAATATTAATTTGGAATTTAGAAAACTTTAAACATAAGAAGTGTTTGGATTTGAATAAATAATTCAAAAACATTTTCTGCTTTAAAAATAATTAATGTAACCATTTAAAATATGAACCATTTACAATTAAAATGAATTAACTTATATTTTTTAATATCAATTTGGAATTTAGAAAACTTTAAACATAAGAAGTGTTTGGATTTGAATAAATAATTCAAAAACATATTCTATTTTTAAAAATAATTAATGTAACCTTTAAAATGAATTAACTTATATTTTGAATATTAATTTGGAATTTAGAAAACTTTAAACATAAGAAGTGTTTGGATTTGAATAAATAATTCAAAAACATTTTCTGCTTTTAAAAATAATTAATGTAACCATTTAAAATATGAACCATTTACAATTAAAATGAATTAACTTATATTTTTTAATATCAATTTGGAATTTAGAAAAACTTTAAACATAAAAAGTGTTTGATTTAAATAAATAATTCAAAACATTTTCTGTTTTAAAAATAATTAATGTAACCATTTAAAATATGAACCATTTACAATTAAAATGAATTAACTTATATTTTTTAATATCAATTTGGAATTTAGAAAAACTTTAAACATAAGAAGTGTATGGATTTGAATAAATAATTCAAAAACATATTCTATTTTTAAAAATAATTAATGTAACCTTTAAAATGAATTAACTTATATTCTATTTTTGAATATTAATTTTAAAACGACGCTTTTTTATGCTTCTAAAATGGAAAAGGGCTTTTCCGCATGCATAAAAGGAAAACTTCCTCCCGCAACATTGTTCTCCATACCAATGTCCACACACATGCATAATATGGGCACAACATCACAAACTATGCCGTGATTCAAGATATAACATCGGTCATATGGACCGAAAGCCATGAAACCTCGAACATGATAGGTCATTTTGTGAAGGTTTTTCAAACATGATCAATATACCAAGTCCGGTATTTTTCCTTTCAACTATGTAACATAATATGACACCACGCCAAGGATTTTCATTGTTCGGATTTTTTTGAATTTATTATGCCCGCTTTGAATTATTTGAATTTCTAACTATGGTCGAACCAAAGGTGCATGAAGATAGGGACGGCATCGTTAGAACTTGCATTGGATCTCCAAGAAACCACATATTGCGTAGTCTAAAACAATTTTTCAAAAAATCACGGGCGATAGATCATGTACTGTAGTACAAACCGACCACTTCCTACCGATTCTACAGACATTTGTCCTTTTACCGGATGGACGAAAAGGTTTGAGATGTACCGGCTGGGATATAGTCCATGTAAGGTGGTCTAGTATTTTAGGAAAATAGGACGGTAGCATTCTCAAACGGCATTTTGGTGGTTACTTCACAAACGACCCGTTGCTTGCGCCGGAAAATGGAAAAGGGCTTTTCCGGCGCATAAAAGGAAAACTTCCTCCGCAACATTGTTCTCCATACCAATGTCCACACACATGCATAATATGGGCACAACATCACAAACTATGCCGTGATTCAAGACATAACATCGGTCATTTGGACCGAAAGCCATGAAACCTCGAACATGATAGGTCATTTTGTGAAGGTTTTTCAAACATGATCAATATACCAAGTCCGTATTTTTCCTTTCAACTATGTAACATAATATGACACCACGCCAAGGATTTTCATTGTTCGGATTTTTTTGAATTTATTATGCCCGCTTTGAATTATTTGAATTTCTAACTATGGTCGAACCGGTGTGCATGAAGATAGGGACGGGCATCGTTAGAACTTGCATTGGATCTCAAGAAACCACATATTGCGAGTCTAAAACGATTTTTCAAAAATCACGGGCGATAGATCATGTACCGTAGTACAAACCGGACCCACTTCCCGATTCTACAGACATTTGTCCTTTTACCGTGGATGGACGAAAAGGTTTGAGATGTACCGTTGGGATATAGTCCATGTAAGGTGGTCTAGTATTTTAGGAAAATAGGACGGTAGCATTCAAACGGCATTTTGGTGGTTACTTCACAACGACCTGCTTGCGCCGAAAATGGAAAAGGGTTTTTCCGCATGCAAAAAGGAAAACTTCCTCCTGCAACATTGTTCTCCATACCAATGTCCACACACATGCATAATATGGGCACAACATCACAAACTATGTCGTGATTCAGACATAACATCGGTCATTTGGACCGAAAGCCATGAAACCTCGAACATGATAGGTCATTTTGTGAAGGTTTTTCAAACATGATCATTGTTCAAGACACATTTAGTCCCGGATGTAGTCACAAACCGGGACTAAAATATTTTCCGCCATTTCCCACCTCTTCCCGCCAAGTTTTCCGCCCTTTCCTTTCTACTAGAGCTTTTAGTCCCGGATGTAGTCACTAACCGACTAAAGATATTTCCGCCATTTCCCAAAGCTTCATGCCAAGTTTTCCGCCTTTCCTCTATATTTAGGGTGATCGTGTCATGGCTATCCACACATCCACACCTTCCTCTTAGAACAATGGACAACGCCATCTTGGGCCATTCTCGACTCGAGAGACCGAGGCGCCAGGCGCCCAACTACCCTTGTCCACCGGGTACCCGCCCGCCGGCCGGATGCCGAGCGCCGAGGGGTTCTGCCCTCCCGTCCCTCAAGGTTCCGCACGCCAGCGGCCATCACAAACCACTTCTACCACGAGCTCACGCCGGAAAGCGGATGGATCCCAGTGGGATCCCGACAACTATGACACTGGAATGCCTTCTTCGCTAATAGGCGGAAAGGAGCTCGCCAGTACGAGGGTGATGGCCCGCCACCGTGAACAACAACGAAGTCGGTCATCTCGTGGTGGGAGAACCGATTATCATCAAGTGATGCGCTACATCGCGGGGAGACCATCTCGCCACGGTGCCCACGAGTCCACCCGCCAGGCCCCACATCGCCCCGGCGTGAAGTGCATCGTCTTCCAGAGACCCTCTCCCACCCGCCGTGAATCCAAGGCTGGAATGGCCTCGTATATGCCATGGATGGGCCGAGGATCCCCGGAGTGGCGGTGACGATGATGATGATGACGACGATGAAGACCTCAAGCTGCGTACTATAGGACTAGGCATGATTATGACTAAAGGCGGCTTTAGGCCCTGAGTGTTAGCTAGTCCCGATTTGTCGGTTTTAATATTAATAAATGTCTTAAGTGTTACCTAATAAATAGAGGGAAATGCCTATATAAAGAGAGGGTTCATATTTAGTCCCGATTTGTACCGGTTGGGATATAGTCCATGTAAGGGGGTCTAGTATTTTAGGAAAATAGGACGGTAGCATTCTCAAACGGCATTTTGGTGGTTACTTCACAAAACGACCCGCTTTTGCGCTTAAAAATGGAAAAGGATTTTCCGTATGCAAAAAAGGAAAACTTCCTCTGCAACATTGTTCTACATACCAATGTCCACACACACATGATCATTGTTCGGCACACATTTAGTCCCGATGTAGTCACAAACCGGGACTAAAGGGATTATGGCAGAGTGGGCGCATAACACTAATAATATAATAGGGGTGAGTGTCGACATTATGTCGTATGGCTTGTACCTTGTCCCGGATGGTGTCACCAACCGGGACTAAAGATGAACCTTAGTCCCGGTTGGAGACACCAACCGACTAAAGATGAGTCAAGACTAATAATAGGTGAGTGTCGACATTATGTCGTGAGTGTCGACATTATGCCGAGCTGCTTGTACTATAAATATGCATCCTTGTGAGTCCAGTCCTCCAGCTTGAGGCATCTCCAAGATGGTTTTAGAGAGCAGGACACCACTACGGCCAGCTTCGTGGAGATGCCGACGGAGCCTCCCAAGATCTCCGAGAAACGTCATAGAGGCACCCCTAATATGTGAAATTAGTTAGCTCCGAGGCGTATTGATCTAGTTAGTGAAGTTACAAGCTGCAAGATGGTTTTCGAGAGCAGGACACCATCAAGGCCAGTTCAGGAGATGCCGACGAGCCCGGCATCTCCGAGAAATCGTCATAGAGGCACTCCTAATATGTGAAATTAGTTAGCTCAGGCGATTGATCTAGTTAGTGAAGTTACAAGCTGCAAGATGGTTTTCGAGCAGGACACCATCATGGCCAGTGGAGAGATGCCGACGAGCAGCCCTCCGGCATCTCCGAGAAATCGTCATAGAGGCACTCCTAATATGTGAAATTAGTTAGCTCCGAGGCGATTGATCTAGTTAGTGAAGTTACAAGCTGCAAGATGGTTTTCGAGCAGGACACCATCAAGGCCAGTTTGAGGAGATGCCGACGGAGCCTCCCAAGCATCTCCGAGAAACTGGTCATAGAGGCACTCTAATATGTGAAATTAGTTAGCTCGAGGCGATTGATCTAGTTAGTGAAGTTACAAGCTGCAAGATGGTTTTCGAGAGCAGGGACACCATCAAGGCCAGTTTGTGGAGATGCTGACGAGCCCAGCCTCCCATCTCCGAGAAACTGGTCATAGAGGCACTCCGGTCCAGCCACAAAATGGGACTAACACTCAAGACATTTATTAATATTAAAACTGAGACTACAAAACCGGGACTAAAGGCCACAAACCGCGAAGATATCCTTCTACAAGCCACAAACCGCGAAGACATGAACTAGAGTTACATAATATGAGCATGAACTTTGGCATATGTCATTCCTTATGACCGCTTCAGACGTAACCATGGAGCATCTTCTTTACTTAACGGAATGCTTGGGTCGGCCACCGTGAAGGCGGAATTTCATCAAACTTATTATAATCTTCCGACATGTCCGTTTTGCCCTCGATTCCCACGATGTTTCTTTTCCTCAAAGAACTATGTGACGCTTTGGATCATCATATGATGTATTCGCTTGCATATTTTTTCTTTTTTCATCCGAGGACATGTCCTTCACATAGAAAACCCGAGACACATCATTGGCTAGGACGAATGGTTCATATCTATAACCAAGATTGTTGAGATCCACTGTTGTCATTCCGCATAACTGGTCTATCTTTACCCCTTCCCCATTCAGTTGACCCATTTGCGGTGAAACAAAGGGACCTTAAAAGAGACTCCATAGTCTAGTTCCCATATCTCCTCTATGTAACCATAATATGTGTCCTTTTGTCCATTCTCGCCTATTGCATCAAAGCGGACACAACTATTTTGGTTGGTGCTCTTTATCTTGGGCGATCGTGTAGAATGTATTCCCATTTATTTCGCACTTTGGAAATTCAATACAGAAGATGGTGACGGCCAACAAGTATAGTGATCTCCAACAAAGGTGTCATTCAAGAGATGTCGCATCCAACCACCGGCTGACTTCATGTGTTCATCTCAGAATCCATGATTCAAGCTTCCCGGTTTTTGAGCGTACAATATTCTTGTGTTCCTCCATATACGGAGTCGCCAAGGTGGAATTATGTAAAAGCGTAGTGTGCTTTAGTGAAAGAATCCCGTCCCTACATATCGGTGCTTTCTTTCCCAGCGTTTTTCCACTTAGTCTTCCCTCATGCCGCGAGTCGAAACACCAATCGGCTTAAGGTCGAATAAAGTCAACACAAAACTCAATGACCTCCTCTGCTCCATATCCCTTGGAGATGCTTCCTTCCGTCTAGCACGGTTATGAACATATTTCTTTAAGACTCCCATGAACCTCTCAAAGGGGAACATATTGTGCAGAAATACCGGACCGAGAATGGCAATCTCTTCCACTAGATGAACCAGAGATGCGTCATAATATTGAAGAAGGATGGTGGGAACACCAATTCAAAACTAACAAGACATTGTACCACATCCTTCAGAACCTTGGCGTAATATCTGGATTGATTACCTTCGAGATATTGCATTGAGGAATGCACACAGCTTCACAATGGGTACTCGAACATTTTCGTAGAAGCCCCTCAATGCAATCGGAAGCAATCGTCATAATCACGTGATGTCATGAGACTTCGTGTTTTGGAACTTTTCTCGCCATATTTATTATCCCTTTATATTAGATGAGAAGCCGATGGCACCTTGATACTGTAAAGGACTTCAAAAGATTTCCTTCTGCTTTGGTAAGAGCATAGCCGGCACGACTTAAGTGACGCCTTTATCCGCTCTTGTTATCTCAGATGCATGTTCTTTGGGTCTTTCATAATTTGTTGGTCCTCCCGTGCTGTGTATCTTTTGTCTTCCCATACACGCCTAGGAATCCTAGCAGTTCACGCAGAGATTCTTCGCCACGTGCATCACGTCGATTGAAGAGCGGACACGCAGGACTTTCCAATATGGCAGCTCCCAAAATATAGATTTCTTCTTCCACATGGGTGCGTGTCCCGTAGCGACGCTGCTCGAACCGATTGACCGCCGACCCTTTCCAAAGATTACTTCTATGTCCTTGACCATACCAAATACATCATCACCAAAGCAGGAGTTCAGCTTCTTCCTGATCCGCCTCACCTTTGAAATGCTTGCCTTTCTTTTACGGATGATTGGTCGGAAGAAATCGCCGATTCGCTAGGTACACAACCTTCTTGCATTTATGCAAATATGTACCTTCGGTCTTATCTAAACAGTGGGTACATGCCTTATATCCTTTGTTTGTCTGTCACGAAGGTTACTAAGAGCAGGCCAATCATTGATGGTTACGAATAACAACCCTCGTAGATTAAATGGATCCTGTTTGTTCTCATCCCACGACGTACACCTGGTTTGCCCCACAACCGTAAGAGTTCTTCAACTAATGGCCTAAGGTACACATCAATGTCGCGTTTGCTGTTTCGGGCCTTGGATGAGCACTTGGCATCATAATGAACTTACGCTTCATGCACAACCAAGGAGGCAGGTTGTAGATACATAGAGTCACGGGCCAGTCTGTGATCGCAGCTCTGCTCCCAAAAGGATTCATGCCATCCGTACTTAGACCAAACCATAAGTTCCTTGCGCCACCGCAAAGTCCGGAAGTCTCTCGATTTTTCTCCACTGTGACCCATCGCCAGGGTGTCTCAACTCCGCCTTTCTTACGGTCTTCTTTGTGCCATCGCAACAACCTGGCATGCTCTTTGTTTCGAACATGCTTCAACCTTGGTATTATAGGAGCATACCACATAACCTTAGCAGAACCCTCTTCCGGAGGGCTCTCCCTCAACATCACCAGTGGTCATCTCGTTCGATCTTATACCGCAACGCTGCATACCGGCATTTATCTAAATTCTCATACTCCTTATCATGTAGAGGATGCAACATTAATGCATGCATGTATCTTTTGCACATCTAATCCCGGAGGATGAGAGTCTTCTTTGCTTCAGAGGTACTATCGGAAGTTCGTTATGTTTTGGAAACTTCGCTTCATTATTTTCAGCATCTTTTCAAATGAGGAGTCTTAGACCACACTGCCTTCCATCGCAACAATTCCAAAGGTCGCATCGAGCTTTGTGCTGCCATCTTCACAATTTGGGTACAACAATTTCTTGTGATCTTCTAACATGCCCTCTAACTTCAACTTCTCATTTTCTGCTTCAGTCTCGCTTTGCATCGAAATGACCCTACCAAGTTCATCACCGCTCATCCGATGCCCGTTCTTCACCTTTTTCCTCTCCATTGTCTTCCATTGCAAGATCATCAGATTCAGAAACATATGATGATAGTTGTTATCATCATCTTCTTCTTCACCATCTTCCATCATAACCCCTCTTTCCCGTGCTTGGTCCAGAATTATAGTTGGGCATGAAACCTTTCATAATCGGTGGTAATGATTTTCGGGAAGAGTACTCCTTGTTGTTCCGACATTGAACACATGGACAACGATAAATCCATTCTCTTTGTTTGCCGTAGCCACATCGATAAATTTATCCACGCCTTTGATATACCGCTACCACGGTCACCGTACATCCATTCCCGACCGCTCATCCGCATCATATAAGTTAGTTTATCAAAAAACAGGACATCATAAATAGTGAAATAACCAATTCACACCGACACATGAATTGTATCAATGACCTAGAAAAGATAAGATTGCTAACCTCGATCGAGGGAAATAAGCTCAAGCGCGTCTCGGACACCTTCTATATTTTTGTTCTATGAGAAATTCAACGGGATTTTTCACTCAAACATTTCAACAAACACCTTCCATGCATGCATGAGAAAAAACTAGCACACACCCTCACAGCTTACACCATTCGAAAAAACAGAGTGGAGGCAGAGGAGGGGGCTGGGGCGTTGCATTTATAGAGGGCGGTTTTAGTCGGTTGGAGCCAAATCGACTAAAGGTGCGTGTGCCACGTGGTCGTGGCCAAACCTTTAGTCCCGGTTGGTGGCTCCAACCGGGACGCATGCCTTACCAACCGGGACCCATGCCCTGGCCCGTTCGCCCAACCGATGCGTTAAGATTAGTTGCTGGCGCAACCGGGACTAATGCTCTCAGGGGTGGCGAACGGATGGCCCTTTTTCCTCTAGTGATAATATGTTAATTTAATGTAATATATATTGTTATATTTATCTATAAAGTTGGTCAAATTTAATAAACTTTAACTTGGTCAAAATCTAGATGTACACTCATTTGCGGACGAAGGGAGTATATATATATATAGGTATACATCTGCTGCCCACGACGCGAGAAACGAGCAGGGCCCTGGAAACCAGGTACAACACGTCACGCGAGCAGGAAATCCAAAAAGGCTCACTACAACACGACGCACCAGGATTACGAGTTACGACGCAGGCCGCATGGGTTACAATGCGTCGTGAAATTGTGATCTCCCTTCTCTTTTCTTCTCCTCGACTCTTCAGAAATCGGCCGGACTTCGCGCCTCGCTCTCTAGAGCCCTGCCTTCCTGACTCGATCAATGATCACAGATTCGCAGGTCATCTATCGTCTATTGGGGATCACCAATTCACCAGCGGCAGACCCTGATCCTCACTCCTAACTTATTATCATTGAAATTATTTCTTATTTAAGGTAATCAAACTAGCAACAAATACTACTTATTATATTTTATAAGACTAAAATGTTTGGTTGGATGTTAACTTTTATTTCGAAAATGCTAGTAGATATATATATATGATAATTTTTTTTAATATGTCTATACATACATTAGCCTTAAGGGCTCATGCCGTCGACTTTGTCTAGGGCCCTAAAAAACTTAAAGCCGGTCCTATGCGCAGCAAAATTCTGCACATGTCTATCAAAAGAAATAGAACAATTATTAAAACTAGCAACCAGCGTCTTGAGCGGGCATCTCCGGTACGGGAGGAGGATAGGCGACTTGCCTGGCTAATTTGTCCCGGACATTAGTGAGCTAAGAAGTTGTATCTTGCGAAACAAGTTGGCCTTCACATCTTCGTGACGCATGCTCGTTATCTTGCCGGTGCTTTTCACACGGTAGCGTCCACAGGTATTTTTTTGCCCATGCTATTACTATTCTAAATAACGTGGACTTTTTTCACTGATTTCTAGGCTTAGAATCAATTTTTGCCGTTCGGCGCGGTTTACTGTTATCATCGATATGATCGTTTTTGGAGAAGATGGATTTCTGATGTTGTTGTCTTGGTGGTGGTAGTACTGTTATTTCAATGAATGATAAACTGTAGCGAGACTTTTTTATAATTTTTCTTTATTTTTTGGATGCGTGCATCTGTATGGCCGTTGTCGTTGTATAGGCTGGATATAATTTAGTATCCTCTAATATTAATACATGTTTCTTTCAAAAAAAATGTTGCCAGAGTCGGATGCTCTAGGATGTTCTTCTTCGACGGTGCAGCTCATGGCGGGAACCTCCATACTAGCTTGAATTGAATATCCGGACGCACCTGGTTCGTTCTTGCGGTCGAAGAGAAGAATCTGAATCTCACGCGGAATTCAGCAGGCCCCAAGCTGCCACTACTAGCTACTGCTCCTTTCGTTTCAAAATATAAGACGTTTTAAATTTATAAAAAAATATACCTAGATTTTTTTTAATATATAGATTTATTTTAAAACTGATCGAACCTACGTACTGAAAATTTCTAAATACATTTGATTCATAAATTTAAAATATCTTATATTTTAAAAACGGAGGCAGTTGTAGTAGTGATAGATAACTGTACTTAACCGGCCAGAACCTACCCTAGACCACCGTCTTGGATCACTACGCTAGGCACGCACGCGCGCGCTAATTCGCGCCGACCATGTCAGACACGCACGCACCCGTCGCACCGCACCGCACTGCACTGCAGCTCCAATCTGCTGTCTGTGTGCTAATTAATCCTTCCTCCCCAGCAATTAATCCTCGTCTGTGTGCTAATTTCCCCGTTGACTAGCTGTATCCTTGGCCGGTGAACTAAGCGATCTGCATGCCAGGTGAAGTACTCGCGTGCTAACACATCTGCCTACTTACTGCTCACTCCGTTTTAAAATATAAGATGTTTTAGTTTTATGAAGAAAATGTATCTAGACTGTTTAGTACTTCCTCCGTCCACAAATAAATTTATTATGTTTGACTAACTTTTTAAAACAATGTACTAACATTTATGACACTAAATTAATATCATTAGATTTACTTTTAAATCTAGTTTCATAATATGTCAATTTGATGTAATATATATTCCTATATTTCTATAAAATTGGTCAAATTTGGTCATGTTTGACTTAGACAAAATCTAGATGTACACTTATTTGCGGACGGAGGAAGTATGTAAGTTCACTCATATTAGAGTAAATCTAGACACTAAAACAAGTCTAGATATATTTGCTTCATAAAACTAAAACAATCTTATATTTTAAAACAGGGGAATACTTACTAATAGGAGTACGTTGCTTCTTTCTTTAGTCCATCAGCACGCAGGTCAACTCCGTCACTGTGCGTACCTTCAACTGTACGTGACGGCCACCCCGCTAGTGGCACCTATATTTTCCAGTCATGTTTTTTTTCCGACTCTGCCTTTGCAATAAACTACTCTCTTCGTTTTAAAATAGATATCTCAGATTTGTCAAAATTTAGTAAATTTGAATAAATTTAGACACTATTTAATATATAGATTTATCTAAATTTTAATAAATCTAAGATATCTATTTTGTGACAGAGGAAGTAAAAGGGAAAACAATCACAAGAGGATTACAGCGTGAAGTCAACATAAAAGTGTGTAAAGGCACTATAGGAATGGCCAGATGGGCCGACGGCCAAACGTCGGGGCCGTCGGCGTAGCACCGCACCAGCCCAGCCCAACTGGCCAGCCCTCGGCGTAGCCAAGCCGTCGGCGTAGTATGCACTACACCGACGGTCACCCTCGGCGTAGCAAGTGGACGCGTGGCACATGCCGGCTAGCAGACGGCTGCCTTCTGTTGCTTGGTTAGGCCGACGGCGACCCTCGGCATAGCAGACGCCGCGGCCATCCTCGGCAGACAAGATAGTACGACGGTCACCCTCGGTAGCCTTATGTATTTTCTTTTATTTTGTATTTGTATCAATTATTTATATATATTTTTATTAATTGGATAATTTGCACCCTGAATAGCGTCTACACGTCCACATTAAATGTCGCTATTGCGAATCTTCTCACACCCCGAGAAATTTCTATATGTTTGTAAGTGTTATTATCGCATGTGGTTCTCAACAAGACACCACGACCACATGAAGTGCTTGCATGTGTCCCTCGCATGCATGCACTCTAACCTAGAGGCGAAGGTTCATCCAGATAAAGGGAATCTCGTTTAGGTGAAACCGGTAAGATAGTGCCCCAACTTGTGAACCAACATGGTTTTACATCACCCTATGACCTAAACAAACACAAAACAAGAGAGAGCTACGCCTGGCTACCTCGCTGGAGGAACGTCTAGGGGGTGACGATCCGAGTGTGCACAGAGATCGGGTTTCACGAGGAAGACCACGAGAACATCGGAATCAGACGAGAACTTGCATGTGTCCCTAGCATATGTGTGAGTGTGGTAAGAGGTTGGTATAGGTGCTTGCATGTGTCCCCCTCGCATGCATGCGCCTAACCTAGAGGCGAAGGTTCCGACCAGATAAGGGAATCTCCCGTTTAGGTGAAACCGGTAGGATAGTGCCCCAACTTGTGAACCAACATGGTTTTACATCACCCTATGACCTAAACAAACACAAAACAAGAGAGAGAGCTACTGGCTACCCTTGAGAGGAACGTCTAGGGGGGAGATCCGGAAGGCACAGAGATCGTGGTTTCACGGGAGGAAGACCACGAGAACATCTAATCACGAGAACTTGCATGTGTCCCTAGCATATGTGTGAGTGTGGTGAGAGGTTGGTATAGGTGCTTGCATGTGTCCCTCGCATGCATGCGCCTAACCTAGAGGCGAAGGTTCCAGTATAAGGGGAATCTCCTGCTTAGGTGAAACCGGTAGGATAGTGCCCCAACTTGTGAACCAACATGGTTTTACATCACCCTATGACCTAAACAAACACAAAACAAGAGAGAGCTACGCGGGCTACCTGGGAGGAACGTCTAGGGGTAGACGATCCGAGTGCATAGAGATCGTGGTTTCACGAGGAGACCACGAGAACATCGGAATCGACGAGAACTTGCATGTGTCCCTAGCATATGTGTGTGAGTGTGGTAAGAGGTTGGTATAGGTGCTTGCATGTGTCCCCCTCGCATGCATGCGCCTAACCTAGAGGCGAAGGATCCAGACCAGTAAGGGGCAATCTCCCCGTTTAGGTGAAACCGGGTAGGATAGTGCCCCAACTTGTGAACCAACATGGTTTTACATCACCCTATGACCTAAACAAACACAAAACAAGAGAGAGCTACGCCGGGCTACCCCTGTCAGAGGAACGTCTAGGGGGGTAGACGATCCGAGTGTGCACAGAGATCAGGGTTTCGCCGGAGGAAGACCACGAGAACATCGAAATCAGACGAGAACTTGCATGTGTCCCTAGCATATGTGTGTGAGTGTGGTGAGAGGTTGGTATAGGTGCTTGCATGTGTCCCCCCTCGCATGCATGCGCTCTAACCTAGAGGCGAAGGTTAGACCAGTATAAGGGGAATCTCCCTTAGGTGAAACCGGTAGGATAGTGCCCCAACTTGTGAACCAACATGGTTTTACATCACCCTATGACCTAAACAAACACAAAACAAGAGAGAGCTACGCGGCTACCCCTCGCCGTGAGGAACGTCTAGGGGTAGGCGATCCGAGTGTGCACAGAGATCGTGGTTTCACGGAGGAAGACCACGGAACATCTAATCGACAAGAACTTGCATGTGTCCCTAGAATATGTGTGTGAGTGTGGTGAGAGGTTGGTATAGGTGCTTGCATGTGTCCCCTCGCATGCATGCTCTAACCTAGAGGCGAAGGTTCCAGACCAGTATAAGGGAATCTCCTCGTTTAGGTGAAACCGTAGGATAGTGTCCCAACTTGTGAACCAACATGGTTTTACATCACCCTATGACCTAAACAAACACAAAACAAGAGAGAGCTACGGGCTACCTGTCGAGAGGTACGTCTAGGGGTAGATGATCCGAGTGCACAGAGATCGTGGTTTCGCCCAGAGCAAGACCACGAGAACATCGGAATCGAGAGAACTTGCATGTGTCCCTAGCATATGTGTGAGTGTGGTAAGAGGTTGGTATAGGTGCTTGCATGTCGCCTCGCATGCATGCGCCTAACCTAGAGGCGAAGGTTCCGTGCAGAGGGGGAATCTCCCCGTCGAGGTGAAACCGGGTAGGATAGTGCCCCAACTTGTGAACCAACATCGTTTTACATCACCCTATGACCTAAACAAACACAAAACAAGAGAGAGCTACGTCGGGTTACCCCTGTGAGAGGAACGTCTAGGGGGGTAGACGATCCGAGTGTGCACAGAGATCGGGTTTCACGAGGAAGACCACGAGAACATCGAATCGACGAGAACTTGCATGTGTCCCTAGCATATGTGTGTGAGTGTGGTGAGAAGTTGGTATAGGTGCTTGCATGTGTCCCCTCGCATGCATGCGCTCTAACCTAGAGGCGAAGGTTCCAGACCAGATAAGGGAATCTCCCGCTTAGGTGAAACCGGGTAGGATAGTGCCCCAACTTGTGAACCAACATGGTTTTACATCACCCTATGACCTAAACAAACACAAAACAAGAGAGCTACGCCGGGCTACCCCTGTCAGAGGAACGTCTAGGGGGGTAGACGATCCGAGTGTGCACAGAGATCAGGGTTTCGCCGGAGGAAGACCACGAGAACATCGGAATCAGACGAGAACTTGCATGTGTCTCAAGGCTACCTACCCCGCCGACGGCCCCCCTATCCCGCCTCGTGGCCAGCCTCGTCGCTCCACCGAGGATGTAAGTTTTTCTCGTTCTCATCATCTTTATGACTTTTGTTTCTGCATGGCTAACCACTGACGAGATTCCTTGTATTTGAAATTGTAGCCTGAGTTAGACGCGCCACGATACCGCTTATGAGGAATATCGGTGGCCTTCGGCAGATCAGGAGGCGCTTCGATCTACATGCAATACGTAAATGTAAGTCCGAACCTTTATTTTGCAAAAGATACAAGTCCCACTTCCCCTGTTTGTTGTACTACGGCCTGACTTCTAAACTATCTTGCAGGACATGATGGTGAATATTCAAACTGGCCAGAATAGAGAATTAGGGCTCGTGCCTCCCATGCCAGGTCCGGCGCCATTTTTGCAATCGAAGGAAAGCTTCGCTAGGACCTACTATGCATCGACACCGGTAAGTTCTTTGTTAACCCAATGGTTATCGCTTTTGCCTCGCAAGTTGCTAACATGTAGGCAACATGTAGGAACGGAGCTTGGGACCCGGCACTTTGGCCACGCCTCGCCGGATGGGCGTCAGATCACACCGCTTCATGACAATGGTCCATCTCCTGGCCATTCTGCATGTGGTTCTCCCGAGCTTCACACTTCTCCTACTCCCTCGCCAGGTGGCTCTTCTGCTGCTTCTACTGGACGCAACCCTCGGCAGAGGTCGCCACTTTTCACCAGGGGAGATCTTGGGTACACCCCGTCTCCTCCAGAGTTGTAGGTTGTTATTGTCTATGCATGTGCGATGATGTTGATACCCCTGTATGAATGGTGTAATCTTGTTTGATACATGTTTGAATAATGTATGAATGATGTGATCTTGTTTGATACATGTTTGAATAATGTATGAATGGTGTGATCTTGTTTGATACATGTTTGAATAATGTATGGATGGTGTGCTATGGAATATATTTCCACATATTGCTGTGAAAATTGGTACATATATTGGTGAAACAAAATGTGCCATTTGGTATATATCATTGCTGGCGAAAAAAAAAAATTTGCAGTGTGATACGCCAAGGGCCTTGCCGTCGTGTAGGGCCTTGTTGTGCCATTTGTCTGGCCACGCCGAGGGCTGGCCGGCCAGACAAGGCCATACCGAGGGTCGGCCTAAGCATCGGCCCGAGGCCCAGACGCCTGCCACGTGCTCACCTACGCCGAGGGCTGGGGCCGTCGGCGTACGTCGCCTCCTGGGAAGGCCCAGCGCGCGCCACGTGTAGACCCTACGCCGAGGGCGCTATAGGCGTCGTGCCGCCGTTAGCCCGCCGTAACGGCGAGATGCCGCATACCGACGGCTAATACGCCGACGGGCCGCCAACGGCCGTCGGCAAAGCTATACATCGACGGTGAGTGGATACGCCGACGGCCAGTGTTGCTCCGCCGAGGGAGCTACGCCGACGGCAACCCTCGGCGTAGCGTACGCCGATGGCCAAAGGGGCTACGCCGAGGGCTTTTTACCGTCGGCCTAGCAGTCTGTTCCTGTAGTGAGGCGCATGTGCGGCACCCACGGCCGTAGCTAGAAACAGGGTTAGCTACCGCTACGAGCTAAGCTAAGCAAGCGCACATCATCTCTGATCTGTGTCGCCGACTTGGCTGAGCCATGCCATGAAAGATTCTCCTGCCACGCTCCCCTTCCAGATATGCCAGACCACATAGATGGCCACCGAGGTATCCTGTTTCTATTGGTCGCTAGACTTGCCCCTGCGCAGCTTGTTCCACCATCCATTCACATTCACAGTAGCGGAGCCGGTAGCTAGGCGTGCTACTCGTGGATGCGACTCCAGAAACAACGCCCAGATTTCCTTGGCGAAGGGGCAGCGCAGTGCGAGGTGGGCCGCCGTCTCAAAATCTTTGACGGTTAACCTCTTTTTCGCGGCGGCGAGAGGGAACAAGAGCGGCACCATTTGACTTGGCGACTGATCATGCAACCAACGGTCCAACCGGAACAAAGTCGGTGTGCAGTTCCCAGAGTGATAGAGCTACATGCCGCGAAGAGGGCTTTGTCAGCCTGGTCGCAAGGCGTGACCGTACCCACCCACGGTCCGTCTCGATCCACCCATCTAAACCACTCCCATCGCAATCTCAGGGATCTGCTAAAAGCCCTCAGGTCCTTAATACCCAATTCCTCGTAAGATGCCGACGCGCAAATT
Source organism: Avena longiglumis (assembly GCA_030063025.1). Classification (NCBI taxonomy): domain Eukaryota; kingdom Viridiplantae; phylum Streptophyta; class Magnoliopsida; order Poales; family Poaceae; genus Avena; species Avena longiglumis. The sequence goes on from CP125974.1 coordinate 99,141,329, forward strand.
GTCTTCCAGGCCACAAGGAATTTTCCACCATTTGCTTCTTCCTCAAGCGACCGAAGAAAATTGCGCCGGATCTTGTCGAACTTCGCCACCATCCATGCCTCGGCTGGGAACACTGTCAGAAAGTCGGTGGCGATGGCGGTGACCATACTATTGATCAGAATCACTCTGCCTCTGTGGTTCATCGGTTTTCCTTTCCATCCTTGAAGCCGGCCCACTGCTTTGTCGAACAGGAACTGAACCTCGCACTTGCGTGGTTTTCTGAATCCAAGTGGGAGCCCAAGGTAGGTACAGGGGAAGGACCATGAGTTCCCTCGAAATCCTCCAGTACATCCTCGAGCTGTACTCCATCACACAGGACTGGTAGGCCACACATTTGGCCAGGTTGGTCCGAAGCCCAGATGCATCTCCAAACAACTTCAGTATCTGTTGCACAGCAGAAATTTCTTCCTTCATAAGATTTGGAAACATCACGGCGTCATCGGCATAGAAGCTGGCACGGATCCTAGCCGCCCGCAGGGGCAGGGGCGAGAGGATAGACTGCCTTGTGGCCTGCTTGAACATGGACTACAATGGTTCCATCACCAGCAGGAACAACATTGGGGATAGCAGGTCGCCCTTCCGCAACCCCCGTCGGTTGAAGAAAGGAACGTCGGGGAATCCATTGAGAAGGATCTGAGACAACGAGGAGGCTAGGATCAGAGATATGATGTTGCGCTAGCGTTACCTGAACCCCATCCGATTCATCACATTCAGATGGAAACCCCAATTGACAGAATCGAATGCCTTGGCGATGTCAAGCTTGAGAAAAAACAACGGCTTTTTCTTGCGGTGTGCCTCCTTGATCACATTCCGGACATAGAGGAAGTTGTCCTGGATCGATTTCCCCTTAATGAATGCGCTCTGCCCTTTGGAGACCATCCACGACAGCTCTGGCGCCAATCTGTTGGCCATCAACTTGCCCAAACATTTGGCAACACTGCATCGAGCTTCGTGCTGTAATCTCTTGCGCCACGCATCATAGGGTCTAGTCCTTCTTGCACACAAAATAGGGGTCGAACTAACGGATGGCATGCACGATCTCGAGCAAGAGCTTTCCACTCATCCGAAATGGCGCCAAACACGGCCTCTTCGTAGTGGCCTCGGTGAAGTATTCAGCATACAAAGATGCAATAGACCTCCATCCTCCGCTTGCTTTGCATTTAGGCGACCACTCACGAGCCTCCATGCTTGGCGTTGCGATGCGCATGTACAGCCAAAGCGAGAGGCGAGGATCTACATGTGCTCTGCATCTTCGGCGATAGCGGCGTTCTCCTTCTCCAGAAACACGACCAACATCTCCTCTTCCTCGAAGTCCATGGTCGAACGGGAAAAACGCCGAACACTTGGCGCGGCGGTACGGAGATCGAGCGAAGCCAGCTACGCGAAGATTAAAGAAATGTGGCCTAGGCCGAGGGAAAGGGTGCAAAGAACGGCGGCGGACATATCTACAGTCTTGACTTCGGCTTGGCGTGGTGGAGCTTCATCAGCTGATACGTCCAAAACGTATCTACTTTCTCGAACACTTTGCTATTGTTTCTTATCTAAACTTGTGTGATTTGGATACAACTAACACGGACTGAGCCTGTTTTTAGCAGAATTACCTTGGTTTCTTGTTTTTGTGCAGAAAATCAACTATCAGTAAAAATCCCGGAAAATGTGCCAAAAACTATTTTTCACTAGAAGATCCACAAAGCCAGAAGGGGAGATAGAGAGGAGGCCGGGGGGGCCACACCCACCCTAGGCGCGGGCCCACCAGACCCCACGCCTGGAGGGGGTGCAGCCACCCCAAGCACCCCCTCGGGCTCCCTCTGCGCCTATAAGTTGCCTTTCGACCTAAAAACCGAGGGGGGGGTCAATAGTTTTTTAGAAAGAGTTCAGCTCTGCTGCCGCCACCAGAAACCAAGATTCAGATCAAGAAACTCCGTTCTGGCACCCTGCCGAGACGGGGAATTTGGAGAGGATCATCGCCATCGTCATCACCAACGCATCTCCATCAACCACCAATGTTTCCCTCATCCATGAGTGAGTAATCCCCCGCTATAGGCTTGGGGATGGTAGGGATTGGATGAGTTCTATCATGTAATCGAATAAGATATGTTAGGGCATAGTGCCTAGTATATCTATTAGTGCTATTTGACTTTGTTGCAACTTGTTGTGCTTAATGCTTGTCACTGTGGGCGAAAAGCCATGATCTTAGATCTGAACTTATTATTGAATCATTATGATAGTATTGTTTGTGATCTTATTTGCAAGTTGTGTACACATATCATTGTCCGGATCCAAAGGCCCCAAAGTGACAATAATAGGGACAACCGGAGGGGATGGTTGTTGTGTGAGGATCACATGTGTTCACGGAGTGTTAATGCTTTGCTCCGGTGCTCTATTAAAAGGAGCACCTTAATTGCTAGTAGTTCCCTAGAGGCGCTTACCGCACGGGATGGTGGATGAAGATGTTGTGCAAGTTCTCATTGCGAGCACGTATGACTATATTTGGAGCACATGCCTAGGATTGTTTAGTACTTGGATGCTTGTTATTATTTATCTGCAATAACCTAGATCTTGAAGTTACATGTTTAGACTCTTACATGCAACGCCCGTCCATCCATCTCTATGCCTACCGCACTCGAATCCTACAGTTACCGTTATTGTTATTATTGCTCCTTTTTCACTGTTGGTGTTACTGCTGTTGTTGCTTTGTTGTTGCTACTACCAAACTGTTGCTATTGATAATCTTCTGTGAGCAAGAACTATTTACAGGTGCAGCTGAACTGACAACTCAGTTGTTAAGGCTTGCAAGTATTTTTTGCTTCCCTTGTGTCAAATCAATAAATTGGGTAATACTACCTGATGGGGATATGCCTACCGGGGTATACCTAGCAGATCGCGTTTCGGCCGGCCAAGACTGGCGAGTGGGCCAGAATCTGAGCAGCAGTGGATCGGCTTGAAGTCGAGCGATGGAAGTCAAGGCCCAAAGTAGTAGATAGGCCCACCGGATTAGGTTAAACGACTATCAAATCAGAATCAATCGGTTGAGATATGTAAACCCTAGGGAGGTGAGCCTATAAACCTCTCAATAGGGCGAGTAGAGACACGTTCCTCATACACCCAAGCGACTTCGCCGAGCTCGCCCATTGTAACACCTCCATAATACAATCTAGCAGAGAGGTCTTATTCTCCGGGGGTCAACCTCAAAACCCTGTCTTTGCCCTCATCTCGCACCGCAGATGGTCGGCCTCCTTGCCCCTCGTTTCTACTACTTTGCTGACAAAGATTCGCCGTGACAATTCCCACGACACTACCCGTGAAGACTATTGCGATCCCTTACACTTGTGGGTCATCAAGACTATTTTCTGGCGCCGTTGCCAGGAGCATAGCTTTATTTGTAAGTTCACTTGGATCTACTATTGTTCACTACTACTCCTTTCATCATGGGGAAGTCTCGTGATGGAAAGTTACCTATTTTAACATCCACTACAAGAAGAGGTACAGTCCTAAACACCTATGTTGCTCTTGATTCACCGTCTGTTATAAGTAAGCTTGTCACACCACCACCACATACACATGCTACACACATTGCTACTACTGCTGAGTCTGAAACTGCTTTTGATGCCCATGATGTTACTTCTATTGTGTTTGATGTGAGTGGTTCATTAGGTCCTTTTCTAGATGCTACTATGGCTAGTCTAGGAAATACCGAAACTCCTAGTGAAGCCACTGTTACACCCGTTAGCTCACCTGAGGCTAGTGAGAGTTATGATATTAATGATGGTTACATTGAGTTTACTGATGATTTTGTTGAAGAGTGCCGAAACACACATGGTACTAGTGCTATGAAGAGTCTCCTTGCTAGACAAACTATTATGCCTAAGTTGTCCTCTGATCCTAAGTTTGCCACGTCTCCCATAGATATTAAAGATGAAGATTATGATTTCTCTCTTGATTTGTCTTATTTAGATATTGTTGAGAAAGAACTTTTTTGTGGGACTGAAAATGAGAGTGTTGTGGCTCATATGAATGAGATTTCTATTATGAGTGCTTTATTATCTGATGATTTTAAGATGCGCAAGTACTTTGTTACTAAGATCTTCCCTTTTTCACTAAAAGGAGAAGCTAGGGCTTGGTTTAATAGATTACCTCCTGGTTCCATTGATAGCCCTGATTGCTTGATTGCTTCTTTCTTCCATAAATATTTTCCTCCTAGTGCCAGACATGCTGCTTTGCAGAGACTTCTTAATTTGAAACAGGGAAAAGAAGAGAAATTGCCTGAGTCATGGACAAGGTTATGTGCCTTGATTCATGCACATCCTGAATGTCCATTACCTAAGAATGAGCTTCTTGATATTTATTATAATGGACTAACTGATGATTCTAGGACATACCTAGATAGCTTTGCTGATTGTGTTTTCAGGAAAAGGACTCCTACAGATGCTGAAGAATTAATGATCAAGATAAGCAAGAATGATGATGATTGGACTTCAACTGAGCTAAATACACCTGAGCCTATTACTCCAGAACCAGTTGTTCCTGAACCAGTTCCAACACCAACAACAAAGAAGAGGGGAGTTATTGCATTAAATGATGAAGTGATGAAGGAAGCTAAGAAGTGTCTAAAGGAGAAAGGTTTTAGAGCCGAAGATGTGAAGAATCTACCTCCTATAGAAGAATTATGTAAGCCAATTCCCCACTCATCTACTATTGAGGTACACTCTCTCCAATTTAATGAAGGTGATATTCCCTATGGTAAGCCTCTTGATCAATGCTTACAGGAACTTGACATATTTATTGTTAAACAAGGTAATTTTGATAAACAAGTTCAAAATCATTTATTGGAAAACTCTAGAGCTATCCATGAGTTGAAAGATATTGTGGAAAGAACTTCTAATGATATTAAAATGCTTTGTAAACATTTTCAAATGGTTCAAACCCAACTTGATCAACTTGCTAAGGTACAAAAGGATATGCTAGTTAATGATTCAGGAAATAAACATGCTTATGGAATTAGAACTAGGAGTGGTGCAGCTACTCAAGATCCTTTATATCCTGAAGGACACCCTAAAATAATAGAGTAGGATTCCCAACAAGGTGAATATAGTGGTAGTCCTTGTAAGAGAAAGAAAAAGAAACATAAATTAGTTGATGAACCACTTGAACCTGTTGTAGATCCTAATAGTATATATGTCTCTGATACTGAAACTGAGAGTGGTAATGATAATAATGATGCTCCTAATAAGGAGGAAGGTGAGGAAGAACCTGAGAAGCACACTAAGAACACTAGGTACACAAAGGAGGGTTTTATTGCTAATAAACATGGTAAAGAGAGAGAACCTTGGGTGCAGAAACCTATGCCTTTGTAGGTAAGAAACAAAAGTCAAAGGAGGAAGAACACTACAACATGTTTTGTGAGTAGATGTAGCCTTTATTTTTGCAAATTCCTTTGACTGATGCTATTAAGTTGCCTCCTTATTCAAAGTATATAAAGGATATTGTCTCTAATAAAATGAAGATTCCTAATGAGGATATTTCTACTTTGCTTGCTAATTACTCCTTTAATGGTAAGGTTCCAAAGAAACTTGGTGATCCAGGTATACCAACTATTCCTTGCTCTATTAAGAACAATTATGTTAGAACTGCTTTATGTGATTTAGGAGCTGGAGTTAATGTTATGCCTTTTTCTCTCTACAAGAGACTCTAGCTAGAAAAGTTGATACCAACTGATATATCATTGCACATGGATGATAAGTCAACTACTATTCATGTTGGTATATGTGAGGATGTTCCTGTTCAAGTTGCTCATAATTGCATGGTTTTAACTGATTTTGTTGTGCTTCAAATGCCTGAAGATGATAATATGTCTATTATTCTTGGGAGACCTTTTCTTAATACTGCAGGTGTTGTTATCAATTGCAATCAAGGAAAAGTAACATTCAGTATTAATGACAAAGAGCACATTCTCTATTTCCCCAAGAAGGTTGTTAAGAGCTATTGCCTGAATTCCATTGAAAATATTGAGAGCATCAAGGTTGGAGAAATATATTGTCCCATTCCACAAGAAAATTTTGAAAATATTATGATTGGGACCATTTCTATCAAGTATGAGGTAACATAATCACCTTGTGGAATGCAAAGTTTTGTTTCATATAAGATTGTTTTGGTAACAAGACTTGATCAACCTTGTTAACAAAAGGATTTTAATGAACAAAATAATGTTTCCACTATGGTTATTCTTGCTTTCTTTTTACTTTTCTCCTTCCTAGTCTTTGCTTTAGATTTAGTTTTGCTAGTTGTTTGCTTGTTTGAGTTTCTTAGAGCTCTTGTAATTTGTCTTTTGGTTTTCTTTTGCTTCTTCGAGAAAATCAATTTTCATACCCTGAAAATTGGCCAAAATAAAGTTTTCCGAAAAATCCTAGAAAATTAAAAATAAAATTTTCCTCGAAAAAAGGGGCAGAGAGGCACCTGAAGTGACCCAGGGGGACACCCCAGGCCACCACACCCATGGTAGGCGCGGCCTACCAAGGGGTGGCGCCTAGGGGGGTCTGGCCCACCTGGGCCCCTCCAGGGTGTAGGGGTTCGTAGCATGGAAAACAAAAAATTTCTATCGCATACAAACAAACAAGCCAAGATCTATCTACTAGATTGTAGCAACGATTCGATGGAATAACTTACCCTCGAAGATTCCAAAGTGTTTAACGAGAGCGGATTCTCGTGGGTGATGTAGTCGTACTCTTTCCGATCTCAAGATCGTGTAGACGATCCTTCCTAAGGCTCCTAATTAGCTTCCAGATTCGGTCACACGTTCGATTTTCGGAAGACTTTCCTCTCCCTTGTTCCAAAGTAGCGGAGGTTGTAGCACTCTCCTCAAAAGACAACGGCGTGGTACCCAAGTAGAGGGAATCCATGAGGCTTCGCCTTAAGCGGAGCGAGTATGGTGGAGTATGAGAGGGCTATTAGTGGTCTAGAGATTAGACACCAATTAGAAGGCTCTAAACCAGGCTAAAGCAATTAGAAGCTCTAAACCAAAACGGCTCTAAACCGGAGATTAGAGGATAGGAACTTGTGTGTAGAGGAGGAGGCTCGCCTCCTTTATAGGTGGAGGGCTGGCGCGCCAGGGAGGGAGGGAGTCTCTCCCAACTCGGCCTAGGCTAGTGGCCGCTTGGAGGAGAGGACTCCTCCAAGTTGGTTTCAACCTCCTCTTGCTTGTTTCCCACAGTTCTGTTTCCCAGCTTCTGTTCCCACAGTTTCCTGTTTTAGCCGTTTGACTTTCAAACTGGCAGTTTTACTTTTCAGTTTTGGAACAGCAAGAACACTTAGTACATGATGCAATCATTCAATGACACATTCATGTACCCTCCCCCCCCCGGAGTGCCGGACAATCCGGAACCTTCCAAAACATTCCCGATGAAAACACCGGAATCATTCCCGAACTCCGAAACGGGACTTTACTTATATGAATCTTATTCTCCGGACCATTCCGGATCACCTCGTGATATCCCGAATCCCATCCGAGACTCCGAACAACATTCGGTCTCTTTCTCATAATACCATAACTACTCAAAATAACGTCGAATCCTTAAGTGTGTCTCCCTACGGTTCGTGAATTATGCGGACATGATCGAGACACTTCTCCGAACAATAACCAATAGAGGAATCTGGAAATTCATATGGCTCCCACATATTTCTACGATTACTTTGCGATCGAATGAACCACTTACATACGATACCAATTTCCCTTTGTCTCACGATAGTTTACTTATCCGAGGTTTATGATCGTCGGTATCTCTGCATACCTAGTTCAACCTCGTTACCGATAAGTACTCTTTTCGCTCCGTGATATGTGATCCCTTGACCCAGTCACATGCTTGCAAGCTAATTGGATGACATTCCACCAGAGGGCCAGAGTATATCTATCCGTCATATGGATAGACAAATCCCACTCTTGATCCATGTGTTTCAACCAATACTTTCCAACACTCAATGCCACCTTTATAGCCACCCGCCACGGTGTGGTGTTTGATGTCATCAAAGCATCCATCCTAAAGGTGATATGCATGATCTCATGGTCGAAGGAATTAGGTTACTATGTATCGAAAGCATATAGCAATTGAACTATTGAAATGACTTGATCTTTATGCTATGCTTATCTATAGGAGTATGTCCACCATATCATTCTCCTAACGATATGATCTTGTTGTCGATAACATCTCAATGTTCATGATAGGGAAACCACAATCATTAAACAACCAACAAGCTAGTGAAGTATAGAGGCTATACTAGGGACTTCAAATTAAGTTTACAAATCACACAAGTATTAATGTTTCCTTGTTAATACTATTATAGCATGAATGTAAACATTTATCATAAACACAAAGATATAATAATAACTATATTTATTATTGCCTCTAGGGCATATCTCCAACACAGGGTGCCTCCTCAAAGCCACCTTCTTTCTCTCTCCCGAAAAACACCGGAAAACTTGCTCGATCTCGAGTTCTTGCTATTCTTGCTCGTGATTTTCTATCTCCTTGTTCAGCCCATCTCAAGTGCTGATTTTTGGAGGGTTTGCTCCTTGGTATGTGCATCCTCCACTTGTCCAATTAGATTTGTGATTGGTAGATTGCATCTTGAGTATTTTGCTGCTATAGGTGACAGGTTGTTTGAGCTTGCATGCTTGTTCTATGCTTAGAAACTTTGTTTTGATGCATGTGTAGTCCTCTAGCAAGTTCCTATAGTAGTTTCTCATCACTTATCAACTTAGAAATCACCTGGTTTGATGGTTGTCTAAAAATTTCAGCAAAGTGAAGTCATGGAACACCACACATTTGGTGATATATTTGAGAGTGATGCACCTAGAAGGGCAAGGCTTCCAAGGTCATCTACCAGTACTAGACCCTCATACAATGAGGATCTCGTCACTCTGCGATTTGGTGACGAGGGAGATGAAGGGGATGCGCACCCCTCCACCTTTCCTTACCAAACTTTCTTGCAAGCTGCTGGGATTCTTAACGATTTTATGACTTTGATACAAAGGGCTGGTCTAACAAGTTTCATGCAGGATGAGAGTGCACAATATGATGTGCTTACTAAAACATTTGTGGGGAGTTTTTCCTTTACTAACAGCATGTTCAAGCCCTCTGCGTCTTTCAAAATTTATGACATGGCTCATTCTATGACTTTGAAGAAATTTTGCAAGGCCCTAGGACTTGGTACAACTGGGTCATCAAAGAAGATTCCAGCTCTTCCCGCTGATTTGTTGGAGCTTTACCGAGGAATAACCAATGATGATGACCGCAAAGCTCAAGGAGAAGAGATAAAGAATATTCAACTTCCAGCCATCAGGTACTTTGCCTACTATCTTACCACCAGTGCTCTTGGTAGGGAAAACACTAGTAATATTTCCAACTATCAATTGGCCTTCTTAGCTGCTGCGCTCAACAATGAGGATAAATATAATATTGGTTCTCTTATTGCTTGTTGTTTAGCTACTAAGGGACCCATTTATGGGGGAATTATTGCTACTCGTATTGCTGCTACCTTGGACATTGTTGTTGATCCACATGATACAGTTTTGGCTCCTCATAGGCTTGATCTTGCTGCCATGAAGGCGCACCACTTTGTCACCACTAGCTCTACTCTTGATAACTTGGTTTATAGAATGTTGTTTACTGACGGGGAAGAGAGAGAGAGAGATCCCTCTATCCCAAACCACTTTGTTTAATATTTCTCAGGGACATTGGTCACGCTCGTAGGCGGAGATGGACGACAACCTGCATTCTCTTAACTTACATGGGCGCTATCAGGAGGAAGCGCCCTCATATGACCCCGCGGTACACTATACCGTGGAGGCCTCGAGCTCATACCAGGACGACGGAGCTTCCTCGACATACTACAGAGGTGCATCTACTTGGGCACCATGGGATTGAGCCCCACTTAGGCCAAAATCCTAAGCTTGGGGGGAGGTATACCAACGTAACACACATTTATGTATCATGTTCGGTCGGTTCTTTGTATATCCATTGTTTCCCTTTCTTTTTTGTTGTTGTTGTTGCTTCTTTCTCAAAAACACAAAAATACCAAAAATATTTTCATTGTTTCTCTTGGTATGTTTCTTTGTTTCTTTGCCTTGGTTTGCCATAAAAGAAAAATCCAAAAAGATTTTGCTTTGTTTGTTTTGCTTTGTTTTTTTTTTGTTTTTCTTTGTTTGCTTGTTTCTAAAAAAATCGAAAACACTAAAAATATTTGTTGGTATTCTTTGGTTTTGTGAGTTCTTTGCAGGGGTTCAGCCGTCCTCAGTGGATATTGGTTTTCATGTTAATTATTCAAGTCACACAAGTGAAGGGCAATAATGAAGATTAAGACAACTCGAGGTGTGGTAAGAGGTTGGTAACGAACTCTATTTGTTTTTCATTTTTTTACATATACTCATCATTGTGAGCATGCTTAGCCTGTTTGTGTAAGGTGTATCATTATGGATGCTTAGTAGTTCTTGCTTTTCTATGATTAGCTCCAGCTTGCTAATAGTTTGTAGCATGACATATGAATGTTTGCTTGCATTGTTTTATTCATACTTTGGTATGATATTGTGGTATTCTCCTCTGACTATTCATGTGAATCGACTTGGAACATGCTCACGCATGCATATGACTAATCAATAGTCAGTAAGCCTCGATGATTTATTTTACCTCAGATTTCTTGTATCACATTTATACCATAATTAGTCATGTTTTGTTGCAAGCATGATTATGACAGTTTTTGCTCTCTCGTTTGTACCTCCCTCTCTATTGCTATCCTTCACTTGCATTGAGTATGTGCTCTACCTGTGCTTCCAACTCCTCAAAACCAATATTGCCAGCTCTGTCCAAAACGTACCTACTTTCTCGAACACTCTGCTATTGTTTCTTCTCTAAACTTGTGTGATTTGGATACAACTAACACGGACTGATGTTGTTTCAGAAGAATTACCTTGGTGTCTTGTTTTTGTCCAGAAAATCAACTATCAGGAAAAATCCCGTAAAATATGCCAAAAACTATTTTTCACCAGAAGATCCACGGAGCCAAAAAGGGGAGACAGATAGGAGGCTGGGGCCCACCACCCAGTAGCGGGCCCACTGACCCGCGCTACCGAGGGTGCATTGAGAGTTTCGTAGCATGCAAAACAAAAAAATTCTACCGCATGCACACAAACAAGCCAAGATCTATCTACTAGATTGTAGCAACGAGTCGATTAGAGTACTCACCCTCGAAGATTCCAAAGTGGTTAACGAGAGCTGATTCTCGCGGGTGATGTAGTCGTACACTTGCCGATCTCAAGATCGCGTAGACGATCCTTCCGGCGCTGCGTTCCGGAAGCGCTTCCGTAGTCGGTCACACGTTCGGTACTCGATGAAGACCTTCCTCTCCCTTGTTCCAGTAGGCAGCAGAGGTTGTAGTTCTCCCCTCGCGATTCTGGCAGCACGATGGCGTGGTGTCGGAAGTAGAGAAGATCCGAGGCTTCGCTAAGCCGGTCATGAGTTATGGTGGGTCTAGGGTTTCGGTGATCTAGGTTTAGAGGGAGAGCAGGAGGTGGTGTCGTGACTGGCGGCGGCAATGACGGTCCGTGATGATGGGCGGGCGGCACGGAGGTGGCGGCTGGCGGCGGCGACGTGCGGCGGCGGCGTGGCACGGGTGGGGAGGGATGGTTGTGTGTTCTTTGGGGCATCCCTCCCCCTCTATTTATGAGAGGAGGGAGGCTTGGGAGAGGGGAGTTTGAATCCATACCGAAACCCAAGTTGGATAGAAGGAAGGACTCTTTCCTTCTTCCACTAGGCAACCATTGTTCCAGTTTGACTTTTCAAACCTCCCTTTTGACTTTCAATTTATAGCTTTATTTCTCTCTCGCAAATGCCCAACCGAAGTGATTTAGGACATGATCCAATCATTCCACTTACCCATGACACATTCATGGACCATTCCCCTTCCGGTCCGGTGAACCTTCTAGACCATTCTAGAACCTCCCCGATGAAAACATCGAAATCATTCCCGAACTCCGGAATCGGACTTTCCTTATATGAATCTTATTCTCCGGACCATTCCGGATCTCCTCATGATATCCCGGATCCCATCCGAGACTCCGAACAACATTTGGTCTCCCTACTTACATTCCATATCTGCTAAACAACATCGAATCCTTAAGTGTGTCTCCCTACGGTTCGTGAATTATGCGGACATGACCGAGACACTTCTCTGTCTAATAACCAATAGAGGAATTTGGAAATTCATATGGCTCCCACATATTTCTACGATTACTTTGCGATTGAATAAACCACTTACATACGATACCAATTTCCCTTTGTCTCGTGATAGTTTACTTATCCGAGGTTTGATCGTCGGTATCTCTGCATACCTAGTTCAACCTCATTACCGATAAGTACTCTTTTCTCGTTCCCGTGATATGTGATCCCTTGTGATCCAGTCGCATGCTTGCAAGCTAATTGGATGACATTCCACCGAGAGGGCCCGGATTAAATGACTTTCCGGTTAATACTGTTATAGCATGAATGTAAACATTTATAATAAACACAAAGATATAATAATAACCACTTTTATTATTGCCTCTAGGGCATATCTCCAACAGCAGCCACCCCAGTCACCCTCTCGGGCTCCCTCTACGCCTATAAGTTGCCTTTTGACCTAAAAACCGAGGGGGGTTCGATAGTTTTCCAGAAAGAGTTCCGCTCCGCCGCCACCAGAAACCAAGATTCGGATCAAGAAACTCCGTTCTAGCATGCTACCGGGACGGGGAATTTGGAGAGGATCGTCGCCATCGTCATCACCAACGCATCTCCATCAACCACCGATGTTTCCCTCATCCATGAGTGAGTAATCCCCCGCTGTAGGCTTGGGGATGGTAGGGATTGGATGAGTTCTATCATGTAATCGAATAAGATCTGTTAGGGCATAGTGCCTAGTATCTCTATTAGTGTTATTTGACTTTGTTGCAACTTGTTGTGCTTAATGCTTGTCACTAGGGCCCGAGTGCCATGATCTCAGATCTGAATTTATTATTGAATCATTATGATAGTATTATTTGTGATCTTATCTGCAAGTTGTGTACACATATCATTGTCCGGATCCAAAGGCCCCAAAGTGACAATAATTGGGAGAACCGGAGGGGATGGTTGTGGTGTGAGGATCACATGTGTTCATGGAGTGTTAATGCTTTGCTCCGGTGCTCTATTAAAAGGAGCACCTTAATTGCCAGTAGTTCCCTAGAGGCCGCCGCAATTTGGCTGGACAAAAGATGTTGTGCAAGTTCTCATTGCAAGCACGTATGACTATATTTGGAGCACATGCCTAGGATTGTTTAGTACTTGGATGGTTGTTATTATTTATCTGCAATGCCCTAGATCTTGAAGTTACATGTTTAGACTCGTCCATGCAACGTCTGTCCATCAATCTCTATGCCTACCTCACTCGAATCCTATTGTTACCATTACTGTTAATATAGCTCATGTTTCACTGTTGTTGTTGCTACTACAAACTGTTACTATTGATAAACTTCTGTGAGCAAGAACTATTTTCATGTGCAGCTGAACTGACAACTCAGTTGTTAAGGCTTGCAAGTATCCTTTGGCTTCCCTTGTGTCAAATCAATAAATTGGGTAATACTAACCGCGAAGACTGTTGCAATCCCCTACACTTGTGTGTCATCACCGGCGAAGGCATGGCGACAGGGATGGCTGGGGAAAGCTTTTCGCCGCGGGATAGGCTAGTGGTAGTGGGAAATAGGGTTGTCTCACCGACAGGGTTGGCCCACCCGTGTTTTCACTTCGTCCGGCGTTTGCAGGGCGTTCCTAGCGTCCGGAGATCGGCCTGAGATCTTTGGACGAAAGTTGGGCCAAATATGAACGAAACCGACGTCCTAAAAACATGACTAGCCCATTTTTTATCATCCGAACAAAAAAATCGTCCTGAGAACGGTCTCAATGGAAAACCCGAGTGAAAATGCTCTAACACTCCATAAATCAAAAAAGCACTACGTGAGCGTCTGGTTTCTTGTATTCTTGTCCTTCAGAAAAACAAATACTCCAAAGTTACCAGTTTTCCTTTTTCTTATTACTACATTGAGCTTCTGAACATTTCTCTTGTTACAAACAGGACCTCGTTCTTCTTTTGGATGCCGACATGGTACACAAGGACGAAATGGATAGGTGCAATCGGTGCATGCTTCGCGCGGTACTACTCGTTTTTCACACGTGTGGCGGGATAAAACCCACCTGTCGTGTCCTACTCTCCTCCAAGTCAAAACGTGATGATCAACCGCCTCGGTCGGCAGACGTGGCGCCACTGGCGCGGCGACACGTAGCGGATTAGGCCGACGCAGGCGGATCGCGGTGTCGCCGTAGGGACGGCAGCAAGTCACCGCCCGTCCATTGGTGGTCCATGTCGGCACCTAGTACGGCTCGCTGATGGTTACCCGAGCTACTGCTGATTTCCAGCCACACGCGGTCAAGAAAAAAATAGAGAAAAATGATACTCCCCCAGTTTCGAGTTTTAAGACGTTTTCGTTTTGCGTGTTTTTTCTTTGACCAAGAATTCTCTAAATACATAAAGTTTTGGTATAAAACTAGTATCATTGGAAAGTATTTTTTTAATACGAATCCAGTCTTAATTATGTCTGATATAATCGAGATTTTGTTCTTTCGATTGATCAGCTCTTTAAAAAACGTGTACCCTTAAGCCTTGAAATGGAGGTAGTAGTACTCATTCGGAGGATCCGTGATTCGATCTCCCGGGTTATGTGCAGAACGTGGTAGACCCTCCTTTGTCTTATTTCCTTCCTTCAACCTTTTCTTCATGCGCGTGAACCAGACCACTTTAAACCGCCGGCCGACTCCTCCCATGGCCGTCTTGCTGCGTCTTGCCGGCCCGTCATGCGTCGGCGCCCGCTGCGCCCGACGCCATTTCGCCGTTGCAGCCCCGCGCCTCCGTCCGTCTCCAATAGCGCTAGGCCGCGGCCTGCATCTCGCCGAGTGCCGCGCCACCATCCCGCTCCACCTCGCCGGAGCCCCGCGCCACCGTCCTGCTCCACCGCGCCCAAGCTCCGCGCCGCCATCCCTTTCCGCCGTAGCGCTGCTGCTACCTACGGCACCTGTTATATGTTGATCCAAATTCTATAAAGTATAGGCCAACTTCTGACGAGTGGAGCGAGGCCCGTCGCCGGAGGCTTGGGCCGAGTGTAACGATACGGATCGTTGAAGACCTAGGTTTCCACCGATATATATACCCCTTGTAAGCCGCCGGTTGGGAAAAGTTGCATCTGTGAAATCCCCGGCGTTTGTAAACACTCCTCGATATAGTGAAGTTTATTTGGTGGCGCGCGTGGTTTTTCCTCTCTTTGTTGGAGAGGTTTTCCGCTAAACTGTGTCCCCTTCTTTGTGTTTTTCGTTTTCGTTCTTCGTTATCTTCTTGTCGCAATTGTAACAGCACCGTGGTTTGCTACATGCGCTGGCGGTGGTGCTACAAGCGTGTCTTGGGTTTTGCTACAAGTTCTCCGGCGAGGTGTTCGACGAGATCAGATTTGCTACATTAGTATAATTTTTTTGCTACAACTGTTTTTTGGTTTTGCTATAATAGTATAACGTTTTTTGCTATATGGTATCCGGTGAGATCTACCGGCTAAATCCTCCGGCGAGGTCGGATATGCTATAATAGCACAACCTTTTTCTTCTGTGATGCATGCGAGGTCTCCATCGAAATCTCCGGCGAGATTCAGTCTGTTTTCTAATTTCTGTATTGAAACGTTTTCTGCTACATGTAGCAAAAAAGTTATAGCAATAGCGGATATGTTTATAGCAAAAGCGGGATTTGAAAACTTTTGTGAGACACGTGTCAGCAGGAGGACCGGGGATTTGAGGAAATTATCCTCCGTGGACGCGTAGCACTCGCCGAAAAAAAATCCTCAAAAATTAGCGTGGGCGTGACCACGGTAATTTACAACCACTTTGCTTGATTGTTTTCATCGCCAGTATACTGAAGCACTACATGTTTCACCCAGCAGCGATTTGAAAGCACTAACGAAAATTTGATTTCCTTCTGCTCGCTCACATAAAAAGAACAAAATGAAGAAAACAGAAGCCAGATTTTTATTTGGAAATGAAATAAACAGAGCTGAGACCTAGTATCTTACTAATTTATTTTAATTAGTATTTCCTCCGTTTCACAATATACGATGTTTTAGCTTTGTAAAAAAAATGTATATAAGCATATTTTAGTGTATAGGTTTTTTTTAAGAATACACCTTGAAAGGTGTATCGGTTTCATAGAAGAAGAGACCAAGATAACCGATACCACGCCAAAAGGCTACAAGATACAAACACAACGTCACACAGTTACAACACAATTACACCAACCACACGACAAAGACTCTCCCTTGAGCCATCTCCAACCAAGCATGACAAGGGGATGACACACCGAGCTTCTAGGCCGCGTCACAACCGAAGACAGAAACTACACAAGACCGATCCAACTCAAGAAAGGCACAAGCCAACGCACTATTCACCCATAGCGCCCAAGAGTTGGCGAGCGAACGGCGGGACCGAGCCGACTGGAGGAGGTCTCGACGAGGAAGCACCAACAATGGTGTATATAGCGTCCCGGAAGCCCAAGCTCTAGGCGGCAGCCAAGGCTAGACTCCAACTACCGCACCGTGGACTCATCGAATCACCTGACCAGCGCCTCCAACAAGGGAACAACACAGGTGCATCGCCGCGGCCCGGTCCATAGACCTAATCAAGGTTTCCCCCAATGATCGACGTGGGGAGGCACAAACAACGCCATGACGACGCCTCCAAGAAGGTGATGGCGCCCATGAGCGTCGCCGTTGTCAGCATCACGTGAGGATTTCTCCCGGCCCTGTTGTCTACCCCAACGACCAAAGCACGTGCAGCAAGGAGCCGCCTTTTGGAACCATTGCCCGACGAGAGGCGAGCCGGAGATGCCGATGGCGGGGCAGGAAGTTCTTGTCGCCGTCCCACCTCGATCACCCGAAGAACGGGGGCTAGACGGAAGGGATCCGGCACATCGCCGCCTGGCCGGCCGCTGGCACCCCCGCAGTACCTAGCGCGACCAGGCGTCACCGCGCTTGCCTACTACAGGGGGCCAAACTACAGCCCCACCCAAAACCATCTAGGCCCGAGTGAGCCCACGACTCCCACCCGCTGCAGCAGGGGCGCCTCCGCCGGGGAGGCCTTGCGCTCTACCGTCATTGACCGGCATGCGCTGCCAGGAACCCGCGACACCTCGCCGCCGCCTCCGCGCCAGAACACGCGCCGCCGCCGCCAGAAAAGGAGTCGTCCGCGTGCACGGAGAGAGCCCCACCGCCGTCGTCGCCGCACGGGACCTCTGGCGGCGGCGGGGAGGCAGGGGACATGGGAGGAGAAGCTAGGGATGGCGGCGGGGTTCTCCCCCCGTATCGCCTAGGTTGAGCGACACGGGGTCGGGTTTCATTCGCTGGAGGTATGCTAATGTGTAGTTTCACACCGAATTACACTTGCCTACACACCGAAAAGGTCTACAAATACTTCTTTTAAGCCCGCCATGGATTTGCATTAATACGAGCTAAATCGAGTGGACGTGACACTTGGGTGTCTACAAAATCCAGAGCATTATCGGATCATGATCCCTGGTACTGTACCTACTACTGGTCTACTGCCATCGTCAACATGACAGTGAGACTCGGCGATCGTGTTAGGCCTTGCGACCTGTATTATGCTGTCATAAGCCTTGTGGATTACAGGGACAGGCAACTACTTTATTATGTGCATTCGTCTCGCTCTCACATCCAAAGGGCAGGGCTATATGTCCGTCTCATCCGTGTGACTCACATGCTATAAAAGATCAGGCATGTGGATATATATTTGCTTTCTCAGAAAAGAAAGAACATAACTTCATGGACCATCATCAATATGGCGGCTTCTGTCCCATGTTTGTACCCATGATATCTTACGCTCTTCTTGATAACTAATAAGTCGGGTAACGAACAAGAAGCACATATCATCATTATTAGTCTCAATAGTTTTTCCTCGGAATCTCCATATTTTTTATGAAACAAAGTATCTCCATATTGTTAACAATCTTTTGAGTCACTTGCCAAACTTGTGCGGCGGAAAATTATCTATTTTTCCTCGCTAACAACTAGATTTACTAGCAAAACTAACGCTACTCTACATATGTCGAAAATAGGTGTTTGGAATCACACTAAACCGCCATCTATACAGGGCCTGAAGATAGGTGAGACACGTCCTCTTATTCACTTCTTATTTTGCCCTTAGCTTCCGATTTTCCAACTCCAATATTTGGCCTTTTACTTTCTCGCAAAGGCATTCATTCAATTTTTTTTTATCTAAGGTGGATTCAAACCACTTTTGGATTTGTAGTCCAAACGGCCTAGCGAAAGAGGATTTTCAGTCCCACACTCGCAGCTGTTAGAACCTCCAGAAAAATCTCCACTTAACACCCACACAATCAGGATTTAATAAAATAGCAACGTCTTTTTTATTTAATTCGGATATTGTCCAGATTTCTCTTTGGTTTTCTCCTTTCATTCTCCTCAACCCATCTCCATTGGGTTCAGGAGGATACTCACCGGTAATAGTTGGAATGATTGGTTTCATTTATGCCAAAGGCTAATGATGGTCCAACCTTTATCGGAAGATGTGAATAAGTTTGTCCTTATGAATGATGTTTTTCTTCGGCAATATTTTTGGAAGTTAAAATCCCACTCAAATATCAAGATTTTTATGTGGCTCCTAAATAATTAGGTGCTTCTTATAAAGAATAATCTGGTTAAAAGAAATTGGGTAGAGTGTACTAAGTGTTGTTTCTGTGGGGCACAGAAAACCATAGAACATTTATTTATATCTTGCCCTTTTGCTCGCCTTTTATGGCGTATTACTCATTTTGCTTATGATCTACCCCCTTCTACTAATATCGAAAATATGTTTGAAAATTGGTTGATTGGTGTTGACAAATCATCTAAGGCTCGAATTCGAATTGGTGTTTCAGCCTTATATTGGTCTATTTGGAGATGCAGAAATGATATTATCTTTAACAAAACAAAAAACTTTTAATCTTCTGTAGGTTATCCATACGAAATTATACAAGGGTCTGGACGAAATTATGCTGTGCCTAGTCGTGTTAATTTGGGATTCTGGTCGATATGTGCTTGGCTGTTATTGCTAACCTGGGAATATATATATAATTGATTATGATCCTGCAGGTGGACTTGTTAGATGTATTACTTGCTCTGTTCCGTCTGCAGTACTACTAACTGTACTTAACCGGCCAGAACGTACCTAGACCACCGTCCGTCTTGGATCACTACGCACGCGCTAATTCTCTCTTATTAGCTTGGAACTAATAAGCGATCTGCATGCCACGTGAAGTACTCCTCTAAAGGGAAAACCAACTGACTGTGATGCCATACCTCACAACATATTGATTACCCCTTCCTTCAATAATATAATAGCTTGCTAAAAAAGCCTACATTTTTAAAAAAAAATGGATACAGTAAAATATTTAAGAAATCATCCATGCATCTTCATTTGAGCTTAATTAGGTTGACAGGACATTTTAGCTTGTAGAAAATCCAGAGAAGTATCTTATTATCATCCTCTCACATACCTACTACTACAAGTCTACAACTATCAAAGATCCACGTGACAGTGAGACTCAGTGGCGGATCCAGAATTCCACCAAACCCAGGGCCAACATCGTATTATATGTTAAAATTAGGCTAAATTCTAGAAAACTAGTGCGTTTCTACTAATATGTAGGTGAAAATTTTGTCTAAGCCCCGGGCCATGGCCCGGGTTGCCCGGGGTGTAGATCCGCCCCTGGTGAGACTCGACGATCGCGTTAGGCCCTACGAGGCCTGTATTATTGCTCTAATGTTCTGTCATCAGCCCTACACGAGCCCTTCTCGTGCACGTGATGACTCACATGCTATAGAAGATTAGGCAGGTGGATATTTGTTTTGTCAGAAAAGTAAGAACAAAAACTTCATGGACCATCACCAATGGGCCCATTGCTTTACCCGTCCGTTACACGGATGTATGTATTTCGGCACATATGGCGGCTTCTATCCCATGATATCACACTCTGCCCCGTAATTAATAACTTTTGGAGCTACTAAAAAGTACTTGTTGCGGGTAACAAGGATGACATATTGTTCCCACGAGAAAGAAAGAAGGACATATTGTTGCGTGATTAATCTTAATAGTTACTCTATATGTTTTAACATTGTTTTGAGGACGGATCGCTGTTTTTGCTAATTTTTAATCGCCAGAGAATATCTTATCGTAAGTTAGCATGAAAACCAGAAAACCCGGCGCATATGCCCATGTACTATGTATTTCTTTGGAAACCAAAAACACAAGACAACTTTTCAAAAATCATTGTATTATTGGAGTATACAACAATGTCCACATTTCTATGTGAAAACATTTTGATCGGACCCTTAGGTACATGTAGGTGATGGGATTGGAGTACAAGACAACATATATAAAATCCTAATATATCTCCAAAATGTATTCAATCAAAGGTGGCTATTATTTCACTCTTCTAATAGAAAAAGGCAGTCCTCTTGCCAATTGCTCTAAAAAAAATGTATTCAAACACTCTACATATGAGAAAAACACTACATGAGCGTATGGTAATATGGTTTCTTGTATTACTGTCCTTCATCAGAAAACAAATACTCGAAAGTTTATGAGTTTTCCTCTCTTTATTTTGTTTTGACAGTGGACTTCATAATATTTCTCTGTTATTACAAACAGGTCGAGCCGTCGACCTCGTTATTGTTTCGGACGCCGACATGGTGCACAAGGACGAAATGGACAGGTGCAATCGGTGGTGCATGCTTCGTGCGGTACTACTCGTACACACGTGTGGCCAGATAAAATAAAACCCGCCTGGCGTCCTACTCTCTTCCAAGTCAAACCATGATGATCTACCGCCTCGGTCGGCAGACGTGGCGCCACTGATGCTGCGACACGTAGCGGATTAGGCCGACGCAGGCGGGTCACCGTGTCGCCGTATGGACGTACGGCAGCAAGTCACCGCCCGTCGGTCCATTGGTGGTCCATGTCGGCACCTAGTACGGCTCGCTGATGGTTACCCGAGCTACTACTGCACAACTGCTGATCAACCACAGAAATTAACGTACGTGGCCACGGTGATTTATAGCTAGAACTTTACTTAAGATTCGTTTTCATCACCGGTAGTAGTATACTGGAGCACTACATATTCCACCCAGCATCGATTTGAAAGCAGAGATGAAAATTTGATTTCCTTTTACTCGCTCACATAAAAGCATCTCTAGCCGAAGGTGCAAATTCTTTTAGCTACGCATTTTTTTTTTGCGTTTGCGGCTAAACCATATCTAACCGAACGCCGCATCGATTTTGGACGCGCAAAAGTTTGGGAAAACACACCCCAAACTCTCCTATTTTTGCGCGGTGGCCAAGTGGATGAGCAAAACCTACCAGTTCCTTCTCCCGTCGATACCTCCCGCCCAAAATCGTTGCCCCTCACCATCGGCGCCACCATCGGCCCCGTCTCGCTCGTAATGGGGCTGCCGGACGATTCCTCCTCGCCACTGAGCTTTCCCGCGGCTCGACGCCGCAGGAATCGACGCATGTGACCCCTATGATGCCGCAGAAGAGGCTTGGCACCACCGGCGTCGTGCAGTCAAAGGCGCTGCAAGGGAAGGCCGGAAACCCGACAGAGAAGGCGGCAAAGGTGGGAAAGCCGCCCCTTGCGCCGGTTCTGGACGGCCCGCGGGCGCAGAGGCCGTGATAACGCTTGCCGATGCGACGGCACAAAAGAATAAGAGAAAGGAGACAGCGTCAGCGTCGGCTACGCCAACTCCGGTGTTCAAGGTTTCTCACACAGCGCCTCCTTCGACATCCACCGCCAAGCCGACGACGCATACAGCCGGCGCAACTTTCGACCGACGCGATGGCCGCCAGGTGATCGAAGAATTGCTTGAGCAACAATGGTATGCAATTCTTTCCAAACCCGGCCACCGTGTTGCTACATTGAGGTTTGTTTGATGCATTGTTCAATCTGTAGTGCTACCGAGCGCAAGGAGGAGAAGGAGACTAGGTGGAATGAGCTCAAGATGTTGGAGGAGGATAAGTGGCGGTGCAAATTGGCGGTGGAGGGAAGAAGAATTGTACTCGAGGAAGAGAGAGTGGCCAAGGAGAAGAAGATCGAAGAACAAAGGCTTGCAATTGAGGCGGCCAAGTTGGCAAAGGAGAAGGAGGATGTGGACCGTTCTATCGTGTTCATGAATCCAAATGACATGGATGAAACGGCTAGGGTCTTTTGGGAGCACACTCGTGCGAAGATCTTGGCCCGAATGGGTGGTGGTGGTGACCGAGGAGGTGATTGAGATGGTGATGAATTCCACAAGATAAACTTAAAATGTTGTGCTTTTAGATCATTTGGCTCCTTTTTGTATGATCCATATGTATTTGAACTTGGTAATTGTAATACGTTGAACTATTGTTCATTTGATGTTTGAAAGATTTGAAAATTCAGGTTAAAAAATTTGGGGAGTTAAATCTAAGGGTTCGGTTCCGCGGCGCCATCGTTTAGATGAGCAAACTTTTGCAGCATTTGCGCGGGTTAACCGATGCGCGTTCGGCTAGAGATGTTCTAAAAAGAACAAGATGAAGAAAACAGATGCCAGCTGAGGCCTATCTTTACTAATTTTTTTGATTAGTACTTTCTCCATTTTATAATATAAGATATATTAGTTTTGTAAAATAAGTGTATCTAGATGTAGGTTCATACCGAATTAATCGGAACCTACACACTAAAAAGGTCCACATGTAACTTTTTACAACGCTAAAATATCTTATATTATAAAACGGAGAGAGTATTTGAGAAGCCCACGATGGATTTGCATTAATTCGAGCTAAATCGAGTGCACATGACACTTGGGCGTCTGCAAAATCCAGAGCATTATCGGATCATGATCCCTGGAACTGTACCTACTACTGGTCTAGTGTCATCATCCGCATGACAGTGAGACTCGACGATCGTGTTAGGCCCTGCGACGTGTATTATGCTGTCGTAAGCCTTGTCCTGATTGTGGATTACTGCTTTATTTTCTGCGTTCGTCGTCTCGCTCTCACATCCAAAGGGCAGGGCGATGTGTCCTTCTCGTCCGCGTGACTCACGGCTATAAAATATGTACTCTCGGATTATATTATTTGTCATTGAAATTGATATATCTAAACTAAAATATGTCTAGATATATTTATTTTAATAACAAGTAATATGGATCGGAGGGAGTATATTTGTTTTGTCAGAAAAGAAAGAGCGGAAACTTCAATGGCCATCATCAATAATGGGCCAATGCTTTGCCCGTTCGATTACACGGATGTACTTGGGCATCGTACGGCGGCTTCTGTCCCATGTTTGTACGCATGATATCTACTCGAATACAATCTTATTTTGCACTTTAAAAAAAACGTAGAAATTCTACTATATATTTTTATTATTTTTTGGTTAAGGAAGAATACAAAGCACAAGAGGACTGTACTATACAAATAAAAAGAGAAAATTCGCTAAAAGAGAGCAAGCTTTAACTAGAGTGATCTGCCCATGCTGCCAAGTTCGAGTATTTTTTCCCCCTTGGCCCTGTACTTTAGCCACTTAAGTTCGGTCTTGAAAATGGCCCTGGCTAAGAATAGATTAGGCATCAGCTGACTGAAAATGGCATTGTTCCTGGTCAGCCAAATAGCCTAGGTACCCAAAATAATCATTTCCATAAAGAAAGGCTTATTGAGTTGCTCCTTCAGCTTGAGGATACGCTCAAAATGGCCATCTGTATCCAAGAAAGAGACCGAAGGACATGTGTATTTCCAACAGGACTGTGCAAATTAGCATTGAAACATTAGGTGAGTATACGGGTTTTAAGGGAGGGCTCAGGTACTGCAAAGTCTCTAGTGTTTATTCTGTCTTGGAGCAAGAGAGAAAAACACTACTTCCTCCGTCTCAAAAGGTAAGGGGCCTAAAATTCAGTCAAAAGTCAACATTTTCTAAGTTTGACCAAGATTATACACAAAAATATAAACATCTACAATACCAAATCAATATCAACAGATTCATTATAAATTATATTTTCTTACTATATCCATTCCATAATGTAGATGTACATATTTTTTTCTAAATATTCGGTCAAAATTAGTGAGGTTTGACTGTTGACCAGTCCTTAGACGCCTTATATTTTGGAACGGATCGGAGTATGTGTTCCTGTTGACAACAGGATTCCCAAAGCCATTTAAAAGCAGAGTGCACTGGTATAGGATGTCTTTCGGTCATGAAGTATGCACAGGCCTTTTGACAAGATACACTCCATTGTGATATTTTTAAATTTTAATTGCATCTATAATAACATGCTAAGAGACCCTTCATTGTGAAAAGCCTGAGGCCCAACATATCGGTATGATTAATTACCTCGATTTTTTCATGTCGGCTGCTACAGTATCTCTCGCTGTTTAAGCTAGTAAGATGTCCATACTACTAGTACTACAACTTTATTGCGTGGCCACTCCATGGCACATGCACCTCCACTAGCTCTGCCTCGACTCGTCATCGTTTCCAGCTTAATAATAATCCAAGTTTCATCATTTTGCTACCATCATAGTAGTACTAGCAACCAAACCAAATAGACGCCAATCCGGGGTTCGATATCTCAACATGGACGACCTCTAAATGGCTGATGTGCAAATAGACGCGAACCTGCATTCACGCAACGACACCCTCTCCGAGCAGCTGGTGGCGGGTTATTCGTTTCGATCGGAGACAGATTTTGGAAGCAAGCCGCAGGGTGTGACTCAGCCCTGGTCCGCTGCTGGAATCGCGCATGACGTTACCACTGCATTTGGTGGTCTAACTCATACTGAATCTGATATTTTTTACAAAAAAAAAAGAGAGAGAATGTACTGCACCGTCTACCCTGGCGCACACGAATACCGTATAAACACCATTTTTCTCGCGTTATGTTTTCTCTTCTGGCATCTCGAGGCCTCTTTGATGGTTCTATGATAAAAATGTTTCCTGTTCTTCGTCAACGATGTCGGGATCCAAAAGGACCTGATTGTAATTTTTTGTTTGTTCTGGATCTTTCTGTAAGATTCTTGCTCAATGCCATCACCTCTTTTATCGCACAACAAATGTGCTTCCCGGGTGTGAGTGATATCAACGGTCCTTGTTATGCATCGTACAAGTATTGAACACATTATGTCGTGTGTCTAGCAGAGCTCATAATATGAAAGAACGTAGGATTGCAAGGTCATGTCTTTTCCAATCATACGTTAATTGGTATGTTTGATTATGTCATGGTAAACGGAAACAACTCTCTTTGCAAAAGGTTTGAGCAGATGCTAAGTTTCATATGAAATTTAGTGGGAATTTTTTTCTATAGGATCCAATCCTACGAATCAAATGACCCGAAACAGGAGGGTTTCTAAAGAAACAACCCTCTAAATTGGTACGAAAATCCCTCGATAACAAAACCTAACCAAATAATGATTCCTACCCACCGGAGGAGAGACAAGTGCCAGCTGGAGGAGGAGGGGGTGGACGGTCGGATTTAGATTGAGGGTAGTGGTGCTTTTTCTTTGATTTTCTCCTTCCAAACTATTTTTTTTTATGTATCACATAGAGGAAATCTTTGTTGAACATCTGATTTTGTTTGTATTAGTCATATTTGAGTTTGGTAACCGACGTGTCATCGCTAACCATCATAGTATTATCTTCTTCAATATAGGCAAACGTGTACTTCGCCACCGAAAATCGACAAAATTGTCACCAACATAGGCCATCTTGTCGTCGTTGTCGACCTCCTCCGTATGTTCATTTAAACAAGGAAGATGGAGATGTTTGTCACCGGTTTTCAAACTGAAGATGATGATGACTCCAGAGCAATCATAGAGCCGTGGTTCCCTTCTCTTTTCTGTCAAGCTTTGACAAATAAAAACCCGATACCAATTGTTTAGGGACCGTACAAACCCTTCGAAGCCTGTATGGTCCTCTTAGACGTACACTCACCCCTCGTTGTAATAAAAAATAAGAACAAAAAATGTTTTAAAATCAGAGCTAGTGAGACTATGCTGTTGGCAAACCAAACTTGTTTAGATTAGATTAGATTAGATTAAGAGTGATGATGTATTAGTCGGTAGACGTAGACAGTAGACTAGAGTCGCAAGCCGTATACAACGAAAGCAACCGCGCAAATACCGTATACACGTGACGTGCACACTCTCCCTGCTCTGCTTCCTCCTGTCCTGCTGCTTCGTCTCGCTAAAAGCCAGCCCAATCGCCGCTCTCGGTCCCTCCCCCTCCCCTTCCTTTCCCTCTCCCAAGCAAGCAGCAGCAGCAGCTCAGAGCCACAGCCCGAGAGAGAGAGAGAGAGAGAGAGAGAGAGAGAGAGAGAGGGGACAAGCGGAAGCAGAGCCAAGAAACCGAGGAAGAAGGCTCGCCGGCCGACCCACTGCTCGCACGCACGCGAAGATGATGCGGGGAGGCACGAACATGCTGGGGATCGTGAACTTCATCACCTTCCTGGCCTCCATCCCGGTCCTCGGCGGCGGCATCTGGCTCGCCTCCCGTGCCAACTCCACCGACTGCATCCGCTTCCTGCAGTGGCCCATCATCGTCATCGGCCTCGCCGTCATGGTCGTCTCGCTCATGGGCTTCGCGGGCGCCTGCTACCGCCAGACCTGGCTCCTCCGCGTCTACCTCTTCGCCATGTTCTTCATCGTCGTCGCGCTCCTCTTCTTCATCGTCTTCGCCTTCGCCGTCACCGACCGGGGCGAGGGGCAGGTGGTCATGAACCGCAGGTTCCTCGAGTACCAGCTCTCCGACTACAACGGCTGGCTCAGGAGCCGCGTCGCCGACCCGCAGTACTGGGCCACCATCGCCGCATGCCTCCGAGAAGGGCGAGCCTGCTCCGGGATGAAGCGGATGGGGCGCGACCCCTACACCGGCATGCTCCAGCCCGAGACCCCCGCCATGTTCTTCAACCGCGACCTCTCCCCGATTCAGGTCCGCCCACCCCTCTCTTGCTTTCCCCTCTCTCACTCTCTCCCGAATCTTTCTTCCATGTGATTTCTCCTCTGTGGTGCCCAGATGGACCTCAAAGATTACATCTTTGGGGCTGCGATTTCTCCTTAGCGATGTCCCCAGTACCAAGCGAGAGTATCAGTAGGAAATATTTGGGGATTTTTTCCTGCTGCTAAAAACAAATTTGGGGATTTTCGTTGCGAAGATGATTATTAGTGAGGCGATTTGGCTGGCTCACATCACATGGTTTGAGCTCAGCTCTGCATTCATTAGCAATTATTGGTTGCTATCTTTCAACCCCGGTTCCGGATTGCTTGTCGTAAAAAGGTCTCCGCTTAGGATATTCCGGTTTACTGCTGCTCGGTACCATGTGGATCTCGAGACGAACCTCGCTTTGCTTAATTGCTTCTCCCCCCTTTTGCTCACCATCAGCCAGCCGCCCTTTTGCTTAGCGAGTCATGCACTAGTATAGCCTTTGAGGAAAAATGTTAATCCTGCAACCTTTTTGCTTCTCCCTGATTCGGGGCAAAAACCAGCCACAAGAACATGCCACCAGCTTTAGCAGCCGCCCCTACGATTCCATGTTTCCGTCGAACGCCTTTCTCCAAAAGCACTCAATCCTTTTTAGCTTTAGCTGGTTCATGGAATTGCTTGCCATCACATAAAAAGAATTTAGCGCCAAGAGTGTACCATGCGTGCCCGTAAGGACAGACACACATACTTCTGGGATGATTTCAGAGTTCATATGCCAGGAATCATTACCACCAGGATTGTGTTGCAGAAACTGTTTTATGGGTGTTTTTTTTTTTGCTGATGTGAACAACTAACTCAAAATAGTACTGACTTTTGTATGGATCAAAAGCTTGTGGTGCCTTAAGCAGTAAGAATAGACTCATCCGTCAATTTGATTCCCGGTCCATGTCAATTCCCTCTTCAGTCCGCAACGAACAGGTGGTACTAGCAGTTGACGCTGTTCCACTGGTAACTAGTAGAATCTCCATGTGTGTGGTGTGGTGGTGATGCTAAGGATAGATAAGGTCATTTTCTTGCTGGCCTTTTCCGGATACCAAACGACACGGAGGACCACGATATTTTTTGGATGATTGAGGGATCAGGACGCCCAAAGCGTGACCAGGACAGCCAGAGGCCAGGTGCGATGCGCCACATTGCAGAGTTGGAATTGGACCATGGAAGGTGGAAGCCTTGCCTGGTTGGCTGCCTTGCTTCTTGTCCTGCTGTTTCTCTCTGCTGTCTCCTCTAACTGCCAGGCTGCTTGTTCTTTTCCTCCCCTACAATCTTGCACACCACTTGAAAAATACACAACTGCCCTGGTGATTCGTTTCCGAAGGTCTATATAGTGTATACTAGTGCATTATGGGCCGCGTCTGTGTTGTAATGCGGGTTAGCTATTCCCCGTGTCTGCATAGATCTGAGTTTATGGAGAAGTAATCATTGAATTGCGGAATCGAGCTGTGTATGCAGTTCAATTGCACATGGGGATGTAGTTTGTAGGTGATGTCCTGCCCCATGAAAGCATATCTCGGTCAGGGTCGGTTCTTGGTTTTCTGGTAACAGGTCGGTTGGCTTTGTTTATCCGGGTACTCGCACACATATGCATGTTATGTTTGGGTGGTGAATCATCTCATGTGTTCAGTTTTATATTGAATAGGATATTAAGATCAGCGCTATTAAATATGTGTTTGTGTTTGCCATGTATTTGTCTTCAGTGGAGCTTGAGGTTCTGCTAGTCTAATTGACTGACAAATGGATAAATAATGGTCTCCATACTGACCAACCTGTTGCCACAAGTCTCATGGGGAACTATAATTTGTTACTTTGCTGCTGTGGTTCTTTGTGTTCAGGATGGGTGTACAGATTATGCTTGCAGATAAATTATTTTACATCTAGATACTGCCTGTAACATTTCATTTATTTAACTATATATTGAGGCGTTGAGCTAACAGCTTTGTAGTTGGAACTCTTACATTAATGTACTCACAGTATGAATGAACTTCAGTTCAGAGAATCGAGTGTTTCAGGTTAATAATCTGTTCTCGGGCTCACCCAACAAAACGATAGTAATTATGTTTTCATCTTTCTGTATCCATTGGGACCTCGAAGCATCAGCAGCCCAAGTTAACGAACCGTAATATTATATATACACAACTTAACAACTACTGCATTCCATGCAAAATTTCATTTTGTTGTGTTACGACTTTCTGCTCTGTCCATTAAGTTTTAGCTGTACTGCTATTTTTGTATCTACAGAAGCATAGTTCTCAGTATATTGTTCAGATTACTTGTGTAGTTTCTGAGGATGATACTAACAACCATTTTGCAACTGACAACCGCAGTCTGGGTGCTGCAAGCCACCGTCATCATGCGGATATAACTACATTAACGAGACAGCCTGGTCCTCGGTCACCAATACCCCGATGGCCGACCCTGACTGCTACAAGTGGAGCAACGACCAGCAGACGCTCTGCTTCGGGTGCGACTCGTGCAAGGCGGGCGTCCTCGCGGGCATCAAGAAGAGCTGGCGCAAGGTCGCCATCATCAACATCGTCGTGCTGATCATCCTCGTCATCGTGTACGTCGCCGGCTGCGCCGCCTTCCGCAACGCCAAGAGGATGGACAACGACGAGTCGTACGGCATGGCAAGGATGACCAAGTCTCGGCCGAGCAGGTTCCAGTTCTAGGCTTGCGACGAAACCAGAAGCCTCTGCCTGTACAAAATCTTGGCCTGAATTATATTTCTTGCTGAAATGTGGGAAGTCTTGAATGTTGTGGAAAACGGAAGTTCTTATATGGAAATTTTAGGGTGGTGTTTGGGTTTTGTGACTACTTTGGTGTTTAGGATAGGTCTATTCTGTATTATTCTGCAGTTAGAGATGTATTATTATGACTGCTCTGGTACAATATGAGGTTGCAAGGAACAAGATGAGTTGCTTCAGTCAGGGATGTATTATTCAGCACTTCGAGATTCTGATTTGTCAATTTCCTTAGAAGACTGTTATTTTTCTCGGACTATCATATGGCAATAGATTTGTGTTGTTATGCTAGCTAATGTTGGGGCTCGTAGTATGATGTGACAAAAGGAGCACACAAAAAAAGTTGGAACAAGCGGACCAAAATTTCAACCCATACTCTTTTCCAGCAGAACTCGTCCATATGGGCCAATTTCAGCCCCATTTGGGTGCAAATATCAGAAGCCCATTAATTAAGCATCTTGGCCCCAAACGGCAGAGCCACAGCCAAAATAAAGAGAAAACAACTCATTGGCTGGAAAACAACCGATCTAGATCCTCTTCTCGGACATCTCTGGTCGTCTGCACCCTGTGATCCAAAAATTGTTAGGGTTGAATCCTATAGCTGGTGGAAGGGCAAGGTTGCGGGTGATCCGCGATCCTTTGCTCAAGTTGCTGCTTCTCCTGTGATGGGGATGGAGGTGGTAGATACGGTGGTAGTGGGAACTATGCTGCCAATCGAAGTCGTGGGCGACATGTTTGGAATCGGGAAGATGCGCAGGCCTCCTCAAGCGCTTGGCCGCGTGGATCGGGATCTCAGCAGTCTGAAGACCGTTGGGAGATTGCTGTTCGTGAATCTGAGCAGAGACGTCAAGAGGCTGCTTCTTTGGTTGACACATCTCTGAAAAATAACTCGTCAGGGTCTCCTGCGGTCGTAAGTAATTCTACCTGCTCTAATTGCAAAGTGAAAGGCCACCTTGCTGCTCTGTGTCCTACTGCCAGATGCGAGCGTTGCAAAAAGCTTGGCATATTAATCAGTTATGCCAAGCGGTGCTTCCTTGGGAGTGTATTCCTCGGATGTGTGCGTTCCAGTCTCCTGGCATGGGTTTCTTCTTCATCCCTGATTCAAGTACCTCCAAGCAAATCAAGGAAAGATCTAGCAGCATGGTGATTACTGTGATTGAGGGGACTACTACTACAAGAGAGCTTGAGTTGGAATTCAACATGGTGTTTGGTGATAGTTGGAGATGCACTGCTAGGCCGATTGGGCCTAACCAATACATCACGAGATTACCCAACCCTTGTGAGGTCGAAAGAGCGGTGTACTATGGTGCTTCGGTGAAACTGAAGACTGTTGATGCTACTATCAGATTGTCTACCTGGACTGCTTTTGTGGGAGCCAGGATTGTCTTACAGAAGTCTTGGGTTCGAATTAGCAACATCCATTGGTGGGGGTTTCTCTAGAATTGGACTCATCTACTTTGCATTAAGGCCGGGAAGCTTGGGGATGTGTTGGACATCCGGCCAGCCGCAGAGCCAACACCGCGGCAGCTAAAGGCGCTGAAGCTGGTGGCAGACATGGCCGCACGTTGTGTGTCCCCATCTTCTTCTCCACCGGGGAAGGAGAAGGAGCTCACTATGTCGGACGTTGTGGCCCACCTTAAAGAAGCGCACTAGATTATCTCGAGTGATGACACGAACAAATTAGCATTTGCCGTAGTTTGCTTTTGCTTTGCATTATCGCTTTATCGGGGCTCGCTGTCGTTTTCTTTGTTGTTGCTAGCGGGCCTATTCATTTTCTGTGGGAACTAATCTTGTTATTAGTAGTGCTAGACTAGCATTGTATATGTGGCCAACTCTTTTTTTTTAGGTAAGAACATTCCATCTATCTATCTATTATATACTAAAAGCAATATAAGAAGATGTTTCGAGGCATTAGGTTGATCCACATCACTTGAATTATTTTAACCATTAAATTAAAAATTTCCAGTCAGGATTTAATGAAATCTTTTAAATTACGTTACACATGTGGTTCCGTTTGACACGCTAACCGAGTTTGTTCCAAAAGAAAACGTACACATGGAAACTAGCCGAGTCCTAGCCAAGAGTCCGTATAATAAAAAAATATTACAAGGCAGGTTCGTTCGTCAAAAAAAAAGCTAGCTAGGCTCGGTGAGTCCCTTTCAAGAAAAAAAATACGTATACAAAGCCTGCTAGCTAGCTAGGATACTGAAAGCACACTGAAATTTTATATGATTTTGAATTACAAGTGCATGGTTAAGGGTACATAAATAGCCCAAAACAGCTACATTTTTTATTTGAGTGGAAAACATTAAAATAGATAGAGATGTCATGAAACTTGATTTTAATAAAAATATTCAACGGAAGGCTGCAATATTACTTTCTTTGAATATTAATAGGGAAAGTACAAAAATCTAATTAGCAATTACATCCATTCAAGAATATAAGATGTTTTCGTACCCTATTTTAGCCTACCAAAACATATTATATTTAGGAACGAAGGTAGGCCATTGCTTTTTTTAAAGCTATATTTTACTACATCAGTGTACATAGACAAAAAATTATGGACTTGATCTATTATACAATATTAGTATACGACCAGAAACAAGAGATATATACTAAAATTTCTATAAAACATCAAATCACCTCGCCGATCTGATGGATCGTCTTTTTAATCATAATTATATATCCTAAGTATTACAAGCAATATGCCATCTCTCATACTACAAACATGACGAAATTATCGCAGAAATGCAAGCATCCAAATTTTTATCTTCCAGCCTCTTTTAATATTATGAAAATATTCTTTGTTAATAACTATGCATTAAAAACGATTAAAACCAATTGATCTTTACTGTCAGGAGATAGGCAATAGCTGACATATCTTGAGATTCTAATAAGAAAATTATATTGATAGATTATCACAATGTATCTAAGCATAATATAACTAACCGATACTCGATAAATTTATTCCAAACTTTCTTGTGAGCTGAATGATATGTCTCATGATTGCTCGACCTGGATTACAATCTTGATGGTTTATCTGACTTTGATGTACCCTTTGGGATAATAGACGGTTTAGAAAGTTGTAAATTTCGTAAAAATCATGGAAATAATTTGAATACACACATATAGAGATTTGCATGGGAGTATAATTTTTTGGTTCCTTTTGTTCCCAATTCCAATTATTACTACATATGACAAAATAGAAAAAGAACTAAAGTATTAATGTGAGGAGATGTGACGACTTTCGGAAAAGTCCAACAACTGAAAAAGTGACTACATAAAATAGTCTTTTTTTTCTTTTTCATTAGAAAAATGCATAAAACTTTATACTTGTGAGAGAAAACATATACACCCTACATTACTAAGAGGGCCAATTAAATAGTATTTTAATGGATTAGTGTTGTTGGCATCTGAAATAGTATGCATAAATCTTTGTTTAGATGACCTAACATGGGTATATTTATTATTAGATATCGCTCCTATGGATTTTTTTCTATTTTGCATGATTAGACATGCTTAGAGTATTTTTCAAGTCTTTATGTTGTAAAAGTCAACATTAAAGCATCGATTGTTAAACACTCAATAAAATTGAACACCAACTAAGAGGCTTGAACTATGTTATCGAGTATTCGTGTTAGAGATCGAGGTAACATGTAAATATATTAATAAATAGATAAAAATACCACATCAAAGTACATGACCTTATAAAAAACATGTCGTCATACTTCTCTAACTTTAACGAGCGATAAACATTTTAATGGATCGACTGAAAAGAAAATACTAATTTATAATATAGTGCTAAATTGGTATTTATCATTTTGTAGCATCATATTATTAACATACAAATTAATGTAAATTTTCACCATTGAATTTAAGGCTTTACGTCTTGAAATTGTGTAAGTATTTGTGACCAAGAAACACATACCGAGGTAACAATTCTAAAATTTTGATTTGGTCAAAATATTAAGGATGATGAATTATTTCCTTTTTTGTGTTCTTCAAGAAAATTTATCCATGTGAATCAAGCTAGCAAACTGATCTAATCGTAGACACAGTTTTATTATTGACCTGATATTACATATGTTTGACGGATGATGTAACCCTTCAGCCCATAAATTCAGTTATTTAAATCTCTCCGAACATATGTGGGACTATATTTACCATAATTTTTATACAGTCATAGATCCATATTATTTCTTAATATAAAATTCGATATCCATGACACCATAACTATTTTTCTCAGACACAATCAATGCATTAAAGACGGTGCCCTCGCATTTGCGAGGGCCACGACGCTAGTTAAATATGAGCAGCAAGCCGCCTCATTAAAAACCTTTCAGTCCCCTTAGGTATCCTGGTAAGGAAAAGATTGCATAAGAAACTTGCTGCTCCGAGGATAACACAATGTTCATACAATCTCGGTCAATCAAAGCCAAGGCGCAGCTCGGTGATGATCTCCACATAAAACCATTCGCTCCTGACTTAACCACACTAAAACCCTCAAACACATGCACGATCATTCTCTAAGTCGTTGATTGCATGTACTACATGAAGGCAGTCAGTCTTTAGGATAGCTGGCCCTGTAAAGTGTTGTGTAAGATGTTTAAGGCCTTGTAAACACGCCAACGCCTTAGCTTCTTCAGCACTTGCGCAGTTAGGAACATATTTCCACTCAGTAAAGATGGGCCGGCCGAGGTTGTCCCTGATTATGACGCCAATACCTGCCCTTCTTGTTCTCGGATCCCAGACAGCATCAATATTTGCTTTAACATGTCCTTCCTCTGGTGCTGTCCAACTGGAAAGGCCCGACGCTCCCTCATGCACACTGGATTCAGATGACACGGTTGCTTTCCCTTTAGGATCAACATTGGCTGAAGAAGTAGTCACAAAGGAGGTTAAATAATTAGCAATAAAAGTCACTGATGCAGCTACTGAGGCCTTCCCATCCCCATGAATGATGTTATTGTGGTGGTGCCAAACGCCACAGGAGAAATAAGTGCGTGATCGCATGTCTCCGTGCATGCCATTGAGCAAGGACAAGAGCCATTCGGTTCGAGTGCAAGTGCCTCTTCAGATGGTAGTGTCCAGACTTTCCTCATCTCTTCTCTTAGAGCTCTCGTCATCGTACATCGCACTAGCGCGTGGTGTGCATCTTCGTCCTCACGACCACAAATAGCACAAACAGGTTCAATAGTATTGATTCGTCGGTGGAGTTCGGCTTTGACGGCCAGCGTAGAAGTAGCCACTTTCCAAGCAAAAACACAAATTTTATTCGGGACGTGCGCCTTCCAGACTAGGTCCCAGATGCCCCGATCACCAGAAGGTTCAGAGCTAGATTGGCCACTGCTTAAAGAACTAAATGCTGGCTCCATGCCTAACCTGTATGCCGATCGAACAGAGAACATCCCACTCTTTTCTAGGAACTAGGCAACAAAATCCTCACATTGCCTATGAGGTAATTTAATGGCGAGAATCACATTAGCATCCAATTTTGAGCAACAGGACCGGACTGCCTCCTCATCCCAGGATCGCGTTGATTGATCAATGAGCTCGCAAACCCATCTTCTTCTCGAGAGACCCCTTCGTGCATTCACCTGCAGAGCCCCTGGACGCGGGATCCAATTGTCCCTAAAGATTTTTACTTGGGAACCGTAACCGTCATGATTGAGCCCTTTTTAACAACTCTAAGCCATGCATTACTCCTTGCCAAGGCGTTGGCGTATTCTGAATAAGCGTTGTATCTAGGAGGTTTGCCGGTAATACCTCGCTTTCAATGGCCTCGCACACAGGGTATCAGGGCAGTGAATGAGCCTCCATGCTTGACGGGCCAGAAGAGCCTGATTGAAAATGCGGAGATCACGAAAGCCAACTCCACCCTATGATTTTGGTCGCGTCATTTTCTCCCAAGGCATCCAGTGCATGCGCCTCCGGTCATGTTCGTCGCCCCACCAGAAGTTTCTCACAATTTTGGACAAGTCATCCAGAAGTCTGAAAGGGAATTTGAATATACCCATTGCATAGGTGGGTAGGGATTGTAGCACCGCTTTAACTAAAATTTCCTTAGCAGCACCGACCATATACTTTTCACACCAATCATCAGCATGTTTAGCAAATTTCTCCTTTATAGATCGAAGCCGTCCTTTCTTCATTTGTCCATCTGGCACTAGGAGCCCCAAATACTTTTCCTCAAAACATTCAGTCTCATAGTGTAGGATATTCTTTATTTCCGATTGAACGTCGGATGAGCATTTAGCTCCATAGAGTATTGAGCACTTACCCTGTAGGGGTTCGTAGCATGGAAAATAAAAAATTTCAATCGCATACAAACAAACAATCCAAGATCTATCT
This sequence comes from Avena longiglumis, assembly GCA_030063025.1. Lineage (NCBI taxonomy): Eukaryota > Viridiplantae > Streptophyta > Magnoliopsida > Poales > Poaceae > Avena > Avena longiglumis. The sequence continues at coordinate 99,177,604 of CP125974.1, forward strand.
ACTAGATTGTAGCAACGAGTCGATGGAATAACTCACCCTCGAAGATTCCAAAGTGTTTAACGAGAGCGGATTCTCGTGGGTGATGTAGTCGTACTCTTCCCGATCTCAAGATCGCGTAGACGATCCTTCCCAGGCCAGCGTTAGCACTCATGATCGGTCACAGGTTCGGTACTGACGAAGACCTTCCTCTCCTTGTTCCGAGGGAAATGGAGGTAGTAGCACTCTCTCGCGATTCCGCAAGACGACGGCATGGTACGGAGAGGGAGATCTCGCGAGGCTTCGCCTGCCGGAGAGAGTATGGTGGACTATGAGAGAGCCCTCGGTGATCTAGGGTTTAGACACACCAAGGAGAGGGGCTAGGCCGGCTGGGGCTTGGGAAGCCCAAGTCGGCTAGGGTTTGCCCTAGGCGGCAATGACAAGCAGAGGTGGCGGCCGTGGCTTGGAGCTAGGGTTTGCGAGGTGCAAGTTGTGTGCTTGGAGGGGGCCGGCCAAGGGGAGGGGAGTCCCTCCCCAACTCGGCTTCCAAGGCCGGCGGTGGAGGGAGAGGGACTTCCTCCCCAAGTAGGTTTCCTACTCTCTCTCCACCAAACAAAATAGCCGTTTGACTTTTCAAATTGGCATTTGACTTTTCAAACTAGGATTTGATTTATCCCTTTATTTTGTTCAGCGATGACACCTAGTACATGATGCAACCATTCCAACTTGTTATGACACATTCATGTACCCTTCCCCTCCGGAGTGCCGAACATTCCGGAACCTTCTAGAACATTCCCGATGAAAACACCGGAACCATTCTCCAACCCCGAAACAGGACTTTCCTTATATGAATCTTATTCTCCGGACCATTCCGGATCTCTCGTGATATCCGGATCCCATCCGAGACTCAACAACATTCGGTCTCTTACTCATCATTCCATAACTACTCAACAACGTCGAATCCTTAAGTGTGTCTCCCTACGGTTCGTGAATTATGCGGACATGATCGAGACACTTCTCAACAATAAGCCCAAGTCGGCGGCTAGGGCTTGGGAAGCTAGGGATGTGTTGACATCCGCCAACCCTTGAGCCAACACCGCGGCTAAAGTGCCAAGGCTGGTGGCGGAACATGGCCGCCGTTGTGTGTCCCCATCTTCTTCTCCACCGCGGAAGGAGAAGGAGCTCACTATGTTGGACGTTGTGGCCCACCTTAAAAGCGCACGAGATTATCTCGGCGATGACACGAACAAATTAGCATTTGCGTAGTTTGCTTTTGCTTTGCATTATCGCTTTATCGGGCTCATTGTCGTTTTCTTTGTTGTTGCTAAGCGGCCTATTCATTTTCTGTGGAAACTAATCTTGTTATTAGTAGTGCTAGACTAGCACCGTGGCCAACTCTTTATATGTGTTGACTTCTAGATTTATATTTTTATCCATATCTGTTGTATGTGGTAGGAAATATACATTCATACAGCTCCAAAATGCTACATACAATATCATGAGTAAAAAAAGCATTTTAAATTTGTAGATGGATGCTCATTTAAAATATATTATAGACCATATTTGTTGTTTCTGCTAGGTGCTACTATTGTTGAGCTCTCAATCACTATGATATGTTATTGGTCATCGTCATCACATATAGAATACACTAAAGTTGTACGTTAGTATGTGTTTGTGTTTACCATGTATTTGTCTTCAGTGGAGCTTGAGGTTCTGCTAGTCTAGGTGACTGACAAATGGATAAATAATGGTCTCCATACTGACCAACCTGTTGCCACAAGTCTCATGGGGAACTATACTCTGTTACTTTGCTGCTGTGGTTCTTTGTGTTCAGGATGGGTGTACAGAATATGCTTGCAGATAAATTATTTTCCATCTAGATACTGCCGATAACATTTCATTTATTTAACTATATATTGAGGCGTTGAGCAAACAGCTTTGTAGTTGGAACTCTTACATTAATGTACTCATAGTATGAATGAACTTCAGTTTAGAGAATCGAGTGTGTTTCAGGTTAATAATCTGTTCTCAGGCTCACCCAACAAAACGATAGTAATTATGTTTCATCTTGCTGTATCCATTGGGACCTCGAAGCATCAGCAGCCCAAGTTAATGAACCGTAATATTGAGTATATACACAACTTAACAACTACTGTATTCCATGCAAGAAATGCATTTTGTTGTGTTATGATTTTCTGCTCTGTCCATTAAGTTTGAGCTGTACTGCTATTTTTGTATCTACAGAAGCATAGTTCTCAGTATATTATTCAGATTACTTGTGTAGTTTCCGAGGATGATACTAACAACCATTTTGCAACTGACAACCGCAGTCTGGGTGCTGCAAGCCACCGTCATCATGCGGATATAACTACATTAACGAGACAGCCTGGTCCTCGGTCACCAGTACCCCAATGGCCGACCCTGACTGCTACAAGTGGAGCAACGACCAGCGGACGCTCTGCTTCGGGTGCGACTCGTGCAAGGCGGGCGTCCTCGCGGGCATCAAGAAGAGCTGGCGCAAGGTCGCCATCATCAACATCGTCGTGCTGATCATCCTCGTCATCGTGGTACGCCGCTGGCGCCTTCCGCAACGCCAAGAGGATGGACAACGACGAGTCGTCGCATGGCAAGGATGACCAAGTCTCGGCCGAGCAGGTTCCAGTTCTAGGCTTGACGAAACCGAAGCCTCTGCTGTACAAAATCTTGGCCTGAATTATATTTCTTGCTGAAATGTGGGAAGTCTTGAATGTTGTGGAAAGCGGAAGTTCTTATATGGAAATTTTAGGGTGGTGTTTGGGTTTTGTGACTACTTTGGTGTTTAGGATAGGTCTATTCTGTATTATTCTGCAGTTAGAGATGTATTATTATGACTGCTCTGGTACAATATGAGGTTGCAAGGAACAAGATGAGTTGCTTGATCGGGATGTATTATTCAGCACTTGAGATTCTGATTTGTCAATTTCCTTAGAAGACTGTTATTTTCTCGGACTATCATATGGCAATAGATTTGTGTTGTTATGCTAGCTAATGTTGGGGCTCGTAGTATGATGTGACAAAAGGAGCAACAAAAAAGTTGGAACAAGCGGACCAAAATTTCAACCCATACTCTTTTCCAGAACTTCGTCCATATGGGCCAATTTCAGCCCCATTTGGGTGCAAATATCAGAAGCCCATTAATTAAGAATCTTGGCCCCAAACGGCAGAGCCACAGCCAAAATAAAGAGAAAACAACTCATTGGCTGGAAAACAACCGATCTAGATCCTCTTCTCGGACATCTCTGGTCGTCTGCACCCTGTGATCCAAAAATTGTTAGGGTTGAATCCTATAGCTGGTGGAAGGGCAAGGTTGCGGGTGATCCGTGATCCTTTGCTCAAGTTGCTGCTTCTCCTGTGATGGGGATGGAGGTGGTAGATACGGTGGTAGTGGGAACTATGCTGCCAATCGAAGTCGTGGGCGACATGTTTTGAATCGGGAAGATGCGCAGGCCTCCTCAAGCGCTTGGCCGCGTGGATCGGGATCTCAGCAGTCTGAAGACCGTTGGGAGATTGCTGTTCATGAATCTGAGCAGAGACGTCAAGAGGCTGCTTCTTTGGTTGACACATCTCTGAAAAATAACTCGTCAGGGTCTCCTGCGGTCGTAAGTAATTCTACCTGCTCTAATTGCAAAGTGAAAGGCCACCTTGCTGCTCTGCGTCCCTCTTGCCAGATCTGGCGTTGCAAAAGCTTGGCATATTAATCAGTTGCTGCGGTGCTTCCTTGGGAGTGTATTCCTCGGATGTGTGCGTTCCAGTCTCCTGGCATGGGTTTCTTCTTCATCCCTGATTCAAGTACCTCCAAGCAAAGCAAGGAAAGATCTAGCAGCATGGTGATTACTGTGATTGAGGGGACTACTACTACAAGAGAGCTTGAGTTGGAATTCAACATGGTGTTTGGTGATAGTTGGAGATGCACTGCTAGGCCGATTGGGCCTAACCAATACATCACGAGATTACCCAACCCTTGTGAGGTCGAAAGAGCGGTGTACTATGGTGCTTCGATGAAACTGAAGACTGTTGATGCTACTATCAGATTGTCTACCTGGACTGCTTTTGTGGGAGCCAGGATTGTCTTACAGAAGTCTTGGGTTCGAATTAGCAACATCCATTGGTGGGGGTTTCTCTAGAATTGGACTCATCTACTTTGCTTAAGGTCGGGAAGCTTGAGGATGTGTTGGACATCCGGCCAGCCGCAGAGCCAACACCGCGGCAGCTAAAGGCGCTGAAGCTGGTGGCAGACATGGCCGCACGTTGTGTGTCCCCATCTTCTTCTCCACCGGGGAAGGAGAAGGAGCTCACTATGTCGGACGTTGTGGCCCACCTTAAAGAAGCGCATTAGATTATCTCGAGCGATGACACGAACAAATTAGCATTTGCCGTAGTTTGCTTTTGCTTTGCATTATCGCTTTATCGGGGCTCGCTGTCGTTTTCTTTGTTGTTGCTAGCGGGCCTATTCATTTTCTGTGGGAACTAATCTTGTTATTAGTAGTGCTAGACTAGCATTGTATATGTGGCCAACTCTTTTTTTTAGGTAAGAACATTCCATCTATCTATCTAGTATATACTAAAAGCAATATAAAGGTGTTTTTCGAGGCACCATATTGATCCACATCATCTAAATTATTTTGGACCATTAGATGTGTAATATATGGCTGTAATTTAATTCATCGATTTTAACCGAAAAAGTTACGTACAACATTGTCAGGTACCAAAGAGTGCAACATTGTCACGTACAAATGAGTCCACCATCAGACATGTACGTGCCAGAAAATCAGTTAATATATGAAATTATATGCTTGACCTCCCTCCAAGAAAAAAGGAACAAGAAAAGTTTAAGATAGATAAACACAGAGTCCGGCTGAAATAAAAACAAGCATACACGTGTGACCATTGGTTTGAGCGACATACAAAAACAGATTCTGCATGGCCCACTGGGATATAGGGAATATACGTGTGCATGAGATATTAGACAGGTTAGTGTGATAGAATCCACGCTAAGCACGTATGCTGCAAAGGCAACAACATGACCAGGGTTAAAATATGGTATATATACGTGTGTCAATCTCAACACGTGTATGGTTAGGATCTCCTACCTTCATTGTGGTCAAGAATCTCTGGTCAAGATACATAGTCTGCCGCTGCCTCAACTCCAGTGCTGTGAGGCTTTAAGGAGACGCGATTGTGATTTTTTACATCATACGCGGCCATGCTACTTTTCAGATTGATTGATCGTTGTTGGGTCCGGAAAAAAAATGTTATTTTCCATGGAGAGTGTCGCTGTATGGATTCAAATGCTTGGATCTATATAAGGCTAATTCACAAAATCCATATATAGTTAATAATTAATACCAAGACCTATGTTTCAATGTGTAGTCATTCATCACTTCCGATCTACTACTAAGCCTATTTTTGATAAATTTTCAAAGTATGAACGGAAAATGCGTGCTAGATTATAATGTATAAGTTAATTTAATTAGAAGGGTAGAAAAACAAGTAAATAAATAAAGACGATCATATTACTCCCTCTGTCTCATAGTATAAGATTTATAGATAGAAATGACATCTTATATGATGGGATGAAGGGAGTACTAATTAGAATAAAAAACATAATATAATGGTAAAATTTTAAAATTTTGTTTACCAATATGTGTCCCTTGAGTCGACACATCTTATTTCTTATGAGAACAAGCTTAAACTTTTATAGTTGAAGGTTTTAGTCATAGGAAATAGTTTGAATACTTGGATAAGTTTTAGACATGTGTGTCAAGACCGTCCCAAGGTTAGCTATATTATAGGACATGGCATGATAAGAGCACGCACAAAAGGAATAAATATTAGAATGCAAAATATAAAATAAATGCTATGCTTTTTAAAAACTATTTACCAAATGCGTTTTTCGTTTGTGCACACTATATTTTTATGAGAAAATGAGATTACATTTCCATTCGGATGCATTAGAGAAATATGAATTCAAAATTTAGTCTAGAAATTAATTCACAAGCATTGCTTTTTTCTTTTTTAATTAAGGTTTTGGTCATGATGTGAAAGAAAATAGCTATAAGTTCTCATAAAAAGCAAACATAGGTCCCTCAATTCATGCACCCTATATTATTAGTAAAAGAATGGAGAGTCTCGCTGTATGGATTCAAATGCTTGGATCTATATAAGGCTAATTCACAAAATCCATATATAGTTAATAATTAATACCAAGACCTATGTTTCAATGTGTAGTCATTCATCACTTCCGATCTACTACTAAGCCTATTTTTGATAAATTTTCAAAGTATGAACGGAAAATGCGTGCTAGATTATAATGTATAAGTTAATTTAATTAGAAGGGTAGAAAAACAAGTAAATAAATAAAGACGATCATATTACTCCCTCTGTCTCATAGTATAATATTTATAGATAGAAATGGCATCTTATATGATGGGATGAAGGGAGTACTAATTAGAATAAGAAACATAATATAATGGTAAAATTTTAAAATTTTGTTTACCAATACGTGTCCCTTGAGTCGACACATCTTATTTCTTATGAGAACAAGCTTAAACTTTTATAGTTGAAGGTTTTAGTCATAGGAAATAGTTTGAATACTTGGATAAGTTTAAGACCTGTGTGTCAAGACCTTCCCAAGGTTAGCTATATTATAGGACATGGCATGATAAGAGCACGCACAAAAGGAATAAATATTAGAATGCAAAATATAAAATAAATGCTATGCTTTTTAAAAACTATTTACCAAAATGCGTTTTTCGTTTGTGCACACTATATTTTTATGAGAAAATGAGATTACATTTTCATTCGGATGCATTAGAGAAATATGAATTCAAAATTTAGTCTAGAAATTAATTCACAAGCATTGCTTTTTTCTTTTTAATTAAGGTTTTGGTCATGATGTGAAAGAAAATAGCTATAAGTTCTCATAAAAAGCAAACGTAGGTCCCTCAATTCATGCACCCTATATTATTAGTAAAAGAATGGAGAGTCTCGCTGTATGGATTCAAATGCTTAGATCTATATAAGGCTAATTCACAAAATCCATATATACTTAATAATTAATACCAAGACCTATGTTTCAATGTGTAGTCATTCATCACTTCCGATCTACTACTAAGCCTATTTTTGACAAATTTTCAAAGTATGAACGGAAAATGCGTGCTAGATTATAATGTATAAGTTAATTTAATTAGAAGGGTAGAAAAAACAAGTAAATAAATAAAGACAATCATATTACTCCCTCTGTCTCATAGTATAATATTTATAGATAGAAATGACATCTTATATGATGGGATGAAGGGAGTACTAATTAGAATAAGAAACATAATATAATGGTAAAATTTTAAAATTTTGTTTACCAATACGTGTCCCTTGAGTCGACACATCTTATTTCTTATGAGAACAAGCTTAAACTTTTATAGTTGAAGGTTTTAGTCATAGGAAATAGTTTGAATACTTGGATAAGTTTTAGACCTGTGTGTCAAGACCTTCCCAAGGTTAGCTATATTATAGGACATGGCATGATAAGAGCACGCACAAAAGGAATAAATATTAGAATGCAAAATATAAAATAAATGCTATGCTTTTTTAAAACTATTTACCAAAATGCGTTTTTCGTTTGTGCACACTATATTTTTATGAGAAAATGAGATTACATTTTCATTCGGATGCATTAGAGAAATATGAATTCAAAATTTAGTCTAGAAATTAATTCACAAGCATTGCTTTTTTCTTTTTTAATTAAGGTTTTGGTCATGATGTGAAAGAAAATAGCTATAAGTTCTCATAAAAAGCAAACATAGGTCCCTCAATTCATGCACCCTATATTATTAGTAAAAAAATGGAGAGTCTCGCTGTATGGATTCAAATGCTTGGATCTATATAAGGCTAATTCACAAAATCCATATATACTTAATAATTAATACCAAGACCTATGTTTCAATGTGTAGTCATTCATCACTTCCGATCTACTACTAAGCCTATTTTTGATAAATTTTCAAAGTATGAACGGAAAATGCGTGCTAGATTATAATGTATAAGTTAATTTAATTAGAAGGGTAGAAAAACAAGTAAATAAATAAAGACGATCATATTACTCCCTCTGTCTCATAGTATAATATTTATAGATAGAAATGACATCTTATATGATGGGATGAAGGGAGTACTAATTAGAATAAGAAAATAATATAATGGTAAAATTTTAAAATTTTGTTTACCAATACGTGTCCCTTGAGTCGACACATCTTATTTCTTATGAGAACAAGCTTAAACTTTTATAGTTGAAGGTTTTAGTCATAGGAAATAGTTTGAATACTTGGATAAGTTTTAGACCTGTGTGTCAAGACCTTCCCAAGGTTAGCTATATTATAGGACATGTCATGATAAGAGCACGCACAAAAGGAATAAATATTAGAATGCAAAATATAAAATAAATGCTATGCTTTTTAAAAACTATTTACCAAAATGTGTTTTTCGTTTGTGCACACTATATTTTTATGAGAAAATGAGATTACATTTTCATTCGGATGCATTAGAGAAATATGAATTCAAAATTTAGTCTAGAAATTAATTCACAAGCATTGCTTTTTTCTTTTTTAATTAAGGTTTTGGTCATGATGTGAAAGAAAATAGCTATAAGTTCTCATAAAAAGCAAACATAGGTCCCTCAATTCATGCACCCTATATTATTAGTAAAAGAATGGAGAGTGTCGCTGTATGGATTCAAATGCTTGGATCTATATAAGGCTAATTCACAAAATCCATATATAGTTAATAATTAATACCAAGACCTATGTTTCAATGTGTAGTCATTCATCACTTCCGATCTACTACTAAGCCTATTTTTGATAAATTTTCAAAGTATGAATGGAAAATGCGTGCTAGATTATAATGTATAAGTTAATTTAATTAGAAGGGTAGAAAAACAAGTAAATAAATAAAGACGATCATATTACTCCCTCTGTATCATAGTATAAGATTTATAGATAGAAATGACATCTTATATGATGGGATGAAGGGAGTAATAATTAGAATAAAAAACATAATATAATGGTAAAATTTTAAAATTTTGTTTACCAATACGTGTCCCTTGAGTCGACACATCTTATTTCTTATGAGAACAAGCTTAAACTTTTATAGTTGAAGGTTTTAGTCATAGGAAATAGTTTGAATACTTGGATAAGTTTTAGACATGTGTGTCAAGACCGTCCCAAGGTTAGCTATATTATAGGACATGGCATGATAAGAGCACGCACAAAAGGAATAAATATTAGAATGCAAAATATAAAATAAATGCTATGCTTTTTAAAAACTATTTACCAAAATGTGTTTTTCGTTTGTGCACACTATATTTTTATGAGAAAATGAGATTACATTTTCATTCAGATGCATTAGAGAAATATGAATTCAAAATTTAGTCTAGAAATTAATTCACAAGCATTGCTTTTTTCTTTTTTAATTAAGGTTTTGGTCATGATGTGAAAGAAAATAGCTATAAGTTCTCATAAAAAGCAAACATAGGTCCCTCAATTCATGCACCCTATATTATTAGTAAAAGAAATTCAATAGAATATTTAGATATGTATCTAGACAGAATGATCATCATAATTTTAACAGACCAAATAACAACCAGTAAATAATCAGAATTGTAGGTAAATAAACAATAAATTAATGTAACATCATAGTTCTACCCAAACATATCACGCTTGATAGACCCTTAGTAATATGGCTAATCTAGAACACAAGAAAAAAATCATAATTTTAACTAAATGATCACAATGGATATATTTTTAGAGATTTAATGCATCACATTTGATAATCCTTCATTTGCAGTAGTAATTAGTTATTTCTTAGTGAAACAAAAATCATTACGATATTTTACATGCAAATTATATTTTGCTTGTCTTAATATTTATGTCAAATATAGAACCTTATTATTTGTAATGTGATACGAGTATCTATTAAATCTAATTATTATTTATTTACACTTGCAACACAATAAAGTCGACTCTCTCGCAAATGCGAGGGCCACTGTGCTAGTTATATACTAAAAGCAATATAAGAAGATGTTTCGAGGCATTAGGTTGATCCACATCACTTGAATTATTTTAACCATTAAATTAAAAATTTCCAGTCAGAATTTAATGAAATCTTTTAAATTACGTTACACATGTGGTTCCGTTTGACACGCTAACCGAGTTTGTTCCAAAAGAAAACGTACACATGGAAACTAGCCGAGTCCTAGCCAAGAGTCCGTATAATAAAAAAATATTACAAGGCCGGTTCGTTCGTCAAAAAAAAAAACTAGCTAGGCTCGGTGAGTCCCTTTCAAGAAAAAAAATACGTATACAAAGCCTGCTAGCTAGCTAGTATACTGAAAGCACACTGAAATTTTATATGATTTTGAATTACAAGTGCATGGTTAAGGGTACATAAATAGCCCAAAACAGCTACATTTTTTATTTGAGTGGAAAACATTAAAATAGATAGAGATGTCATGAAACTTGATTTTAATAAAAATATTCAACGGAAGGCTGGAATATTACTTTCTTTGAATATTAATAGGGAAAGTACAAAAATCTAATTAGCAATTACATCCATTCAAGAATATAAGATGTTTTCGTACCCTATTTTAGCCTACCAAAACATATTATATTTAGGAACGAAGGTAGGCCATTGCTTTTTTTAAAGCTATATTTTACTACATCAGTGTACATAGACAAAAAATTATGGACTTGATCTATTATACAATATTAGTATACGACCAGAAACAAGAGATATATACTAAAATTTCTATAAAACATCAAATCACCGGCTCGCCGATCTGATGGATCGTCTTTTTTAATCATAATTATATATCCCTAAGTATTACAAGCAATATGCCATCTCTCATACTACAAACATGACGAAATTATCGCAGAAATGCAAGCATCCAAATGTTTATCTTCCAGCCTCTTTTAATATTATGAAAATATTCTTTGTTAATAACTATGCATTAAAAACGATCAAAACCAATTGATCTTTACTGTCAGGAGATAGGCAATAGCTGACATATCTTGAGATTCTACTAAGAAAATTATATTGATAGATTATCACAATGTATCTAAGCATAATATAACTAACCGATACTCGATAAATTTATTCCAAACTTTCTTGTGAGCTGAATGATATGTCTCATGATTGCTCGACCTGGATTACAATCTTGATGGTTTATCTGACTTTGATGTACCCTTTGGGATAATAGACGGTTTAGAAAGTTGTAAATTTCGTAAAAATCATGGAAATAATTTGAATTCACACATATAGAGATTTGCATGGGAGTATAATTTTTTGGTTCCTTTTGTTCCCAATTCCAATTATTACTACATATGACAAAATAGAAAAAGAACTAAAGTATTAATGTGAGGAGATGTGACGACTTTCGGAAAAGTCCAACAACTGAAAAAGTGACTACATAAAATAGTCTTTTTTTTCTTTTTCATTAGAAAAATGCATAAAACTTTATACTTGTGAGAGAAAACATATACACCCTACATTACTAAGAGGGGTCGACGCAGTATTTTAATGGATTAGTGTTGTTGGCATCTGAAATAGTATGCATAAATCTTTGTTTAGATGACCTAACATGGGTATATTTATTATTAGATATCGCTCCTATGGATTTTTTTCTATTTTGCATGATTAGACATGCTTAGAGTATTTTTCAAGTCTTTATGATGTAAAAGTCAACATTAAAGCATCGATTGTTAAACACTCAATAAAATTGAACACTAACTAAGAGGCTTGAACTATGTTATCGAGTATTCGTGTTAGAGATCGAGGTAACATGTAAATATATTAATAAATAGATAAAAATACCACATCAAAGTACATGACCTTATAAAAAACATGTCGTCATACTTCTCTACATTTTAATGGATCGACTGAAAAGAAAATACTAATTTATAATATAGTGCTAAATTGGTATTTATCATTTTGTAGCATCATATTATTAACATACAAATTAATGTAAATTTTCACCATTGAATTTAAGGCTTTACGTCTTGAAATTGTGTAAGTATTTGTGACCAAGAAACACATACCGAGGTAACAATTCTAAAATTTTGATTTGGTCAAAATATTAAGGATGATGAATTATTTCCTTTTTTGTGTTCTTCAAGAAAATTTATCCATGTGAATCAAGCTAGCAAACTGATCTAATCGTACACACAGTTTTATTATTGACCTGATATTACATATGTTTGACGGATGATGTAACCCTTCAGCCCATAAATTCAGTTATTTAAATCTCTCCGAACATATGTGGGACTATATTTACCATAATTTTTATACAGTCATAGATCCATATTATTTCTTAATATAAAATTCGATATCCATGACACCATAACTATTTTTCTCAGACACAATCAATGCATTAAAGACGGTGCCCTCGCATTTGCGAGGGCCACGACGCTAGTTAAATATGAGCAGCAAGCCGCCTCATTAAAAACCTTTCAGTCCCCTTAGGTACCCTCGTAAGGAAAAGATTGCGTAAGAAACTTGCTGCTCCGAGGATTACACAATGTTCATACAATCTCGGTTAATCAAAGCCAAGTCGCAGCTCGGTGATGATCTCCACATAAAACCATTCGCTCCTGACTTAACCACACTAAAACCCTCAAACACATGCACGCTCATTCTCTAAGTCGTTGATTTCCTGTACTACATGAAGGCAGTCAGTCTTTAGGATAGCTGGCCCTGTAAAGTGTTGTGTAAGATGTTTAAGGCCTTGTAAACACGTCAACGCCTCAGCTTCTTCAGCACTTGCGCAATTAGGAACATATTTCCACTCAGTAAAGATGGGCCGGCCGAGGTTGTCCCTGATTATGACGCCAATACCTGCCCTTCTTGTTCTCGGATCCCAGACATCATCAATATTTGCTTTAACATGTCCTTCCTCTGGTGTTGTCCAACTGGAAAGGCCCGACGCTCCCTCATGCACACTGGATTCAGATGACACGGTTAATTTCCCTTTAGGATCAACATTGGCTGAAGAAGTAGTCATAAAGGAGGTTAAATAATTAGCAATAAAAGTCACTGATGCAGCTACTGAGGCCTTCCCATCCCCATGAATGATGTTATTGTGGTGGTGCCAAACGCGCCACAGGAGAAATAGGGTGCGTGATCGCATGTCTCCGTGCATGCCATTGAGCAAGGACAAGAGCCATTTAGTTCCAGAATTCTGAAGTGCCTCTTCAGATGGTAGTGTCCAGACTTTCCTCATCTCTTCTCTTAGAGCTCTCGTCATCGTACATCGCACTAGCGCGTGGTGTGCATCTTCGTCCTCACGACCACAAATAGCACAAACAGGTTCAATAGTATTGATTCGTCGGTGGATTCGGCTTTGACGGCCAACGTAGTAGTCACTTTCCAAGCAAAAACACAAATTTTATTCGGGACGTGCGCCTTCCAGACTAGGTCCCAGATGCCCCGATCACCGGAAAGTTCAGAGCTATATTGGCCACTGCTTAAAGAACTAAATGCTGGCTCCATGCCTAACCTGTATGCCGACCGAACAGAGAACATCCCACTCTTTTCTAGGAACTAGGCAACAAAATCCTCACATTGCCTATGAGGTAATTTAATGGCGAGAATCACATTAGCATCCAATTTTGAGCAACAGGACCGGACTGCCTCCTCATCCCAGGATCGCGTTGATTGATCAATGAGCTCGCAAACCCATCTTCTTCTCGAGAGACCCCTTCGTGCATTCACCTGCAGAGCCCCTGGACGCGGGATCCAATTGTCCCTAAAGATTTTTACTTGGGAACCAGAACCGATGCGCCAGATTGAGCCCTTTTTTAACAACTCTAAGCCATGCATTACTCCTTGCCAAGACGTTGACGTATTCTGAATAAACGTTGTATCTAGGAGGTTTGCAGCCGGGTAATACCTCGCTTTCAATGGCCTCGCACACAGGGTATCAGGGCAGTGAATGAGCCTCCATGCTTGACGGGCCAGAAGAGCCTGATTGAAAATGCGGAGATCACGAAAGCCAACTCCACCCTGTGATTTTGGTCGCGTCATTTTCTCCCAAGGCATCCAGTGCATGCGCCTCCGGTCATGTTCGTCGCCCCACCAGAAGTTTCTCACAATTTTGGACAAGTCATCCAGAAGTCTGAAAGGGAATTTGAATATACCCATTGCATAGGTGGGTAGGGATTGTAGCACCGCTTTAACAAAAATTTCCTTAGCAGCCCCGACCATATACTTTTCACACCAATCATCAGCACGTTTAGCAAATTTCTCCTTTATAGATCGAAGCCATCCTTTCTTAATTTGTCCCTCTGGCACTGGGAGCCCCAAATAATTTTCCTCAAAACATTCAGTCTCATAGTGTAGGATATTCTTCATTTCCGATTGAACGTCGGATGAGCATTTAGCTCCATAGAGTATTGAGCACTTACCCTGTAGGGGTTCGTAGCATGGAAAACAAAAAATTTCAATCGCATACAAACAAACAATCCAAGATCTATCTACTAGATTGTAGCAACGAGTCGATGGAATAACTCACCCTCGAAGATTCCAAAGTGTTTAACGAGAGCGGATTCTCGTGGGTGATGTAGTCGTACTCTTCCCGATCTCAAGATCGCGTAGACGATCCTTCCGCGCAAGCGTTCGCAGACTCCTTGATCGGTTACACGTTCGGTACTCAACGAAGACCTTCCTCTCCTTGTTCCAAAGAGGGAAACGGAGGTAGTAGCACTCTCTCGCGATTCCCAAGCGACGACTCAAGATGGTACCTAAGTAGAGGGGAGATCTCGCTGGGCTTCACCTTAAGCCGGAGCGAGTATGGTGGACTATGAGAGAGCCCTCGGTGATCTAGGGTTTAGACACACCAAGGAGAGGGGGCTAGGCCGGTGGCTAGGGCTTGGGGAAGCCCAAGTCGGCGGCTAAGGTTTGCCCTAGGCGGCGACAGCGGCAGCAGGAGGTGGCGGCGCCGGCGGCTTGGAGCTAGGGTTTGCGGGGTGCAAGTTGTGTGCTTGGAGGGGGCCGGCCAAGGGGAGGGGAGTCCCTCCCCAACTCGGCTTCCAAGGCCGGCGGTGGAGGGAGAGGGACTTCCTCCCCAAGTAGGTTTCCTACTCTCTCTCCACCAAACAAAATAGCCGTTTGACTTTTCAAATTGGCATTTGACTTTTCAAACTAGGATTTGATTTATCCCTTTATTTTGTTCAGCGATGACACCTAGTACATGATGCAACCATTCCAACTTGTTATGACACATTCATGTACCCTTCCCCTCCGGAGTGCCGAACATTCCGGAACCTTCTAGAACATTCCCGATGAAAACACCGGAACCATTCTCCAACCCCGAAACAGGACTTTCCTTATATGAATCTTATTCTCCGGACCATTCCGGATCTCCTCGTGATATCCCGGATCCCATCCGAGACTCCGAACAACATTCGGTCTCTTAATCATCATTCCATAACTACTCAACAACGTCGAATCCTTAAGTGTGTCTCCCTACGGTTCGTGAATTATGCGGACATGATCGAGACACTTCTCCGAACAATAAGCCCAAGTCGGCGGCTAGGGCTTGGGGAAGCTTGGGGATGTGTTGACATCCGGCCAGCCGCAGAGCCAACACCGCGGCAGCTAAAGGCGTCTGGCGGTGGCGACATGGTCGCCGCTGTGTGTCCCCATCTTCTTCTCCACCGGGAAGGAGAAGGAGCTCACTATGTCGGACGTTGGCCCACCTTAAAGAAGCGCAGATTATCTCGAGCGATGACACGAACAAATTAGCATTTGCCGTAGTTTGCTTTTGCTTTGCATTATCGCTTTATCGGGGCTCGCTGTCGTTTTCTTTGTTGTTGCTAGCGGGCCTATTCATTTTCTGTGGAAACTAATCTTGTTATTAGTAGTACTAGACTAGCACTGTGGCCAACTCTTTATATGTGCTGACTTCTAGATTTATATTTTTATCCATATCTGTTGTGGTAGGAAATATACATTCATACAGCTCCAAAATGCTACATACAATATCATGAGTAAAAAAAGCATTTTAAATTTGTAGATGGATGCTCATTTAAAATATATTATAGACCATATTTGTTGTTTCTGCTAGGTGCTACTATTGTTGAGCTCTCAATCGCTATGATATGTTATTGGTCATCGTCATCACATATAGAATACGCTAAAGTTGTATGTTAGTATGTGTTTGTGTTTACCATGTATTTGTCTTCAGTGGAGCTTGAGGTTCTGCTAGTCTAGGTGACTGACAAATGGATAAATAATGGTCTCCATACTGACCAACCTGTTGCCACAAGTCTCATGGGGAACTATACTGTTACTTTCTTTGCTGTGGTTCTTTGTGTTCAGGATGGGTGTACAGAATATGCTTGCAGATAAATTATTTTCCATCTAGATACTGCCGGTAACATTTCATTTATTTAACTATATATTGAGGCGTTGAGCTAACAGCTTTGTAGTTGGAACTCTTACATTAATGTACTCATAGTATGAATGAACTTCAGTTCAGAGAATCGAGTGTGTTTCAGGTTAATAATCTGTTCTCAGGCTCACCCAACAAAACGATAGTAATTATGTTTCATCTTGCTGTATCCATTGGGACCTCGAAGCATCAGCAGCCCAAGTTAATGAACCGTAATATTGAGTATATACACAACTTAACAACTACTGTATTCCATGCAAGAAATGCATTTTGTTGTGTTATGATTTTCTGCTCTGTCCATTAAGTTTGAGCTGTACTGCTATTTTTGTATCTCTGTAGCATAGTTCTCAGTATATTATTCAGATTACTTGTGTAGTTTCCGAGGATGATACTAACAACCATTTTGAATCGACAACCGCAGTGGTGCAAGCCACCGTCATCATGCGGATATAACTACATTAACGAGACAACTGGTCCTCGGTCACCAAGACCCCAATGGCCGAATTTCGATCGCTACAAGTGGAGCAACGACCAGCGGACGCCCGCTTCGGTGCGACTCGTGCAAGGCGGGCGTCCTCGCGGCATCAAGAAGAGCTGGCGCAAGGTCGCCATCATCAACATCGTCGTGATCATCCTCGTCATCGTAGTACGCCGCTGGCGCGCCTTCGCAACGCCAAGAGGATGGACAATGACGAGTCGTCTGATGGCGAGGATGACCAAGTCTCGGCCGAGCAGGTTCCAGTTCTAGGCTATGACAAAACCAGAAGCCTCACTTTGTACAAAATCTTGGCCTAAATTATATTTCTTGCTGAAATGTGGGAAGTCTCGAATGTTGTGGGGTGAACACCTAGAGTTGGCTGGTGCAAAACGGAAGTTCTTGTATGGAAATTTTAGGGTGGTGTTTGGGTTTTGTGACTACTTTGGTGTTTAGGATAGGTCTATTCTGTATTATTCTGCACTTAGAGATGTATTATTATGACTATTGTGGTACAAGATGAGGTTTCTAAGAACAAGATGAGTTGCTTCCGTCAGGGATGTATTATTCAGCACTTCGAGATTCTGATTTGTCAATTTCCTTAGAAGACTGTTATTTTTCTCGGACTATCATATGGCAATAGATTTGTGTTGTTATGCTAGCTAATGCTGGGGCTCGTAGTATGGGCCAATTTCAGCCCCATTTGGGCGCAAATATCAGAAGCCCATTAGTTAAGCATCTTGGCCCCAAACGGCAGAGCCACAGCCAAAATAAAGAGAAAGCAAATCATCTGCTGGAGAACAACCGATCTAGATCCTCTTCTCGGACGTCTCTGGTCGTCTGCACCTCCTGGTCGCCTCCTCTGAGGCGCGGCCAAGGGTCGGCCCGCGTCTGGGTAGGGTTTGCCCCTCCTGGTCGCCTCCTCGGCCTCCCCCTTCGCCTATAAGAAGCCCCCGATGTAGAGAACCTAAACACCCGATCAAATCTCCACGAAACCGTCTGTAGCCACCGCCACGATCGTCCCTAGATCGGGAAGGGGGGGATCTGAAGTTCTTACCGGCACCCCGCCGGAGGCGAGATCATCCCGGAGGCCTTCTCTCTGGTATGATGCGTGAGTAGTTCCACCTTGGACTATGAGTCCATGTAGTAGCTAGATGGTTGTATCTCCTCCTTTGTGCTTTCATGTATAGATCTTGTGAGCTCTGTTCATGATCAAGATCTAATCTATTTGTAATTTTGCATGTTGTGTTTGCGGGGATCCGATGGATATTGAGATTATTAAGTTGGTTTGATTAATGGTTTTGTCTTTATGATTCTATCATGTCTGTGTTGTTTGTGATCTTGCATGCTCTCTGTTGTTAGTAGCTATCTTGGCCAAGTAGTTGCTAGTGACTCCAAGAGAGGGTATTTATGCTCGATAGTTGGTTCATGCCTCTAGTTTCCAAGGAAAGTGACAATAATCTCTTCGGTTTTAGATGTGCTATTGCTACTAGGGAGAAAACAATGGTCTCTTGTTTATGGAACATGTCGACTGTTTACCTGACACACTTTGCTTAAAGCAGTTGTCTGTTGCTTGCAACTTAATATTGGAGGGGGTTCGGATGATAACCTGAAGGTGGACTTCTAGTCATAGATGTAGTTGGATGGCGGTCTATGTATCTTGTTGTATTGCCTAATCAAATCTCATAGGATCTTTCTGACTAGTAATTGTATTGTAATTTGTTTACCCTTCATGCCATGTTGTTTATCTAAGGAGAGCACCTCTAGTGTATTATGGACCCCGGTCCAATCTTTACCATTGATACATCTTCAACTGTTACTTGTTTACTTGCTGTAAATCACTTCCACACCATACGTTTAATCCTTTGTTACAGCAAACCCGTAAGCTTGACAACCTCACTGTTAGTTGGGGCAAAGTCTTGAGTTGGGTCTCTGCGTTGCTAGCAACACCTGTGTGACGTTTTCTTCCTCCTACTGGTTCGATAACCTTAGTTTCTTACTGAGGGAAGACTTGCTGCTGTGCTGCTTCACACCTTGCTCTTGGGGTTCCCAACAGACTCCACATCAAGCACCAAGTTCTCTGGCGCCATCAAGGAGTCATCAACAAGTTTTTTGGCGCCGTTCCCGGGGAGGCTAAGGACGTCTTCATAAGGGGAGTCCTCCACTTCCTTTATCTTTACTTTGTTTCTTTTGCTTGGTTTTGTTTGCCTCTTTTCAAAAAAAACCAAAACATTAGTCTAGTTTGGTTTGCTTTCTTTATTAAAAAACACAAAAAATTAGTTCCTGCTCTTGTTGCCACCTTGCTCTAGATCAGCATGTTGTTCCCCAAGTTCTTCCTCAAAGATCTTGCAATAGGTAGTGGATCCATAATTGGGAAAGATAATATTGAAGAATTCTTTAGTTATGTGAGCAAGCATGAGGATATTGAGGATAAATCTATAGCAGAGCTTGCTCCTAATTATGAAATTGCTTCAGCTTCTTTAGTTTATATGTTGGAGGCTAGGTTTGTTAGCCTTAACCCTATGATGCAGATTTTGTTCTTAAAACTAAAAGAAGAAAAGAATGTCGAAAAGAGAGATTTTATTCTTGAAACTTTACTCAAAGAGTTTCATGATGTTGCTAGGGAAGCCAAAAAGTCTTTGAGTGTTTCAATATGCTAGGCTCATGTGTAGATGTTATGGGTACTTCATATAAAACAAAGCCTAGAGATGAATTTAAGATATCCATACCCTTTAAGCTTGTTGGGATGCATGAGGCCTTTGAAAAGAATTTTGATTGGATTGTTCCTGAAAATCCTTTTGATGAAAGTAGTAAACCAAAGAGAGACGATAAAGGATCCTCCAAAACTCATTTGGATGAGATACCTCTAATAGTTGAAAACTTTGCAAGTATTGATCTCAATTCTTCATTTGAAAATACTTGATTCTTCTTGCTTCTTGTGCCTAACTTAAAAGCGTTATAGAAAAGTACTTGTTGTGAGATAACCCAAGAGTTTCCTTGAGTCTTGAAAGTTATTACTTCCGTAATAACCTCTTCTTATCCTTTTTTGTTTGCTTTTTGTGCCAAGAATGACCTCTAATGAGAGGGAAGTAAGATTTGGGAAGTTGTTGTCCCAAAACAGATTTCTGTTCTCCACAAAAAAAAATCGGGAGGAGTCTCTGTAACTCGGATTGAGCTAAAAATTGACGAATAAATGCCCCAATATGTTAGATAACTTTCGTTAGTTCAACACTTTTTGATTTGAGCAACAGAAGATGTTCGAAAAAATGGGTTTCTACCTGCTGGGTATGTTTTGACAAATTTCTGCCATTATTTGCATTTGCTTCTTACTGATTCCTTTTTGAGCTCTCGTTTGGGGAATTAAGCTTTTTGAAGGAGTTGCTACATTAGCTTGTGTTTTTAGTGAAAATTCTTGTTGTTCCAAAGCTTTGCTAGGGGTCTAATATCTTTTGAATACACTAATGTTGCTAATGAACATTGTGTGAAGTTTTGTATGAAGGAAAAAATTTCAGGTGTAGAGAGAGAGAGAGTGATGCAATGATATGAAGAATGGGCAAAAGCTCAAGCTTGGGGATTCCACCATAGGTGTCACCCCAAGAAATATCCAAGAGGTACAAGCGTCAAAGCTTGGGGATGTCCAAGGCATCCCCTTCTTCATCAATAAAAAGCTCAGGTCTGTCTAGACACATCATTTTTATTGTTTCATGCACCATTGTGTTGTTCTTGGAGCGTCTTAGTTTTCGTTTGCTTTTATTAGGTTGTTTAGTTTTCTTGAATAAAGTAGTTTGGACCCCCATTCTCGCTGTATTGTTTTGCAAATAAGTTGCTTGGTGTTGGAAAGGAGTAGTAAGTTCTTGCTTGAAGTGCAAGAGGAGTTTGCATTGACTGTGACTTAGACTTTAGCATGACATGCTAGGTGTTGTTTTGGCATTATGCTTAGTGATTATTGCTCTAGCTTGGCTTGCTTCAATTCATTGGGATTGCTTAGTGTGCCTTGAAGAAATTATGCGTTATTTTAGCATGCAAAAGCTTAGTATTGTGGTATTCTTCTTTGATGCTTTATTTGGGTTGACTTGGCACATGCTCACACCATGTTATCACTATGACAAGTCACCATTAGTCTCTATGATCATTTATTCCTTGACTTGTAGTACCACTCTATGCTTTTATTAGTAATGCTTTGTTGCTCTGCATGATTATGGTCATTATGCTCTCTTAGTTGGTTGCTCCCAGTCTTTTGCTAGCCTCCACTTGTATGAGTAAGTTCTACTCATGCTTACAACTCCTAAGAAACCAAGTTATTCCACAAACGTCCACTATAAACTCCTATGCATGGTGTGTTACACCATTCCAAGTATATTCTTGTTTTCATCTATCTTCCAATTAAAAACTATTTTGTTATGTGAAAACTTAGTGATTAAAGCCCTCACGAACTTGATGGCACACTTTATATTCTTTGACCCTAATAAACTTGAACCATTATGACATCTTTGTTGTATATGCTTGCACTTATACGTTGGAATTAGTAGAACCGTGCTGTCGCGTGGAACATTTTAAACATTGCACTTGTACCTTATACTCAGTTGATATCATGCTCTTTTGTCTATGGATGTCATCGGTGTGAAATAAAAAGAGAACTTGTAAGTCCATGGAGTTTGTATCCTGTGTTAGAGAAACGCCTGGGCCACTAGCCTAAGCCATGCCTAATCATGGTGGAAACTTGTAGCATCACCATAGTGAGCTATCTATGAAGCATCCTCAATAAAAAGCTATGCATAAGTAAATAAAAAGATTGATGAGATGCTCATTGTCTGCTTGCCTTGTCATTTTGGTTATGGGAAAGCTCCTGTACCATGCGCAAGGGGTACCCCGTTGGCGGTTCTCAATGATATGCAAATACTTACAATGACAAGAACTTACCTATGACTGAAGTTGAGTAGCATGAGGTGTGGCCCTCGTATTCAAGAGACTTGAGATTGCCAACTTATACTTTGTCAAGCATATACTCCATTTTGTCACTTTAACCTTAATCACTTCAAGATGCTTATGATAGGGGCAATGAGGGCTGAAAGCTAATAATTACCATAATTTTTGGAAGCTCTTTTTGAAACTTAAAATCCCTGCTCCCTTTACAAAAAGGCCTTTCTTCTACCACTATTGAGTCTTCACCTTCTACCTTTAGGCACTATTAAGAGAGTATAGTTGTCATTCTGTGTGCACTGTTCCAAAGCTTATTGATTGATGCATATTGTGATATTACTTGTTCTTATACTATTTGTTTCTAGTCACCCCTGTGAACATTGAAGGTGTCATATGCATCTATATTGCTACTCTATGAAAGACAAGATGATTTCCACTGTGCTATGTTTTCTGTATGTGAAACAAACAAACGTTTTTCAATGCATATTATTCATGATATTTGTTTGTAGCTTGTCATGTTGCATGCATAGTTACTATGTTCTATTGTTAGAATTCCATCTTTCATGCACATATTTAGAGTTCTTTGATCCCAGCTTTCAATGCTTGCAAATGGTTGGATCTTTGTTGTGAGGGTGCATGTCACCTTGAAAATTATTCTTTTATCACTTACCTACTCGAGGACGAGCAGGAGTTAAGCTTGGGGATGCTTGATACGTCGGAAACGTATCTACAATTTTTGATGTTCCATGCTTGTTTAGTATCTACTTTGCTTTGTTTGTCTACACTTTGTGACATGGATATGCCTTATGGGTGCCCGATGTTAGTATACCTTGTCCAGCCCGACGGAAGGCCCACTCGACGACCTGCCAGGGTCCATGACGCCTATGACATTTTGGCTGATACGAAGCCCATATGGACATGGACTCCAAAGCGGACAAGACAAGGAAACCTCAAGACTAGACTTTGAATACAACTTGTAACCTACTCGTGTCAGTACCCGGGACCTAGCCTCCCCATATATAAAGGCTAGGAGGGGCCAACGAGGAGGGCACGCACACAATAGACAGATCTACAGATCTAGACGACGACTCATACTTTCGCATACACACCACCACGCCAGATTGCATCTGCGCACCCTTGTAACTTTCGGTTCCGCCGTAATCAAGAGCAGACAAGCAGGAGTAGGGTTTTCCCTCCGGGGGCCTGAACCTGGGTAAACCTTGTGTCCCCGTGTTGCTTGTTTGCTAACCGTTCCACGATCTCCAGCATCCCCATCTTCTCCAAAACCCAAGTCCATAACAATGGGCATTGATGAGATTAAACCTCGTCAATTAGCGCCGTCTGTGGGAACTGGGGGCGCTGATTGTGCGATCGCGACGGTCCCATCACCTGCAATCTACGAGTCGTCGGCTCTCGAGGAACAGATCTGTAACGTTGATAAAATCTACAAGATCAAGAGTTTCAAGGTATTCGGCTACAGCCGGTTCATCCATTATCATGATCCATCAAGTTCACTCAAAGCACTAAGCAGAAGTTGTACGTGCTGCGCACAAGGATGGAACAAAAGGATCCCAGGTGACCTTGTTTCAAAGAAGAAGAGAAGGCATGGCAACGATTCCCTGGAAGAGAAGCGATCTGGAGTCTCCAGATCCCTGGACGAGTATTCCTATTACTTTTATTCTAGGGGGAAAATAGATCCATCAACCAGCTCCGTTTCTGCTAAAAATTGAAAATTGATGGCAAAGGTTCAAGTGCAGTACAAATACATCAGGAGCTTATATCAGAATACACATGCAATGGAGACCACGTAAACACCAATCAGTCATGGTCTCGTGGATTGATATAGTGCATGTTTGCATCAACCAAGTATTATTCCGGGGAGATTTATCATCCTGGCGTACCGACACGACGATTTTTTCGCGACAGACTACATCCGCTACGTCGACCCGTTTCACTAGACGCCGCATGACTCGCCGCCGCGTCGACTCCGTCCTCCAGGTCGACTCCAGCTCGGGGGTTGTCCCGACTCTTCCACATAGACATCGTCCGCCACGCGACTTCATCAACCTGGACAACACGTCCGCTGCGTCGACTCTACATCGCGACTCGCTGCAGCCATAGGCTCCGGTGACCCGATATGGTCTTCGGCTCCAAATGACTCGGGGGCTCGGGGGATCCCTCCGCCGCGTGACCAGGCGTGGCCTTCGGCTCCAACAACCCGCTGCGGTCTTCGGCTCCACCGAACCCTTCGGCTGTGATGACCCGCTGCATTGTTCGGATGCGACGACCCGATGCGATCTTCGACTGCTATGGCCCATTACAGTCTCCGGATGCAGAAATTCGTCATCACCATGCGACTCTGGTCCACCGCGTCGACTACATCCGCCGCATGATCCATTGCCACGTCAACTACATGTCCGCTACATAACTCTCGGCCGCCATTTTGATTACTCGTCTGGCATCGGTCTCACGACCTGCTACAGTTTTTGACTCCGGCGATACGCTACGATTTTTGGCTCCAATGACTCGGGGGCTTCCTTCGCTTTGGCGACCAGCCGCGGCTTTCGGCTACGGTGACCCGGTGTGGTCTTCGACTCGGGGGCTCCCTCGGCATCAGTAACCCGATGCGGCTTTCGGCTGCGATGACCCGATACATCCTTCGGATGTGGAGCTCGCTACCACCATCAACTCCAGAAACCCGTCACTTCTATGACCGTGGTCCTCCGCGTTGACTACGTTCGCCGCTTGACCCGCTACCGTGTCAACTTCGCCATGACAACCAACAAAGCTAAGTTTCCCTCTACTTAGAGTTGATTTCCTTCTTAACTTTTTTCGAAACACTCGGGGGTTGCTCCCTCTTCGAGTAACCTAAGGTGCCATCGGCTCCACGCACTCGAGCACCTCAAACGCGACAGCCCGAGTAGCTGATTCTGCCAGATCGTCAAATCCTTGAACTCCGAGTGCCTCGGCAAGGTACTGAGACTAAGGGTAATCAGGATAACGAAAAGGCCTAGCATACGATGCAACAGTGTCGACTCGATCGGCACCAGAATCTTACTGTACAAGCCAAAAGGAAAATATTCTTTACAAGATACAAGTACTTCACATTTTTTTTTATTTTATGCAGCTTACAAGGACGTCAAATGCACCGAGCTATTCTATTGGGTCCTCCAACGGAGTTGACCAGTGCCAATCACGTCAACAGACGCCGAGACCTGAGTCGAAGCATTCCTCGGATGACCACATCAAATATTGACGAAAGCGGCGCTGGCCACGCACCCGACAGAAGAAACGGCGTCGACTTCACCCGCAACGTCGAGTCCTTCTAGCTAAAATGCCGCATCACTCCGCTATGTTGACTCCTGGCTCCTTATGCATGAGACGCTGACTCGATGCACTTCCGGGTCAGTGGTTTCTCCTCGCATGAGTCTCCACTCGAGTCTGCGACTCGACTAGACACTCGGGGGCTGCTCCTATCAGGAGCACTAGTCGCGCATCCGATGTACTTCCGGATCAGCGGTACGCCCACGAGATTGTCGATTGCGTCTACAAGATACAAGACTCGAGTCTCTGCCCGAGTCTACGACTCCGCCACACACTCGGGGGCTACTCCTATCAGGAGCGCTGGTCGCGCACCCGATGTACTTCCAGGTCAGAGGTACGACCACGAGATTGCCGACTACAACTCCACGATACAAGACTCGAGTCTTTGCCCGAGTCTACGACTCCGCCAGACACTCGGGGGCTACTCCAAACTGGAGCGCTGATCGCGCATACAGAAGATCTTCGAGTGGCACGCTTCGATTCCTCACTCGAATCAACGATTCGACTAAGGACTCGGGGTCTACTCCTATCAGGAGCGCTGACCGTGCACCCGAAGTATGATTAAAGGTACTACACCTCTAAACTATTTCTTCGAGTCCTACGTCGAGTCTGCGACTCCACTACGGACTCGGGGGCTACTCCCATAAGGAGGATGGATTCAAGCATCCGAAAAATTTGTGTCCTACGGACCGAAAGACGAATAATGGCTGAATTAAAGTCTCCGCTCGAGTATACGACTCGAGTAGACACTCGGGGGCTACTCCCATAGGGAGCGCTGGTCGCGCACCCTATGAATTCTTCGAGTGCGATCCTTCAGATCAGCATGCAAAAAAATTCGGCAACTCTGCCCTAATTGACGCTAAGTGAGCAACGTTCTCCTTGGTCACCCGAAACACCTCCGCGGTGATACATTCGGATGATGTGTCTGCGACGCAAAGATAAGACCTACAGATACCATCGGATGGCCTGGTAACGCACACGACTGTGCTTTGCTAGTAAGTATCCGTGCCAATAGGCACGATGAAAAATCCGGCCGGACGCGTTGGGTACATCGTTTAAAACCACTGGGATTCTACTCATGTAAGCCCTCAATGGCCTGAGTCGAATTACGCCAGCATCTATTCCGAGTTCGAGTCGAGGGACTCGAATCTGAAGAAGATCGTGTTGTTTTGGCCTAAGACAATTAACTGACCCTGATCTGTCGGGAGAGTCAGGCACACGCATCAACAATCCCTACACACTAAAATCATTCACTAAACAAACCGAGATAGTTGCACCCGAAGGATTGAAGAGTCCTCAGCCGAATCTATGATTCGACTGAACACTCGGGGGCTACTGACATGGATATGCCCTACGGGTGCCCGATGTTAGTATACCTGGTCCAGCCCGACGGAAGGCCCACTCGACGACCTGCCAGGGTCCATGACACCTATGACATTTCGGCTGATACAAAGTCCATATGGACATGGACTCCAAAGCGCACAAGACAAGGAAACCTCAAGATTAGAGTTTGAATACAACTTGTAACCTACTCGTGTCGGTACCCGAGACCTAGCCTCCTCATATATAAAGGCTAGGAGGGGCCAACGAGGAGGGCACGTACACAATAGAAAGATCTACAGATCTAGACGACGACTCATACTTTCGCATACACACCACCACGCCAGATTGCATCTGCGCACCCTTGTAACTTTCGGTTCCACCGTAATCAAGAGCAGACAAGCAGGAGTAGGGTTTTCCCTCCGGGGGCCTAAACCTGGGTAAACCTTGTGTCCCCATGTTGCTTGTTTGCTAACCGTTCCACGATCTCCAGCATCCCCATCTTCTCCAAAACCCAAGTCCATAACAATGGACACTGATGAGATTAAACCTCGTCACTTTGTGGTGCTTTTTACATGTTTTCTGGTACTAACCTATTAACAAGTTGCCACAGTGCCAGTTGCCTGTTTTCTGTTGTTTTTGGTTTCAGAAAAGTTAATAAAGAAATATTCTCGGAATTGGACGGGACAAACGTCAAAGTCAATTACTTTCCGTGGGGAACAAAAAGTCCAGAGGGGAGAGGAGGAAGCGTGCCAGGGCGGCCAAACCCCCCAGGCGCGACCAGGGGTGGGTCCACGCCTGGGTAGGGTTTGGCCCTCCTGGTCGCCTCCTCGGCCTCCCCCTTCACCTATAAGAAGCCCCCGATGCAGAAACCCTAAACACCCGATCAAATCTCCACGAAACCGTCTATAGCCGCCGCCACCATCGTCCCTAGATGGGGGACTGGTTCTTCCGGCACCTGGGAGGAGATTATCCCGGAGGCCTTCTCTCCGGTATGATGCGTGAGTAATTCCACCTTGGACTATGAGTCCATGTAGTAGCTAGATGGTTGTATCTCCTCCTTTGTGCTTTCATGTATAGATCTTGCGAGCTCCGTTAATGATCAAGATCTAATATATTTGTAATCATGCATGTTGTGTTTGCGGGGATCCGATGGATATTGAGATTATTAAGTTGGTTTGATTGATGATTTTGTCTTTATGATTCTATCATGTCTGTGTTATTTGTGATCTTGCATGCTCTCCGTTGTTAGTAGCTATCTTGACCAAGTAGTTACTAGTGACTCCAAGAGGGGGTATTTATGCTCGATAGTGGGTTCGTGTCTCTAGTTTCCAAGGGAAGTGATAATAAGAGCATCTGCAGCAGCAGCGCAAAACTTTGGCGATGTAAAACCACTTTGCCGCGCGTTGTATCACGTTTGCAAGCGACTTGTTCGGCAAAAGATGACGTCAGAAAAAGGGGTTTAGCGCGCGCGCAAAAAATAAGCGCAAAGACAGGCGCTGTAAAATGCAGCGCGCGCACAGATGGCGCTAGAAAAATGAACACAAATATGATCAAAGCACAAAGATAGATGATCAATCCACATAGTTCATCAAACAAGCAAGCACAAAGTTCAAAAGCATGCAAAATAAACATGTTCATCGATGTTCACAAACACATCGCCACCAAAAGCTCACATAGCCATATGAAACATCAATCATGCTTCATCCTCCTCATCATCCATCTCCTTCTCTTTGCCATCCTCTTTGCCTTCATCAACTTGTCCTTGAGCATGTTCATCAACATGAGCTTGAGCATCTCCCGTGACGCCCATGCCACCCATGTTCATCATAGTTGCCATGAAACCCCCGGGAGCGACATTCATGCCACCCATGCCTCCGTAGTCACTTGAAGTCGGTGGTGCACCATAGCCTCCCATGCCACCATAGCCTCCCATGCCACCCATGCCACCAAAGCCTCCCATGCCTCCCATGCCTCCCATGCCACCCATGCCACCCATAGACATCCTCTTTTGAGCCAAGATTTGGTCACACATCATGTTGATGTACTCCACTTTCCTTGCATCGAGGTTGGAGGTGTCCATGAACATGAACTTCTTCTCTTCGTCCATGAGACGTTGTTGCTCTTCCATGGCGACCTTCTTCTCCTCCAAAGCAAGTCGCCTCTCTTCAACCGCCGCCTTTGCCGCTCCGCCAAGTCCATGGACCTCTCCTTCTTGCGCCTCATGCTTCCTTCTTGCATCCGCAATAGACATAACCGCCTTTGTCAAATCGTCTCCTCCCGCCTTCTTTTTTGCTTCCTTGGCTTGCTTTCTTCCAATGGGGCGCTTGCCTTTGGGAATGGAGCATGGAGTGGCGCTTCTCTTCCCGTCTCCACTTGTGGCGTCCTCCTCATCCACCTTTTGAGCCTCATATGTTTCCTTGATAGCTTGATTTGGCACAAAAAAGACATCACGGTTCTTCCACTTCTCCTCGTTCTCAAGCTCGCGATAGCAACGTAACAAGGTGAATGCCTTCCCTTTGATCACATTGCCTCTCTTGCCTAGCTTCACGCAAGAAAGAGAGTAGAGATGAGATCAATTTCATGTGAGGCAAATACATGTGACAAGAGTACATATGACGAGAGGATGAGCTCAATTTTACCTTTGTATGTTCGTCTCCGCCACTTTCCTCGGCCCTTTCATAGCTCGCCACGCATCCCTCCCACTTTTGACAATCGGTGCTAATTGACGACCACCTTGATCGAAGAGAACGATCGGTCCTTTCAATGCCACTCTTGTTGCGCTTGTCAAAGTACTCCTTCATGCGAGCCCAATAGGTATCTCTATCTTGGTCCGCGCCAACGGTCGCATCCATGCTCACATTGCACCATGTTTTGCAAAGCAAAACATCCTCGTCGACGGTGTAGTTCGCCGATCTTCCCTTGTATGGCTCAATCAACCCCTCTCCCTCATCATCAAATGGCTCTTCCTCCTCTTCTTTTTCTTCCTCCACATAGTTGTTGGATGAGACATTCATTGTGTCCATGAATGTCTCATTGTCCACACTACATTGTGATTGATCACATCAAACACACCATCCAACATCAAAGACACAAAGACGAGGAAAAAGATGAGTTTTTACCTTGTGGTCGTTTCATCGAACACCTCGGCTTGACGGTAGCGCGAAATTGGTGGGGAGAGCGCCACGCGCTGAAGTTGAACCGTCACGCTTGGTGCAATGAGCGCTGGACTTTGGGTGGCGCGATTTCCTTCCTCCCCTTCTTTGTCATAGCGGCGAGGCGCTTGTTGGCCGCCTTCTTCTAGCGCTTGACGGAATCGCGCCGAAGTTGGTTATCCTACCGGCCTCGGCACTGAAAAGCCGCATGAGCGACCGCTAGGTTCAAGGCGGCAAAAAGAAGCGCGAGAGGTGGCCGATCGATCCGGCGCTTCCGGCGCGAAGGTGTACTGGCAGCGTCGGTGGGGCCGAGTAGCTGGCCCATCGCCGGCGTGAGGGAGGGGACAGGGCGGGATTCTTCAACGGTTGCGATTTCAGCGTCGCTCGCGTTTCAGCGTCACACGGGAGTGTAGATCTAGCGCTCGGGTAGCACAAATAAGGCACGCTGAAAATTTATTTTGGGCACGTGATATTTTTGCGCCGCTGCTGGAGCGCCGAAAAGAAGGCGTCGCGCGCTAAAAAAGCGATTTTTTGGGCATGCGCCATATTTAGCGCCGCTGCAGGAGATGCTCTAATCTCTTCTGTTCTAGAAAAGTTTCTTCAACAAAATTACTTGCCATCCAAATACACACACGTATGTGCAAGTTTTTCATTTTTTTTAATTTATTTTGAATTTTCTATGGTTAGGTCAAACTATGGTCAAATCGGCACCAAAGAAACACACGCCAGGCCAATCAGAGAAGAGAAAACAGCATCCCACGAATCACCCCACGGAAATTAATCTCGTCCCTTTATTCCAGCTTGATCCAACCGTCCACCTCTCCTTTCTCTCTCCTGATCCATCCTCTCTCTCTCTCCTAATTACTCCACCACGCACACCCATCTCCTGCACCTAGCGCCGCCTATATGTGCATAAATGCCAGCCCCTGCGGCTGGATGGTGCATGGGGCCACGCCCTCCGCACACAACAGCAACGCATCGTGACGGGCATTGGGCGTTAATGAAGCGGCGGATCGACGGCGGAAGTGGACATCAAGAAGGATAATCATGTGTTGATGGTCAACAAGCCCTCCTTTAAGAAAGGTAAGGGAGCAAAGAAGCCCTTCAAGAAGGGCGGCGACAAGCAATGCCCCGCCGAGAAGAAGCTCAGTCTGGTCCCAAGCCGGACGAGTGCTTCTATTGCAAGGACAAGGGTCACCGAAGCAATCTGTCAAGTACTTAGCGGACAAGAAGGCTGGCACCATCAAAGGTATATTTGATATACATGTTATTGATGTTTTCCTTACTAGCCCTCGTTGTAGTGCCCGGGTATTTGATACCGGTTCGCTAATATTTGTAACTCAAGCAGGAGCTACGGAATAGGCGGCTTGAGGGATGAGGTGACGATGCGCTGGCAACGGATCAAGAGTTGATGTGATGGCCGTCGGCACGCTCTCCTTAGTTTTACCTTCGGATTAGTTTTAAACCTTAATAAATGTTATTATGTGCCCGTTGAGCATGAACATTATTTCGGATCATGTTTATTGCAAGACGGTTATTCATTTAAATCGGAGAATAATGGTTGTTCTATTTATATGAGTAACAACTTTTATGGTCATGCACCTCTTGTGAATGGTTTATTTCTTCTAAATCTCGAAAAGGATGAAACACACATCCATAACATTGAGGCTAAGAGATGCAAAGTAGATAGTGATAATACTACTTATTTGTGGCAATCGTCGTCTAGGTCATATTGGTGTAAAGCGCATGAAGAAACTCCATTCGATGGACTTTTGGAGTCTCTTGATTTTGAATCATTTGACACATGCGAACCATGCCTCATGGGCAAGATGATCAAAACCCGTTCTCGGTATGATGGAGCGAGCAACGGACTTGTTGGAAATCATACATACCGATGTATGCGGACGATGAGTGTTTCGACGCGGTGGATATCGCTATTTCCTCACTTTTACCGATGACTTAAGTAGATATGGGTATATCTATTTAATGAAACATAAATCTGAAACATTTGAAAAGTTCAAGGAATTTTGAATGAAGTGGAGAACCATCGTAATGAGAAGATTAAGTTTCTACGATCCGATCGTGGGGCGAATATTTGAGTTATGATTTTCTCACGCATCTTAAAGCAAGCGGAATTGTTTCGCAACTCATGCCACCGGAACACCACAGTAGCAATGGTGTGTCGAGCAGGAATCGAACCCTATTAGATATGGTCATCGATGATGTCTCTTCTTGATTTGCCGTTATCATTTTGGGGTTATGCATTAGAAACCTGCATTCACTTTAAATAGGGCTCCATCTAAATCCGTTGAGACGACACCGTATGAAGCGTGGTTTGGTGCTAAACCTAAGTTGTCGTTTCTTAAAGTTTGGGGATCTGAAGCTTCGTCAAGAAGTTGATGCGGACAAGCTCGAACCCAAAGCGAATGCGTCTTCATAGGATACCCTAAGGAAACTATTGGGTATACCTTCTATCACGAACCGAAGGCAAAGTGTTTGTCATAAAGCGGTTCCTTTCTTGAGAAGGAGTTTCTCTCGAAAGAAGTGAGTGGGAGGAAAGTAGAGCTAGGCGAGGTTATTGAACCTTCTCTTGAATTGGAGAGTAGCGCGCACACAGAAATTGTTCGGTCTGCTTTGCACCAACAATAGAGGAAGCTAATGACAAGGATCATGAAGCTTGGACGATCTCTTCTTGAGCGTCGCGGTCGACAAGGTCGCGTGCCCCTCTGAGTGTACGGCAACCTGTCTTGGTGTCTTGTTGGTAGAAGACGGTGAACCCTACGAACTATGAGGAAGCGATGATGAGCCCGGACTCGAGAAATGGTGGAAGCCATGAAATCAGGGGATCCATGCGAAAACCAAGTATGGACTTTGGTGGATCCTCCTAGCGACCGAAAGGCCGTTGAGTGCAAATGGATATTCAAGAAGAAAGCGGACGGATGGTAATGTTACCGTCTATAAAGCCGACTTGTCGCAAAAGGTTTTCGACAAGTTCAAGGTGTTGACTACGATGAGACTTTCTCTCCGTAGCGATGTTTAAGTCCATTCGGATTTTATTAGCAATTCTGCGTTTCATGATTATGAAATATGGTAGATGGATGTCAAGATCGCTTTCCTCAATGGGAACATTGATGAAGAGTTGTATATGATGTAACCGAAGGTTTTGTCGATCCTAAGGATGCTAGTAAAGTATGCAAACTTGACGTTCCATTTATGGACAAGCAAGCATCTCGGAGTTGGAACCTTCGTTTTGATCAAGTGATCAAGAGCTTTGGATTTGTTCCAAATTGCTACAAAGCTTATATCTACAAGAAAGTGAGTGGGAGCTCGGTGGCGTTTACGGTCTTGTATGTGGATGACATATTGATTATCGGAAATGACATCAACATGTACGATGTGAAGAGTTATTTGAACAAGTGTTTTTCAATGAAAGACCTAGGTGAAGCTGCTTATATATTGGGCATCAAAATCTATAGAGATAGACAAAAGCTGATAGCTTTAAGCGGTACATACCTAGACAAAGTTCGAAAAGGTTCGTAATGGATAAGGCAAAGAAAGGTTCGGTGTCTATGTTGTCGGGTAAGATATTGAGCAAGGCTCGGTGTCCTTCTGATGAAATTATAGGAAGCTATGAGCAAAGTGCCTTATGCCTCGTCCATAGGTTCCATCATGTATGCCATCTTGTGTACTAGACGGATGTGTCCAATGCTCTTAGTTTGACGGAGATATCAAAGTGATCCGAGTGGAACCTTTGGACAGCCGTGAAGAACATCCTAAAGTACCTAAATAGAACTAAAGAAATGTTCTTAGTCTATGGGGTGATGAGCGACTTGTCGTAAAGGTTACGTCGATGCTAGTTTAAACGACACAAGGATGATTCCAAATCTCGACGGGATATGTTTATATTTTGAATGGAGGAGCTGGTGGTGGAGAAGGCGCAAGCAAAGCGTGATCGCGGGATCTACAGATGAAGCGGAATACATGGTGCCGCAGCGTCAAGTGAAGGAGTTTGGATCGAAACTTCATCATCGAGCTTGGTGTGGTTCAAGTGCATTGGACCACTGGAGATATTGTGTGACAACATGGCGCCACTTTTCGCTAAGGAACCAAGATATCATCCAAAGACCAAGCATATCAACGCAAGTTTCATATAATCCGAGATTATATAGCGGATGGAGATCGAAGATTAGCAAAGTACATACGGATCACGAATGTCGCAGATCCATTGACTAAACCTCTTCCACGTGTAAAACATGATCAACACCTCGATTGCCATGGGTGTGAGATTGTTGCCGGATGTAAACTAGATTATTGACTCTAGTGCAAGTGGGAGACTGTTGGAATTATGCCCTAGAGGCAATAATAAAGATGTTATTATTATAATTCTTGTTCATGATAAAGTTTATATTCCATGCTAGAATTGTATTAAGCGGAAACTTTAATACTTGTGTGGTTTATGAACAACACCGTGTCCTGATGCGCCTCTAAGGACTAGCTCATTGATCAATGATGGTTAAGGTTTCCTAACCATAGACATGAGTTGTCAATTGATAATGAGATCATATCATTGGGAGAATGATATGATGGATGGACCAAACTAAGCGAAGCAATTAGATCGTTTCATCGTGTTCATCTTTGCGAAGCTTTTCCTATGTCAAATATTGTATTCCTTAGACCATGAGATAATGCAACTCCACAATGCTAAGAAAGCTTTGAGGTCATCAAGCGTCATCCTATGAAAGGGTGATCATAAATGTGTCTCTCGGTGATCGGAAAGTATCTGTTGGGTTGTATGTATCGAGATGGAATTTGTCCCTCCCAAGTCGGAGAGATATACTTGCCCACTCGTGTCGATATCAACACGCTTGCAAGCATGTGGTTAAGGAGTTAATCACAAAGTGATATCGGATTCTGAACGAGTAAAGTACTTGCGTGAGCGAGATTGAACTAGGTATGACAGTGCAGATGATCGAATCTCGGGCAAGTAAAATATCGCGAGACGAAGGGAATATATATATGGGATTGATTGAATCCTGGCATCATGGTTCATCCGATATGATCATCGATGAATGTGTGGAGTCAATATGGGTGCCGGACCCGTGTTGATTATTGATAGAAGATCATATGCATATTCTCGAACCGCAGGGTCACACACTTAACGTGTCTTGGCGCTAGGATAGATTGGATAATTGGTTTATGAATTTTTCTTGGTCTCGGATGGGATCCGGGATATCACGAGAGGTTCGAATGGTCAGGAGAATAATATTCATATAAGGCGATGCAGTTTTGGAGTTGAATTGTTAGGGTTAATCGGTATTGTTAGGAAGCTTCTAGAACCTTCGGAAGGGACCAACGTGGCCCCACCTTCGGGAGGGCATGTGCCTATGAGGAGTGTCCTGGCGCATTGGGCCGGGGCACAAAACCCCATAGGGCCCAGTAGATCCTAGATAAGTTTAAACTCGTTTAAACTAGAGATAGGATTTCTAGATAAGGAGAGTTTAAATCGTTTAAACTAGAGATAGGATTTCTAGATAAGGAAAGTTTAAATTGTTTAAACTAGAGATAGGCTTGGAGTAGGGGCAAGGGCTGGCCCTCCCTCTATATAGAGGGTGGTGCGCCCTCCTACACACACCTTCCTCCAAGCCCGAGCCCTTGCTACCTTCTCTCCCTCCCATTGTTTGTGGCGAAGCCTGCAGAAATTCTCCACCATATACACCACGTCGTGTTGTAAATCAATCTATCTCTCCACCATACTCGGTCAGGAAGGAGGAGGCGTCGAGTCTTTGCGTGTGCATCTCACGGAGGCACCGCCACTTGTGGTGCTAGATCGGATCGGATCGCGAGGAGGAGCGAAATGCGACTACATCACTGCGTTACTAACGTTCCGCTGTGCGAATCTTCAAGGGTATGAAGATCTAATCCAATCTCTCGTTGATTGCATCTCCTAGATTAGATCTTGGCTTTCCTCTGTTAGCATCCGTAGAAAATTTTGATTTACTATCTTTGCGAAACCCTTCAAGATCTGGCGTCGGTGGGTGCGAGTAGCAAATCCATCGCCGGCGCCTTGGCGAGGCGGAGGGATAAGGCGCGGATTCTTGACGTGGCGGTTGTGACTTCGCAGCGTCGCTCGCGTTCAGTAGCGTCAGCAGAGTCTGTAGATCTAGCGCTCGGGATAGCACAAATAAGGCACGCTGAAAATTTATTTTGGGCGCGCGATATTTTTCTTGCCATTTGGGCGCCGAAAACAAGGCCATGGCGCTAA
This sequence comes from Avena longiglumis, assembly GCA_030063025.1. Lineage (NCBI taxonomy): Eukaryota > Viridiplantae > Streptophyta > Magnoliopsida > Poales > Poaceae > Avena > Avena longiglumis. Next base: position 99,213,504 of record CP125974.1, read on the forward strand.
AAAGCGGTTTTGGGCATGCGCCATATTTAGCGCATTGCGGAGATGCTCTAATCTCTTCGGTTCTAGAAAAGTTTCTTCAACGAAATGACTTGCCATCCAAATACACACACCTATGTGCAAGTTATTTTGAAATTTATTTTGAAATTTCTATGGTTAGATCAAACTATGGTCAAATCGGCACCAAAGAAACACGTGAGACCAATCAGAGAGAAAACAGCATCCCGACTCATCCCACCGAAATTAATCTCGTCCCTTTATTCCAGCTTGATCCAACCGTCCACCTCTCCTTTCTCTCTCCTGATCCATCCTCTCTCTCTCTCCTAATTACTCCACCACGCACACCCATCTCCTGCACCTAGCGCTCGGCCTATATGCATGCAGCGCAGCGCTCCTGCAGCGGCTGGATGGTGCATGGGGCCACGGCCCCTCCGCACACAGCGCAACGCTCCTGCATCGGGCGAGCGGCATTGGGCGAGTACCGGGCGAGCGGCAGCGGATCGACGGCGGACGGCGCATGGGGCCACGACGGACGACATACTCACGGCGCATCTCCAATTCCAATCACGGGAGTAGAAGAAACGCGGAGAGCCATGTGTCGAAGTTTCCGTAGTGAACTACCGGACCGGAAGCACCGCGTTGTTGTTAGCTGTAATAAATGGTGTTTCCCAATTCCACCTCCCTTGTTCTTTCCGTGACACAGTACTCCGATCCTCTCGATATAATCAAACTAATTCATCGTCGTCCCCGTAACTGCATACACAGAAGCAAGCTAGTCATGGGCGCCGCCGTAGACGCTGGTCTGGATACAGTGGCGACGGTTGCGCAGCTGGCAGGGACGGCGGCGTCCCACCTGTCCACGGCTAAGGTCGTCGGCGGGATCATAAAAATGATCTTGGAGCTGGCCCAGACGGCCCGCCGGAACAAGAAAGAGTGTAAGCAGCTTGCTGGCCGCGTCCGGATGATCTTGGATCTGCTGCCGTACTTGCAGGGTCTGGAGGAGACGGAGACACGGGCGCCGCTGGAGGCGCTGGCCGCCACGCTCCCGGAGGCGCTAGAGCTCGTCAAGTCTTGCCAGGGCGGTAGCATGGTCGGCCGGGTCTTCACGTCGAACCTGCGGGCCAGCGAGTTGGCCGACGTCCAGGGCCAGATCGACTTCTACCTTCGCGTCTTCCCCATGAGCAGCCACATCGCCATCAGCGCCGTCCTTGACCGACTTCTTCGAATCGAAACCGCCGCGTCGTCCCGAATCTCCACGAGCCTACCACCGCCAGCCTCCCACCAGCCGGTGCCGGTCGTCCCTGGGGAGGCGCCGAAGGATGATATAACGTGGGCGATGGTCGCGGCCGCGAGCACTGTTTCCTTCGTCTGCAAAACCGCCGGGGTGGTAGTGTACAAGGCCATGCTTCAGGACGGTCGGCACGTGGCCATCAAGAGCTACGACGGCGACGAGGCGGCGTTCCGCGCGGAGCTCTTCGTCGTCTCCAGTCTCCGCCACCAGCACATCGTCCGCCTGCTCTGCTGGTGGGAGGGCGACGGCAATCGCCTGCTCGTCTACGAGTACGTGGGCAGCGGCACGCTCAGATCCCACCTGAGACTGAGTCGTGGTGGAGTGCACGGCTTGGAGCACGCGCATGGAGGTGCTGCTGGCCGCGGCACGCGCCATCGAACACCTCCACCGCCACGCCATCGTCCACGGCAACATCGGTTCGGACCACATCCTTCTGGACGCGAGCCGGAAGCCGTGCGTGTCCGGCTTCGGCGCCTCGGTCGTGAACGCCGTCGGAAGCCGCACAGCAGGCCGTCTCGAGTCGGCGGCCGCGGGCGATGTGCGCAGCTTCGGCGTCGTCATGCTAGAGGTGTTGACCGGGAGGGAGCCGATTCTGAGTATCTGCAAGGAGGAGGGAAAGAAGGGCGAGGTGGACGTGACCTTGGAGTCCTTCGCGCTCCCGAGCATTAAGGCCGGGAAGCTTGGGGATGTGTTGGACATCCGGCCAGCCGCAGAGCCAACACCGCGGCAGCTAAAGGCGCTCAAGATGGTGGCAGACATGGCCGCACGTTGTGTGTCCCCATCTTCTTCTCCACCGGGGACGGGGAAGGAGAAGGAGCCCACTATGTCGGACGTTGTGGCCCACCTCAAAGAAGCGCACGAGATTATCTCGAGCGATGACACGAACAAATTAGCATTTGCCGTAGTTTGCCTTTGCTTTGCATTATCGCTTTATCGGGGCTCGCTACTGTCGTTTTCTTTTTCTTTGTTGTTGCTAGCGGGGCTATTAATTTTCTGTGGAAACTAATCTTGTTATTAGTAGTGCTAGACTAGCACTATGGCCAACTCTTTATATGGGAAGGAAATCTTATACGACCTAGGTCGTACCATCCAGACCGTGGACCCAATCATCCGTTTGACACGTGTTTTCAATCTCAAAATCTTTCTGGTCTCAGTTATTCCCTAATTCCACTAATCAAATCCCCAAAGGCCCAAATCGAGTTCCCTTCTCCAGCATCCTCTCGTCGCCGTGATACCCATGCTCACCGGGTTGCGGATCATTGGCGCTCGCTTCTCCTCGGCGTCCATGGCCAAGCTCTCTGCGCCGTGGCACCGCTGCCATGGACAATCTCCACCACACACGGCGGTGCAGTTCCTTCATGACGGCATCGCCTGCGGCACCACGGGCGCTCTAGGCAAACCGACCATCCTCCTCGACGTCTTCGCTCGCGCCCGGTATCGACTGCCCTAACTGCTTGGCCCGTCGCCATGGTGTTGCCTTCTCTGTCACTAGGACTAGCTGAGGATAGTGATGCTCTATTATTTTTCTTCTGAATTTTCTTCCTCTCTCTTACGGAATGTAATGCTTCCTGTTGTATGAATGAATGAATTGATGTACACTATGACATTTGGTTGCAGCATACGAGATTTGACAAAATATCCGGTAACAATCTTCGTAGTAAATAACAATATTTAGGCCGTTCCATGGATCAACTTCCATGTCCGTTCCATGGCGCCGCCAAGATGTCGTCGTCCTCGAGATATCAATCTCCATCTTGGCCGTCGCATAAAGAAAAAAGGGAAGATGAAATTGGGAACAAGGGCTCGAGACCGAACGCTTTAAGATTGGTAACTCTCGTGTCAAGCGGACGAGTGGGTCCATGATCCGGATGGTACGACCAGGTCGATAAGATTTCCTTCCTTTATATGTGCTGACTTCTAGATTTATATTTTTATCCATATCTGTTGTATGTGGTAGCAGGAAATATACATTCATACGGCTCCAAATAAAATGCTACATACAATATCATGAGTAAAAAAGCATTTTAAATTTGTAGATGGATGCTCATTTAAAATATATTATAGACCATATTTGTTGTTTCTGCTAGGTGCTACTATTGTTGAGCTCTCAATCACTATGATATGTTATTGGTCATCAGCATCACATATAGAATACGCTAAAGTTGTATGTTACTCCTATGTGTTTGTGTTTGCCATGTATTTGTCTTCAGTGGAGCTTGAGGTTCTGCTAGTCTAGGTGACTGACAAATGGATAAATAATGGTCTCCATACTGACCAACCTGTTGCCACAAGTCTCATGGGGAACTATACTCTGTTACTTTGCTGCTGTGGTTCTTTGTGTTCAGGATGGGTGTACAGATTATGCTTGCAGATAAATTATTTTCCATCTAGATACTGCCCGGTAACATTTCATTTATTTAACTATATATTGAGGCGTTGATCTTATAGCTTTGTAGTTGGAACTCTTACATTAATGTACACACAGTATGAATGAACTTCAGTTCAGAGAATCGAGTGTGTTTCAGGTTAATAATCTGTTCTCAGGCTCACCCAACAAAACGATAGTAATTATGTTTCATCTTGCTGTATCCATTGGGACCTCGAAGCATCAGCAGCCCAAGTTAATGAACCGTAATATTGAGTATATACACAACTTAACAACTACTGTATTCCATGCAAGAAATGCATTTTGTTGTGTTATGATTTTCTGCTCTGTCCATTAAGTTTGACCTGTACTGCTATTTTTGTATCTACAGAAGCATAGTTCTCAGTATATTATTCAGATTACTTGTGTAGTTTCCGAGGATGATACTAACAACCATTTTGCAACTGACAACCGCAGTATGGGTGCTGCAAGCCACCGTCATCATGCGGATATAACTACATTAACGAGACAGCCTGGTCCTCGGCAGGGGCGGAGCTGGAAGGCGTAGAAGTCCGGTGCTAATGCTTCCTAGTGGTGCTAATTATATAGGCTTTTCCTAATTTAGTCTTGAAAATTAACAAATCTTGGTTGCAGTTCAGCTGCTCAGCCGGTGCTACAGCACCTGTAGCACCAGGCGGGGATCCGCCTCTGGTCCTCGGTCACCAATACCCCGATGGCCGACCCTGACTGCTACAAGTGGAGCAACGACCAGCAGACGCTCTGCTTCGGGTGCGACTCGTGCAAGCGGGCGTCCTCGCGGGCATCAAGAAGAGCTGGCGCCAAGGTCGCCATCATCAACATCGTCGTGCTGATCATCCTGCGTCGCCATTATGCGTCGGCGCGCCGCCTTCCATAACGCCAAGAGGATGGACAACGGCGAGTCGTCTGACATGGCGAGGATGACCAAGTCTCGGCCGAGCAGGTTCGATTCTAGGCTATGACAAAACCGAAGCCTCCGCTGTACAAAATCTTGGCCTAAATTATATTTCTTGCTGAAATGTGGGAAGTCTCGAATGTTGTGGGGTGAACACCTAGAGTTGGCTGGTGCAAAGCGGAAGTTCTTGTATGGAAATTTTAGGGTGGTGTTTGGGTTTTGTGACTACTTTGGTGTTTAGGATAGGTCTATTCTGTATTATTCTGCACTTAGAGATGTATTATTATGACTATTGTGGTACAAGATGAGGTTTCTAAGAACAAGATGAGTTGCTTGTCAGGGATGTATTATTCAGCACTTGAGATTCTGATTTGTCAATTTCCTTAGAAGACTGTTATTTTCTAGGACTATCATATGGCAATAGATTTGTGTTGTTATGCTAGCTAATCTGGGGCTCGTAGTATGGGCTAATTTCAGCCCCATTTGGGCAAATATTTGAAGCCCATTAGTTAAGCATCTTGGCCCCAAAGCGGCCAGACCAAAATAAAGAGAAAGCAAATCATCTGCTGGAGAACAACCGATCTAGATCCTCTTCTCGGACGTCTCTGGTCGTCTGCACCCTGTGATCCAAAAATTGTTAGGGTTAAATCCTATAGCTGGTGGAAGGGAAGGTTGCGGGTGATGTGCGATCCTTTGATTAAGTTGCTGCTTCTCCCGTGATGGGGATGGAGGTGGTAGATATGGTGGTCTTGGGAACTATGCTGCCAATCGAGGTCGTGGGCGACATGTTGATATGTCGAAAACGTATCTATAATTTTTTATGTTCTATGCTTGTTTAGTATCTACTTTGCTTTGCTTGTCTACACTTTGAGGTGCTTTTTTACATGTTTTATGTTACAAACCTATTAACAAGTTGCCACAGTGCCAGTTGCCTGTTTTCTGCTGTTTTTGGTTTCAGAAAAGTTAGTAAAAAAATATTCTCGGAATTGGACGGGACAAGCGTCAAAGTCCATTACTTTTCGTGGAGAACAAGAAGTCCGGAGGAGGAGGCGTGTCAAGCGGCCACCCTCCGAGGCGGCCAAGGGTCGGCCCGCGTCTGGGTAGGGTTCCCCCCCCCCCTGGTCGCCTCCTCGGCCTCCCCCTTCGCCTATAAGAAGCCCCCGATGCAGAGAACCTAAACACCGATCAAATCTCCACGAAACCGTTTGTAGCCACCGCCACCATCGTCCCTAGATCGAGGGGGGGGGATCTGAAGTTCTTCCCGGCACCCCGCCGGAGGCGAGATCATCCCGGAGGCCTTCTCTCTGGTATGATGCGTGAGTAGTTCCACCTTGGACTATGGGTCCATGTAGTAGCTAGATGGTTGTATCTCCTCCTTTGTGCTTTCATGTATAGATCTTGTGAGCTCCTTTCATGATCAAGATCTAATCTATTTGTAATTTTGCATGTTGTGTTTGCGGGAATCCGATGGATATTGAGATTATTAAGTTGGTTTGATTAATGGTTTTGTCTTTATGATTCTATCATGTCTGTGTTGTTTGTGATCTTGCATGCTCTCTGTTGTTAGTAGCTATCTTGGCCAAGTAGTTGCTAGTGACTCCAAGAGAGGGTATTTATGCTCGATAGTGGGTTCATGCCTCTAGTTTCCAAGGAAAGTGACAATAATCTCTTCGGTTTTAGATGTGCTATTGCTACTAGGGAGAAAACAATGGTCACTTGTTTATGGAACATGTCATTTACGACACACTTTGCTTAAAGCGGTATGCATTGCTTGCAACTTAATCTTGGAGGGGTTCGGATGATAACCTGAAGGTGGACTTCTAGTCATAGATGTAGTTGGATGGCGGTCTATGTATCTTGTTGTATTGCCTAATCAAATCTCATAGGATCTTTCTGACTAGTAATTGTATTGTTATGCCTTGCTCAGTTTCTACCAATTGCCCTGCTGTAATTTGTTTACCCTTCATGCCATGTTGTTTATCTAAGGAGAGCACCTCTAGTGAATTATTGACCCCGGTCCAATCTTTACCATTGATACATCTTCAACTGTTACTTGTTTACTTGCTGTAAATCACTTCCACACCATACGTTTAATCCTTTGTTACAGCAAACCCGTGAGCTTGACAACCTCACTGTTAGTTGGGGCAAAGTCTTGAGTTGGGTATCCACGTTACTAGCAACACCTGTGTGACGTTTTCTTCCTCCTACTGGTTCGATAACCTTAGTTTCTTACTGAGGGAAGACTTGCTGCTGTGCTGCTTCACACCTTGCTCTTGGGGTTCCCAACAGACTCCACATCAAGCACCAAGTTCTCTGGCGCCATCAAGGAGTCATCAACAAGTTTTTTGGCGCCGTTCCCGGGGAGTCTAAGGACGTCTTCATAAGGGGAGTCCTCCACTTCCTTTCTCTTTACTTTGTTTCTTTTGCTTGGTTTTGTTTGCCTCTTTTCAAAAAAACCCAAAACATTAGTCTAGTTTGGTTTGCTTTCTTTATTCAAAAACACAAAAAAATTAGTTCTGATCTAGTTGCCACCTTGCTCTAGATCGACATGCATATTTATTCCCCAAGTTCTTCTGAAAGATCTTGCAATAGGTAGTGGCTCCATAATTGGGAAAGATAATATTGAAGAATTCTTTAGTTATGTTAGCAAGCATGAGGATATTGAGGATAAATCTATAGCGAGCTTGCTCCTAATTATGAAATTGCTTGACTTCTTTAGTTTATATGTTGGAGGCTAGGTTTGTTAGCCTTAACCCTATGATGCGATTTTGTTCTTAAAACTAAAAGAAGAAAAGAATCTTGAAAGAGAGATTTTATTTTTGAAACTTTACTCAAAGAGTTTCATGATGTTGCTAGGAAAGCCAAAAAGGTCTTTGAGTGTTTCAATATGATAGGCTCATGTGTAGATGTTATGGGTACTTCATATAAAACAAAGCCTAGAGATGAATTTAAGATATCCATACCCTTTAAGCTTGTTGGGATGCATGAGGCCTTTGAAAAGAATTTTGATTGGATTGTTCATGAAAATCCTTTTGATGAAAGTAGTAAACCAAAGAGAGACGATAAAGGATCCTCCAAAACTCATTTGGATGAGATACCTCTCATAGTTGAAAACTTTGCAAGTATTGATCTCAATTCTTCATTTGAAAATACTTGATTCTTCTTGCTTCTTGTGCCTAACTTAAAGGCGTTATAAAAAAGTACTTGTTGGAAGATAACCCAAGAGTTTCCTTGAGTCTTGAAAGTTATTACTTCCGTAATAACCTCTTCTTATCCTTTTTTGTTTGCTTTTTGTGCCAAGAATGACCTCTAATGAGAGGGAAGTAAGATTTGGAGAGTTGTTGTCCCGAAACAGATTTATGTTCTCCACAAAAAAAATCGGGAGGAGTCTCTGTAACTCGGGTTGAGCTAAAAATTTATGAATAAATGCCCCAATATGTTACCTAACTTTCGTTAGTTCAGCACTTTTTGATTTGAGCAACAGAAGATGTTCAAAAAAATCGGTTTCTACCTGCTGGTATGTTTTGACAAATTTCTGCCATTATTTGCATTTGCTTCTTACTGATTCCTTTTTTAGCTCTCGTTTGGGGAATTAAGCTTTTTGAAGGAGTTGCTACATTAGCTTGTGTTTTTAGTGAAAATTCTTGTTGTTCCAAAGCTTTGCTAGGGGTCTAATATCTTTTGAATACACTAATGTTGCTAATGAAAATTGTGTGAAGTTTTGTATGAAGGAAAAAATTTCAGGTGTAGAGAGAGAGAGAGTGATGCAATGAGATGAAGAATGGGAAAAAGCTCAAGCTTGGGGATTCCACCATAGGTGTCACCCCAAGAAATATCCAAGAGGTACAAGCGTCAAAGCTTGGGGATGTCCAAGGCATCCCCTTCTTCATCAAATAAAAGCTTAGGTCTGTCTAGACACTTCATTTTTATTGTTTCATGCACAATTGTGTTGTTCTTGGAGCGTCTTAGTTTTCGTTTGTTTTTATTAGGTTGTTTAGTTTTCTTGAATAAAGTAGTTTGGACCCCCATTCTCGCTGTATTGTTTTGCAAATAAGTTGCTTGGTGTTGGAAAGGAGTAGTAAGTTCTTGCTTGAAGTGCAAGAGGAGTTTGCATTGACTGTGACTTAGACTTTAGCATGACATGCTAGGTGTTGTTTGGCATTATGCTTAGTGATTATTGCTCTAGCTTGGCTTGCTTCAAGTCATTGGGATTGCTTAGTGTGCCTTGAAGAAATTATGCGTTATTTTAGCATGCAAAAGCTTAGTATTGTGGTATTCTTCTTTGATGCTTTATTTGGGTTGACTTGGCACATGCTCACACCATGTTATCACTATGACAAGTCACCATTAGTCTCTATGATCATTTAGTCCTTGACTTGTAGTACCACTCTATGCTTTTATTAGTAATGCTTTGTTGCTCTGCATGATTATGGTCATTATGCTCTCTTAGTTGGTTGCTCCCAGTCTTTTGCTAGCCTCCACTTGTATGAGTAAGTTCTACTCATGCTTCCAACTCCTAAGAAACCAAGTTATTCCACAAACGTCCACTATAAACTCCTATGCATGGTATGTTACACCATTCCAAGTATATTCTTGTTTTTATCTATCTTCCAATTAAAAACTATTTTTTTATGTGAAAACTTAGTGATTAAAGCCCTCACGAACTTGATGGCACACTTTATATTCTTTGACCCTAATAAACTTGAACCATTGTGACATCTTTGTTGTATATGCTTGCACTTATACGTTGGAATTAGCGAGCAAGTGTTGTCACGTGGAACGTTTTAAACATTGCACTTGTACCTTATACTCACTTGATATCATGCTCTTTTGTCTATGGATGTCATTGGTGTGAAATAAAAAGAGAACTTGTAAGTCCATGGAGTTTGTATCCTGTGTTAGAGAAAGCACTTTGGGCCACTAGCCTAAGCCATGCCTAATCATGGTGGAAACTTGCAGCATCACCATAGTGAGCTATCTATGAAGCATCCTCAATAAAAGCTATGCATATAGTAAATAAAAAGATTGATGAGATGCTCATTGTCCGCTTGCCTTGTCATTTTGGTTATGGGAAAGCTCCTGTACCATGCGCAAGGGGTACCCCGTTGGCGGTTCTCAATGATATGCAAATACTTACAATGACAAGAACTTACCTATGACTGAAGTTGAGTAGCATGAGGTGTGGCCCTCGTATTCAAGAGACTTGAGATTGCCAACTTATACTTTGTCAAGCATATACTCCATTTTGTCACTTTAACCTTAATCACTTCAAGATGCTTATGATAGGGGCAATGAGGGCTGAAAGCTAATAATTACCATAATTTTTCGAAGCTCTTTTTGAAACTTAAAATCCCTGCTTCCTTTACAAAAAGGCCTTTCTTCTACCACTATTGAGTCTTCACCTTCTACCTTTAGGCACTATTAAGAGAGTATAGTTGTCATTACGTGCCTTTGTTCCAAAGCTTATTGATTGATGCATATTATGATATTACTTGTTCTTATACTATTTGTTTCTAGTCACCCCTGTGAACTTTGAAGGTGTCATATGCATCTATATTGCTACTCTATGAAGGACAAGATGATTTCCACTATGCTATGTTTTCTGTATGTGAAACAAACAAACGTTTTTCAATGCATATTATTCATGATATTTGTTTGTAGCTTGTCATGTTGCATGCATAGTTACTATGTTCTATTGTTAGAATTCCATCTTTCATGCACATATTTAGAGTTCTTTGATCCCAGCTTTCAATGCTTGCAAATGGTTGGATCTTTGTTGTGAGGGTGCATGTCACTTTGAAAATTATTCTTTTATCACTTACCTACTCGAGGACGAGCAGGAGTTAAGCTTGGGGATGCTTCATACGTCGGAAATGTATCTATAATTTTTTATGTTCCATGCTTGTTTAGTATCTACTTTGCTTTGCTTGTCTACACTTTGTGACCTGGATATGCCCTACGGTTTGCCCGATGTTAGTATACGGTCCGGCCGATGGAAGGCCCACTCGACGACTGCCAGTTCCATGATGCCTATGACATTTGGTACGTCTGAAGCCCATATGGACATGGACTCCAAAGCGCACAAGACAAGGAAACCTCAAGACTAGAGTTTGAATATAACATAACCTACTCGTCGATTGCAGGACATAGCCTCCCCATATATAAAGGCTAGGAGGGGCCAGCGAGGAGGGCACGCATACACAATACAGATCTACGGATCTGAGGCGACTCATACTTTCGCATACACACCACCATGCCAGTTGCATCTGCACCCTTGTAACTTCGGTTGCCGTAATCAAGCGAAGCGACAAGCGGGGTAGGGTTTTCCCTCAGGGGCACTGAACACAGGTAACCTTGTGTCCCGTGTTGCTTGTTTGCTAACCGTTCCACGATCTCCGACATCCCCATCTTCTCCAAAACCCAATTCCATAACAATGGGCATTGATGAGATTAAACCTCGTCAATTGGCGCCGTCTGGGAACTGGGGAGCTGATTGTCGATCGACGGTCCCATCACCTGCAATCTACGAGTCGTCGGCTCTCGAGGAACAAATCTGTAACGTTGATCAAATCTACAAGATCAAGAGTTTCAAGGTATTCGGCTACAGCCGGTTCATCCATTATCATGATCCATCAAGTTCACTCGAAGCACTAAGCAGAAGCTATACGTGCTGCGTACAAGCATGGAACAAAAGGATCCCACGTGACCTTGTTTCAAAGAAGAAGAGAAGGCATGGCGATTCCCAGGAAGAGAAGCGATCTGGAGTCTCCAGATCCCTGGACGAGTATTCCTATTACTTTTATTCTAGGGGGGAAATAGATCCATCAACCAGCTCCGTTTCTGCTAAAAATTGAAATTGATGGCAAAGGTTCAAGTGCAGTACAAATACATCATGAGCTTATATCAGAATACACCTACCACGTATGCAATGGAGACCACGTAAACACCAATCAGTCATGGTCTCGTGGATTGATATAGTGCATGTTTGCATCAACCAAGTATTATTCCGGGGAGATTTATCATCCTGGTGTACCGACACGACGATTTTTTCGCGATAGACTACATCCGCTACGTCGACCCGTTTCACTAGACGCCGCATGACTCGCCGCGTCGCTCTCGAATCGGTCGACTCCGGCTCGGGGTTGTCCCGACTCTTCCACATAGACATCGTCCGCGCGACTTCATCAACTGGACAACACGTCCATTGCGTCGACTCTACATCAGCGACTCGCTGACCATAGGCTCCGGTGACCCGCTATGGTCTTCGGCTCCAAATGACTCGGGGCTCGGGGGATCCCTCCGCCGCGTGACCAGGCGTGGCCTTCGGCTCCAACAACCCGCTGCGGTCTTCGGCTCCGCCGAACCCTTCGGCTGCGGTGACCCGCTGCATTGTTCGGATGCGACGACCCGATGCGATCTTCGACTGCTATGGCCCATTACAGTCTCCGGATGCGGAAATTCGTCATCACCATGCGACTCTGGTCGCCGCGTCGACTCGTCGCCGCGCATGACCCATTGCCACGTCGACTACATGTCCGCTACATAACTCTCGGCGCCATGTTGATTACTCGTCGGCATCGGTCTCACGACCTGCCTGATTTTGACTCGGCGATCGCTCGATTTTTGGCTCTAATGACTCGGGGCTTCGCCCTTTGGCGACCAGCCGCGACTTGGCTCTGTGACCGGTGTGGTCTTGACTCGGGGCTCCCTCGGCATCGATAACCCGATCGGCTTTACTGCGATGACCCGACATCGCCGGATGTGGAGCTACTTCACCATCAACTCCGAGCGTCACTGCTATGACCGTGGTCCGCGCGTCGACTTCGTCCGCTTGACCGCTACCGTGTCAACCGCCATGACAACCAACAAAGCTAAGTTTCCTCTACTTAGAGTTGATTTCCTTCTTAACTTCCTTTTCAAAACACTCGGGGTTGCTCCCTCTTGAGTAACCTAAGGTGCCATCGGCTCCACTTTCGAGCACCTCGAGCGCGACAGCCCGAGTAGTTGATTACGCACGATCGTCGAATCCTTGAACTCGAGTGCCTCGGCAAGGTCTTGAGACTAAGGGTAATCAGGCTAACGAAAAGGCCTAGCATACGGTGCAACAGTGTCGACTCGATCGGCACCAGAATCTTACTGTACAAGCCAAAAGGAAAATATTCTTTACAAGATACAAGTACTTCACAATTTTTTTTATTTTATGCAGCTTACAAGGACGTCAAATGCACCGAGCTATTCTATTGGGTCCTCCAACGGAGTTGACCAGTGCCAATCACGTCAACAGACGCCGAGACATGAGTCGAAGCATTCCTCGGATGAACACATCAAATATTGACAAAAGCGGCGCTGGCCATGCACCCGACAGAAGAAACGGCGTCGACTTCACCCGCAACGTCGAGTCCTTCTGGCTAAAATGCCGCATCACTCCGCTATGTTGACTCCTGGCTCCTTATGCATGAGACGCTGACTCGATGCACTTCCGGGTCAGTGGTTTCTCCTCGCATGAGTCTCCACTCGAGTCTGCGACTCGACTAGACACTCGGGACTGCTCCTATCAGGAGCACTGGTCGCGCACCCGATGTACTTCCGGATCAGCGGTACGCCCACGAGATTGTCGACTACGTCTACAAGATACAAGACTCGAGTCTCTGCCCGAGTCTACGACTCCGCCACACACTCGGGGGCTACTCCTATCGGCGGTCGCGCACCCGATGTACTTCCAGGTCAGCGGTACGACCACGATATTGCCGACTACAACTCTACGATACAAGACTCGAGTCTTTGCCCGAGTCTATGACTCCGCCAGACACTCGGGGGCTACTCCAAACTGGAGCGCTGATCGCGCATACAGAAGATCTTCGAGTGGCACGCTTCGATTCCTCACTCGAATCAACGATTCGACTAAGGACTCGGGGTCTACTTCTATCGGAGGCGGCCGTGCACCAGTATGATTAAAGGTACTACACCTCTAAACCATTTCTTCGAGTCCTACGTCGAGTCTGCGACTCCACTACGGACTCGGGGGATACTCCCATAAGGAGGATGGATTCAAGCATCTGAAAAATTTGTGTCCTACGGACCGGAAGACGAATAATGGCTGAATTAAAGTCTCCGCTCGAGTCTACGACTCGAGTAGACACTCGGGGGCTACTCCCATAGGGAGCGCTGGTCGCGCACCCTATGAATTCTTCGAGTGCGATCCTTCGGATCAGCATGCAAAAAATTTCGGCAACTCTGCCCTAATTGACGCTAAGTGAGCAACGTTCTCCTTGGTCACCCGAAACACCTCCGCGGTGATAAACATTCAGATGTTGTGTCTGCGACGCAAAGATAAGACCTACAGATACCATCGGATGGCCTGGTAACGCACACCACTGTGCTCTGCTAGTAAGAATCCGTGCCAACAGGCACGATGAAAAATCTGGTCGGACGCGTTGGGTACATCGTTTAAAACCACTGGGATTCTACTCATGTAAGCCCTCAACGGCCTGAGTCGAATTACGCCAGCATCTGTTCCGAGTTCGAGTCGAGGGACTCGAATCTGAAGAAGATCGTGTTTTTTTGGCCTAAGACAATTAAGCGACCTGATGCATCGGAGAGTCGCACACGCATCAACAATCCCTACACTAAAATCATTCACTAAACAAACCGAGATAGTTGCACCGAAGGATTGAAGAGTCCTCGGTAGAATCTATGATTATTTGAACACTCGAGAACTCTTGACATGGATATGCCTACTTGGTGCCCGATGTTAGTATACCTGGTCCAGCCGCGGAAGGCCCACTCGACGACCTGCCAGGGTCCATGACGCCTATGACATTTCGGCTGATACGAAGTCCATATGGACATGGACTCCAAAGCGCACAAGACAAGGAAACCTCAAGACTAGAGTTTGAATACAACTTGTAACCTACTCGTGTCAGTACCCGAGACCTAGCCTCCCCATATATAAAGGCTAGGAGGGGCCAACGAGGAGGGCACGTACACGATAGACAGATCTACAGATCTAGACGACGACTCATACTTTCGCATACACACCACCACGCCAGATTGCATCTGCGTACCCTTGTAACTTTCGGTTCCGCCGTAATCAAGAGCAGACAAGCAGGAGTAGGGTTTTCCCTCCGGGGGCCTAAACCTGGGTAAACCTTGTGTCCCCGTGTTGCTTGTCTGCTAACCGTTCCACGATCTCCACCATCCCCATCTTCTCCAAAACCCAAGTCCATAACAATGGACATTGATGAGATTAAACCTCGTCACTTTGTGGTGCTTTTTACATGTTTTCTGGTACTAACCTATTAACAAGTTGCCACAGTGACAGTTGCCTGTTTTCTGCTGTTTTTGGTTTCAGAAAAGTTAGTAAAGAAATATTCTCGGAATTGGACGGGACAAACGTCAAAGTCAATTACTTTCCGTGGGGAACAAAAAGTCCAGAGGGGAGAGGAGGAAGCGTGCCAGGGCGGCCAAACCCCCCAGGCGCGACCAGGGGTGGGTCCACGCCTGGGTAGGGTTTGGCCCTCTTGGTCGCCTCCTCGGCCTCCCCCTTCACCTATAAGAAGCCCCCGATGCAGAAACCCTAAACACCCGATCAAATCTCCACGAAACCGTCTATAGCTGCCGCCACCATCGTCCCTAGATCAGGGGGGGGGACCTGAAGTTCTTCCTAGCACCCTGCCGGAGGGGAGATCATCCCGGAGGCCTTCTCTCCGGTATGATGCGTGTGTAATTCCACCTTGGACTATGAGTCCATGTAGTATCTAGATGGTTGTATCTCCTCCTTTGTGCTTTCATGTATAGATCTTGTGAGCTCCGTTAATGATCAAGATCTAATATATTTGTAATCATGCATGTTGTGTTTGCGGGGATCCGATGGATATTGAGATTATTAAGTTGGTTTGATTGATGATTTTGTCTTTATGATTCTATCATGTCTGTGTTATTTGTGATCTTGCATGCTCTCCGTTGTTAGTAGCTATCTTGACCAAGTAGTTGCTAGTGACTCCAAGAGGAGGTATTTACGCTCGATAGTGGGTTCATGTCTCTAGTTTCCAAGGAAGTGATAATAAGAGCATCTCCGATGACATAAAACTTTGGCTGTAAAACCACTTGCCAGCGTTGTATCACGTTTGCCTTGTGGATTCGGCAAAAGACATCTGTAAAAGCAGGTTTAGCGGCATAAAAATAAGCGCAAAGGCAGTATTTGTAAAATGCAGCGCGCGCATAGATGGCGCTAGAAAAATGAACACAAATATGATCAAAGCACAAAGATAGATGATCAATCCACATAGTTCATCAAACAAGCAAGCACAAAGTTCAAAAGCATGCAAAATAAACATGTTCATCGATGTTCACAAACACATCGCCACAAAAAGCTCACATAGCCATATGAAACATCAATCATGCTTCATCCTCCTCATCATCCATCTCCTTCTCTTCGCCATCCTCTTTGCCTTCATCAACTTGTCCTTGAGCATGTTCATCAACGTGAGCTTGAGCATCTCCCGTGACACCCATGCCACCCATGTTCATCATAGTTGCCATGAAACCCCCGGGAGCGACATTCATGCCACCCATGCCTCCGTAGTCACTTGAAGTCGGTGGTGCACCATAGCCTCCCATGCCACCATAGCCTCCCATGCCACCCATGCCACCAAAGCCTCCCATGCCTCCCATGCCTCCCATGCCACCCATGCCACCCATGCCACCCATACACATCCTCTTTTGAGCCAAGATTTGGTCACGCATCATGTTGATGTACTCCACTTGCCTTGCATCGAGGTTGGAGGTTTCCATGAACATGAACTTCTTCTCTTAAATCCATGAGGCGTTGTTGCTCTTCCATGGCGACCTTCTTCTCCTCCAAAGCAAGTCGCCTCTCTTCAACACTTATGCCTTGGCGCCTCGTCGCCAAGTCCATGGACCTCTCCTTCTTGCGCTCTCCGTCGTTTCCTTCTTGCATCCGCATGATAGACATAACCGCCTTTGTCAAATCGTCCTCTCCTCCCGCCTTCTTTTTTGCTTCCTTGGCTTGCTTTCTTCCAATGGGGCGCTTGCCTTTGGGAATGGAGCATGGAGTGGCGGTTCTCTTGCCGTCTCCACTTGTGGCGTCCTCCTCATCCACCTTTTGAGCCTCATATGTTTCCTTGATAGCTTGATTTGGCACAAAAAAGACATCACGGTTCTTCCACTTCTCCTCGTTCTCAAGCTCGCGATATGGAACACAAGGTGAATGCCTTCCCTTTGATCACATTGCCTCTCTTGCCTAGCTTCCCTTCTCCTCGATACATGTTCATAATGGAGGTCAGCTACACGCAAGAAAGAGAGTAGAGATGAGATCAATTTCATGTGAGGCAAATACATGTGACAAGAGTACATATGACGAGAGGATGAGCTCAATTTTACCTTTGTATGTTCGTCTCCGCCACTTTCCTTGGCCCTTTCATAGCTCGCCACGCATCCCGCACTTTGACAATCGGTGCTAATTGGCGACCACCTTGATCGAAGAACGATCGGTCCTTTCAATGCCACTCTTGTTGCGCTTGTCAAAGTACTCCTTCATCACGAGCCCAATAGGTATCTCTATCTTGGTCCGCCAGCAGTCGCATCCATTCTCACATTGCACCATGTTTTGCAAAGCAAAACATCCTCGGCGATAATTGTAGTTCGCGATCTTCCCTTGTATGGCTCAATCAACCCCTCTCCTCATCATCAAATGGCTCTTCCTCCTCTTCTTCCTCCACATAGTTGTTGGATGAGACATTCATTGTGTCCATGAATGTCTCATTGTCCACACTACATTGTGATTGATCACATCAAACACACCATCCAACATCAAATACACAAAGATGAGCAAAAAGATGAGTTTTTACCTTGTGGTCGTTTCATCGAACACCTCGTGCGCGGCTTCGGGCGTGGCGAAATTGGCTTGGGGGCCTTAGTAGCCGGTGGCTGAATGGCCGGCTTAGTGCAGCAGCCTTGTGGGACTTTGGGTGGCGATGGCCTTCCTCCTTGTTTTCTTGTGCAATGGCGACAGGCGCTTGTTGGCCGCCTTCTTACAGCTCTGCGGCGGAATCGCGCGTGGCGAAAGTTATGCGCCGTGATCCTCGGCAAGTGAAAAGCCAGCAGCGGGCCGCTAGGGTTCCGCGAAAAAGCGCGAAAGAAGGTGGCCGCGTCGATCCGTGGCCTTCCGGTAGCGAA
This sequence comes from Avena longiglumis, assembly GCA_030063025.1. Lineage (NCBI taxonomy): Eukaryota > Viridiplantae > Streptophyta > Magnoliopsida > Poales > Poaceae > Avena > Avena longiglumis. The sequence goes on from CP125974.1 coordinate 99,231,288, forward strand.
GGTGTCTGACAGCGTCGGTGGGGTGCAGATGGCCGTCCATCGCCGGCGCGAGGCGGGAGGGGCGGGCGCAGGATTCTTCTGATGGCGGTTGCGACTTCAGCAGCGTCGCTCGCGTTTCAGTAGCGTCAACAGGAGCTATAGATCTAGCGCTCGGGATAGCACAAATAAGGCACGCTGAAAATTTATTTTGGGCACGCGATATTTTTGCGCCGCTGCTGGAGCGCCGAAAACAAGGCGCCGCGCGCTAAAAAAGCGGTTTTTTGGGCATGCGCCATATTTAGCGCCGCTGCAGGAGATGCTCTAATCTCTTCGGTTCTAGAAAAGTTTCTTCAACGAAATGACTTGCCATCCAAATACACACACCTATGTGCAAGTTATTTTGAAATTTATTTTGAAATTTCTATGGTTAGATCAAACTATGGTCAAATCGGCACCAAAGAAACACACGTGAGACCAATCAGAGAAGAGAAAACAGCATCCCACGACTCATCCCACCGAAATTAATCTCGTCCCTTTATTCCAGCATGATCCAACCGTCCACCTCTCCTTTCTCTCTCCTTATCCATCCTCTCTCTCTCTCCTAATTACTCCACCACGCACACCCATCTCCTGCACCCAGCGCTCGGCCTATCTGCATGCGAGCGTCAGTGGCCGAGCTGCAGCGGCTGGATGGTGCATGGGGCCACGGCGGCTGGCGCAGGGCCCCTCCGCACACAGCGCAACGCTCCTGCATCGGGCGAGCGGCATTGGGCGAGCGGCAGCGGATCGACGGCGGACGGCGCATGGGGCCACGACGGACGACATACTCCACGGCGCATCTCCAATTCCAATCACGGGAGTAGAAGAAACGCGGAGAGCCATGTGTGTCGAAGTTTCCGTAGTGAACTACCGGACCGGAAGCACCGCGTTGTTGTTAGCTGTAATAAATGGTGTTTCCCAATTCCACCTCCCTTGTTCTTTCCGTGACACAGTACTCCGATCCTCTCGATATAATCAAACTAATTCATCGTCGTCCCCGTAACTGCATACACAGAAGCAAGCTAGTCATGGGCGCCGCCGTAGACGCTGGTCTGGATACAGTGGCGACGGTTGCGCAGCTGGCAGGGACGGCGGCGTCCCACCTGTCCACGGCTAAGGTCGTCGGCGGGATCATAAAAATGATCTTGGAGCTGGCCCAGACGGCCCGCCGGAACAAGAAAGAGTGTAAGCAGCTTGCTGGCCGCGTCCGGATGATCTTGGATCTGCTGCCGTACTTGCAGGGTCTGGAGGAGACGGAGACACGGGCGCCGCTGGAGGCGCTGGCCGCCACGCTCCCGGAGGCGCTAGAGCTCGTCAAGTCTTGCCAGGGCGGTAGCATGGTCGGCCGGGTCTTCACGTCGAACCTGCGGGCCAGCGAGTTGGCCGACGTCCAGGGCCAGATCGACTTCTACCTTCGCGTCTTCCCCATGAGCAGCCACATCGCCATCAGCGCCGTCCTTGACCGACTTCTTCGAATCGAAACCGCCGCGTCGTCCCGAATCTCCACGAGCCTACCACCGCCAGCCTCCCACCAGCCGGTGCCGGTCGTCCCTGGGGAGGCGCCGAAGGATGATATAACGTGGGCGATGGTCGCGGCCGCGAGCACTGTTTCCTTCGTCTGCAAAACCGCCGGGGTGGTAGTGTACAAGGCCATGCTTCAGGACGGTCGGCACGTGGCCATCAAGAGCTACGACGGCGACGAGGCGGCGTTCCGCGCGGAGCTCTTCGTCGTCTCCAGTCTCCGCCACCAGCACATCGTCCGCCTGCTCTGCTGGTGGGAGGGCGACGGCAATCGCCTGCTCGTCTACGAGTACGTGGGCAGCGGCACGCTCAGATCCCACCTGAGACTGAGTCGTGGTGGAGAGTGCACGTCTTGGAGCACGCGCATGGAGGTGCTGCTGGCCGCGGCACGCGCCATCGAACACCTCCACCGCCACGCCATCGTCCACGGCAACATCGGTTCGGACCACATCCTTCTGGACGCGAGCCGGAAGCCGTGCGTGTCCGGCTTCGGCGCCTCGGTCGTGAACGCCGTCGGAAGCCGCACAGCAGGCCGTCTCGAGTCGGCGGCCGCGGGCGATGCGCAGCTTCGGCGTCGTCATGCTAGAGGTGTTGACCGGGAGGGAGCCGATTCTGAGTATCTGCAAGGAGGAGGGAAAGAAGGGCGAGGTGGACGTGACCTTGGAGTCCTTCGCGCTCCCGAGCATTAAGGCCGGGAAGCTTGGGGATGTGTTGGACATCCGGCCAGCCGCAGAGCCAACACCGCGGCAGCTAAAGGCGCTCAAGATGGTGGCAGACATGGCCGCACGTTGTGTGTCCCCATCTTCTTCTCCACCGGGGACGGGGAAGGAGAAGGAGCCCACTATGTCGGACGTTGTGGCCCACCTCAAAGAAGCGCACGAGATTATCTCGAGCGATGACACGAACAAATTAGCATTTGCCGTAGTTTGCCTTTGCTTTGCATTATCGCTTTATCGGGGCTCGCTACTGTCGTTTTCTTTTTCTTTGTTGTTGCTAGCGGGGCTATTAATTTTCTGTGGAAACTAATCTTGTTATTAGTAGTGCTAGACTAGCACTATGGCCAACTCTTTATATGGGAAGGAAATCTTATACGACCTAGGTCGTACCATCCAGACCGTGGACCCAATCATCCGTTTGACACGTAGCGTTTTCAATCTCAAAATCTTTCTGGTCTCAGTTATTCCCTAATTCCACTAATCAAATCCCCAAAGGCCCAAATCGAGTTCCCTTCTCCAGCATCCTCTCGTCGCCGCCGTGATACCCATGCTCACCAGGTTGCGGATCACGGGCGCTGCTGCTCCCTCGGCCCATGGCCAAGCTCCTTCGCCCGTGGCACCACCATGCCATGGACAATCTCCACCACACACGTGCAGGTTCCTTCATGACGGCATCGCTGGCACCACGGGCGCCTAGGCAAACCGACCATCCTCCTCGACGTCTTCGCTCGGGCCAGTACGACGGATCGCCCCAACTGCTTGGCCCCGTCTGCCATGGTGTTGCCTTCTCTGTTCACTAGGACTAGCTGAGGATAGTGATGCTCTATTATTTTTCTTCTGAATTTTCTTCCTCTCTCTTACGGAATGTAATGCTTCCTGTTGTATGAATGAATGAATTGATGTACACTATGACATTTGGTTGCAGCATACGAGATTTGACAAAATATCCAGGTAACAATCTTCAGGTAGTAAATAACAATATTTAGGCCGTTCCATGGATCAACTTCCATGTCCGTTCCATGGCCGCCCGCCAAGATGTCGTCGTCCTCGAGATATCAATCTCCATCTTGAGCGCCGTCGCAAAGAAAAAAGGGGCAGGAAGATGAAATTGGGGAACAAGGGCTCAGAGACCAGAAACGCTTTAAGATTGGTAACTCTACGTGTCAAACGGACGAGTGGGTCCATGATCCGGATGGTACGACCCAGGTCGTATAAGATTTCCTTCCCTTTATATGTGCTGACTTCTAGATTTATATTTTTATCCATATCTGTTGTATGTGGTAGCAGGAAATATACATTCATACGGCTCCAAATAAAATGCTACATACAATATCATGAGTAAAAAAAGCATTTTAAATTTGTAGATGGATGCTCATTTAAAATATATTATAGACCATATTTGTTGTTTCTGCTAGGTGCTACTATTGTTGAGCTCTCAATCACTATGATATGTTATTGGTCATCAGCATCACATATAGAATACGCTAAAGTTGTATGTTACTCCTATGTGTTTGTGTTTGCCATGTATTTGTCTTCAGTGGAGCTTGAGGTTCTGCTAGTCTAGGTGACTGACAAATGGATAAATAATGGTCTCCATACTGACCAACCTGTTGCCACAAGTCTCATGGGGAACTATACTCTGTTACTTTGCTGCTGTGGTTCTTTGTGTTCAGGATGGGTGTACAGATTATGCTTGCAGATAAATTATTTTCCATCTAGATACTGCCCGGTAACATTTCATTTATTTAACTATATATTGAGGCGTTGATCTTATAGCTTTGTAGTTGGAACTCTTACATTAATGTACACACAGTATGAATGAACTTCAGTTCAGAGAATCGAGTGTGTTTCAGGTTAATAATCTGTTCTCAGGCTCACCCAACAAAACGATAGTAATTATGTTTCATCTTGCTGGATCCATTGGGACCTCGAAGCATCAGCAGCCCAAGTTAATGAACCGTAATATTGAGTATATACACAACTTAACAACTACTGTATTCCATGCAAGAAATGCATTTTGTTGTGTTATGATTTTCTGCTCTGTCCATTAAGTTTGACCTGTACTGCTATTTTTGTATCTACAGAAGCATAGTTCTCAGTATATTATTCAGATTACTTGTGTAGTTTCCGAGGATGATACTAACAACCATTTTGCAACTGACAACCGCAGTATGGGTGCTGCAAGCCACCGTCATCATGCGGATATAACTACATTAACGAGACAGCCTGGTCCTCGGCAGGGGCGGAGCTGGAAGGCGTAGAAGTCCGGTGCTAATGCTTCCTAGTGGTGCTAATTATATAGGCTTTTCCTAATTTAGTCTTGAAAATTAACAAATCTTGGTTGCAGTTCAGCTGCTCAGCCGGTGCTACAGCACCTGTAGCACCAGGCGGGGATCCGCCTCTGGTCCTCGGTCACCAATACCCCGATGGCCGACCCTGACTGCTACAAGTGGAGCAACGACCAGCAGACGCTCTGCTTCGGGTGCGACTCGTGCAAGGCGGGCGTCCTCGCGGGCATCAAGAAGAGCTGGCGCAAGGTCGCCATCATCAACATCGTCGTGCTGATCATCCTCGTCATCGTGTACGTCGCCGGCTGCGCCGCCTTCCGCAACGCCAAGAGGATGGACAACGACGAGTCGTACGGCATGGCGAGGATGACCAAGTCTCGGCCGAGCAGGTTCCAGTTCTAGGCTATGACAAAACCAGAAGCCTCCGCCTGTACAAAATCTTGGCCTAAATTATATTTCTTGCTGAAATGTGGGAAGTCTCGAATGTTGTGGGGTGAACACCTAGAGTTGGCTGGTGCAAAACGGAAGTTCTTGTATGGAAATTTTAGGGTGGTGTTTGGGTTTTGTGACTACTTTGGTGTTTAGGATAGGTCTATTCTGTATTATTCTGCACTTAGAGATGTATTATTATGACTATTGTGGTACAAGATGAGGTTTCTAAGAACAAGATGAGTTGCTTCGGTCAGGGATGTATTATTCAGCACTTCGAGATTCTGATTTGTCAATTTCCTTAGAAGACTGTTATTTTTCTAGGACTATCATATGGCAATAGATTTGTGTTGTTATGCTAGCTAATGCTGGGGCTCGTAGTATGGGCTAATTTCAGCCCCATTTGGGCGCAAATATTTGAAGCCCATTAGTTAAGCATCTTGGCCCCAAACGGCAGAGCCACAGCCAAAATAAAGAGAAAGCAAATCATCTGCTGGAGAACAACCGATCTAGATCCTCTTCTCGGACGTCTCTGGTCGTCTGCACCCTGTGATCCAAAAATTGTTAGGGTTAAATCCTATAGCTGGTGGAAGGGAAGGTTGCGGGTGATGTGCGATCCTTTGATTAAGTTGCTGCTTCTCCCGTGATGGGGATGGAGGTGGTAGATATGGTGGTCTTGGGAACTATGCTGCCAATCGAGGTCGTGGGCGACATGTTGATATGTCGAAAACGTATCTATAATTTTTTATGTTCTATGCTTGTTTAGTATCTACTTTGCTTTGCTTGTCTACACTTTGAGGTGCTTTTTTACATGTTTTATGTTACAAACCTATTAACAAGTTGCCACAGTGCCAGTTGCCTGTTTTCTGCTGTTTTTGGTTTCAGAAAAGTTAGTAAAAAAATATTCTCGGAATTGGACGGGACAAACGTCAAAGTCCATTACTTTTCGTGGAGAACAAGAAGTCCAGAGGGGAGACGAGGAAGCGTGTCAAGGCGGCCACCCCCCCTCTGAGGCGCGGCCAAGGGTCGGCCCGCGTCTGGGTAGGGTTCCCCCCCCCTGGTCGCCTCCTCGGCCTCCCCCTTCGCCTATAAGAAGCCCCCGATGCAGAGAACCTAAACACCGATCAAATCTCCACGAAACCGTTTGTAGCCACCGCCACCATCGTCCCTAGATCGAGGGGGGGGGATCTGAAGTTCTTCCCGGCACCCCGCCGGAGGCGAGATCATCCCGGAGGCCTTCTCTCTGGTATGATGCGTGAGTAGTTCCACCTTGGACTATGGGTCCATGTAGTAGCTAGATGGTTGTATCTCCTCCTTTGTGCTTTCATGTATAGATCTTGTGAGCTCCTTTCATGATCAAGATCTAATCTATTTGTAATTTTGCATGTTGTGTTTATGGAACTGATGGATATTGAGATTATTAAGTTGGTTTGATTAATGGTTTTGTCTTTATGATTCTATCATGTCTGTGTTGTTTGTGATCTTGCATGCTCTCTGTTGTTAGTAGCTATCTTGGCCAAGTAGTTGCTAGTGACTCCAAGAGAGGGTATTTATGCTCGATAGTGGGTTCATGCCTCTAGTTTCCAAGGAAAGTGACAATAATCTCTTCGGTTTTAGATGTGCTATTGCTACTAGGGAGAAAACAATGGTCACTTGTTTATGGAACATGTCGACTGTTTACCTGACACACTTTGCTTAAAGCAGCTGTCTGTTGCTTGCAACTTAATACTGGAGGGGGTTCGGATGATAACCTGAAGGTGGACTTCTAGTCATAGATGTAGTTGGATGGCGGTCTATGTATCTTGTTGTATTGCCTAATCAAATCTCATAGGATCTTTCTGACTAGTAATTGTATTGTTATGCCTTGCTCAGTTTCTACCAATTGCCCTGCTGTAATTTGTTTACCCTTCATGCCATGTTGTTTATCTAAGGAGAGCACCTCTAGTGAATTATTGACCCCGGTCCAATCTTTACCATTGATACATCTTCAACTGTTACTTGTTTACTTGCTGTAAATCACTTCCACACCATACGTTTAATCCTTTGTTACAGCAAACCCGTGAGCTTGACAACCTCACTGTTAGTTGGGGCAAAGTCTTGAGTTGGGTATCCACGTTACTAGCAACACCTGTGTGACGTTTTCTTCCTCCTACTGGTTCGATAACCTTAGTTTCTTACTGAGGGAAGACTTGCTGCTGTGCTGCTTCACACCTTGCTCTTGGGGTTCCCAACAGACTCCACATCAAGCACCAAGTTCTCTGGCGCCATCAAGGAGTCATCAACAAGTTTTTTGGCGCCGTTCCCGGGGAGTCTAAGGACGTCTTCATAAGGGGAGTCCTCCACTTCCTTTCTCTTTACTTTGTTTCTTTTGCTTGGTTTTGTTTGCCTCTTTTCAAAAAAACCCAAAACATTAGTCTAGTTTGGTTTGCTTTCTTTATTCAAAAACACAAAAAAATTAGTTCCTGATCTAGTTGCCACCTTGCTCTAGATCAGCATGTTGTTCCCCAAGTTCTTCCTGAAAGATCTTGCAATAGGTAGTGGCTCCATAATTGGGAAAGATAATATTGAAGAATTCTTTAGTTATGTTAGCAAGCATGAGGATATTGAGGATAAATCTATAGCAGAGCTTGCTCCTAATTATGAAATTGCTTCAGCTTCTTTAGTTTATATGTTGGAGGCTAGGTTTGTTTGCCTTAACCCTATGATGCAGATTTTGTTCTTAAAACTAAAAGAAGAAAAGAATGCCGAAAAGAGAGATTTTATTTTTGAAACTTTACTCAAAGAGTTTCATGATGTTGCTAGGAAAGCCAAAAAGGTCTTTGAGTGTTTCAATATGATAGGCTCATGTGTAGATGTTATGGGTACTTCATATAAAACAAAGCCTAGAGATGAATTTAAGATATCCATACCCTTTAAGCTTGTTGGGATGCATGAGGCCTTTGAAAAGAATTTTGATTGGATTGTTCATAAAAATCCTTTTGATGAAAGTAGTAAACCAAAGAGAGACGATAAAGGATCCTCCAAAACTCATTTGGATGAGATACCTCTCATAGTTGAAAACTTTGCAAGTATTGATCTCAATTCTTCATTTGAAAATACTTGATTCTTCTTGCTTCTTGTGCCTAACTTAAAGGCGTTATAAAAAAGTACTTGTTGGAAGATAACCCAAGAGTTTCCTTGAGTCTTGAAAGTTATTACTTCCGTAATAACCTCTTCTTATCCTTTTTTGTTTGCTTTTTGTGCCAAGAATGACCTCTAATGAGAGGGAAGTAAGATTTGGAGAGTTGTTGTCCCGAAACAGATTTATGTTCTCCACAAAAAAAATCGGGAGGAGTCTCTGTAACTCGGGTTGAGCTAAAAATTTATGAATAAATGCCCCAATATGTTACCTAACTTTCGTTAGTTCAGCACTTTTTGATTTGAGCAACAGAAGATGTTCAAAAAAATCGGTTTCTACCTGCTGGTATGTTTTGACAAATTTCTGCCATTATTTGCATTTGCTTCTTACTGATTCCTTTTTTAGCTCTCGTTTGGGGAATTAAGCTTTTTGAAGGAGTTGCTACATTAGCTTGTGTTTTTAGTGAAAATTCTTGTTGTTCCAAAGCTTTGCTAGGGGTCTAATATCTTTTGAATACACTAATGTTGCTAATGAAAATTGTGTGAAGTTTTGTATGAAGGAAAAATTTGTGTAGAGAGAGAGAGTGATGCAATGAGATGAAGAATGGGAAAAAGCTCAAGCTTGGGGATTCCACCATAGGTGTCACCCCAAGAAATATCCAAGAGGTACAAGCGTCAAAGCTTGGGGATGTCCAAGGCATCCCCTTCTTCATCAAATAAAAGCTTAGGTCTGTCTAGACACTTCATTTTTATTGTTTCATGCACAATTGTGTTGTTCTTGGAGCGTCTTAGTTTTCGTTTGTTTTTATTAGGTTGTTTAGTTTTCTTGAATAAAGTAGTTTGGACCCCCATTCTCGCTGTATTGTTTTGCAAATAAGTTGCTTGGTGTTGGAAAGGAGTAGTAAGTTCTTGCTTGAAGTGCAAGAGGAGTTTGCATTGACTGTGACTTAGACTTTAGCATGACATGCTAGGTGTTGTTTTGGCATTATGCTTAGTGATTATTGCTCTAGCTTGGCTTGCTTCAAGTCATTGGGATTGCTTAGTGTGCCTTGAAGAAATTATGCGTTATTTTAGCATGCAAAAGCTTAGTATTGTGGTATTCTTCTTTGATGCTTTATTTGGGTTGACTTGGCACATGCTCACACCATGTTATCACTATGACAAGTCACCATTAGTCTCTATGATCATTTAGTCCTTGACTTGTAGTACCACTCTATGCTTTTATTAGTAATGCTTTGTTGCTCTGCATGATTATGGTCATTATGCTCTCTCTTAGTTGCTCCCAGTCTTTTGCTAGCCTCCACTTGTATGAGTAAGTTCTACTCATGCTTCCAACTCCTAAGAAACCAAGTTATTCCACAAACGTCCACTATAAACTCCTATGCATGGTATGTTACACCATTCCAAGTATATTCTTGTTTTTATCTATCTTCCAATTAAAAACTATTTTTTTATGTGAAAACTTAGTGATTAAAGCCCTCACGAACTTGATGGCACACTTTATATTCTTTGACCCTAATAAACTTGAACCATTGTGACATCTTTGTTGTATATGCTTGCACTTATACGTTGGAATTAGCAGAACCGTGTTGTCACGTGGAACGTTTTAAACATTGCACTTGTACCTTATACTCACTTGATATCATGCTCTTTTGTCTATGGATGTCATTGGTGTGAAATAAAAAGAGAACTTGTAAGTCCATGGAGTTTGTATCCTGTGTTAGAGAAACGCCTGGGCCACTAGCCTAAGCCATGCCTAATCATGGTGGAAACTTGCAGCATCACCATAGTGAGCTATCTATGAAGCATCCTCAATAAAAGCTATGCATATAGTAAATAAAAAGATTGATGAGATGCTCATCCGCTTGCCTTGTCATTTTGGTTATGGGAAAGCTCTGCACCATGCGCAAGGGTACCTCACATGTTCTCAATGATATGCAAATACTTACAATGACAAGAACTTACCTATGACTGAAGTTGAGTAGCATGAGGTGTGGCCCTCGTATTCAAGAGACTTGAGATTGCCAACTTATACTTTGTCAAGCATATACTCCATTTTGTCACTTTAACCTTAATCACTTCAAGATGCTTATGATAGGGGCAATGAGGGCTGAAAGCTAATAATTACCATAATTTTTCGAAGCTCTTTTTGAAACTTAAAATCCCTGCTTCCTTTACAAAAAGGCCTTTCTTCTACCACTATTGAGTCTTCACCTTCTACCTTTAGGCACTATTAAGAGAGTATAGTTGTCATTCTGTGTGCACTGTTCCAAAGCTTATTGATTGATGCATATTATGATATTACTTGTTCTTATACTATTTGTTTCTAGTCACCCCTGTGAACTTTGAAGGTGTCATATGCATCTATATTGCTACTCTATGAAGGACAAGATGATTTCCACTATGCTATGTTTTCTGTATGTGAAACAAACAAACGTTTTTCAATGCATATTATTCATGATATTTGTTTGTAGCTTGTCATGTTGCATGCATAGTTACTATGTTCTATTGTTAGAATTCCATCTTTCATGCACATATTTAGAGTTCTTTGATCCCAGCTTTCAATGCTTGCAAATGGTTGGATCTTTGTTGTGAGGGTGCATGTCACTTTGAAAATTATTCTTTTATCACTTACCTACTCGAGGACGAGCAGGAGTTAAGCTTGGGGATGCTTCATACGTCGGAAATGTATCTATAATTTTTTATGTTCCATGCTTGTTTAGTATCTACTTTGCTTTGCTTGTCTACACTTTGTGACTGGATATGCCCTACGGTTGCCCGATGTTAGTATACCTGGTCCAGCCCGATGGAAGGCCCACTCGACGACCTGCCAGGTTCCATGATGCCTATGACATTTCGGCTGATACGAAGCCCATATGGACATGGACTCCAAAGCGCACAAGACAAGGAAACCTCAAGACTAGAGTTTGAATATAACTTGTAACCTACTCGTGTCAGTACCCGGGACATAGCCTCCCCATATATAAAGGCTAGGAGGGGCCAACGAGGAGGGCACGCACAACAGATGATCTACGATCTAGACGACTCATACTTTCGCATACACACCACCATGCCAGATTGCATCTGCGCACCCTTGTAACTTCTTGCCTCGCCGTAATCAAGAGCGTAAGCAGGAGTAGGGTTTTCCTCCGGGGCTGAACTGGTAACCTTGTGTCCCCGTGTTGCTTGTTTGCTAACCGTTCCACGATCTCCAGCATCCCCATCTTCTCCAAAACCCAATTCCATAACAATGGGCATTGATGAGATTAAACCTCGTCAATTGGCGCCGTCTGTGGGAACTGGGGGAGCTGATTGTGCGATCGCGACGGTCCCATCACCTGCAATCTACGAGTCGTCGGCTCTCGAGGAACAAATCTGTAACGTTGATCAAATCTACAAGATCAAGAGTTTCAAGGTATTCGGCTACAGCCGGTTCATCCATTATCATGATCCATCAAGTTCACTCGAAGCACTAAGCAGAAGCTATACGTGCTGCGTACAAGCATGGAACAAAAGGATCCCACGTGACCTTGTTTCAAAGAAGAAGAGAAGGCATGGCAGCGATTCCCAGGAAGAGAAGCGATCTGGAGTCTCCAGATCCCTGGACGAGTATTCCTATTACTTTTATTCTAGGGGGGAAATAGATCCATCAACCAGCTCCGTTTCTGCTAAAAATTGAAATTGATGGCAAAGGTTCAAGTGCAGTACAAATACATCATGAGCTTATATCAGAATACACCTACCACGTATGCAATGGAGACCACGTAAACACCAATCAGTCATGGTCTCGTGGATTGATATAGTGCATGTTTGCATCAACCAAGTATTATTCCGGGGAGATTTATCATCCTGGTGTACCGACACGACGATTTTTTCGCGATAGACTACATCCGCTACGTCGACCCGTTTCACTAGACGCCGCATGACTCGCCGCCGCGTCGACTCCGTCCTCCAGGTCGACTCCAGCTCGGGGGTTGTCCCGACTCTTCCACATAGACATCGTCCGCCACGCGACTTCATCAACCTGGACAACACGTCCGCTGCGTCGACTCTACATCGCGACTCGCTGCAGCCATAGGCTCCGGTGACCCGCTATGGTCTTCGGCTCCAAATGACTCGGGGGCTCGGGGGATCCCTCCGCCGCGTGACCAGGCGTGGCCTTCGGCTCCAACAACCTGCGGTCTTGGCTCACGAACCTTCGCCGCGGTGACCACTGCATTGTTCGGATGACGACCGATGCGATCTTCGATCGCTATGGCCCATTACGCCTCCGGATGCGGAAATTGCCATCACCATGCGACTGTCCGCCGCGTCGACCACGTCCGCGATGACCCATTGCCACGCCAACTACATGTCCGCTACATAACTCTACCGCCATGTTGATTACTGTTCGCATCGGTCTCACGACCGCCATAGTTTTGACTCCGGCGATACGCTACGATTTTTGGCTCTAATGACTCGGGGCTTCATGGCGACCAGCCGGCCACGGTGACCGGTGTGGTCTTCGACTGGGGCTCCTCGCATCAAGAATCTGATGCGGCTTTTCGCGATGACCCGATACATCCTTCGGATGTGGAGCTCGCTACCACCATCAACTCCGGAAACCCGTCACTGCTATGATCAGGTCCGCCGGCCGACCACGTCCGCTTGACCTGGCTACCGTGTCAACTTCGCCATGACAACCAACAAAGCTAAGTTTCCCTCTACTTAGAGTTGATTTCCTTCTTAACTCGCACTCAAAACACTCGGGGGTTGCTCCCTCTTCGAGTAACCTAAGGTGCCATCGGCTCCACGCACTCGAGCACCTCGAACGCGACAGCCCGAGTAGTTGATTCTGCCTGATCGTCGAATCGTTGAACTCCGAGTGCCTCGGCAAGGTAATCGAGACTAAGGGTAATCAAAGCAACGAAAAGGCCTAGCATACGGCAACAAAGGTCGACTGATCGGCACCGTAATCTTACCTGCAAGCCAAAAGGAAAATATTCTTTACAAGATACAAGTACTTCACAATTTTTTTTATTTTATGCAGCTTACAAGGACGTCAAATGCACCGAGCTATTCTATTGGGTCCTCCAACGGAGTTGACCAGTGCCAATCACGTCAACAGACGCCGAGACATGAGTCGAAGCATTCCTCGGATGAACACATCAAATATTGACAAAAGCGGCGCTGGCCATGCACCCGACAGAAGAAACGGCGTCGACTTCACCCGCAACGTCGAGTCCTTCTGGCTAAAATGCCGCATCACTCCGCTATGTTGACTCATGGCTCCTTATGCATGAGACGCTGACTCGATGCACTTCCGGGTCAGTGGTTTCTCCTCGCATGAGTCTCCGCTCGAGTCTGCGACTCGACTAGACACTCGGGGCTGCTCCTATCAGGAGCACTGGTCGCGCACCCGATGTACTTCCGGATCAGCGGTACGCCCACGAGATTGTCGACTGCGTCTACAAGATACAAGACTCGAGTCTCTTCCCGAGTCTACGACTCCGCCACACACTCGGGGGCTACTCCTATCAGGAGCGCTGGTCGCGCACCCGATGTACTTCCAGGTCAGAGGTACGACCACGAGATTGCCGACTACAACTCCACGATACAAGACTCGAGTCTTTGCCCGAGTCTACGACTCCGCCAGACACTCGGGGGCTACTCCAACTGAGCTACCGATCACAAGATACAGAAGATCTTCGAGTGGCACGCTTCGATTCCTCACTCGAATCAACGATTCGACTAAGGACTCGGGGTCTACTCCTATCAGGAGCGCTGACCGTGCACCCGAAGTATGATTAAAGGTACTACACCTCTAAACTATTTCTTCGAGTCCTACGTCGAGTCTGCGACTCCACTACGGACTCGGGGGATACTCCCATAAGGAGGATGGATTCAAGCATCCGAAAAATTTGTGTCCTACGGACCGGAAGACGAATAATGGCTGAATTAAAGTCTCCGCTCGAGTCTACGACTCGAGTAGACACTCGGGGGCTACTCCCATAGGGAGCGCTGGTCGCGCACCCTATGAATTCTTCGAGTGCGATCCTTCGGATCAGCATGCAAAAAATTTCGGCAACTCTGCCCTAATTGACGCTAAGTGAGCAACGTTCTCCTTGGTCACCCGAAACACCTCCGCGGTGATAAACATTCAGATGTTGTGTCTGCGACGCAAAGATAAGACCTACAGATACCATCGGATGGCCTGGTAACGCACACCACTGTGCTCTGCTAGTAAGAATCCGTGCCAACAGGCACGATGAAAAATCTGGTCGGACGCGTTGGGTACATCGTTTAAAACCACTGGGATTCTACTCATGTAAGCCCTCAACGGCCTGAGTCGAATTACGCCAGCATCTGTTCCGAGTTCGAGTCGAGGGACTCGAATCTGAAGAAGATCGTGTTTTTTTGGCCTAAGACAATTAACTGACCCTGATCTGTCGGGAGAGTCAGGCACACGCATCAACAATCCCTACACACTAAAATCATTCACTAAACAAACCGAGATAGTTGCACCCGAAGGATTGAAGAGTCCTCAGCCGAATCTATGATTCGACTGAACACTCGGGGGCTACTGACATGGATATGCCCTGCGGGTGCCCGATGTTAGTATACCTGGTCCAGCCCGACGGAAGGCCCACTCGACGACCTGCCAGGGTCCATGACGCCTATGACATTTCGGCTGATACAAAGTCCATATGGACATGGACTCCAAAGCGCACAAGACAAGGAAACCTCAAGACTAGAGTTTGAATACAACTTGTAACCTACTCGTGTCAGTACCCGAGACCTAGCCTCCCCATATATAAAGGCTAGGAGGGGCCAACGAGGAGGGCACGTACACAATAGACAGATCTACATCAGATCTAGACGACTCATACTCAAGATACACACCACCACGCCAGATTGCATCCTGCACTTTGTAACTTTGCCCGCCAGAATCAAGAGCGCATAAGCAGAGTAGGGTTTTCCCTCCGGGGGCCTAAACCTGGGTAAACCTTGTGTCCCCGTGTTGCTTGTCTGCTAACCGTTCCACGATCTCCACCATCCCCATCTTCTCCAAAACCCAAGTCCATAACAATGGACATTGATGAGATTAAACCTCGTCACTTTGTGGTGCTTTTTACATGTTTTCTGGTACTAACCTATTAACAAGTTGCCACAGTGACAGTTGCCTGTTTTCTGCTGTTTTTGGTTTCAGAAAAGTTAGTAAATAAATATTCTCGGAATTGACTAGACAAACGCCAAAGTCAATTACTTTCCGTGGGAACAAAAGTCCAGAGGGAGGAAGCGTGCAGGCCAAACCCCTGTGCGACTGGGGTGGGTCCACGCCTGGTAGGGTTTGGCCCTCTGGCCTCCTCGGCCTCCCTTCACCTATAAGAAGCCCCGATGTAAACCCTAAACCCGATCAAATCTCCACGAAACTGCCTATAGTCCGCCACCATCGTCCCTAGATCGGGGGACCAAGTTCTTCCTAGCACCTGGGAGGAGATCATCCGAGGCCTTCTCTCCCAGATGATGCGTGTGTAATTCCACCTTGGACTATGAGTCCATGTAGTATCTAGATGGTTGTATCTCCTCCTTTGTGCTTTCATGTATAGATCTTGTGAGCTCCGTTAATGATCAAGATCTAATATATTTGTAATCATGCATGTTGTGTTTGCGGGGATCCGATGGATATTGAGATTATTAAGTTGGTTTGATTGATGATTTTGTCTTTATGATTCTATCATGTCTGTGTTATTTGTGATCTTGCATGCTCTCCGTTGTTAGTAGCTATCTTGACCAAGTAGTTGCTAGTGACTCCAAGAGGAGGTATTTACGCTCGATAGTGGGTTCATGTCTCTAGTTTCCAAGGGAAGTGATAATAAGAGCATCTCCAGCAGCAGCGCAAAACTTTGGCGCTGTAAAACCACTTTGCCACGCGTTGTATCACGTTTGCCGCGCGCGACTTGGTTCGGCAAAAGACATACGCTGTAAAAACAGGGTTTAGCGCGCGCGCAAAAAATAAGCGCAAAGACAAAGGCCAGAATGCAAATACAAGATAGATGGCGCTAGAAAAATGAACACAAATATGATCAAAGCACAAAGATAGATGATCAATCCACATAGTTCATCAAACAAGCAAGCACAAAGTTCAAAAGCATGCAAAATAAACATGTTCATCGATGTTCACAAACACATCGCCACAAAAAGCTCACATAGCCATATGAAACATCAATCATGCTTCATCCTCCTCATCATCCATCTCCTTCTCTTCGCCATCCTCTTTGCCTTCATCAACTTGTCCTTGAGCATGTTCATCAACGTGAGCTTGAGCATCTCCCGTGACACCCATGCCACCCATGTTCATCATAGTTGCCATGAAACCCCCGGGAGCGACATTCATGCCACCCATGCCTCCGTAGTCACTTGAAGTCGGTGGTGCACCATAGCCTCCCATGCCACCATAGCCTCCCATGCCACCAAAGCCTCCCATGCCTCCCATGCCTCCCATGCCACCCATGCCACCCATGCCACCCATACACATCCTCTTTTGAGCCAAGATTTGGTCACGCATCATGTTGATGTACTCCACTTGCCTTGCATCGAGGTTGGAGGTTTCCATGAACATGAACTTCTTCTCTTCGTCCATGAGACGTTGTTGCTCTTCCATGGCGACCTTCTTCTCCTCCAAAGCAAGTCGCCTCTCTTCAACCGCCGCCTTGCGCGCCTCGGTCGCCAAGTCCATGGACCTCTCCTTCTTGCGCTCCTCCGTCGTTTCCCTTCTTGCATCCGCAATAGACATAACCGCCTTTGTCAAATCGTCCTCTCCTCCCGCCTTCTTTTTTGCTTCCTTGGCTTGCTTTCTTCCAATGGGGCGCTTGCCTTTGGGAATGGAGCATGGAGTGGCTTCTCTTGCCGCTCCACTTGTGGCCCTCCTCATCCACCTTTTGAGCCTCATATGTTTCCTTGATAGCTTGATTTGGCACAAAAAAGACATCACGGTTCTTCCACTTCTCCTCGTTCTCAAGCTCGCGATAGCAACGGAACAAGGTGAATGCCTTCCCTTTGATCACATTGCCTCTCTTGCCTAGCTTCCCTTCTCCTCGATACATGTTCATAATGGAGGTCAGCTACACGCAAGAAAGAGAGTAGAGATGAGATCAATTTCATGTGAGGCAAATACATGTGACAAGAGTACATATGACGAGAGGATGAGCTCAATTTTACCTTTGTATGTTCGTCTCCGCCACTTTCCTTGGCCCTTTCATAGCTCGCCACGCATCCCGCCCACTTTTGACAATCGGTGCTAATTGACGACCACCTTGATCGAAGAGAACGATCGGTCCTTTCAATGCCACTCTTGTTGCGCTTGTCAAAGTACTCCTTCATGCGAGCCCAATAGGTATCTCTATCTTGGTCCGCGCCAACGGTCGCATCCATTCTCACATTGCACCATGTTTTGCAAAGCAAAACATCCTCGGCGATGGTGTAGTTCGCCGATCTTCCCTTGTATGGCTCAATCAACCCCTCTCCCTCATCATCAAATGGCTCTTCCTCCTCTTCTTCTTCCTCCACATAGTTGTTGGATGAGACATTCATTGTGTCCATGAATGTCTCATTGTCCACACTACATTGTGATTGATCACATCAAACACACCATCCAACATCAAATACACAAAGATGAGCAAAAAGATGAGTTTTTACCTTGTGGTCGTTTCATCGAACACCTCGTGCGCTGCCAAGTATGAAATTGGTTAGGCGGCCATGGCCGGAAATTGAACTGGTCACGGCCAGTGCAATGAGCTGGACTTTGGGGCGCGATGGCCTTCCTCCTTGTTTTGTCATGCATGGCGGGCGACGGCAGCTGCCGCTTCTTCCGCTCATGGCGAATCACACGGTTGGTTATTGCACAAGGCGGCCCTACGCTGCGGAAAAGCCATGAAGCGACCGCTAGGTTCTACGGCGCGAAAGAAGCGCGAGCGGCCGTGATCGATCCGGCTACGCTTCCGGCGCGAAGGTGTACGACGTCGTGGTGCCGAGTAGCCCATCGCCCGGCGCGAGGCGGGAGGGACGGGGCCATGGATTCTTCAACATGGTTGCGATTGCCGTCATGCTTCAAATACACAAGGGAGCTATAGATCTAGCGCTCGGGATAGCACAAATAAGGCACGCTGAAAATTTATTTTGGGCACGCGATATTTTTACCGTCGGAGTCCGAAAACAAGGCGCCGCGCGCTAAAAAAGCGGTTTTTTGGGCATGCGCCATATTTAGCGCCGCTGCAGGAGATGCTCTAATCTCTTCGGTTCTAGAAAAGTTTCTTCAACGAAATGACTTGCCATCCAAATACACACACCTATGTGCAAGTTATTTTGAAATTTATTTTGAAATTTCTATGGTTAGATCAAACTATGGTCAAATCGGCACCAAAGAAACACACGTGAGACCAATCAGAGAAGAGAAAACAGCATCCCACGACTCATCCCACCGAAATTAATCTCGTCCCTTTATTCCAGCATGATCCAACCGTCCACCTCTCCTTTCTCTCTCCTTATCCATCCTCTCTCTCTCTCCTAATTACTCCACCACGCACACCCATCTCCTGCACCCAGCGCTCGGCCTATCTGCATGCGAGCGTCAGTGGCCGAGCTGCAGCGGCTGGATGGTGCATGGGGCCACGGCGGCTGGCGCAGGGCCCCTCCGCACACAGCGCAACGCTCCTGCATCGGGCGAGCGGCATTGGGCGAGCGGCAGCGGATCGACGGCGGACGGCGCATGGGGCCACGACGGACGACATACTCCACGGCGCATCTCCAATTCCAATCACGGGAGTAGAAGAAACGCGGAGAGCCATGTGTCGAAGTTTCCGTAGTGAACTACCGGACCGGAAGCACCGCGTTGTTGTTAGCTGTAATAAATGGTGTTTCCCAATTCCACCTCCCTTGTTCTTTCCGTGACACAGTACTCCGATCCTCTCGATATAATCAAACTAATTCATCGTCGTCCCCGTAACTGCATACACAGAAGCAAGCTAGTCATGGGCGCCGCCGTAGACGCTGGTCTGGATACAGTGGCGACGGTTGCGCAGCTGGCAGGGACGGCGGCGTCCCACCTGTCCACGGCTAAGGTCGTCGGCGGATCATAAAATGATCTTGAGCTGGCCCAGACGGCCCGCCGGAACAAGAAAGAGTGTAAGCAGCTTGCTGGCCGCGTCCGGATGATCTTGGATCTGCTGCCGTACTTGCAGGGTCTGGAGGAGACGGAGACACGGGCGCCGCTGGAGGCGCTGGCCGCCACGCTCCCGGAGGCGCTAGAGCTCGTCAAGTCTTGCCAGGGCGGTAGCATGGTCGGCCGGGTCTTCACGTCGAACCTGCGGGCCAGCGAGTTGGCCGACGTCCAGGGCCAGATCGACTTCTACCTTCGCGTCTTCCCCATGAGCAGCCACATCGCCATCAGCGCCGTCCTGACCGACTTCTTCGAATCGAAACCGCCGCGTCGTCCCGAATCTCCACGAGCCTACCACCGCCAGCCTCCCACCAGCCGGTGCCGGTCGTCCCTGGGGAGGCGCCGAAGGATGATATAACGTGGGCGATGGTCGCGGCCGCGAGCACTGTTTCCTTCGTCTGCAAAACCGCCGGGGTGGTAGTGTACAAGGCCATGCTTCAGGACGGTCGGCACGTGGCCATCAAGAGCTACGACGGCGACGAGGCGGCGTTCCGCGCGGAGCTCTTCGTCGTCTCCAGTCTCCGCCACCAGCACATCGTCCGCCTGCTCTGCTGGTGGGAGGGCGACGGCAATCGCCTGCTCGTCTACGAGTACGTGGGCAGCGGCACGCTCAGATCCCACCTGAGACTGAGTCGTGGTGGAGAGTGCACGTCTTGGAGCACGCGCATGGAGGTGCTGCTGGCCGCGGCACGCGCCATCGAACACCTCCACCGCCACGCCATCGTCCACGGCAACATCGGTTCGACCACATCCTTCTGGACGCGAGCCGGAAGCCGTGCGTGTCCGGCTTCGGCGCCTCGGTCGTGAACGCCGTCGGAAGCCGCACAGCAGGCCGTCTCGAGTCGGCGGCCGCGGGCGATGTGCGCAGCTTCGGCGTCGTCATGCTAGAGGTGTTGACCGGGAGGGAGCCGATTCTGAGTATCTGCAAGGAGGAGGGAAAGAAGGGCGAGGTGGACGTGACCTTGGAGTCCTTCGCGCTCCCGAGCATTAAGGCCGGGAAGCTTAGGGATGTGTTGACATCCGGCCAGCCGCAGAGCCAACACCGCGGCAGCTAAAGGCGCTGAAGCTGGTGGCAGACATGGCCGCACGTTGTGTGTCCCCATCTTCTTCTCCACCGCGGAAGGAGAAGGAGCTCACTATGTTGGACGTTGTGGCCCACCTTAAAGAAGCGCACGAGATTATCTCGAGCGATGACACGAACAAATTAGCATTTGCCGTAGTTTGCTTTTGCTTTGCATTATCGCTTTATCGGGGCTCGCTACTGTCGTTTTCTTTTTCTTTGTTGTTGCTAGCGGGGCTATTAATTTTCTGTGGAAACTAATCTTGTTATTAGTAGTGCTAGACTAGCACTATGGCCAACTCTTTATATGGGAAGGAAATCTTATACGACCTAGGTCGTACCATCCAGACCGTGGACCCAATCATCCGTTTGACACGTAGCGTTTTCAATCTCAAAATCTTTCTGGTCTCAGTTATTCCTAATTCCACTAATCAAATCCCCAAAGGCCCAAATCGAGTTCCCTTCTCCAGCATCCTCTCGCCGCCGTGATACCCATGCTCACCAGGTTGCGGATCTCACTGGCGCCGCTTCTCCTCGGCCCATGGCCAAGCTCTTCATCGGTGGCACCACCGCTGCCATGGACAATCTCCACCACACACGGGCGCAGTTCCTTCATGACGGCGGTATCGCTGCACCACGGGCGCCTAGGCAAACCGACCATCCTCCTCGACGCTCGCCAAGGCCATTCGACGGACTGCCCCAACCGCTGGCCCGCCCGCCATGGTGTTGCCTTCTCTGTTCACTAGGACTAGCTGAGGATAGTGATGCTCTATTATTTTTCTTCTGAATTTTCTTCCTCTCTTACGGAATGTAATGCTTCCTGTTGTATGAATGAATGAATTGATGTACACTATGACATTTGGTTGCAGCATACGAGATTTGACAAAATATCCAGGTAACAATCTTCAGGTAGTAAATAACAATATTTAGGCGTTCCATGGATCAACTTCCATGTCCGCTCCATGGCCGCCCGCCAAGATGTCGTCGCCCCTCGAGATATCAATCTCCATCTTGAGCGCCGCAAAGAAAAAAGGGCAGGAAGATGAAATTGGGGAACAAGGGCTCGAGACCAGAAACGCTTTAAGATTGGTAACTCTACGTGTCAAACGGACGAGTGGGTCCATGATCCGGATGGTACGACCCAGGTCGTATAAGATTTCCTTCCCTTTATATGTGCTGACTTCTAGATTTATATTTTTATCCATATCTGTTGTATGTGGTAGCAGGAAATATACATTCATACGGCTCCAAATAAAATGCTACATACAATATCATGAGTAAAAAAAGCATTTTAAATTTGTAGATGGATGCTCATTTAAAATATATTATAGACCATATTTGTTGTTTCTGCTAGGTGCTACTATTGTTGAGCTCTCAATCACTATGATATGTTATTGGTCATCAGCATCACATATAGAATACGCTAAAGTTGTATGTTACTCCTATGTGTTTGTGTTTGCCATGTATTTGTCTTCAGTGGAGCTTGAGGTTCTGCTAGTCTAGGTGACTGACAAATGGATAAATAATGGTCTCCATACTGACCAACCTGTTGCCACAAGTCTCATGGGGAACTATACTCTGTTACTTTGCTGCTGTGGTTCTTTGTGTTCAGGATGGGTGTACAGATTATGCTTGCAGATAAATTATTTTCCATCTAGATACTGCCCGGTAACATTTCATTTATTTAACTATATATTGAGGCGTTGATCTTATAGCTTTGTAGTTGGAACTCTTACATTAATGTACACACAGTATGAATGAACTTCAGTTTAGAGAATCGAGTGTGTTTCAGGTTAATAATCTGTTCTCAGGCTCACCCAACAAAACGATAGTAATTATGTTTCATCTTGCTGGATCCATTGGGACCTCGAAGCATCAGCAGCCCAAGTTAATGAACCGTAATATTGAGTATATACACAACTTAACAACTACTGTATTCCATGCAAGAAATGCATTTTGTTGTGTTATGATTTTCTGCTCTGTCCATTAAGTTTGACCTGTACTGCTATTTTTGTATCTACAGAAGCATAGTTCTCAGTATATTATTCAGATTACTTGTGTAGTTTCCGAGGATGATACTAACAACCATTTTGCAACTGACAACCGCAGTATGGGTGCTGCAAGCCACCGTCATCATGCGGATATAACTACATTAACGAGACAGCCTGGTCCTCGGCAGGGGCGGAGCTGGAAGGCGTAGAAGTCCGGTGCTAATGCTTCCTAGTGGTGCTAATTATATAGGCTTTTCCTAATTTAGTCTTGAAAATTAACAAATCTTGGTTGCAGTTCAGCTGCTCAGCCGGTGCTACAGCACCTGTAGCACCAGGCGGGGATCCGCCTCTGGTCCTCGGTCACCAATACCCCGATGGCCGATTCTCGACTGCTACAAGTGGAGCAACGACCAGCAGACGCCCGCTTGGTGCGACTCGTGCAAGGCGGGCGCCTCGCTGGCATCAAGAAGAGCTGGCGCAGGTCGCCATCATCAACATCGTCGTGTTGATCATCCTCATCGCACGCCGCTGCCGCGCCGCCTTCCGCAACGCCAAGAGGATGGACAACGACGAGTCGTCACGCATGGCGAGGATGACCAAGTCTCGCCGAGCAGGTTCCAGTTCTAGGCTATGACAAAACCAGAAGCCTCCGCCTGTACAAAATCTTGGCCTAAATTATATTTCTTGCTGAAATGTGGGAAGTCTCGAATGTTGTGGGGTGAACACCTAGAGTTGGCTGGTGCAAAACGGAAGTTCTTGTATGGAAATTTTAGGTGGTGTTTGGGTTTTGTGACTACTTTGGTGTTTAGGATAGGTCTGTATTATTCTGCACTTAGAGATGTATTATTATGACTATTGTGGTACAAGATGAGGTTTCTAAGAACAAGATGAGTTGCTTCGGTCAGGGATGTATTATTCAGCACTTCGAGATTCTGATTTGTCAATTTCCTTAGAAGACTGTTATTTTTCTAGGACTATCATATGGCAATAGATTTGTGTTGTTATGCTAGCTAATGCTGGGGCTCGTAGTATGGGCTAATTTCAGCCCCATTTGGGCGCAAATATTTGAAGCCCATTAGTTAAGCATCTTGGCCCCAAACGGCAGAGCCACAGCCAAAATAAAGAGAAAGCAAATCATCTGCTGGAGAACAACCGATCTAGATCCTCTTCTGACGCTCGGTCGTCTCGCACTCGTGATCCAAAATTGTTAGGGTTAAATCCTATAGCTGGTGGAAGGAAGGTTGCGGTGATGCGATCCTTTGATTAAGTTGCTGCTTCTCCCGTGATGGGGATGGAGGTGGTAGATATGGTGGTCTTGGGAACTATGCTGCCAATCGAGGTCGTGGGCGACATGTTGATATGTCGAAAACGTATCTATAATTTTTTATGTTCTATGCTTGTTTAGTATCTACTTTGCTTTGCTTGTCTACACTTTGAGGTGCTTTTTTACATGTTTTATGTTACAAACCTATTAACAAGTTGCCACAAAGTGCCGCTTGCTGTCTCGCTGTTTTGGTTTCAAAAGTTAGTAAAAAATATTCTCGAATTGACGGACAAACGCCAAAGTCCATTACTTTTCGTGGAGAACAAGAAGTCCAGAGGGACGAGGAAGCGTGTCAAGGCGGCCACCCCCTTCGAGGCGCGGCCAAGGTCGGCCTGCCGGGTAGGGTTCTCCTGGTCGCCTCCCCCTTCGCCTATAAGAAGCCCCCGATGCAGAGAACCTAAACACCGATCAAATCTCCACGAAACCGTTTGTAGCCACCGCCACCATCGTCCCTAGATCGAGGGGATCAAGTTCTTCCAAGACTCACGGGAGGCAGATCATCCCGAGGCCTTCTCCGGTATGATGCGTGAGTAGTTCCACCTTGGACTATGGGTCCATGTAGTAGCTAGATGGTTGTATCTCCTCCTTTGTGCTTTCATGTATAGATCTTGTGAGCTCCTTTCATGATCAAGATCTAATCTATTTGTAATTTTGCATGTTGTGTTTGCGGAACTGATGGATATTGAGATTATTAAGTTGGTTTGATTAATGGTTTTGTCTTTATGATTCTATCATGTCCGTGTTGTTTGTGATCTTGCATGCTCTCATTTGTTAGTAGCTATCTTGGCCAAGTAGTTGCTAGTGACTCCAAGAGAGGGTATTTATGCTCGATAGTGGGTTCATGCCTCTAGTTTCCAAGGAAAGTGACAATAATCTCTTCGGTTTTAGATGTGCTATTGCTACTAGGAGAAAACAATGGTCACTTGTTTATGGAACATGTCGACTGCTTAATTCGACACACTTTGCTTAAAGCAAATTCTGCTGCTTGCAACTTAATAATGGAGGGGTTCGATGATAACCTGAAGGTGGACTTCTAGTCATAGATGTAGTTGGATGGCGTCTATGTATCTTGTTGTATTGCCTAATCAAATCTCATAGGATCTTTCGACTAGTAATTGTATTGTTATGCCTTGCTCGCTTTCTACCAATTGCCCCTCATTGTAATTTGTTTACCCTTCATGCCATGTTGTTTATCTAAGGAGAGCACCTCTAGTGAATTATTGACCCGGTCCAATCTTTACCATTGATACATCTTCAATCGTTACTTGTTTACTTGTCAGAAATCACTTCCACACCATAACGCTTAATCCTTTGTTACAAAGAAACCCGTGAGCTTGACAACCTCACCGTTAGTTGGGGCAAAGTCTTGAGTTGGGTATCCACGCTACTAGCAACACTGTGACGTTTTTTCCTCCTACTGGTTCGATAACCTTAGTTTCTTACTGAGGGAAGACTTGCTGCTGTGCTGCTTCACACCTTGCTCTTGGGGTTCCCAACAGACTCCACATCAAGCACCAAGTTCTCTGGCGCCATCAAGGAGTCATCAACAAGTTTTTTGGCGCCGTTCCCGGGGAGTCTAAGGACGTCTTCATAAGGGGAGTCCTCCACTTCCTTTCTCTTTACTTTGTTTCTTTTGCTTGGTTTTGTTTGCCTCTTTTCAAAAAAACCCAAAACATTAGTCTAGTTTGGTTTGCTTTCTTTATTCAAAAACACAAAAAAATTAGTTCCTGATCTAGTTGCCACCTTGCTCTAGATCAGCATGTTGTTCCCCAAGTTCTTCCTGAAAGATCTTGCAATAGGTAGTGGCTCCATAATTGGGAAAGATAATATTGAAGAATTCTTTAGTTATGTTAGCAAGCATGAGGATATTGAGGATAAATCTATAGCAGAGCTTGCTCCTAATTATGAAATTGCTTCAGCTTCTTTAGTTTATATGTTGGAGGCTAGGTTTGTTAGCCTTAACCCTATGATGCAGATTTTGTTCTTAAAACTAAAAGAAGAAAAGAATGCCGAAAAGAGAGATTTTATTTTTGAAACTTTACTCAAAGAGTTTCATGATGTTGCTAGGAAAGCCAAAAAGGTCTTTGAGTGTTTCAATATGATAGGCTCATGTGTAGATGTTATGGGTACTTCATATAAAACAAAGCCTAGAGATGAATTTAAGATATCCATACCCTTTAAGCTTGTTGGGATGCATGAGGCCTTTGAAAAGAATTTTGATTGGATTGTTCATGAAAATCCTTTTGATGAAAGTAGTAAACCAAAGAGAGACGATAAAGGATCCTCCAAAACTCATTTGGATGAGATACCTCTCATAGTTGAAAACTTTGCAAGTATTGATCTCAATTCTTCATTTGAAAATACTTGATTCTTCTTGCTTCTTGTGCCTAACTTAAAGGCGTTATAAAAAAGTACTTGTTGGAAGATAACCCAAGAGTTTCCTTGAGTCTTGAAAGTTATTACTTCCGTAATAACCTCTTCTTATCCTTTTTTGTTTGCTTTTTGTGCCAAGAATGACCTCTAATGAGAGGGAAGTAAGATTTGGAGAGTTGTTGTCCCGAAACAGATTTATGTTCTCCACAAAAAAAATCGGGAGGAGTCTCTGTAACTCGGGTTGAGCTAAAAATTTATGAATAAATGCCCCAATATGTTACCTAACTTTCGTTAGTTCAGCACTTTTTGATTTGAGCAACAGAAGATGTTCAAAAAAATCGGTTTCTACCTGCTGGTATGTTTTGACAAATTTCTGCCATTATTTGCATTTGCTTCTTACTGATTCCTTTTTTAGCTCTCGTTTGGGGAATTAAGCTTTTTGAAGGAGTTGCTACATTAGCTTGTGTTTTAGTGAAAATTCTTGTTGTTCCAAAGCTTTGCTAGGGTCTAATATCTTTTGAATACACTAATGTTGCTAATGAAAATTGTGTGAAGTTTTGTATGAAGGAAAAAATTTGGTGTAGAGAGAGAGAGTGATGCAATGAGATGAAGAATGGGAAAAGCTCAAGCTTGGGGATTCCACCATAGGTGTCACCCCAAGAAATATCCAAGAGGTACAAGCGTCAAAGCTTGGGGATGTCCAAGGCATCCCTTCTTCATCAAATAAAAGCTTAGGTCTGTCTAGACACTTCATTTTATTGTTTCATGCACAATTGTGTTGTTCTTGGAGCGCCTTAGTTTTCGCTTGTTTTATTAGGTTGTTTAGTTTTCTTGAATAAAGTAGTTTGGACCCCATTCTCATTGTATTGTTTTGCAAATAAGTTGCTTGGTGTTGGAAAGGAGTAGTAAGTTCTTGCTTGAAGTGCAAGAGGAGTTTGCATTGACTGTGACTTAGACTTTAGCATGACATGCTAGGTGTTGTTTTGGCATTATGCTTAGTGATTATTGCTCTAGCTTGGCTTGCTTCAAGTCATTGGGATTGCTTAGTGTGCCTTGAAGAAATTATGCGTTATTTTAGCATGCAAAAGCTTAGTATTGTGGTATTCTTCTTTGATGCTTTATTTGGGTTGACTTGGCACATGCTCACACCATGTTATCACTATGACAAGTCACCATTAGTCTCTATGATCATTTAGTCCTTGACTTGTAGTACCACTCTATGCTTTTATTAGTAATGCTTTGTTGCTCTGCATGATTATGGTCATTATGCTCTCTTAGTTGGTTGCTCCCAGTCTTTTGCTAGCCTCCACTTGTATGAGTAAGTTCTACTCATGCTTCCAACTCCTAAGAAACCAAGTTATTCCACAAACGTCCACTATAAACTCCTATGCATGGTATGTTACACCATTCCAAGTATATTCTTGTTTTTATCTATCTTCCAATTAAAAACTATTTTTTTATGTGAAAACTTAGTGATTAAAGCCCTCACGAACTTGATGGCACACTTTATATTCTTTGACCCTAATAAACTTGAACCATTGTGACATCTTTGTTGTATATGCTTGCACTTATACGTTGGAATTAGCAGAACCGTGTTGTCACGTGGAACGTTTTAAACATTGCACTTGTACCTTATACTCACTTGATATCATGCTCTTTTGTCTATGGATGTCATTGGTGTGAAATAAAAAGAGAACTTGTAAGTCCATGGAGTTTGTATCCTGTGTTAGAGAAACGCCTGGGCCACTAGCCTAAGCCATGCCTAATCATGGTGGAAACTTGCAGCATCACCATAGTAAGCTATCTATGAAGCATCCTCAATAAAAGCTATGCATATAGTAAATAAAAAGATTGATGAGATGCTCATTGTCCGCTTGCCTTGTCATTTTGGTTATGGGAAAGCTCTGCACTACGCGCAAGGGTACCTGCTGGTTCTCAATGATATGCAAATACTTACAATGACAAGAACTTACCTATGACAAGTTGAGTAGCATGAGGTGTGGCCTCGTATTCAAGAGACTTGAGATTGCCAACTTATACTTTGTCAAGCATATACTCCATTTTGTCACTTTAACCTTAATCACTTCAAGATGCTTATGATAGGGGCAATGAGGGTCAAAGCTAATAATTACCATAATTTTTCAAGCTCTTTTGAAACTTAAAATCCTCGCTTCCTTTACAAAAAGGCCTTTCTTCTACCACTATTGAGTCTTCACCTTCTACCTTTAGGCACTATTAAGAGAGTATAGTTGTCATTCTGTGTGCACTGTTCCAAAGCTTATTGATTGATGCATATTATGATATTACTTGTTCTTATACTATTTGTTTCTAGTCACCCCTGTGAACTTTGAAGGTGTCATATGCATCTATATTGCTACTCTATGAAGGACAAGATGATTTCCACTATGCTATGTTTTCTGTATGTGAAACAAACAAACGTTTTTCAATGCATATTATTCATGATATTTGTTTGTAGCTTGTCATGTTGCATGCATAGTTACTATGTTCTATTGTTAGAATTCCATCTTTCATGCACATATTTAGAGTTCTTTGATCCCAGCTTTCAATGCTTGCAAATGGTTGGATCTTTGTTGTGAGGGTGCATGTCACTTTGAAAATTATTCTTTTATCACTTACCTACTCGAGGACGAGCAGGAGTTAAGCTTGGGGATGCTTCATACGTCGGAAATGTATCTATAATTTTTTATGTTCCATGCTTGTTTAGTATCTACTTTGCTTTGCTTGTCTACACTTTGTGACCTGGATATGCCCTACGGTTGCCCGATGTTAGTATACCTGGTCCAGCCCGATGGAAGGCCCACTCGACGACCTGCCAGGTTCCATGATGCCTATGACATTTCGGCTGATACGAAGCCCATATGGACATGGACTCCAAAGCGCACAAGACAAGGAAACCTCAAGACTAGAGTTTGAATATAACTTGTAACCTACTCGTGTCAGTACCCGGGACATAGCCTCCCCATATATAAAGGCTAGGAGGGGCCAACGAGGAGGGCACGCACACAATAGACAGATCTACAGATCTAGACGACGACTCATACTTTCGCATACACACCACCATGCCAGATTGCATCTGCGCACCCTTGTAACTTTCGGTTCTGCCGTAATCAAGAGCAGACAAGCAGGAGTAGGGTTTTCCCTCCGGGGGCCTGAACCTGGGTAACCTTGTGTCCCCGTGTTGCTTGTTTGCTAACCGTTCCACGATCTCCAGCATCCCCATCTTCTCCAAAACCCAATTCCATAACAATGGGCATTGATGAGATTAAACCTCGTCAATTGGCGCCGTCTGTGGGAACTGGGGGAGCTGATTGTGCGATCGCGACGGTCCCATCACCTGCAATCTACGAGTCGTCGGCTCTCGAGGAACAAATCTGTAACGTTGATCAAATCTACAAGATCAAGAGTTTCAAGGTATTCGCCACCGGTTCATCCATTATCATGATCCATCAAGTTCACTCAAGCACTAAGCGAAGCTATACGTCTGCAGACAAGCATGGAACAAAAAGGATCCCACGTGACCTTGTTTCAAAGAAGAAGAGAAGGCATGGCAGCGATTCCCGAAGAGAAGCGATCCGAGTCTCGCATCCTGGACGAGTATTCCTATTACTTTTATTCTAGGGGGGAAATAGATCCATCAACCAGCTCCGTTTCTGCTAAAAATTGAAATTGATGGCAAAGGTTCAAGTGCAGTACAAATACATCATGAGCTTATATCAGAATACACCTACCACGTATGCAATGGAGACCACGTAAACACCAATCAGTCATGGTCTCGTGGATTGATATAGTGCATGTTTGCATCAACCAAGTATTATTCCGGGGAGATTTATCATCCTGGTGTACCGACACGACGATTTTTTCGCGATAGACTACATCCGCTACGTCGACCCGTTTCACTAGACGCCGCATGACTCGCCGCCGCGTCGACTCCGTCCTCCAGGTCGACTCCAGCTCGGGGGTTGTCCCGACTCTTCCACATAGACATCGTCCGCCACGCGACTTCATCAACCTGGACAACACGTCCGCTGCGTCGACTCTACATCGCGACTCGCTGCAGCCATAGGCTCCGGTGACCCGCTATGGTCTTCGGCTCCAAATGACTCGGGGGCTCGGGGGATCCCTCCGCCGCGTGACCAGGCGTGGCCTTCGGCTCCAACAACCCGCTGCGGTCTTCGGCTCCGCCGAACCCTTCGGCTGCGGTGACCCGCTGCATTGTTCGGATGCGACGACCCGATGCGATCTTCGACTGCTATGGCCCATTACAGTCTCCGGATGCGGAAATTCGTCATCACCATGCGACTCTGGTCCGCCGCGTCGACTACGTCCGCCGCATGACCCATTGCCACGTCAACTACATGTCCGCTACATAACTCTCGGCCGCCATGTTGATTACTCGTCTGGCATCGGTCTCACGACCTGCTACAGTTTTTGACTCCGGCGATACGCTACGATTTTTGGCTCTAATGACTCGGGGGCTTCCTTCGCTTTGGCGACCAGCCGCGGCTTTCGGCTACGGTGACCCGGTGTGGTCTTCGACTCGGGGGCTCCCTCGGCATCAGTAACCCGATGCGGCTTTCGGCTGCGATGACCCGATACATCCTTCGGATGTGGAGCTCGCTACCACCATCAACTCCGGAAACCCGTCACTGCTATGACCGTGGTCCGCCGCGTCGACTACGTCCGCCGCTTGACCCGCTACCGTGTCAACTTCGCCATGACAACCAACAAAGCTAAGTTTCCCTCTACTTAGAGTTGATTTCCTTCTTAACTCGCACTCAAAACACTCGGGGGTTGCTCCCTCTTCGAGTAACCTAAGGTGCCATCGGCTCCACGCACTCGAGCACCTCGAACGCGACAGCCCGAGTAGTTGATTCTGCCTGATCGTCGAATCCTTGAACTCCGAGTGCCTCGGCAAGGTACTGAGACTAAGGGTAATCAGGCTAACGAAAAGGCCTAGCATACGGTGCAACAGTGTCGACTCGATCGGCACCAGAATCTTACTGTACAAGCCAAAAGGAAAATATTCTTTACAAGATACAAGTACTTCACAATTTTTTTTATTTTATGCAGCTTACAAGGACGTCAAATGCACCGAGCTATTCTATTGGGTCCTCCAACGGAGTTGACCAGTGCCAATCACGTCAACAGACGCCGAGACATGAGTCGAAGCATTCCTCGGATGAACACATCAAATATTGACAAAAGCGGCCGCCATGCACCGATGTAAGAAACGGCGTCGACTTCACCCAACGTCGAGTCCTTCTGGCTAAAATGCCGCATCACTCCGCTATGTTGACTCATGGCTCCTTATGCATGAGACGCTGACTCGATGCACTTCCGGGTCAGTGGTTTCTCCTCGCATGAGTCTCCGCTCGAGTCTGCGACTCGACTAGACACTCGGGGCTGCTCCTATCGAGCACGGTCGCCAAGACCCGATGTACTTCCGGATCAGCGGTACGCCCACGAGATTGTCGACTGCGTCTACAAGATACAAGACTCGAGTCTCTTCCCGAGTCTACGACTCCGCCACACACTCGGGGGCTACTCCTATCGATACTGGTCGACCGATGTACTTCAGTCGAGGTACGACCAGATTGCCGACTACAACTCCACGATACAAGACTGAGTCTTTGCCCGAGTCTCACTCCGCCAGACACTCGGGGCTACTGAACTGGAGCTACCGATCACAAGATAAGATCTTCGAGTGGCACGCTTCGATTCCTCACTCGAATCAACGATTCGACTAAGGACTCGGGGTCTACTCCTATCGTGAGCGCGACCGCACCAAGTATGATTAAAGGTACTACACCTCTAAACTATTTCTTCGAGTCCTACGTCGAGTCTGCGACTCCACTACGGACTCGGGGGATACTCCCATAAGGAGGATGGATTCAAGCATCCGAAAAATTTGTGTCCTACGGACCGGAAGACGAATAATGGCTGAATTAAAGTCTCCGCTCGAGTCTACGACTCGAGTAGACACTGGGTTACTCCCATAGGATACTGGTCGCGACCCTATGAATTCTTCGAAAAGCGATCCTTCGGATCAGCATGCAAAAATTTCGGCAACTCGCCTAATTGACGCTAAGTGAGCAACGCTCTCCTTGGTCACCGAAACACCTCCGCGGTGATAAACATTCAGATGTTGTGTCTGCGACGCAAAGATAAGACCTACAGATACCATCGGATGGCCTGGTAACGCACACCACTGTGCTCTGCTAGTAAGAACTGCGCAACAGGCACGATGAAAAATCTGGTCGGACGCGTTGGGTACATCGTTTAAAACCACTGGGATTCTACTCATGTAAGCCCTCAACGGCCTGAGTCGAATTACGCCAGCATCTGTTCCGAGTTCGAGTCGAGGGACTCGAATCTGAAGAAGATCGTGTTTTTTTGGCCTAAGACAATTAACTGACCCTGATCTGTCGGGAGAGTCAGGCACACGCATCAACAATCCCTACACACTAAAATCATTCACTAAACAAACCGAGATAGTTGCACCCGAAGGATTGAAGAGTCCTCAGCCGAATCTATGATTCGACTGAACACTCGGGGGCTACTGACATGGATATGCCCTGCGGGTGCCCGATGTTAGTATACCTGGTCCAGCCCGACGGAAGGCCCACTCGACGACCTGCCAGGGTCCATGACGCCTATGACATTTCGGCTGATACAAAGTCCATATGGACATGGACTCCAAAGCGCACAAGACAAGGAAACCTCAAGACTAGAGTTTGAATACAACTTGTAACCTACTCGTGTCAGTACCCGAGACCTAGCCTCCCCATATATAAAGGCTAGGAGGGGCCAACGAGGAGGGCACGTACACGATAGACAGATCTACAGATCTAGACGACGACTCATACTTTCGCATACACACCACCACGCCAGATTGCATCTGCGTACCCTTGTAACTTTGCCCCAGAATCAAGAGCGACATGGTGAGTAGGGTTTTTTCCTCAGGGGCCTAAACCTGGGTAAACCTTGTGTCCCCGTGTTGCTTGTCTGCTAACCGTTCCACGATCTCCACCATCCCCATCTTCTCCAAAACCCAAGTCCATAACAATGGACATTGATGAGATTAAACCTCGTCACTTTGTGGTGCTTTTTACATGTTTTCTGGTACTAACCTATTAACAAGTTGCCACAGGATGTGCCTGCTTTTCTCGCTGTTTTGGTTTCGGAAAAGTTAGTAAAGAAATATTCTCGAATTGACGGACAAACGTCAAAGTCAATTACTTTCCGTGGGGAACAAAAGTCCAGAGGGAGAGGAGGAAGCGTGTGGTGGCCAAACCCCTGTGCGCCACTGGGGTGGGTCCACCTGGTAGGGTTTGGCCTCTTGGTCGCCTCCTCGGCCTCCCCTTCACCTATAAGAAGCCCCGATGTAAACCCTAAACACCCGATCAAATCTCCACGAAACTGCCTATAGCTGCCGCCACCATCGTCCCTAGATCGGGGGACAAGTTCTTCCTAGCACCTGCCGAGGGAGATCATCCCGAGGCCTTCTCCCAGATGATGTGTGTAATTCCACCTTGGACTATGAGTCCATGTAGTATCTAGATGGTTGTATCTCCTCCTTTGTGCTTTCATGTATAGATCTTGTGAGCTCCGTTAATGATCAAGATCTAATATATTTGTAATCATGCATGTTGTGTTTGCGGGGATCCGATGGATATTGAGATTATTAAGTTGGTTTGATTGATGATTTTGTCTTTATGATTCTATCATGTCTGTGTTATTTGTGATCTTGCATGCTCTCCGTTGTTAGTAGCTATCTTGACCAAGTAGTTGCTAGTGACTCCAAGAGGAGGTATTTACGCTCGATAGTGGGTTCATGTCTCTAGTTTCCAAGGGAAGTGATAATAAGAGCATCTCCAAAGAAGACAGAAAACTTTGGTATTTGTAAAACCACTTTACTTGCCAGCGTTGTATCACGCGTTTGCTGCGACTTGGTTCGCAAAAGACATATACTGTAAAAGCAGGTTTAGCGCAGCAAAAATAAGCGCAAAGACGGTATTTGTAAAATGCAACAGCGCATAGATGGCGCTAGAAAAATGAACACAAATATGATCAAAGCACAAAGATAGATGATCAATCCACATAGTTCATCAAACAAGCAAGCACAAAGTTCAAAAGCATGCAAAATAAACATGTTCATCGAGGTTCACAAACACATCGCCACCAAAAGCTCACATAGCCATATGAAACATCAATCATGCTTCATCCTCCTCATCATCCATCTCCTTCTCTTCGCCATCCTCTTTGCCTTCATCAACTTGTCCTTGAGCATGTTCATCAACGTGAGCTTGAGCATCTCCCGTGACTCCCATGCCACCCATGTTCATCATAGTTGCCATGAAACCCCCGGGAGCGACATTCATGCCACCCATGCCTCCGTAGTCACTTGAAGTCGGTGGTGCACCATAGCCTCCCATGCCACCATAGCCTCCCATGCCACCCATGCCACCAAAGCCTCCCATGCCTCCCATGCCTCCCATGCCACCCATGCCACCCATGCCACCCATACACATCCTCTTTTGAGCCAAGATTTGGTCACGCATCATGTTGATGTACTCCACTTGCCTTGCATCGAGGTTGGAGGTTTCCATGAACATGAACTTCTTCTCTTCGTCCATGAGACGTTGTTGCTCTTCCATGGCGACCTTCTTCTCCTCCAAAGCAAGTCGCCTCTCTTCAACTGGCTTTCAGCGCCTCGGTCGCCAAGTCCATGGACCTCTCCTTCTTGCGCTCCTCCGTCGTTTCCCTTCTTGCATCCGCAATAGACATAACCGCCTTTGTCAAATCGTCCTCTCCTCCCGCCTTCTTTTTTGCTTCCTTGGCTTGCTTTCTTCCAATGGGGCGCTTGCCTTTGGGAATGGAGCATGGAGTGGCGGTTCTCTTGCCGTCTCCACTTGTGGCGTCCTCCTCATCCACCTTTTGAGCCTCATATGTTTCCTTGATAGCTTGATTTGGCACAAAAAAGACATCACGGTTCTTCCACTTCTCCTCGTTCTCAAGCTCGCGATAGCAACGGAACAAGGTGAATGCCTTCCCTTTGATCACATTGCCTCTCTTGCCTAGCTTCCCTTCTCCTCGATACATGTTCATAATGGAGGTCAGCTACACGCAAGAAAGAGAGTAGAGATGAGATCAATTTCATGTGAGGCAAATACATGTGACAAGAGTACATATGACGAGAGGATGAGCTCAATTTTACCTTTGTATGTTAAATCTCCGCCACTTTCCTTGGCCCTTTCATAGCTCGCCACGCATCCGCCCACTTTTGACAAATTGCTAATTGGCGACCACCTTGATCGAAGAGAACGATCGGTCCTTTCAATGCCACTCTTGTTGCGCTTGTCAAAGTACTCCTTCATGCGAGCCCAATAGGTATCTCTATCTTGGTCGCGCCAACGTCGCATCCATTCTCACATTGCACCATGTTTTGCAAAGCAAAACATCCTCGGCGATAATTGGTGTAGTTCACGATCTTCCCTTGTATGGCTCAATCAACCCCTCCCTCATCATCAAATGGCTCTTCCTCTCTTCTTCCTCCACATAGTTGTTGGATGAGACATTCATTGTGTCCATGAATGTCTCATTGTCCACTACATTGTGATTGATCACATCAAACACACCATCCAACATCAAATACACAAAGATGAGCAAAAGATGAGTTTTACCTTGTGGTCGTTCATCGAACACCTCGTCTTCGGCGTGGCGAAATTGGCAGGGGGCGCCCGGTGCCGGAATTGAACTGGCTGCCAGGTGCAGTGAGCCGGACTTTGGGTGGCGCGATGGCCTTCCTCCCTTGTTTCTTTGTGGCTGGCGGCAGCAGGCGCTGTTGGCCTTCTTCGGCTCTGCTGGCGGAATCGCCAGCGGCGGTTAAGGCTTGTGGCCGTGATCCTCGGCCCGTGAAAAGCCAGCGAATGGCTAGGGTTCCCATGGCGAAAGAAGGCGCGAAGAGGCGCGATCGATCCGGCCTATTGCCGGCGTGAAGGTGTACGACGGCGTCGGTGGGGTGCCGGAGTAGCCGTCCATCGCTGCGCCGTGGCGGAAGGGAGGCATTGGGATTCTTCAGCGTGGCGGTTGCGACTTCGCGCGCGTCGCTCGCGTTTCCAGCGCGCGTCAACAGGAGCTATAGATCTAGCGCTCGGGATAGCACAAATAAGGCACGCTGAAAATTTATTTTGGGCACGCGATATTTTTGCGCTTCTTTGGGCGCCCGAAAACAAGCGTAGCGCTAAAAAAGCGGTTTTTTGGGCATGCGCCATATTTAGCGCCGCTGCAGGAGATGCTCTAATCTCTTCGGTTCTAGAAAAGTTTCTTCAACGAAATTACTTGCCATCCAAATACACACACATATGTGCAAGTTATTTTGAAATTTATTTTGAAATTTCTATGGTTAGATCAAACTATGGTCAAATCGGCACCAAAGAAACACACGTGAGACCAATCAGAGAAGAGAAAACAGCATCCCACGACTCATCCCACCGAAATTAATCTCGTCCCTTTATTCCAGCATGATCCAACCGTCCACCTCTCCTTTCTCTCTCCTTATCCATCCTCTCTCTCTCTCCTAATTACTCCACCACGCACACCCATCTCCTGCCCCCAGCGCTCGGCCTATCTGCATGCGAGCGTCAGTGGCCGAGCTGCAGCGGCTGGATGGTGCATGGGGCCACGGCGGCTGGCGCAGGGCCCCTCCGCACACAGCGCAACGCTCCTGCATCGGGCGAGCGGCATTGGGCGAGCGGCAGCGGATCGACGGCGGACGGCGCATGGGGCCACGACGGACGACATACTCCACGGCGCATCTCCAATTCCAATCACGGGAGTAGAAGAAACGCGGAGAGCCATGTGTGTCGAAGTTTCCGTAGTGAACTACCGGACCGGAAGCACCGCGTTGTTGTTAGCTGTAATAAATGGTGTTTCCCAATTCCACCTCCCTTGTTCTTTCCGTGACACAGTACTCCGATCCTCTCGATATAATCAAACTAATTCATCGTCGTCCCCGTAACTGCATACACAGAAGCAAGCTAGTCATGGGCGCCGCCGTAGACGCTGGTCTGGATACAGTGGCGACGGTTGCGCAGCTGGCAGGGACGGCGGCGTCCCACCTGTCCACGGCTAAGGTCGTCGGCGGGATCATAAAAATGATCTTGGAGCTGGCCCAGACGGCCCGCCGGAACAAGAAAGAGTGTAAGCAGCTTGCTGGCCGCGTCCGGATGATCTTGGATCTGCTGCCGTACTTGCAGGGTCTGGAGGAGACGGAGACACGGGCGCCGCTGGAGGCGCTGGCCGCCACGCTCCCGGAGGCGCTAGAGCTCGTCAAGTCTTGCCAGGGCGGTAGCATGGTCGGCCGGGTCTTCACGTCGAACCTGCGGGCCAGCGAGTTGGCCGACGTCCAGGGCCAGATCGACTTCTACCTTCGCGTCTTCCCCATGAGCAGCCACATCGCCATCAGCGCCGTCCTTGACCGACTTCTTCGAATCGAAACCGCCGCGTCGTCCCGAATCTCCACGAGCCTACCACCGCCAGCCTCCCACCAGCCGGTGCCGGTCGTCCCTGGGGAGGCGCCGAAGGATGATATAACGTGGGCGATGGTCGCGGCCGCGAGCACTGTTTCCTTCGTCTGCAAAACCGCCGGGGTGGTAGTGTACAAGGCCATGCTTCAGGACGGTCGGCACGTGGCCATCAAGAGCTACGACGGCGACGAGGCGGCGTTCCGCGCGGAGCTCTTCGTCGTCTCCAGTCTCCGCCACCAGCACATCGTCCGCCTGCTCTGCTGGTGGGAGGGCGACGGCAATCGCCTGCTCGTCTACGAGTACGTGGGCAGCGGCACGCTCAGATCCCACCTGAGACTGAGTCGTGGTGGAGTGCACGTCTTGGAGCACGCGCATGGAGGTGCTGCTGGCCGCGGCACGCGCCATCGAACACCTCCACCGCCACGCCATCGTCCACGGCAACATCGGTTCGGACCACATCCTTCTGGACGCGAGCCGGAAGCCGTGCGTGTCCGGCTTCGGCGCCTCGGTCGTGAACGCCGTCGGAAGCCGCACAGCAGGCCGTCTCGAGTCGGCGGCCGCGGGCGATGTGCGCAGCTTCGGCGTCGTCATGCTAGAGGTGTTGACCGGGAGGGAGCCGATTCTGAGTATCTGCAAGGAGGAGGGAAAGAAGGGCGAGGTGGACGTGACCTTGGAGTCCTTCGCGCTCCCGAGCATTAAGGCCGGGAAGCTTGGGGATGTGTTGGACATCCGGCCAGCCGCAGAGCCAACACCGCGGCAGCTAAAGGCGCTCAAGATGGTGGCAGACATGGCCGCACGTTGTGTCCCCATCTTCTTCTCCACCGGGGACGGGGAAGGAGAAGGAGCCCACTATGTCGGACGTTGTGGCCCACCTCAAAGAAGCGCACGAGATTATCTCGAGCGATGACACGAACAAATTAGCATTTGCCGTAGTTTGCCTTTGCTTTGCATTATCGCTTTATCGGGGCTCGCTACTGTCGTTTTCTTTTTCTTTGTTGTTGCTAGCGGGGCTATTAATTTTCTGTGGAAACTAATCTTGTTATTAGTAGTGCTAGACTAGCACTATGGCCAACTCTTTATATGGGAAGGAAATCTTATACGACCTAGGTCGTACCATCCAGACCGTGGACCCAATCATCCGTTTGACACGTAGCGTTTTCAATCTCAAAATCTTTCTGGTCTCAGTTATTCCCTAATTCCACTAATCAAATCCCCAAAGGCCCAAATCGAGTTCCCTTCTCCAGCATCCTCTCGTCGCCGCCGTGATACCCATGCTCACCAGGTTGCGGATCCGCTGGCGCTCGCTGCTCTCCCTCAGCGTCCATGGCCAAGCTCCTCTGCGCCCGGTGGCACCACCGCTGCCATGGACAATCTCCACCACACACGGCGGTGCAGTTCCTTCATGACGGCATCGCCTGCGGCACCACGGGCGCTCTAGGCAAACCGACCATCCTCCTCGACGTCTTCGCTCGCGCCAGCGTCGACGGACTGCCCCAACTGCTTGGCCCCGTCTGCCATGGTGTTGCCTTCTCTGTTCACTAGGACTAGCTGAGGATAGTGATGCTCTATTATTTTTCTTCTGAATTTTCTTCCTCTCTCTTACGGAATGTAATGCTTCCTGTTGTATGAATGA
The DNA here is from genome assembly GCA_030063025.1 of Avena longiglumis. NCBI lineage: Eukaryota > Viridiplantae > Streptophyta > Magnoliopsida > Poales > Poaceae > Avena > Avena longiglumis. Next base: position 99,270,504 of record CP125974.1, read on the forward strand.
ATGAATTGATGTACACTATGACATTTGGTTGCAGCATACGAGATTTGACAAAATATCCAGGTAACAATCTTCAGGTAGTAAATAACAATATTTAGGCCGTTCCATGGATCAACTTCCATGTCCGTTCCATGGCCGCCCGCCAAGATGTCGTCGTCCTCGAGATATCAATCTCCATCTTGAGCGCCGTCGCAAAGAAAAAAGGGGCAGGAAGATGAAATTGGGGAACAAGGGCTCAGAGACCAGAAACGCTTTAAGATTGGTAACTCTACGTGTCAAACGGACGAGTGGGTCCATGATCCGGATGGTACGACCCAGGTCGTATAAGATTTCCTTCCCTTTATATGTGCTGACTTCTAGATTTATATTTTTATCCATATCTGTTGTATGTGGTAGCAGGAAATATACATTCATACGGCTCCAAATAAAATGCTACATACAATATCATGAGTAAAAAAAGCATTTTAAATTTGTAGATGGATGCTCATTTAAAATATATTATAGACCATATTTGTTGTTTCTGCTAGGTGCTACTATTGTTGAGCTCTCAATCACTATGATATGTTATTGGTCATCAGCATCACATATAGAATACGCTAAAGTTGTATGTTACTCCTATGTGTTTGTGTTTGCCATGTATTTGTCTTCAGTGGAGCTTGAGGTTCTGCTAGTCTAGGTGACTGACAAATGGATAAATAATGGTCTCCATACTGACCAACCTGTTGCCACAAGTCTCATGGGGAACTATACTCTGTTACTTTGCTGCTGTGGTTCTTTGTGTTCACGATGGGTGTACAGATTATGCTTGCAGATAAATTATTTTCCATCTAGATACTGCCTGTAAGATTTCATTTATTTAACTATATATTGAGGCGTTGAGCTAACAGCTTTGTAGTTGGAACTCTTACATTAATGTACACACAGTATGAATGAACTTCAGTTCAGAGAATCGAGTGTGTTTCAGGTTAATAATCTGTTCTCAGGCTCACCCAACAAAACGATAGTAATTATGTTTCATCTTGCTGTATCCATTGGGACCTCGAAGCATCAGCAGCCCAAGTTAATGAACCGTAATATTGAGTATATACACAACTTAACAACTACTGTATTCCATGCAAGAAATGCATTTTGTTGTGTTATGATTTTCTGCTTTGTCCATTAAGTTTGACCTGTACTGCTATTTTTGTATCTACAGAAGCATAGTTCTCAGTATATTATTCAGATTACTTGTGTAGTTTCCGAGGATGATACTAACAACCATTTTGGCGACAACCGCAGTATGGGTGCTGCAAGCCACCGTCATCATGCGGATATAACTACATTAACGAGACAGCCTGGTCCTCGGTCACCAATACCCGATGGCCGACCCGACTGCTACAAGTGGAGCAACGACCAGCGACGCCTTGGTGCGACTTCGTGCAAGGCGTCCTCGCGGACATCAAGAAGAGCTGGCGCCAAATCGCCATCATCAACATCGTCGTGCTGATCATCCTCGTCGCCGTATGCGTCGCGCGCCTTCCATAACGCCAAGAGGATGGACAACGAGTCGAAGTCGGCATGGCGAGGATGACCAAGTCTCGGCGAGCAGGTTCCAGTTCTAGGCTTGCGGCGAACCGAAGCCTTTGCTGTACAAAATCTTGGCTTGAATTATATTTCTTGCTGAAATGTGGGAAGTCTTGAATGTTGTGGAAAACGGAAGTTCTTATATGGAAATTTTAGGGTGGTGTTTGGGTTTTGTGACTACTTTGGTGTTTAGGATAGGTCTATTCTGTATTATTCTGCAGTTAGAGATGTATTATTATGACTGCTCTGGTACAATATGAGGTTGCAAGGAACAAGATGAGTTGCTTCAGTCAGGGATGTTTTATTCAACACTTCGAGATTCTGATTTGTCAATTTCCTTAGAAGACTGTTATTTTTCTCGGACTATCATATGGCAATAGATTTGTGTTGTTATGCTAGCTAATGTTGGGTCTCATAGTATGATGTGACAAAAGGAGCAGACAAAAAAAGTTGGAACAAGCGGACCAAAATTTCAACCCATACTCTTTTCCAGCAGAACTCGTCCATATGGGCCAATTTCAGCCCCATTTGGGTGCAAATATCAGAAGCCCATTAATTAAGCATCTTGGCTCCAAACGGCAGAATAGCCAAAATAAAGAAAACAACTCATTGGCTGGAAAACAACCGATCTAGATCCTCTTCTCGGACATCTACGGTAAATGCACTGTGATCCAAAATTGTTAGGGTTGAATCCTATAGCTGGTGGAAGGGCAAGGTTGCGGGTGATCCGTGATCCTTTGCTCAAGTTGCTGCTTCTCCTGTGATGGGGATGGAGGTGGTAGATACGGTGGTAGTGGGAACTATGCTGCCAATCGAAGTCGTGGGCGACATGTTTGGAATCGGGAAGATGCGCAGGCCTCCTCAAGCGCTTGGCCGCGTGGATCGGGATCTCAGCAGTCTGAAGACCGTTGGGAGATTGCTGTTCGTGAATCTGAGCAGAGACGTCAAGAGGATGCTTCTTTGGTTGACACATCTCTGAAAATAACTCGTCGGGGTCTCCTGATCGTAAGTAATTCTACACTCTAATTGCAAAGTGAAAGGCCACCTTGCCTGCTCTGTGTCCCTCTTGCGGATCTGCGTTGCAAAAAAGCATATTAATCAGTTATATGCGGTGCTTCCTTGGGAGTGTATTCCTCGGATGTGCGTTCGGTCTCGGCATGGGTTTCTTCTTCATCCCTGATTCAAGTACCTCCAAGCAAATCAAGGAAAGATCTAGCAGCATGGTGATTACTGTGATTGAGGGGACTGCTACTACAAGAGAGCTTGAGTTGGAATTCAACATGGTTGTAGCATCCCAGTTGTCTAACACCTGTAATGCTACTTGTTCTAGTAATAAAAAAAGGCCACTTCCAACATATAATTGTTGCATCATCATCATATCATGCTCATGTCATCATGCCACCCTGCATTTGAGCATCATATAAAACCCCTTCTTGTTTGGTTTTTATCTCATGTGCATTATTAATTGTAGTTGCCTCTTGATATTGTATTTGGTTCTTGATAAATTGTTAAATGCCCAAGTTGATTTGGGGCATATCTCTTAATAACTCCACCACCTTTCTTTCACCACCTTATAATTCCACCATCCAACTAAATATGAGCTTGGCATTTATGGGTTTACCTCTAGCTCATGTTGGTTGGTTGGATTCCACCACAATCTTTAGCTTGGCCTTTATTCCAATTTTGGAGATGCAAAATAATAATGCCATGTAATGACATTGTCTTCACAAGTATCAGCAGGGCATTAAATATTCTGCATGGGCCATGCAAGTACCATCTTGTGCTTGTCTTTGGTTTTATTTTGGTTTTTGAGTTGACCATCTCCATCTCTTTGTCTCTCTCTTGGCTTGATATATCTTGATCTTGCCAAAACCCTACCACCTTTTCCCTCTCTTTTTCTTGTCTTGTCTTGTGAGCTTGAGTGGATCATACTTGATCAACTCAAGACCATAAACCTCTCTCTTCTTTTCTTGATCTTGCTTGAACCAATTGGAGCATGCATGATTCAAAGAAAACCTAATCCACATATCTCTCTCCCTCTCTCTCTCTTTTTCTTGTCTTGATCTTGTTTGAACTTGTCTAGAGCATGCATGATCAAGTCAAGTACCATTCCATCTTATCCTTCCTCTCTCTCTAATCCTATAACCATCTCTCTCTCTCTCTCTCTCTCTCTCTCTCTCTCTCTCTCTCTAAAAACCCTAATCTACCATACCCCATCCTAGCTAAACCCTAAACCTACCCCACCCCCTCCTTTCCATCCATGCCGAACCTCTTCCAGCTGGCCCCACCTGGCCCTCACTCCCTGGCCCACCTAGCTGCTACCCCACCCCAAAACCCTAGCTGCACCCGAGCCAAACCTAACCCTAACCCGACCCTAGCACTAGCCGAGCCACCCCCTCTCTCCCAGCTCTCTCTCTCTGCATGGGGGCCCCTCCACCGAGCCTGCCACCTCTCTGGCCTCACCCTACCCCACCTGGAAGCCTCCCCTACCTGCCCCTGCCACCTGGCCGGCAGAGGAACACGTGAGGAGGTGGAGAAAAGGTGGTCGAGGCCACCTTTATCCCCATGCTCCCCACGGCAACCATGGCACCCTCCCTCCTCGGCCTTATCTACCCTCTCTCAACCTCCCTGCACCCCAGATCCATCCAGGCCTCGCCTCCCCTCTTCCTCACCTCGCCACCGTACACTGGCCTGCGTCGTTTCAGTCGTCGTCATCGATCCAGAGGCACAGGGGAGAGCGTGTCGGCGTGGTCGAGGACCTCTGCGTCGCCCGTACCGTACCGCCGAGGAGAGGCCCCGAGTAGCCTGCCGGCGTCGCCGCCTCGGAACCCTAGCACCGGCCACCGTCTGCCTCGCCGCCGATCAAGCGCGCCCCTGCCCGAACCATCTGCACCAGCACACCCGCGGTGAGCACCCCTGCCTCCAGACAACCTCCCCCCAACCCTCGTTTCCTGTGTGCGCCACGCCACCGGACGAAAGCACCCTCGTGCACGGCGTGTCCATCGTCGTTGTCGTTTCATGGCGCATCGACCAGCTAACCACGCCCCCTTTCCACGGCAACCCGAATCGCGGATAGCCGCCTCATTCATGGCGCCCAGGGCGGGTTCGATCCCTCGCCTCTCTGTCACTCGCGGCGAATAGGAAAAACAGTGCCGGTGGTGCTTTACAACCCCGAACCTTTTAATCCACCCATGGTCCAGGCCCAGCCTTTGGCGTAGTATTTTTTCTAAAAAGGCTCCCCAACTTTATCCAAATCCACCCGCAGTCCTCCTTCCTCTCAGCCTCTGGCATGTGGGTCTGTGTGCGCCTGGTCCCACCTGTCGGCGACTAGGGCTAGGTTTATCTGAGTGTAAAATGTTACTGAGTCTGTTTTAATTCAAATCTTTTTCTGATTATTTCAAATTCAAATATAATTCAGTTTTAAATAACTTTTCAAATATTAATCCAAATAATACAAACAATATATGTTTCTGAACCAGAAAAATGTAAGGATTTCAAATATGCCATTCAAATTGCCTTTTGCACATTTAAAATTCCAAGTTGAAGTAAATTACAAAAAATGCCACTGGAACTTAAATAATTAATAACTTTTGATTGATAATTCCAAATTTAACAAATGATATGTCTAAAATGTTTAGCTCGACGAGACCTTTCTGTTTATGCTATCCTTGACTTTAATTGCAGCATGCATCATATAAAAATATATTGTACAGCAACTGTTATGGCAACAAATGAGAACCAAAACCCCATTAAAATGTTATTTCTGTTCTCCACACCTCAACCATGCTATGCTACATTAATGCCATGCAAATTGTGCATCATTCATCATGGCATGATTGTTTGCTTGACGCATCTTATTCATATGCTTGTGCTCTATATTCATGATTGGCCTTGTTTGTTTGGTTTTTCTCGGATAGACACTGAGCAGGGGATATATCAAGAGAACCAGGAGCACTACCCAGATCCGTCTCGCTTCAACTGAGTTGCCAGGCAAGCACTACCACATGCTTGCATACATCTGATACCTATTGCCTCTATCTTATTCTTGCATCATTGAGTCGCGATTGCATTAAATTGAATCCCAAGTATGCATAGCCTTTACTTTCAAACCCACCAAGCTTGTTCCTCCATCCATGAGCCATTACTACAGGAGTTGTTTGAGCCATGCGAGTCGTAGAACAGCATGTGTAGGGTATGTGAGTGTCGATGGATCACGGTACCTAAACAACTTAACTTTGAGTAGTAATGGGATAACTAATGAAAGTGGCACCGTGAGCAACATCTTCTATTTGGTTTTCATCACTTGTGTCCGTGGAACCCGAGTACTTGATACTTCCTTGATTTATCGCGCTATCCACATCCGGGAGGTATATGGGACCCCACAGGCGAGCTTGATTCGTCTTATTTCTTGGGGCCTAAACTAGTTTGAGGTTTTATTTACTATCGGTACTTATGCCATGCTATACATATTTACGATTGTGCGAGGAGCACTGCTTTGTTTAGGTAAGCGGAGTGATTACAGTATCGACACCAGTTTTCGGGTTCCCGATCGCTTCTGACCATTATCGCAAACCTTGAGTCCGTCTCGAGCTTGCTTACCGTTGGTGTACTCAATGGGGTGGCCCTGAAATATTTAAATCCTGTGATTGTTCGGTCGTGAAAGCCTCGTTGGGTTTTGATTTGGTTTTCAGGTTGATCGGCGTGTGTTGCTATTGGTGCACCCGGCGGGTCAAACTTCTGGCCGTGTCCGGTTATGGACGACTTGGAGCACAGTTTCTCGATCATAGACAAGCATAACTAAAGTACCGCTTTAATCTGACTAAGTAATTTGACTAGTAAATAGTGCAACACTCATGGAATGGTTAATAAAATTGCCAACGGATGGGGGTTGTTTGTCCGCTTCCTCGTTGGTAAGCGAGGAGGAGGATGGATCTGATGAAATTACTATTATAACTGTTGTCCTCAATTCACGGACATCCGTCTATCATTGGTTAGGCGGATGGTTAGCGAATATCTGTAGAACTGCTAGGGTTTATCTTTCGCTGCAATTGCGTCACCCCAGGTTGTGTCCCCTTTAGAGACATTAAGACTTGCTGAGTACCCTTAGGGTCTCACACGATAAATTATTGGTTCGATGAGCAGTACCCTCGCGGGTGATCTTGGGTGGAAGAGGCTGATGATGCGGGCAACGATCGTTCGGTGTAGAGATTCCGGGAACGGGGATCCATGAGATCTGTGGGCGGGATGTGCTTAGTTCTATGGCATCTTATGCCGATTTGCTTCTTATCCGTACTCGGACCTTGTTTGCCGCTTCCGCTTGATACTCTGATGTGTGTTGTATGAGGAACTATCCTAAAATACTAGATTTATCTAGGTCATTTGAATCTTGCCGTATGGCGTTGCTATATTTCCTTTCTTTTTAGATGGTATGGCTCTGATGTACTCTTGTATGGTGGCTTGCATACATACCCACTTGTGTATGTAGTTGATCCCTTCGCCTGCCGATTACGCCGCCCGTACAGGTCCCGTTGAGATGGTAGTGGTTGGGACGGCCGAAAGGTCTACCAGTGAGTGGCTTTTGGGGCCCCACCGTACTATTTCAACCACTACCGCTCATCCAGGCTTATATCTAGGAGCGTAATTCACCGAGGTAGTTACAATGGTGTTTGGTGATAGTTGGAGATGCACTGCTAGGCCGATTGGGCCTAACCAATACATCACGAGATTACCCAACCCTTGTGAGGTCGAAAGAGCGGTGTACTATGGTGCTTCGATGAAACTGAAGACTGTTGATGCTACTATCAGATTGTCTACCTGGACTGCTTTTGTGGGAGCCAGGATTGTCTTACAGAAGTCTTGGGTTCGAATTAGCAACATCCATTGGTGGGGGTTTCTCTAGAATTGGACTCATCTACCTTGCATTAAGGCCGGAAGCTTGGGGATGTGTTGGACATCCGGCCAGAGCCAACACCGCGGCAGCTAAAGGCGCTGAAGCTGGTGGCAGACATGGCCGCACGTTGTGTGTCCCCATCTTCTTCTCCACCGGGGAAGGAGAAGGAGCTCACTATGTCGGACGTTGTGGCCCACCTTAAAGAAGCGCACGAGATTATCTCGAGCGATGACACGAACAAATTAGCATTTGCCGTAGTTTGCTTTTGCTTTGCATTATCGCTTTATCGGGGCTCGCTGTCGTTTTCTTTGTTGTTGCTAGCGGGCCTATTCATTTTCTGTGGGAACTAATCTTGTTATTAGTAGTGCTAGACTAGCATTGTATATGTGGCCAACTCTTTTTTTTAGGTAAGAACATTCCATCTATCTATTATATACTAAAAGCAATATAAGAAGATGTTTCGAGGCATTAGGTTGATCCACATCACTTGAATTATTTTAACCATTAAATTAAAAATTTCCAGTCAGGATTTAATGAAATCTTTTAATTACGTTACACATGTGGTTCCGTTTGACACGCTAACCGAGTTTGTTCCAAAAGAAAACGTACACATGGAAACTAGCCGAGTCCTAGCCAAGAGTCCGTATAATAAAAAAATATTACAAGGCAGGTTCGTTCGTCAAAAAAAAAGCTAGCTAGTCTCGGTGAGTCCCTTTCAAGAAAAAAAATACGTACACAAAGCCTGCTAGCTAGCTAGGATACTGAAAGCACACTGAAATTTTATATGATTTTGAATTACAAGTGCATGGTTAAGGGTACATAAATAGCCCAAAACAGCTACATTTTTTATTTGAGTGGAAAACATTAAAATAGATAGAGATGTCATGAAACTTGATTTTAATAAAAATATTCAACGGAAGGCTGCAATATTACTTTCTTTGAATATTAATAGGGAAAGTACAAAAATCTAATTAGCAATTACATCCATTCAAGAATATAAGATGTTTTCGTACCCTATTTTAGCCTACCAAAACATATTATATTTAGGAACGAAGGTAGGGCATTGCTTTTTTTTAAAGCTATATTTTACTACATCAGTGTACATAGACAAAAAATTATGGACTTGATCTATTATACAATATTAGTATACGACCAGAAACAAGAGATATATACTAAAATTTCTATAAAACATCAAATCACCGGCTCGCCGATCTGATGGATCGTCTTTTTTAATCATAATTATATATCCCTAAGTATTACAAGCAATATGCCATCTCTCATACTACAAACATGACGAAATTATCGCAGAAATGCAAGCATCCAAATGTTTATCTTCCAGCCTCTTTTAATATTATGAAAATATTCTTTGTTAATAACTATGCATTAAAAACGATCAAAACCAATTGATCTTTACTGTCAGGAGATAGGCAATAGCTGACATATCTTGAGATTCTACTAAGAAAATTATATTGATAGATTATCACAATGTATCTAAGCATAATATAACTAACTGATACTCGATAAATTTATTCCAAACTTTCTTGTGAGCTGAATGATACGTCTCATGATTGCTCGACCTGGATTACAATCTTGATGGTTTATCTGACTTTGATGTACCCTTTGGGATAATATACGGTTTAGAAAGTTTGGGTTTTGTGACTACTTTAGTGTTTAGGATAGGTCTATTCTGTATTATTCTGCACTTAGAGATGTATTATTATGACTGCTCTGGTACAATATGAGGTTGCAAGGAACAAGATGAGTTGCTTCAGTCAGGGATGTATTATTCAGCACTTCGAGATTCTGATTTGTCAATTTCCTTAGAAGACTGTTATTTTTCTCGGACTATCATATGGCAATAGATTTGTGTGAAGGGTTTCGCGGCATAGTAAATCAAAATTTTCTATGGATGCGAACAGAGGGAAAGCCAAGATCTAATCTAGGAGATGCAAACAACGAGAGAGATTGGATTAGATCTTCATACCCTTGAAGATTCGACTGGAACGTTAAATCGGAACGTGGGTGATGTAGTCGCTACTTCTCCTCCTCGCGATCGATCCGATCTAGCACCACAAGTGGCGGTGCCTCCGTGAGATGCACACGCAGCACCTCGGCGTCTCATCCTTCCTTGGTCCAGCAAGTATGCTGGAGATGGTTGGATCTACAACGCGGCGTGGTGCAATTGGTGGAGAATTTCTGCAGGGCTTCGCCTACAAGCGATCGGGAGGGAGAGGAGGGGCAGCAGGCGGCTAGGGTTGGAGGAAGGTGTGTGTGGGGTTGGTGCGCCCTACCCCTCTTTATATAGAGGGGGGCGCAGCCCTAGCCCCTCCCCCAAGCCCAAACCGGCGGCCCCAAAGGATAAGGAGTGGGGGGCAAGGAAACCCCCCCTTCTAGAAGGTCTATCTCGAGTTTAAACCTCTCTTGGTCGGCTGGGCCCTATGGGGCCTTGTGCCCCTGGCCCAATGCGGCCAGGGCACTCCCTCATAGGCCCATGCCCCCTCCCGGAAGGTGGGGCCACGTTGGTCCCCTTCCGGAAGGTTCTAGAAGCTTCCGGTACAATACCGATTAACCCGGAACAATTCCGAACTCCAAAAACTGCACTGCCTTATATGAATCTTATTCTCCGGACCACTCCGGAACCTCTCGTGATGTCCCAGATCCCATCCGAGACTCCGAACAAAAACTCATAAACCAATTATCCAATCTATCCTAGCGTCGAGACACGTTAAGTGTGTGACCCTGCGGGTTCGAGAATATGCAGACATGATCTTCTATCAATAATCAACAGCGGGGTCTGGAAACCCATATTGACTCCCACACATTCATCGATGATCATATCGGATGAACCACGATGCCAGGATTCAATCAATCCCATATATATATTCCCTTCGTCTCGCGATATTTTACTTGCCCGAGATTCGATCGTCGGTACCGTTGTACCTAGTTCAATCTCGTTCACATCAAGTACTTTACTCGTTCCGTAATCCGATATCACTTTGTGATTAACTCCTTAACCACATGCTTGCAAGCGGTGTTGATATCGATTACCGAGTGGGCCCAAAGTATATCTCTCCGACTTGGGAGGGACAAATCCCATCTCGATACATGCAAACCAACAGATACTTTTCGATCACCTGAGAGACACCTTTATGATCACCCTCTCATAGGATGACGTTTGATGACCTCAAAGCTTTCTTCCGATACCAGAGAGTTGTATTATCTCATGGTCTAAGGAATACAATATTTGACATAAGAAAAGCTTCGCAAAGACGAACACGATGACACGATCTAATTGCTTCGCTTAGTTTGGAGTGCATCCACCATATCATTCTCTCAATGATATGATCTCATTATTAATTGACAACTCATGTCCATGGTTAGGAAACCTTAACCATCATTAATCAATGAGCTAGTCCATAGAGGCGTACTAGGGACACGGTGTTGTTCACAAACCACACAAGTATTAAAGTTTCCGCTAATACAATTCTAGCATGGAATATAAACATTATCATGAACAAGAATTATAATAATAACATCTTTATTATTGCTTCTAGGGCATAATTCCAACAGTCTCCCACTTGCACTAGAGTCAATAATCTAGTTTACATTTGGCAACAATCTCACACCCATGGCACCGAGGTGTTGATCATGTTTACGTGGAAGAGGTTTAGTCAATGGATCTGCGACATTCGGTCTGTATGTACTTTGCTAATCTTGATCTCCATCGCTATATAATCTCGGATTATATGAAACTTACAGTTGATATGCTTGGTCTTTGGATGATATCTTGGTTCCTTAGCGAGTGCTATGGCGCCGGTGTTGTCACAATATCTCCGGTGGGTCCAATGCACTTGGAACCACGTCAAGCTCGATGATGAAGTTCTGATCCAAACTCCTTCACTTGGCGCCTGCGGCAGCCATGTATTACGCTTCTCTGTAGATCCCGCGATCACGCTTTGTTTGGAGCTTCTCGACTCAGCTCCTCCATTCAAAATATACACGTATCTGTAAAGATTTAGAATCATCCTTGTCGGTGTCGAAACTAGCGTCGACGTAACCTTTTACGACGAGCTTTTCATCACCCCCATAGACTAAGAACATTTCTTTAGTTCTATTTAGGTACTTTAGGATGTTCTTCACGGCTGTACAATGTTCCACTCCTGGATCACTTTGATACCTGCTCGTCAAACTAAGAGCATTGGACACATCCGGTCTAGTACACAGCATGGCATACATGATTGAACCTATGGCCGAGGCATAAGGCACTTTGCTCATAGCTTCCCTATCATTTAACGTAGCTGGACACTGAGCCTTGCTCAATATCTTACCTGATAACATAGGCACCAAACCTTTCTTTGCCTTATCCATTCTGAACCTTTTCAGAACTTTGTCTAGGTATGTACTCTGGCTTAAAGCTATCAGGCGTCTTTGTCTATCTCTATAGATCTTGATGCCCAATATATAAGCAGCTTCACCTAGGTCTTTCATTGAAAAACACTTGTTCAAATAACTCTTCACATCGTTAAGCATGTTGATGTCATTTGCAATAATCAATATGTCATCCACATATAGTACCAGAAACGTCACCGAGCTCCCACTCACTTTCTTGTAGATGCAAGCTTCGTAGCAATTTGGAACAAATCCAAAGGTCTTGATCACTTGATCAAAGCAGGTTCCAACTCGAGATGCTTGCTTGATCCATAAATGGAGCCGTGAAGTTTGCATACTTTACTAGCATCCTTAGGATCGACAAAACCTTGGGTTGCATCATATACAACTCTTCATCAATGTTGCCATTGAGGAAAGCGATCTTGACATCCATCGCCATATTTCATAATCATGAAGCGCAACAATTGCTAATAAAATCCGAATGGACTTAAACATCGCTACGGAGAGAAAATCTCATCGTAGTCAACACCTTGAACTTGTCGAAAACCTTTCGCGACAAGCCGTGTTTTATAGACGGTAACATTACCATACGCGTCCGTTTTCTTCTTGAAGATCCATTTGCACTCAATGGCCTTTCGGTCGCTAGGAGGGTCCACCAAAGTCCATACTTGGTTTTCGCTCATGGATCCCAATTCGGTTCATGGCTTCTAGCCATTTCTCGAGTCGCCTCATCATCGCTTCCTCATAGTTCGTAGGTTCACCGTCTTCTACTAACAAGACAGTCAAGACAGTTGCCGTACCACTCGGGAGGGCACGCGACCTTGTCGACCTGCGACGTTCGATGCGCATCGTCCAGAAGATTCATGATCCTTGTCATTAGCTTCCTCTATTGTTGGTGCGGTGACACTAGAACAATTTCAGGTCTTGCGCTACTCTCAATTCAAGAGAAGGTTTAATAACCTCGTAGCTCTACTTTCCTCCACTCACTTCTTTCGAGAAAACTCCTTCTCAAGAAAGGAACCGTTCTTCGACAAACACTTTGCCTTGGTTACGTGATAGAAGGTATACCCAATAGTTTCCTTAGGGTATCCTATGAAGGCGCATTTCTCGCTTTGGGTTCGAGCTTGTCGGCATCAACTTCTTGACGTAAGCTTCCCCAAACTTTAAGAAACGACAACTTAGGTTTAGCACCAAACCACAGTTCATACGGTGTCGTCTCAACGGATTTAGATGGTGCCCTATTTAAAGTGAATGCAGCGGTTTCTAATGCATAACCCCAAAATGATAACGGCAAATCAGTAAGAGACATCATTGATTGGACCATATCTAATAAGGTTCGATTCCGGCGTTCAGACACACCATTGCGCTTTGGTGTTCCGGGTGGCGTGAGTTGCGAAACAATTCCACTTTCTTTAAGATGCGTGAGAAAATCATAACTCAAATATTCGCCCCCACGATCGGATCGTAGAAACTTAATCTTTCTGTTACGATGGTTCTCCACTTCATTTTGAAATTCCTTGAACTTTTCAAATGTTTCAGATTTATGTTTCATTAAATAGATATACCCATATCTACTTAAGTCATCGGCAAAAGTGAGAAAATAGCGATATCCACCGCGCGTCGAAACACTCATCGGTCCGCATACATCGGTATGTATGATTTCCAACAAGTCCGTTGCTCGCTCCATCATACCGGAAGCGGTTTTGATCATCTTGCCCATGAGGCATGGTTCGCATGTGTCAAATGATTCAAAATCAAGAGACTCCAAAGTCCATCGAATGGAGTTTCTTCATGCGTTTACACCAATATGACCTAGACGATTGCCACAAATAAGTAGTATTATCACTATCTACTTTGCATCTCTTAGCCTGAATGTAATGGATGTGTGTTTCATCCTTCGAGATTTAGAAGAAATAAACCATTCACAAGAGGTGCATTTCCATAAAAGATGTTACTCATATAAGCGAACAACCATTATTCTCCGATTTAAATGAATAACGTCTTGCAATAAACACGATCCGAAATAATGTTCATGCTCAACGAGGCACATAATAACATTTATTAAGGTTTAAAACTAATCCGAAGGTAAAACTAAGGAGGCGTCGACGGCCATCACATCAACTCTTGATCCGTTGCCAGCGCGCCGTCACCTTATCCTAAAGCCGCCGTCTATTCGTAGCTCTGTTTGAGTTACAAATATTAGCAACTGAACCGGTATCAAATACCCAGGCACTACAACGAGGGCTAGTAAGGAAAACATCAATAACATGTATATCAAATATACCTTTGATGGTGCCAGCCTTCTTGTCCGCTAAGTACTTCGGACAATTGCGCTTCCAGTGACCCTTGTCCTTGCAATAGAAGCACTCAGTGTCCGGCTTAGGACAAGACTTGAGCTTCTTCTTAGCAGGGGCAACGCGCTTGCCGCCGCCTTTCTTGAAGGGCTTCTTTACACCCTTACCTTTCTTAAAGGAGGGCTTGTTGACCATCAACACATGATTATCCTTATTGATGTCCACCTCCGCAGCCTTCAGCTTTGCAAAGAGCTCGGTGATCGTATCAGTGGAACCAATCTGATTGTGAGTCACCACAAAACTTTTGTAGCTGGGAGGGAGTGATTGCAGAACCCTGTCAATCTTGAGCTCCTCTGGAATCGTGCATTCCAGTTGCTCAAGGCGTTGAGTGTAGCCCGTCATCTTAATGGCGTGCTCACTAACGGAACTCCCTTCCTCCATCTTGCAGTTAAAGAACTTCTCAGAGATCTCATATCTCTCGAGCAGGCTGAGTCTAAACATGGTTTTCATCTCTTGAGAATCTCAAAGGGCCCGGGATAGTCTTCAAAACGATTTTGAAGTTTCGGTTCCATAGCAAACAACATGGTGCTCTTAATCACACCATAATCATCCTTGCGCGATTGATAGACACCTTTCTCATCGGTAGCCGGATTCTGCAGAGGGTCACCTAACGCTTTCCCAAGGACATAGTCCTTTTGACCTTGAGAGAATGATTCTTAGATTGCCGAACCAATTGGTGAAGTTAGACCCATTGTTTCTAAGCTTTTCCTTCTCAGCAAAAACGTTGAAGTTGAAGTTGGACTTAGCCATGTGATCTACAGTATTTGCAAGTACAAATTATACTATGTTCATGATAACTAGTTCAACTTAATCAAATTATTAGATGAAATCCCACTAAATTCAACATCCCTCAAGTTGTTTAGTGAACATGATCCAAATTCACCACACCTAATCCGATCATCACGAGAAGAGATGTGGTTTCAATGGTGAACAACGAAGTGTCGATCATATCATTCATATGACTCATGCTTAACCTTTCGGTTCTTGTGTTCGAGGCCATGCATACATGCTAGGCTCGTCAAGTAAAACCAAGTATTTCGCGTGTGCAAAACGGCTTGCACCCGTTGTATGTGGCGTAGAGTCTATAGCACCCGATCATCACGTGATGCTTGGACACGGCGAACTTCGCGGTGCATACTTGGGGAGAACACAGTTTTTATCTTGATCTTTAAGTGAGGAATCATCTTATAATGCTACCGTCGCGATCTAAGCATAATAAGATACATAAAAGGATAAACATCACATGCATATAACTTTATGTGACATCGTATAGCCAATCTTCGCGCAATGATCTCCATCTTGTGCATTCCGGCATGATCTCCATCACTCCACCATGATTGCCTCCACCACGAATAGCAACTACAACTATTGCTAACTACTTAACGATAAAGTGAAACTATTACATGGCGTATAAGAAGTTGACACACAGGTCATACACAATTATAAAGACAACCATATGGCTCCTGCCGGTTGTGTACTCATCGACATGCAAGTCGTGAAACATTACAAAACATGATCATCGCATACATTATACACATCACATCTTGGGCCATACCATATCACGGAAAACACTCCACAGAAAAACAAGTTAGACGCCTCTACTTTGTTGTTGCATGTTTCGTGGCTTATGGGAGTAGATGCTAAGAACGATTCTTACCTACGGAAAGCCACAACGGTGATATTATGGTTGCCAAACTCGGTGTTAATTCCATGACAACTATAGTGAGAAGCGGCATCCACCGCATGTGTGGAACAAGCCACATGTCAAGTGCGGGCGGTCTCATGACGACGTCGCGTAAGTTTGGCTGGACGCTTCAATCTCACTATCCGCGTCATAAGAAGAACACAAACAAGAGGCTTTGCAGAAAACATCAACGCCACAACAACCATGTTGCGTTCTACTCGTGAAACACATCTACGCATAGATCTATCTCGATACCAGAAGGGTTTCGCGGCATAGTAAATCAAAATTTTCTCACGGATGCGAGAGAGGAAAGCCAAGATCTAATATAGGAGATGCAAACAACGAGAGATTGGATTAGATCTTCATACCCTTGAATATTACGCCAGTGAGCGTTAAATCGGGCGTGGGTGATGTAGTCGTACTGCTTCTCCTCCTCGATCGATCGATCTAGCACCACAAGTGGCGGTGCCTCGTGAGATGCACTGCGTGCAACACCTCGGCGTCTCCTCCTTCCTTGGTCCAGCAAGTATGGTGGAGAGATGGGTTGGATCTACAACGCGGCGGTGCAATTGGTGGAGAATTTCTGCAGGCCGCTTCGCCAAGCGATCGGGAGGGAGGAGAGGCAGGCGGCTAGGGTTGGAGGGAAGGTGTGTGGGTTTGTGCGCCCCCACCTCTTTATATAGAGGGGCAGCCAGCCCTCCCCCAAGCCCAAACCCGGGCCCCAAAGGATAAGAGTGGGGGCAAAACCCCTTCTAGAAGGTCTATCTCGAGTTTAAACCTCTCTTGGTCGGCTGGGGCCTTGTGCCCCTGGCCCAATGCGGCCAGGGCACTCCCTCATAGGCCCATGCCCCCTCCCGGAAGGTGGGGCCACGTTGGTCCCCTTCCGGAAGGTTCTAGAAGCTTCCGGTACAATACCGATTAACCCGGAACAATTCCGAACGCCAAAAACTGCACTGCCTTATATGAATCTTATTCTCCGGACCACTAAGGAACCTCTCGTGATGTCCCAGATCCCATCCGAGACTCCGAAAAAAAACTCATAAACCTGTTGGAGATATGCCCTAGAGGCAATAATAAATGTAGTTATTATTATATCTTTGTGTTTATGATAAATGTTTACATTCATGCTATAATAGTATTAACAAGGAAACCATTAATACTTGTGTGATTTGTAAACTTAATTTGAAGTCCCTAGTATAGCCTCTATACTTCACTAGCTTGTTGGTTGATTAATGATTGTGGTTTCCATATCATGAACATTGAGATGTTATCAACAACAAGATCATATCGTTAGGAGAATGATATGGTGGACATACTCCTATAGATAAGCGTAGCATAAAGATCAAGTCATTTCAATAGTTCAATTGCTATATGCTTTACGATACATAGTAACCTAATTCCTTGACCATGAGATCATGCATATCACCTTTACGGATGGATGCTTTGATGACATCAAACACCACACCGTGGCGGGTGGCTATAAAGGTGGCATTAAGTGTTGGAAAGTATTGGTTGAAACACATGGATCAAGAGTGGGATTTGTCCATCCACATGACGGATAGATATACTCAGGCCCTCTCGGTGGAATGTCATCCAATTGGCTTGCAAGCATGTGACTTGGTCACAGGGATCACATATCAGGAACGAGAAAAGAGTACTTATCAAGATGTGAGTTTGAACTAGGTATGCGGAGATCTGAGCGATCATAACCTCGGATAAGTAACATATCGTGAGACAAAGGAAATTGGTATCGTATGTAAGTGGTTCATTCGATCGCAAAGTAATCGTAGAAATATGTAGAGCCATATGAATTTCGATTCCTCTATTGGTTATTGTTCGGAGAAGTGTCTCGATCATGTCGCATAATTCACGAACGTAGGGAGACACATAAGGATTCGACGTTGTTTGAGTAGTTATGGTATTATGAGAAAGAGACGAATGTTGTTGAGTCTCGGATGGGATCCGGATATCACGAGGTGATCCGGAATAGTCAGGAGAATAAGATTCATATAAGGAAAGTCCCGTTTGAGTTCGAGAATGATTAGGTGTTTTCATCGGGAATGTTCTAGAAGGTTCGGATTGTCCGCACTCGGGGAGGGTACATGAATGTGTCATTACTTAATGGAATGATTGCATCATGTACTAAGTGTTCTTGCTGTCCCAAATAAAGGATTAAATTGAATCCTAAAGCAGAAAAGTCAAATGTCGGTTTGAAAGTCAAGCGCCAAAACAAGCTGTGGGAAACAAGAAAGAGGTTGGAATCCGACTTGAGGAGGAGTCTCCTCCTCCCAAGCTGCGCCACCAAGGCCGACTTGGGAGGGACTCCCCTCCCACAGCGCCTCCCACCTATAAAAGGAGGCAGGGCTCCTCCTTGACACAAGTTTCACCTCTAGATTTCGGTTTAGAGCCGTTTTGGTTTAGAGCTTCTAATTGCTTTAGCCAGTTTAGAGCCTTCTAATTGGTTTAGAGCCTTATAATTGGTGTGTCTAATTACTAGACCACTAATAGCCTCTCTCATAAGCTCCACCATACTCGCACTTGGCTTAAGGCGACCTGGGATCTCCCTCTACTTCCGGTACCACGCCGTTGTCTTTGCCGAATCGCGAGGAGAGTGCTACAACCTCCGCTCTTTGGAACAAGGGAGAGGAAGGTCTTCGTCAGTACCGAACGTGTGACCGATCAAGGGGCTGCGGAGCGTGGCGCCGGAAGGATCGTCTACGCGATCTTGAGATCGGAAGTGTACGACTACATCACCCACGAGAATCCGCTCTCGTTAACCGCTTTGGAATCTTTGAGGGTGAGTTCCTCTATCGACTCGTTGCTACAATGTAGTAGATAGATCTTGGCTTGTTTGTTTGTATGCGATAGAAAATTTTTGTTTTCCATACGAACCCCTACAGTGGTATCAGAGCCGTGTCTATATGTAGATCTGTTGCACGAGTAGAACACAATGGTCATTGTGGGCGTTGATGCTTTTATTGTAGATTGCTTTTTGTGTACTTTGCATCTTGCGGTATGTTGGGATGAAGCGGCCCGGGCTAACCTTACATGACATCGTTCATGAGACTTGCTCCACGCTTGACATGCAACTTGTATTGCATAAGTGGCTTTGCGGGTGTCTGTTTCTCCTAGCATAGTTAAGATCCAATTTACAACGGGTGATCAACAATGCTAGTATCAATGTTGTGGTTCTTGTTCGTAAGTTAGAACGACACTTATTGAAAGCCCCAAACCACGTAAAATATGCAAAGAAAGTAGGCGTCTAACTTTGTTTTGCGGGGTGTCTTGATGATGTGATATGGCCATGATTGTGATTATATTTGATGTATGCAATGTTCCTTATTGTAAGTCGGCAACCGGCAGGAGCCATATGGTTGTCTTTAATTTATGTTAAGACCTGCGTGTCTATTCAAAGTAGTTGTAATAGTTGAAGCGGTGGGCGACAACCATGGAGAAGCGTCATTGACCTTGATGCAATGCGGTGATGATGGAGATCATGTTCGTGCTTGAAGATGGAGATCGGAGGCACGAAGAAGAAAACCATATCATATCACATATATATTGAATTGCATGTGATGTTAATCCTTTATGCATCTTGTATTGCTTAGTAGGCGGCGGTAGCATTATAAGATGATCCCTCATGCACATCAATTTCAAATCATAAAGTGTTCACCCTTAGTTAGCACCGTTGCTAAAGCTTGTTGTTTCGAAGCACCACGTGATGATCGGGTGTGTTAGATTCTGCAAGTGTATACAACGTGAGCAAGCAGATTTGCTCATGCGAAACTAAGGTTTGATCTTGTGAGCCTAGCATGTACAGACATGGTCTCGGAACACGGATCACCGAAAGGTAAAGCATGAATCATATAGTAAGATATGATGAACATGACGATTGTTCGCCATTGAAACTATGTCAACTCTCGTGATGATCGGTGTTGATATGGTGGATTTGGTTCGTGTGATCACTAAAACAATGTGAGGGATATTGTTTTGAGTGGGAGTTCACCTAGTTTAATTTTATTATTAATTTGAACTCAATTTGTCATAAACTTAGTCTAAACTATTGCAAATATGTTGTAGATCAATGGCAGCCCTACCATCAATTTTAATGCGTTCCTAGAAAGAAAAGTTGAAAAACAATGGAAGCAACTTAGCGGATTGGTTCCGCAATTTGAGGATTGTCCTCACGGTGGTAATTTGACCTATGTCTTTGGATGCACCTGGGTGACCCACTGCAGCCAATGCTTCCGATGAAGTAAAGAATGTTTACCTCGCTCGGAAGAATCGACTCCATAGTTCGGTGTGCTATCTTGTATGGTTTAGAATCAGCTTGAGAAAAGGTTTGAAGAGTCGGACCCATATGATATTGTCGAGGATCTCAAATTGATTTTTGAGACTCATGCGGCAATTGAAAGCTATGAGGCTTCGAAAGTTCTTTAAGCGCAAGATGGAAGAGGGCAGCTCGTCGGTGAGCATGTGCTTAAGATGTCCAGGCACATAAACAAACTTCAAAGCTTGGGTATAGTGATTCCTAATGCTTTGGGGATTTACCGTCTCCTCCAATCACTACCACCAAGTTACAAGAACTTTGTGATGAACTACAACATGCGAGAACATGAACAAGACGTTGCGAACTCTTTGCCATGTTGAAATCTGCGAAGTGGAGATCAAGAAAGAGCACCAAGTGTTGTTGGTCAATAAGACCACCAAATTCAAGAAAGGCAAGTCTAAGCAAAGGGACACTTCAAGAAGGGTGGTAAGAAAGCTACCACGCCGACGAAGAAGACCGAGCTGGACCTAAGCACGTCTTGAGTGCTTTTCCGCAAGGAGAAGGTCCTTTGAGCGGAATTGCCCAAAGTACTTGGCGGATTTGAAGAACGGCAACATCAAGAAGAAAGGTATATCGATATACATGTTATTGATGTGTATCTCACTAGTACTCGTAGTAGTGCACAGGTATTTGATCTTGGTTCGGTTGCTCATATTTGTAACTCGAAATAGGTCTTTGCAGAATAAGCGGAAGCTAGCGAAGAACGAGGTGGCGATGCGGCGTGGGAAAGCGGATCAAAGGTTGATGTGATCGCGACACGCTACCCCTTCATCTACCATCGGGATTAGTTTTATACTTAAATAATTGTTATTTGGTGCTGCGTTAAGCATGAACATTATATCGGGATCTTGTTTATTGAGGCGGTTACTTGTTTAAGTCGAGAATAATGGTTGTTCGATTTATATGAGTAATATGTTTTACGCACATGCACCTTTGATAGATGGTCTATTCTTATTGAATCTCGATAGTGGAAATACACATATCAACAACATTGAGGCTAAACGTTTGAAATCAGCGATAATTCGACCTATATGTGGCACTTGTCGTCTTGGTCACATCGAATTGAAACGTATGAAGAAACTCCATTCGATGGACTTCTTGAATCACTTGATTTTGAATCACTTGAAAGATCTGAAGCATGTCGATGGGTAAAATGACTAAGACTCCATTTTCTGGTATGATGGAGCGAGCTACGGACTTGTTGGAAATCATACATACCGATGTGTGGTGTCCAATGAGTGTAGCATCGCGCGGTGGTTATCGTTATGTTCTTACCTTCACGGATGACTTGAGTAGATATGGATATATCTATTTCATGAAACATAAGTCCGAAACTTTCGAGAAGTTTAAGGAGTTTCAAAGTGAGGTAGAGAATCAACGTAACAAGAAGATTAAATTTCTACGTTCTGATCGTGGAGGTGAATATCTAAGTTACGAGTTTGGCGAGCATTTAAAGAAGTGCGGAATACTTTCACAATTGACACCGGGAACACCACGGTGAAATGGTGTGTCGAACGTCGTAATCGAACTCTCTTAGATATGGTTCGTTCTATGATGTCACTTACAGATTACCGCTATCATTTTGGGGTTATGCATTAGAAAGCGACGCATTCACTTTAAATAGGGCACCGTCTAAATCCGTTGAAACGACACGTATGAATTATGGTTTGGGAAGAAACCTAAATTGTCGTTCCTTAAAGTTTGGGGATCTGAAGCCTATGTAAAGAAGTTACTGTAGGACAAGCTTGAACCCAAAGCGGAAAAATCGTCTTCATAGGATACCCGAAGGAAACTATTGGGTATACCTTCTATCATAGATCCGAAGGCAAAATCTTCGTTGCCAAGAATGGATCCTTTCTAGAGAAGAATTTCTCTCGAAAGAAGTGGTGGAAGGAAAGTAGAACTCGACGAGGTTGTCGAACCTTCTCTCGAAATTGCAGTAGCGCGACCGGAAGAAGTTCTGTGATGCCTGCACCAATTAGAGAGGAAATGATGATGATCATGAAACTTCGGTTGAAGTTGCTCTGAGCCTCGGAGATCAAGAACTCGTACCACTCCAGTTGGTATGATTCCGTTATGAATGTCATGGTGGTGGACAACACCGATGACCCGAGACATATGAGGAAGCAATGATGAGCCCAGATTCCAATAAATGGCAAGAAGCCATGAAATCCGAGATTGGATCCATGTACGAAAACCAAGTATGGACTTTGGTGGACTTACCGGATGGCGAAGGCTGTCGAGAACAAATGGATTTTCAAGAAGAAAGCAGATCTTGATGGTAATATTCGCATCTATAAAGCTCGACTTGTCAAAAGGGTTTCGACAAATTCAAGGAGTTGACTACGATGAGACTTTCTCACGTAGCGAAGCTTAAGTCTGTGAGGATTATGTTAGCAATCGCATATTATGATTATGAGATATGGCGGATGAATGTCAAACAGCATTCCTCAATGGAGACATTGATGAAGAGTTGTATATGATGCAACCCAAAGGTTTTGTCGATCCTAAAGATGCTAACAAGGTATGCAAACTTCAACGGTCCATCTATGGATTGAAGCGGGCATCCGAAGTTGGAATCAACGTTTTGATAAGGTAATCAAAAGTTTTGGTTTTATACAAACTTATGGAGAAGCTTGTATTTACAAGAAAGTGAGTGGGAGCTCAGAGCATTCTTAATACTGTATGTGGATGACATATTGTTGATTGGGAATGATGTAGACCTTCTTAATAGTGTCAAGGAATATTTGAATAATAGTTTTTCAATGAAGGATCTTGGCGAAACAGCTTACATATTAGGCATAAAGATTTATAGAGATAGATCGAAGCAAATATCATTGTCACAGTACATATTTGGACAAAGTTCTAAAGAGATTTGGAATGGAAGAAAGCAAGAAAGGGTTCTTGCCCATGTTGCTTATCGACCTTGAGTAAAACTCAAAGTCCGACATCGGCGAAGATAGAGAAAGGATGAGTAAAACTCCCTATGCCTCGACCATAGGATCTCTAATGTATGCCATGCTATGTACTAGACCCGACATTGCATATGCCTTTGTTAGTTTAACTAGCAGATATCAAAGTGATCCAGAGTGGATCATTGGACAATGATCAAAAACATCCTTAAGTACTTGAGAAGAACTAAGGATATGGTTCTTTCTTATGGAGGTGATGAACATTTCGTTGTTAATGGTTACACCGATGATAGTTGGAACACCGATCCGGATGATTCTAAATCACAATCCGGATACGTATTTATTTTGAATGGTGCAGCGATTAGGCTGGAGGTGCAAAGCAAAGCGTTGTGGCGAGATCTTCAACTGAATCGGAATACATGGCTGCCGGAGGCTTCACAAGAAGCGATATGGATGAAAGAGTTCATTACAGGTGGGTGTGGTTCCAAGTGCTGGACCCAATGTCTATCTCTTGTGATAACATGGGCGCCATAGCCAATGCGCAAGAACCAAGGTCACACAAGAAGTCAAGCATATCAAGCTGCGTTTTCACGCTATTCGAGAACATATCCGGGATGGGGATATAAAGATTTGCAAAGTACACAGATCTGAATGTGGCGGATCCGTTGACTAAACCTCTCAGGGCAAAACATGACCAACACCAAGCGCCATGGGTGTTGTATATTACTATGTAATCTAGATTAGATGACTCTAGTGCAAGTGGGAGACTGTTGGAGATATGCCCTAGAGGCAATAATAAATGTAGTTATTATTATATCTTTGTGTTTATGATAAATGTTTACATTCATGCTATAATAGTATTAACAAGGAAACCATTAATACTTGTGTGATTTGTAAACTTAATTTGAAGTCCCTAGTATAGCCTCTATACTTCACTAGCTTGTTGGTTGATTAATGATTGTGGTTTCCATATCATGAACATTGAGATGTTATCAACAAAAGATCATATCGTTAGGAGAATGATATGGTGGACATACTCCTATAGATAAGCGTAGCATAAAGATCAAGTCATTTCAATAGTTCAATTGCTATATGCTTTACGATACATAGTAACCTAATTCCTTCGACCATGAGATCATGCATATCACCTTTCGGATGGATGCTTTGATGACATCAAACACCACCGTGGGGGTGGCTATAAAGGTGGCATTAAGTGTTAGGAAAGTATTGGTTGAAACACATGGATCAAGAGTGGGATTTGTCCATCCACATGACGGATAGATATACTCTGGGCCCTCTCGGTGGAATGTCATCCAATTGGCTTGCAAGCATGTGACTTGGTCACGAGGATCACATATCACGGAACGAGAAAAGAGTACTTATCGATGTGAGTTTGAACTAGGTATGCGAGATACCAAGCGATCATAACCTCGGATAAGTAACATATCGTGAGACAAAGGGAAATTGGTATCGTATGTAAGTGGTTCATTCGATCGAAAGTAATCGTAGAAATATGTGGAGCCATATGAATTTCAGATTCCTCTATTGGTTATTGTTAGGAGAAGTGTCTCGATCATGTCGCATAATTCACGAACCGTAGGGAGACACACTTAAGGATTCGACGTTGTTTGAGTAGTTATGGTATTATGAGAAAGAGACCGAATGTTGTTGAGTCTCGGATGGGATCCGGGATATCACGAGGTGATCTGGAATAGTCGAGAATAAGATTCATATAAGGAAAGTCCCGTTTGAGTTCGGGAATGATTAGGTGTTTTCATCGAATGTTCTAGAAGGTTCGGATTGTCCCAAGACTGGGGGGAGGGTACATGAATGTGTCATACCAAGTTGGAATGATTGCATCATGTACTAGGTGTCATCGCTGAACAAAATAAAGGGTTTAATCAAATCCTAGTTTGAAAAGTCAAACACCAATTTGAAAAGTCAAACGGCTATTTTGGAAGGTGGAGGGGAAGTAGGAAACCTACTTGGGGAGGAGTTCCTCCCCTCCACCGCCGGCCCACTTGGGAAACCGAGTTGGGGAGGGACTCCCCTCCCCTGGCGCGCCCCTTCCACCTATATAAGGAGGGGTAGGGCTGCCCCTCCTAGGATACAACACCTCCACCTCTAAACCCTAACCCTAGTTGCCGCCGCCCACCATAGCCGCCGCCTAGGGCAACTCGCCGCCGCCTAGGTCAACCCTAGCTGCCGGCCTTGCCCCCTCCTTGGTGTGTCTAAAACCCTAGATCACCGAGAGCTCTCTCATAGTCCACCATACTCGCTCCGGCTTAAGGCGAAGCCCTGCGAGATCTCCCCTCTACTTCTGGTACCACGCCGTTGTGCTGCCGGAATCGCGAGGAGAGTTCTACAACCTCCGCTGACTGCTGGAACAAGGGAGAGGAAGGTCTTCTTCGAGTACCGAACGTGTGACCGACTGCGGAAGCGCTGCCGGAAGGATCGTCTACGCGATCTTGAGATCGGCAAGAGTACGACTACATCACCAACGAGAATCCGCTCTCGTTAAACACTTTGGAATCTTCGAGGGTGAGTTATTCCATCGACTCGTTGCTACAATCTAGTAGATAGATCTTGGCTTGTTTGTTTGTATGCGATAGAAATTTTTTGTTTTCCATGCTACGAAACCCTACAAGGTTTAGTTAGAGGCTTCTGGATGAATCCAATGTTCATGTGATGGAGAAAGTGGCTAATGTCTCCAAGAAGAGGAATCTGAAAGGTTTGCAGAAAGAGAGTGAAAAGGCTATGTTGTTTCAAGGAGCTACCCAGTTGATGCATGTGGCAGCGAGGATCTACCCGAAGCCTGGTCCTAGGGTGCAGCATCTTCTGATGATCGATGGCCCCTGATGCATGCTATGGGGGATGCTATTGTCTCTTAGTCTATTTTCCTAGACTGTTTTCTGTTTAAGTTCTCCTTTTGGACTGTAATATGTAGACAAAAGCTTCTCTAGTAGTGGTATAAGGTTTTTTTCCTGCTATGGAATTCGATGGTTAATGTCTATAGCAGGTTTCCTGATACTGCACGAACTCACTTTCAGTTCTCTTACCTTTTCTTCAAATTGTAAAAATTATAGAATGAAATGAAAAGGGGTGAAAGTCCGGTTGGAAAAAAATCGGCTGGAAAACAAAAATTAAGGGTACCCAATATATTTTCCAACAAGTATCAAGGAGAACCTGATGATTTGTTTTGGGTTTTTACAAGTCGGTCAGTTACATATCGTTAGACTAAACTTTGGCAACATAATTTTATTGCCTAAGGTTAACAATGCATAACATATACAATAGTATCGCTTAATCTGTTTGCTTAACGTTAGCTTTAAGATTTTTACTAAAGTTGCTGAAAGGACTATATTTTCCCATGCCTTTTTTGGTGATAATGACAATCCCATTTGTGATCTAACGGTGTGCTTGAGTTTCAGGAAAAATGTTGTTTCCTTAAAACTGTGCGAATGCTCTCTTGGAATCTCATGAAGACGGTGGCCTGTAGTTTTCTTCTAGTTTCTCTCCTTTTATTGTTTTAGGTCACCGTACTATTAAGAGGGGGTCCATCTCGGAAGGCTGTGGGAAATCACTTGTTCTCGCACAAACCCCATATGCACCGCCACAGCCATCCTAATATTCCGTGAGAGAGTGAGTTTCTGTTCTATTGAAGCCATCTTTGTCTGTTCGGAACTTCCGGCCAGGCGCCGAAAGTTCCGCTCAGGATTTTTCTGCGGGTTGATCTGACCTTTGTTCTGATCCTAGTTCCGCTGGAACTTCCGGTGATCTCCCAGAACTCTCTGTTTTGGTATGCTCTATTTGCCGGAAGTTCCACTCGAAGTTGCATGGGAAGTTTTCCTGCCACAAAGTTCCTGAGCGGAACTTCCTCCCAGCCACCGGAACTTCCGGTCATACTTGATTCATGACCGACCAAGTTCGCCCTAGTTCGCTCCAAGTTCCATGAAGGTCAGAACCTTCATTTGAAGTGGTCTATTTGCCGGAACTTGGGCCGGAACTTCCGGTCAGTTTGACCGGAACTTTCGGTCGAACTTTCGGAGCGGGCGTCAACGGGATGATGACCGTTGGAGCCGTGCTGGGCGGAACTTCTGGCCCCTCACCGGAAGTTCCGGTGAAGTCGTGTGGGCTGTAACGGTTCAGTGTGGAGAGGTGAGGGAGGTGACCTAGATCTACACTTCCACCAAAGAAGATTTGATTTCCCCTACCCATCCTTTGTGGATCTTGTTGCTTTTGGTTCCTTGAAACCCTAGACGGTGTAGGGCATCCTCAGAGCTAAGGCGTGTGTTGTAAAGCTTCGAGGTGTCGTTGAGGGCCTCCAATTGAGTTGTGGAGCTTCCCCCTCAACCTTGGTGTAAAGGTTTCGGTTAGCGCCTTCAAGGTCACCGGTGAGTGGACTGTGAGGCCTCCTTTGTGGGGGAGCTCACTGCGGTGACCCAGCATACCACTGCATGTGTAGTACACTATAGTCGTTGACATGACATCCACAGAACACCGTTCCGTAAATATCACATCCCTCAGAGTGGTGCAACAGAAACATTGCGGGTCCATATTACAAAAGTACACACATTATTATTATTACAATACCGGAAGTTCAAGACTTCCAAAAGATCCAACTTACAAACCAAAATATAAAGTGTTCAACGGAAATTTAAAAGTAACAACTCCGACTAGGAGTGGAGCTCAACAGCTTATTCTATAGAGTTCATGCTGCTCGGCTCCGTTAGTTACTACTAACTAGGTACTTAGTTAGACTCGTTCTCATCGACACTGTAGCGGATCTCATAATCCACGCCTTCAATGTAGGGTTCGCAGCATAGAAAACAAAAAAATTCCTACGATGGGAACAACTATGTACCAAGATCTATCTACTAGATACAAACAACGGGCGGATGTATATCCATAGAGAACATACCCTTGAAGACCGACAAAGCTTAACGAGTCCAAACTCGTGGTTGATGTAGACGATCTCTTGCCGATCTCAAGATCGAGAGGAAGTCCTAAGCGCGCCAAAAAACAGCGCATCCGTGCTTTCGCACACGCGTTTGAGGCACCGAGCAACCTCCGCCTCCTCGCTCTAGCGATGCAGCGGAAGCACAACTCTTTCTTGCCGAATAGCCACCGGGAACATGTATCTCGCTAGTCCGAGACCATGGGGGATAAATTCTAGAGGGGGAGAGAGATCCTTCACGAGGAGGTGTGATGTGAGAGGAGGAGAGGGGGGCCTTTTATAGGGGAGAGGGGGGCACCCAAGGGGCATGGCGCCAGCCATGGGGCTGCCCCCACCTCTTCCACATTCATGTGGGTGAAGCTCCCACTCAAAATGAAAAGCCTCCACTCCCATTAAAAAGCCTCCACTCAAAAATCCACTCACATGCATTAAATTTCCACCAAATTTAATGCAAGCTCTCATTTAAATAAAACTCTTTTATTTATTTATTCAGAATTTTGTTAATTACTTTAATTAACAAACATTCACATAAAACCCCTTGCTAGTATTCCATTTCACATGCGAACCAGTTTGAGAATTTCAGCAAAGCGATTTGATTGTCTAGTGAAATAAATTCCTCGCTTTCCTTTTCTTTTCGGCATGAAACTTTTGCTCCAATTGGATGTCGGTGTCTCTTAAGTGTGTCACCCTACGGTTCGCGAATAATGTGGACATGATCGAGACCCTCTCGGATCAATAATCGAGCGGGATCTGAGACCCATCGACTCCACACATTCAACGATGACTTTCTTGTGATCGCTGGAACCTTTTACGCTAGTATCTTAATCCTTTGTTTCGCGATATATTACATGTCCAAGATTCGATCATCGGTATATCCATACCTAGTTTGATCTCGTTCGACATGCACTCTTTTCTCGTTCGTGATATAACATTCTAGTGATCAAATCACTTGCTTGCAAGCTAATCAATGTGATATCACCGAGAGGGCCCGAGCATATCTATCCGTCATCGGGATGAACAAATTCCTCTCGATCCATGGGCCTCAACATACCACTTTAGTAGTTCTGAATCCATCTTTATAATCACCATTACGGTGTGACGTTTGATGTTATCAAGAAACTCTTAGGTGTTAGTGATTGACATGATCTCATGGTCTAAGGATTAGGATCACTTCGTAAGTTGTTATAGCAATATAAACTCAATGACTTTGATTGTAATGCTATACTTGGATGAATGTTCATCACACCATTACACTAATGTTGTGACCCGTTATTAACAACATCCAATGTCCATGATCGAAACCTTGATCATCTTGTTAATCAACGAGCTAGTTTATGAGAGAGGCATAACTAGGAACTTTCTGTTTGTTTATTAAACACACATGTATTAACGTTTCCATATTAATACAATTATAGCATGCAAAATAAACATTTATCATAAATAAGGAATACGATAATAACCACTTTATTATTGCCTCTCGGGCATATTCCCTTCAGTCTCCCACTTGCACTAGAGACAATAATCTAGTTTGAAAACTCTGCGTATTGAACACCTATGGCTTTCCGGTGTTCCATATACACAATTGCAAGTGGTTAACATAATCTACGGATCTGACGCTCAGGTCCAATGAGATGGCATTGTATAAATTTGGTCTTTTGGTGAGACCTTTAGTTCCTTGGGGTTAAAACACATCGATACTATTGTCATACAATATATCTTTAGTGTTAGCCCGTTAAGAACCGCACCTTAGTTTGATAACAAACTACTTGACACAAATTCCCTCCTTTGCTGCTACTATAGCAGTCATATACTTAGCCTTTTGTTGTAGTATTCGTCACAATGTCTTAACTTTGGAACTCTTCCAAATCCATCATGGAATCTCCTTTCCATTACATTGTGCCACCCATAGTTTAAA
This sequence comes from Avena longiglumis, assembly GCA_030063025.1. Taxonomy (NCBI): domain Eukaryota; kingdom Viridiplantae; phylum Streptophyta; class Magnoliopsida; order Poales; family Poaceae; genus Avena; species Avena longiglumis. The sequence goes on from CP125974.1 coordinate 99,300,495, forward strand.
TTGAGATAAACTTAATTTGTATCTTGTGACAAAACTAGTATCAATGTAACGCTTTACAATGAACTATTTGTAATTGTTTGTCACCTCTACACAAATATATTCTTAGTTCTTCCAAAAGATCATAAGAATATCCTCACTATCGTCCAATGATCATTTTATGATTCATTATGGTATATGCTCATAACACTTAGAGCATAGGACATATCTGGATGTGTACATATCATGGTATGATTGATCAAAACATTCTCGTGATTGCACTCATCAAGTGTCAAAGCACTTGAATCTTGTTTCACTTATCAAGTGTCGATACACTTGAATCTTGATTCAATTCCTTTCCATGCAACAAGAACCGTTTCTTGTTGATTCTATATTGAACTCCTTCAATATCTCATATATGTACGTTTGGCACCATATTGGCGTTACAGTCATCCACTATAGACATTCACGCTAAATATTCGGTTTTGCCTAAGTATTTCATCGAAATGAAATTCTTAACCTTTGTCAATAAAAGATACATCATTTCTAATCAACAAGATGTCCTTCACATAATGTATTAGAAATATGTCTCAGTCTCCCACTTAATTTCTTGAAAATGCAAGCATCTTCATCGTCTCCGGATGAAAACTCATTTTCATCATGGTGAAGATTCCAACTCATGATGCTTACTTCAACCATTGAAGTTTGCATGCCCTTTAGCATCCTTTGAATTTAACAAAACCCTTTGGACCGTGTCATGTACACGTCCTAGGTAACCATTCTATTAGAAGAACTTTGTTTTGTTTATTCATCTACCATATACCAAATTATATATAGTGGTTGCTACTTTAATCCGTTTAGACTAAATATATCGCTATGAAAGATCAAATCTTGTCATAGTCAACTCTTTGAACATTGTCATAAAATACTTTACGACATGTAATATTTCATAGATGTGAGACATCCATGCATTTCTTTGTAGATCCAAATACTACCGATAGGTTTTACACCTTTAGGAGGGTCTTCCAAGTTCAAAACTTGATTTCTCGTATATGGAACTATCACGGATTTTATGGCTTCAAGCCATTTGACGAGTCAGGGCCCATCATCGCTTCTTTGTATGTATTTGGTTCATCATTGTCAAACAATAATGATTTACTCTCAAATCTTAGCATTTGATTGTTTAACCGACCTTCTTGGTTCAATAGGAACTTTAGACCTCCGTGACCACAACCTTTGAGGCACATAAGCTATGAGAATTATGGCAGCCTCCGAAACATTTTCGACTGCTTAACTCGGCACATTTAGCTAAGGTTCGTTAACCTTATCAAAGTTCTATTGTCCTCCCACTTAACTTTTTGAAAAATTCCTTTTCAAGAAACTTCACATTTCAAGCGACAAACCCTTTTGTCCTCGGTGTTATGGAGGAATAACCAATTTTTATTCAAATAACCTACAAAGACATGCTCATCCGAATTGGTTGTAAACATCTTACTTATGTTTAGCATACCAAAATTTAAGAAATGACAACTTGGGTTTTACCCCAAACCATAACTTCCATGGTGTCATTTCAACGGATCTAGATGGAGCTCTTTTCGATTAAAAGCGGTAGTCTCTAAAGCTTTAATCTTTTAAAACATAATGGCAGTTTATAAATAACATCTTTGATCCTACCATGTCAAACAAGGTTTCATTACAAATCTCAAACATTACATACTCCTATGGTGTTTGGGATATGTAAATCTAGGTGTTTTGCTAAACTTGCAACTCAAATAAATCCTTCATGATAAAATCATAATTTATTTATTTTCTTGTTACACTTGTAACTCAAATAAATCCCTTACGATAAAATCATAAACCATTTATTTTCTTGTCATAATGATTTTCACTTCATCTTGAAATTCTTTGAACGTTTTCAAATATTTCATACTTCTTTCTCATTAAGTGAACATTCACTCAAATTTCGGAGAAAGTATATGAAGTTGAAACCCATCTACGACTATACATAATGGACTACATACATCAATATGTATAAATTCCAATATTTTAGTCGATCGTTCTTCTTTGGCCTTTGAACGAAGTTTTAATTATCCCGAGGAAAGTCTCACAAGCGTCACTTGATCAAATCAAAGACTCTAAAAATCCATGAAAATGGATTTTCTTCATGTTTTATTTCCAATATAATTTAAATAGCGATGTCACTTCATAAGTGATCTTTCAATCATTTGTCTTGCGACATTTTAGCATTAGGTTTTATGGATGTGATTTCTCCAACTAGATTTGTAAATCATCCATCTTATATGGAATACGGTAATTATTTGAACAACCTTTGTTCTCATAATACCAGATTTAAATAACAATTATTAAAACAAATCTTAAAGTCAAGCTTTGATATCAACGAGAAATACAAACAACAGTTTGTTTGTTTTCAATGAACATCATCACATATTCTCTTGCTAGTTACTTAGGCCATTGTGGTTCATGAATTGCGTTGTTCCGTATGAAATTTCATACCAACCAATTCGGTATCCAATACCCAAGAACCACATTGTTTAACAAGCAAAGAATACAACCATAACATGTATATCATATATATACCTAAATTGGATATTTCCAATCTTTTCTTTTCTGCCAAATATATTTTATCGATTCTCTTTCAACATTTACTTTTCCTTTTTAAAAGAATCTATCAACATCAAAAGTGGCGCCATATACATGACATATAGTCCAAAGCGTGTATATTCAAATAATAATACCTTTGGACCTGCACTTTGAAGTAGATCACCATCATCAAAATGATCGGTATTCTTTCAAAATCCATTCTTTAGTAATCTTTTAGTGTAGTAAACATTTTACATACATATTCTATTCACCCTTATCATGACGACTTTCATGATCAAGCTACTGTAGCTTATAAAGGCGAATCGTGAGTATAACTTTACTTTCCAAAACCCTTTTGGATGATTAGGATGTCTAGCATCTCCAACCTTTGTAAATTCTCATCCAATATGAGAACATATATTATACTCTATCATATTGCAACCAAAACATTGTTTCAGATATCGTTATATCTGCCACACATGATGGTTTCTGAAACAATTCTTTCAGCTCCTAGATAAACTTGATATTAAAAAAAAATCAAGTATCATGGAGGCAAACATGATACTTAAGATACTAACACTGGAATTTTGACTCTCGATTTAATACTAACTATTAAATTTCACGGAGTAAATAGAGTTTGCTGAAAGTTTGCAATAGGACTTTAAACTTTGATTGACACTCAACACAATACGATACCAGTTCGTAAAGTATATATCCAGAATTCTATAGTTCTATTATCTCAATTACAACTATTCATAAGGTGGTGAACGGATGCCAATGACTACAACAAATTATGCAAATTCACTTTGATTTAATTTATGATAAATTGAGTTCTACTAATCCAAATTAGAAATGAACTCCCACTCAAAAATGACATCCCTCGTGTTTTTTGGTGATTACATGAACCAAATCCACTACACCAAGTCCGATCATCACGTGAGTCGGTGTAGTTTCAAAGGCGAGCATCCATATGGTCATCATATCAAAACATATGACTCATGCTTAACCTTCCGGTCCATGTTCCGAGGCCATGTCTGTACATGCTAGGCTCGTCAAGTAAGAACCTTAGTATTCGCGTGTGTAATCGCTTTACACCGAGATATTCTCATGGATTCAAGTACACCCGATCATCACGTGATGTCTTGAAGCGACGAAACATTGTCGGTGCATACTTAAGGAAGAACACATTCTTATCTTGATATCTAAATGAGGGATCATCTTATTATGCTAATAAAACGCCAAACAAGCAATATAAGATGCAATCAAACATCACATGTTTATTAGTGGAATGATATGGTTCCCGCATATGATCTCTATCATGTGCACCGTGGTATGATCACTATCATACCTCTATGTGTAAGTCCAAGGTCTATGGAGATTACACGTTATGTGTGTTGTAAGAGTATCATCTCATACTTCTACTTACAACATCACCATATCATAACACTAGCCCAGCAACAATCTAAACTAGACGCCTCTAATTTATCCATTGCAAATTTTACGTGGCTTAGGGCTTTCGAAGATAGAACCGTTCTTACCTACGAACATGAACCACAACGAGGATAACCAAATTGTTGACAACTCGTTGCAAATTAGATATTGACTATAGTAGGAGAGACACACCGCTAGCCACTTATGCAAACTAGTTGCATGTCAAGCGTGGAACAGGTCTCATGTGCGAGGACATGTAAAGTTTGTCCGCCGCTTCATCCCACTATGCCACCAATATCCAAAGTACAACTAAGAATCAATAAAATGATCATCATCGCCACATACTCATATGTGTACTACCCGCAAAGCATCTACGCATAGATCCGCTCGATACCCTTTGAGGGTTCGCAACATAGAAAACAAAAATTTCCTACACTGGGAACAACTATGTACCAAGATCTATCTACTAGATACAAACAACGGGCGGATGTATATCCGTAGAGAACATACCCTTGAATACCGACAGCTTAACGAGTCCAAACTCGTGGTTGATGTAGACGATCTCTTGCCGATCTCAAGATCGAGAGGAAGTCCTAGCGCAAAACAGCCAAGCATCCGTGCTCGCACACGCTCGAGGCACCGAGCAACCTCCGCCTCGCTCCAGCGATGCAGCGGAAGCACAACTCTTTCTTGCCGAATATCCACCGGGAACATGTATCTCGCTAGTCCGAGACCATGGGGATAAATTCTAGAGGAGAGAGATCCTTCACGAGGAGGTGTGATGTGAGGAGGAGAGGGGGCCTTTTATAGGGAGGGGGCACCCAAGGGCATGGCGCCCAGCCATGGGGCTGCCCCACCTCTTCCACATTCATGTGGGTGGAGCTCCCACTCAAAATGAAAAGCCTCCACTCCCATTAAAAGCCTCCACTCAAAATCACTCACATGCATTAAATTTCCACCAAATTTAATGCAAGCTCTCATTTAAATAAAACTCTTTTATTTATTTATTCAGAATTTTGTTAATTACTTTAATTAACAAACATTCACATAAAACCCTTGCTAGTATTCCATTTCACATGTAACCAGTTTGACAATTTCAACCAAAGCAGTTGATTGTCTAGTGAAATAAATTCCTGCGCTTTCCTTTTCTTTTCGGCATGAAACTTTTGCTCCAATTGGATGTCGATGTATCTTAAGTGTGTCACCCTACGGTTCATGAATAATGTGGACATGATCGAGACCCTCTCGATCAATAATCGAGCGGATCCGAGACCCATACTGACTCCCACACATTCAACGATGACTTTCTTGTGATCGTCAGAACCCTTTACGCTAGTATCTTAATCCCTTTGTTTCGCGATATATTACATGTCCGAGATCCGATCATCGGTATATCCATACCTAGTTTGATCTCGTTACTGACATGCACTCTTTTCTCGTTCCCGTGATATAACATTCTAGTGATCAAATCACTTGCTTGCAAGCTAATCAATGTGATATCACCATGGGCCTCAACATAACACTTTAGTAGTTCTGAACCCATATTTATAATCACCATGTTACGGTGTGACGTTTGATGTTATCAAGAAACTCTTCCGGTGTTAGTGATTGACATGATCTCATGGTCTAAGGATTAGGATCACTTCGTAAGTTGTTATAGCAATATAAACTCAATGACTTTGATCGTAATGCTATACTTCAGATGAATGTTCATCACACCATTACACTAATGTTGTGACCTCGTTATTAACAACATCCAATGTCCATGATCAGGAAACCTTGGTCATCTTGTTAATCAACGAGCTAGTTTATGAGAGAGGCATAACTAGGAACTTTCTGTTTGTTTATTAAACACACATGTATTAACGTTTCCATATTAATACAATTATAGCATGCAAAATAAACATTTATCATAAATAAGGAATACGATAATAACCACTTTATTATTGCCTCTCGGGCATATTCCCTTCATTCAACTCCTCCGGACAGATTAGGTTCCTCGTAGAACACATCTTCTTGGCATTCGGCTGCATACATTGGCACGTCTTCGGGATCCTTAGAGTCTAAGCAAGGGATCAAAGGAAAGAATGAGTAACAACGTTACCCAACAAGTTCATTATATGCAAGGTGGGAAGTTTGATGCTCTAACTATCACCTCGGATGATAAATCCTTGGCAATATGCAGTTTTTTGTAAATCTTTCTTCAAAGATTGATTTTATTCCGAAAAACTATGACAATCAGCCTTCACAGGTTGACCAGAACTTTCATGGAGTTCCTTTCCTGCCGTTCAGAGCTCCTTCCCAGAACAGGAGTAACAAGTTATTCTTACACTCTACAAAGGTGCGTTACTTTATCCATGAGATCAACTCCTTGTTGCACAACCTGCGTATTTTCCCATCCACAATTCCATGACGTGGGGCCCAGAGTTGGTCCAAGCCAATCATCGCCTTCACCCTCAAGATGCCTCCTTGGTGTACACCATGCCCACATAATGAATTACGGCAATGGTTTGTACAAACTGTTAGATGCCAGAACTATCGTGGGACGATGAGGGTTCCCACCCATATGCTACATATCCTCTATGAATTACCAATTAATATGCACGCTATGAGGATAACAACCATGACCTGCACATCCAGCTTCATGCGAGAGGAAGAAGATACATCTGACTTCTCTGTCCCATTCCAAATCTCATGGCTAATGCGTGATATACAGCGCTAGAATCACTGATGTCAGGGGTTATTAATTCCCTACTTGATCATCATTGTTGCAAATATAACCCTAAGTTCTATTGCTCCATTATATCACCACTTAGGATGATATCTATGATTTCTTTATTTATGAAAATAATATTTTCTTTCTTTTATAGCATATATGATAACACACAATTTGCAAATACTTAGATAAAGACTCATCAAAGGACATGAGCAAGTGATGAACTTGCCTTGTAATGGAAAGGTAGTGAAGTCTGATGCTTGCACTGGACCTTGAGCTTCTAGTTCTACAAAAACATTATTATTGCACGGTAAGGACAATATTTAAAGAAGCATTTTTTTAATTCTATATGCATTTTCCTTATGTAAGGTGCCTTTTAATCAAGCATTTATAAATATTATCTTTTTATATTTATTGCATATATTGAATTATTTTATTTTTTCCCTTTTTATTTGATTTTTATTGATATAATAATTCTTTTAGGATTTATTCATGGTATATTAAATTTATTATTAAATATTTATTTAGTATTTTTCAAAAATACTTTAATATTAATAAATAATGAAAGTGATTTTTATTTATTTTTATCATTTTTCAATAATTCTGTAAATTCCATAAGGGATATATAAATTACAAAATTCTTATAAAAATTTAAATGTATAAAATTTTATATTTTATTTTATTTGGATAGAGTGGATTATTTTTAATACAAAAATATTTTATTTATAATTTTTGGACTTTTATTTTATTTTCTAAAATTTTATTGAGGTCAGGGGCATTTTGGGCTTTTCCAATTGATTAAAACAGTTTTTTAAAACAACTTGGGCTGATCTTTTTGGCTTATTGGGCCAGTGTGGCCCAATAGGGCAAGGTAAAAATTCCATCCCGAAGGGTTTTGGCCCACCCAGCCCAGTCTAACTGTCTCCTCCTCGTTCTCACCCTCTCCTCTTCCTCGACCCCACGGGCTCTGGCGCCGCCGCTGGCGATGGCCGCCATTGTGGCTTCCCCTGGCCACTGTCGTGGTGCAGGGCGAGGTTTGCAGCCACGCTCGTTCATCTGGTCCATCTCGATTTGACTCCGGGGCTTCCCCATGGTCAGATTCACCCTGTTCCCGAAACCTAGGGTTAGGAAAAGGTGTTTTCGCCACCGCCGCGGTCCCGCCTGCGGTGTTGTGCTATGGCCGCTATCGTGGCTGGTGCAGGTTGAAGCGCCCCCCTGGGTGCTCCTTGTGCCACCGCGATCCGTCGGCCAATCTGCTTCCTCTTCTATTCATCAGCGAGGACCTCGGGTAAGTTGCTTCGATGGTTCTTGTTCATGCTACTACCATGAATTTCTCTGTGTGTGTCTAGTGGCTTCTCGTGCTTAGTGACTATGTGCTGATTGGGTTCATCTATGGATTAGGGTTCTTGCTCTGATTAGGGTTCACAACCCCATGTTGATCATATCCTTGATGCTTTAGATTTAGTGGTGATCATACTTGAGCATGAAGAATGATTGTTTGCTGTGGATCATGATTGGTAGTGGCTTTGATGTTGCTAATGGCTTGTTAGAGTCACTCTAGTGGTGATTCGCTATGATCCCATGCTAGTGTTTCTATGGAATCACTGATTGGAAATGTTGTTGATCTGAGAATTGTCTCTACGGTCAGAATGCTCATACTGATAGTAGTTTTCTCTTAGTAGTTGCTTACTGCAATTATAATGGTAGGATTGTTTGAGATTATACATACTGAGTTAAATCATTACATGTAATGATTTCTATGGATGTATAGATGAATTTAATGTTGATTCCTGGTACTTGGCTTCACGGAGATGATATGTATTGGTTTGTCCCTTTTATCTGTGGGAACTAAGCAAGATTGGTTTTAGCTCCTGCAAAACTTGTCCTTGTGATACCACTATGATCTGGCACACAAGTGATTGGGTTTTTATTTCTGGTCTTAGCTTTGTCCATACTTGTGATTCATACTGGCAAGATAGAATAAGAGCTTTTCTTAACCCTCCTGCCTATGATGTTGGTCTGAGGCTCTAGGATTTAATTCCTAGTTAGCTGAGCAAATAGTTTGTTTGAAACTTGTAGGATTAGAGGTGGTACTCTTTCTGAGAGATGTGCCCTGATCTGATAAGATCAAATGAAAAATGATCTAACTTGCAAAAATTAACACTAAACTATGTGATGCTGGTCTGAGAGATTAGTGCTTGTGGCTGAGCTTGCTTTCTTATCTTTATACTTGAAATCTCTAGGATAGATTCACCTCTCTTGGGTGATTATTGAGAGATCATTTCATAAAGCAACACATGATTTTTTTAGATAATATGATGAAATCATGTGATGGTTTTATGAGGCTCACCACAAAATCTGATGTTGGTGTAGTAAATTGATGATGATCTTGATCTTGATCTTGATCTTGATCTGCTTTTGCTAGGCTCCTGAGCTTGCTCTTGAGCTTGCCTGCTCCTTTTATCTTCTGGGCTTGACCTTGCTATCCACCAGATTCATCCCCCTCCTTATGTCACCATCCTAGTGATGTTTGGGTTGATCTGGGTGGTTTGGTTTGGCTGCTGTTTACCCTGGCTGTGCTGGTGTGCTGTGTAGTGGAGAGATGCACTGATGTGCTCCTCCACGGTCGTGTTGTGGTTTTGTGATATTGGCTATGCTTGTGAGCTTGACAACACACCACATGCATGATGGTGTGTGTCCAGCTTGTGTGCCTGCTATGCACTTGTGGATAGGTTCAGAAATTTTCAACTTACTATTACCAGATTACATTTACCTGGCTAGTGAATTGGCCCCTTTTAGCTATCATTTGACTTCTGGCTTTGAATTGATGAAAGATGAAAGTTTTTCATATTGGTGAAACTTGCCCCTTTATAACATTTCTCAATGATGAATTTTTCAAGTGCATTTCACTGACATATCTAAGAGAAATATTACTAACACTAATCTTATTTTGTTTCTATTTTGTCTTTGTTTTGCAGGTACAAAGATGAAGATGAAGATTTAATGTAGATTTAGATATAGGATAGTTAGTAGAGATTCAAATGTAATTTTTATTCTTTTGTAATTTTTCTTTTATTATTCTTGTAATCTTTATTTTATTCAATTGTAACAAAGATTATATTATTATTAATAAAGAATATTCTTATTCTTTATTCTTTTGTACATTGTGAAGTTTGGAATGACTTCAGTAGGTTTCATTCTTTGTAACTTGTTTATGTATTAATCATATAAAATGAATTTCATATTCAATATTGTTATTGGATAAGGTTTAAGTTATAATACTTATTTCTTAATTAATTTAAGATTCAAATCTTATACCTAAATCATTTAAATTATAATTCAAATAATCATGTTTAAAATTCAAAATCATTTTAAACACATAACTCCTTAAGATCATCTCAAAGTTTATAACAATCATCCTTTAAGACTAAACCTAATCTCAAAGTATGAAAGAAACATTGATCACTTAGGTTTTTTATTTGGCGAAAATTTTACCCATATTTTCACAAATGAATGCATGCAAAAATTCATATTCCTAAATCTACCCTTCGTTAGGTCCTAAATACTGGGATGTTACAGACTTCTCCCCTTATATTAAACTTCATCCCGAAGTTTGTGGAGATGTACCTGAATAGTTCTGGATAAGGTTTTCTTAAATCCTCTTCTTTCTCCCATGTGGCTTCCCTCTCAGGGTGATGTTCCCACTGTACCTTGAAATATTTGATTTCTCTATTCCTCAATCTTTTCCAGTTTTCTTCTAGAATCTTACAGGGCTTTTCAATATAAGTCAGGTCTGCTTGTAGTTCTATCTCTTGGTGTCTTATTGCATCATCTGGAACTTTCAAACATTTGCGAAGTTGTGACACATGGAAAACATTATGCACTTGAGCCAATCTTGATGGTAACTCTAAAGCATAAGCTATAGTTCTGTTTTGACTTAGTATCTTGAATGGTCCGATATATCTTGGACTCAATTTCCCTTTAACTCTGAATCTCTTTACTCCTTTCATTGGACTTACTTTCAAATAGACCATATCTCCCACTTCTGGATGTCATGATCTTCGACTTTGATCCGCATAACTTTTTCTGTCTGCTCTGGGCTATTTTCAGTCTATCCCTGATCTTATCAATGATATCTTGTCTCTCCTTGATATAATCTGGCGCAAATTCTTTGTTGCTTCCAGGTTCATACCAACATATAGGTGATCTACACTTCCTTCCATACAAAATCTCATATGGAGCTGCCTTCAGACTACTCTGATAGCTATTATTATAAGAAAATTCCACCAATGGTAGGTGAACTTCCCATGTTCCTCCAAAATCTAGTGCACAAGCTCTCAGCATGTCTTCTAGTATTTGATTTGTTCTTCCAGTTTGTCCTCCTGTCTCAGGATGATATGATGTACTGAAATCTAACTTTGAACCAAGTGCTTCATGCAATTGCTTCCAAAATGCTAAAGTAAACATTGATCCCCTATCAGTTACGATCTTTTTGGGTACTCCATGCTTACTTACTATCTCTTTAACATATACTTCAACTAACTTCTCAGCATTATCCTTTTGATTCACTGAAATAAAATGTACACTCTTAGTGAGTCTGTCCACAATTACCCATATCATATCTTTCATTTTTGGTGTCATAGGTAATCCTGTGATAAATTCCATACCTATTTCCTCCCATTTCCATTCAGGAATTTCCAAGGGTTGTAATGGTCCTGCTGGACTTTAATGTCCAGCCTTCACCCTTTGACAAGTATGGCTTTCATATACATATTTAGCAATATCTCGTTTCATGTTATTCCAACAGAATAGTTCTTTCCAATCCATATACATCTTAGTACTCCCTGGATGTATAGAATATGGTGTATCATGTGCTTCTTTGAGTATGACATTTCTGATCTCAATCACATCTGGAACACATAGACGATCTTGGAACCATAAAGACCCATACTCCCCAAGGCGAAAAACTGATTTTTGCCCTTGAGATATCCTCTGAATTTCCTCAGCAATAAAAGGATCTTCTTGTTGATGTCTAAAAATTTCTTGCTTAAGATCACTGTCCTGTTCTGCAACTACCTACATAGTAGTTAATCCTCCAAGAACCTGTTCTGATGAATTGAAGTTCTAATCTTTCCAAGTCCATTTGTAACTCTTTTGGTAGCTCCCTATTGCTAGGCTGAATCTCTGCACTCTTTCTTCTTAAAGCATCTGCTACAACATTTTCTTTCCCTGGGGTGTAATTGATTGTTAAATCATAATCCTTGATTAATTCCAACCAACGCTTCTTTCTCATGTTCAATTCCTTTTGAGTGAAGAAATATTTGAGACTTTTATGGTCAGTGTATAACTCACATCTGGCTCCATAAAGAAAATGTCTCCGTCCTTTCAGCGCAAAGACTACTGCTGCTAACTCTAAATCATGAGTTGGATAGTTGACTTCATGTGGTTTCAATTGTCTTGAACCATAAGCAATCACTTTCCGATCTTGCATTAACACACATCCCAAACATTCTTTAGACGCATCACAGTATACGGTGAAGTCCTTCCCTGTTTCAGGAACTGCTAAGATTGGAGTTGTGGTTAATTTAGTCTTCAACTCTTGGAAACTTGCTTCACATTTCTCATCCCGCTTGAATGGTGTATTTTTCCTTAATAATTTGGTCATTGGTCCGGCTATTTTGGAGAAACCCTCAATGAATCTCCGATAATAACCAGCCATTCCTAAGAAACCTCGAATTTATTTCACATTGGTCGGTGCAGTCCACTCTAGTACCGACTGAACTTTAGATGGATTTACAGCAATCCCATCCTTACTGATCACATGACTGAGGAATTCTACCTCATCTAACCAGAACTCACACTTACTGAACTTAGCATAAAGCTTATGTTCTCTTAAAGTCTGCAATGCTATTCTCAAATGGTCAGCATGCTCTTCCTTATCCTTGGAATATATCAGAATATCATCAATAAATACGATGACAAACTTGTCCAAATATGGCATGAAAATCTTGTTCATCAGATTCATGAATATTGCCGGTGCATTGGTCAAACCAAATGGTACTACCAGATACTCATGGTGTCCATATCTTGAGACAAATGTTGTTTTTGGAACATCTTCCGGCTTGGTTTTTATTTGATGGTATCCAGATCTCAAATCGATCTTTGAAAATACTCCAGCTCCTTTTACTTGGTCAAACAAATCTTGAATTCTTGGTAAAGGATACTTATTCTTGATAGTCACGTTGTTCAGATTTCTATAATCACCACACATCCGTCTTCCACCATCTCTTTTATCTACAAAGATTACTTGTGTTCCCCATGGAGATACACTTTCCTGTATAAATCCTTTTCCTGCTAACTCATCAATTTGCTCTTTGAGTTCTTTCAACTCTTTGGGTCCCATTTTATATGGTGCTTGAGCTATTGGTGCTGTACCAGGTATTAGGTCAATGGTGAACTCTATCTCCCGGTCTGGTGGCATTCCCGGTAATTCTGTTGGAAAAACGTCTTGGAATTCATTAACTATAGGAATCTCTTCTAATTTAACTTCTTTCATTGAATTCAACTACAGATCTACCATGATATGACTGTGTTTATCTGCTTGGTAAACTATCCTTTCTACACTTGGAGTTTTGATAGAGATAGTTTTCTCCTCACAATTTATCTGAGCTCCGTGTTCCATCATCCAATCCATCCCCAGTACTACTGCAATTCCCTTCAAAGGAATCACATAAAGGTCTGCGAAATATGTACAACCATAGATCGAGATAACCTGATCTTGTTTTATGTGGCGTACAATCACATTCCCTCCTGTCGTAACTACGGTCATAGGACTTTCTAACGTTGCCCTTCTAATCCCGAACTTATCACAAAATTCTTCAAAAATGAATGAAGTAGTTGCACCAGTATCAAATAGAACCTTGCCGGGATTGGTAAGGATATTGAGCGTACCTATCACTGCATGCTTCGAATTATCCACCTCCTCGAGGGTTGCACAGTTTAGTTTTACGGTAGGTCATTTTCTCTTGCCATTGTTGTCCTTTCCATTGTTTCCTCCTTTATTGGGTTGTCCATTTCCTCCACTGTCTTGTTCTCCTCCCTTGGTAGGCCATCCTCCCGGTGGTTTGCTCGGACAATCTGGCTTGATATGCCCTTCCGCCACAACCGTATGCATCACTAGGCTTTTGCATTCCCTCTAGAAATGCCCTAGAATTCCACAATTGTTACAGATAACATTCCTTCTCGGATTAGATTGATTTCCACCACTGGCCTTGTTATTGTTATTGTTATTGTTATTATTGTTGTTTTTGCCATAATTCCTATTCCAAGGTTTGAACTCCAGGTTAGGTTTAGGTTTGCTTGCCTGAATTCTCTTGGTTTCCTTCTTGGCTCTCTTCCTCCGATCCTCTTGGACATTCTTGTAGTCATCTTCAAAAGTAATGGCTGCATCCAACAACTGATGATAAGTTTGCTTATTTGCTAACCTTAGCTACATATTCACAAACGGATTTAATCCACGCAAGAAACGCTTCTTCCTCTTATATTTAGTGTTAACATCCTCCTCAGCATAACGAGACAGCTGGCTAAACTCCCGGATGTACTTCATGACACTAGTATATCCTTGCTGAAGCTCCTCAAATTCTCACCGGTTCAACTCCATGACACTTTCTGGAACATGATATTCACGGAATCTCTGCTTGAACTCCTCCCAGGTAAACTCCCTTCCTGGTTGTTGCATTGCTAACTGATTTTCCCACCATGATGCTACAGGTCCAGTCAGTAGATGAGTTGCATACCTCAATTTTTCCTCATCATTGCAACCCACAGTTTTCAGCTTCCTTTCTCAGACGCTATCCGTCTTACATCCATTGGTTCAGGAGCTGATGCAAAAGGTAACGGTCTTGCATTCTGGAAATCAGATAAACTCACTCCTCCACCTTCAGGTGCCCTCTGATTTGCTCGCCCCGGCAGCTCTTCCATGAACTTGTTCTGGGTCTCTTGCATCATTTGCATGCATTGCATAAAGTTCTGCTCCATTAACGGCCTCATTGGTGGTGGTGGTAATGCTTCTTGGTTTGCTGCATCTGCATCGGCCTTTTCCTTGGCCTCTTGCTCCATCCGCTGCTGCCCAGTTTCCATTTCTACACCCGTATCCATGACCCTCTAGTCCTGAAACATAAAGAGAATACTCATAATTACATCATGCACATGTGTTCTGAGCTTGACTTTACGCACAGAACTAGTCACACACTGTAGATCCAAATATGCATTTCACATATTATACATGATATCATAATGGTACAAAGTTCTTACAACATATACCATATAGGTATAATCATAAAACTATCGTATTCATCTCACTACCTTATTACTTGGAGTACAATACACAGTGCTTGATACTGTTGACTACTTGTCTCTTTCTAGTGGTAACTACGCTCATCATACATGCCTGATGTCCAACCGTGATGACGTGTTGTTCGTCGCACAGTTTGTGGAACATATGGCCTTCCAGAAGGAACATACTCCGTATCTGAAGTGCCAGGACTTGAGTCATTACTCAACCTGAGCGCATTGACTCCCTCCAGCTTCAGCTGAAAAGTCTTCAGAAACATATTTAACATTATCTCCAGCCTGCATCTCCTGAGCTTAATTTCTTGAGTTGTCAACAGGATACGCAGATCCTGCTGCTCCCCAGGTTCTCTCGTGGACAAGATAGTTAAACATTGAAAGATCTTCTTGTTCATCCTGATCATCTATTGACATGGTATTTCTACTACTATTATTAGGGTTCATTCTTGCACCCATCCAACTAGATTGTCCAACATTTCTATCAGAACCATCCGTGGACATCTGGTGTTCATGAGATCCATTATATGATCCCATCCTCCAACCATCTGAATTCTCAATAGGAAGTTCTGAGTCAGAACCATCCTCTAATCCCTGTGGTACTGCAGACCGCATATCCATAGTAGGATCATGTGTGGATTCAGGTCTTAGTGAATAAGGATATGGTATAAAAGATTCCGGATCTATAGGTATATCCTTAAAGATAGGTGTTGCACTACTTCTAGCTTCTTTCTCTAACTGGAATGCTAACTGCTTCCTCCTTTCCGGATCAGTTAGATCTTCTAACATGTCATTTTTATCTTCAACAATCACTTGACGAGTCTGATAAAAAGACGCAACGAGTGTTCGATATCTATCCATAAACTTGGAAGCTAACTTAGGATGCTTCTTAACCAAAGTAAGATGATCCGGTATAGGCTCTGAGTCTATAGAATCATGAGGTATCACAAAAAATGTGCTAGCTTCTAGGTCCTTGGTTTTCTGTTCCCGGATATTAGCTATTGCCTCCACAACAGCAACATGATAGGATGCTAAATGACTCCTACCTTCTCCTATGGGTAGATCATGATATAATCCAAGCCTCTCTGGAAGTTGGATACTCACACGATACTTGGATAACATCCGGCCATCAAGGTAAGTGATAGTGTTCACTGGAATTCTAGTTGGACAATTAAAGAGCTTTAAAAGTTGACGAAGTTGGTCTGTAAATGATCCTTGATAATCATCAAGAGTCTCCTCTTTACTTACCAAAGTCTGTTTTGGAAACTTTGGTGCCATATCTCTGTATATCAGAAAAATAATTTTGATTAGTGTCCAATGATAATTTGCATCATAACAAAGAATTATCGCACTAAAACATATAACAGAATATTCTCATTTGAATACCCATTATATTACTTTTAAAAAATTCTTTATCGTTGCTAGCTTTCCTACAGGTAATACCCTTTACTAGGTTTCCAACCTAAGGTCAAAGCAATTTGCTCTGATACTAACTACGGTGACCCAGCATACCACTGCATGTGTAGTACACTATAGTCATTGACATGACATCCACATAACACCGTTACGTAAATATCACATCCCTTAGAGTGGTACAACAGAAACATTGCGGGTCCATATTACAAAAGTACACACATTATTATTATTACAATACCAGAAGTTCAAGACTTCCAAAAGATCCAACTTACAAACCAAAATATAAAATGTTCAACGGAAACTTAAAAGTAACAACTCTGACTAGGAGTTGATCTCAACAGCTTATTCTGTAGAGTTCATGTTGCTCGGCTCCGTTAGTTACTACTAACAAGGTGCTTAGTTGGAATCGTTCTCATCGACACCCTAGCGGATCTCGTAATCCATGCCTTCAACTCCTCCGAACAGATCAGGTTCCTCGTAGAACACATCTTCTTGGCATTCGGCTGCATACATTGGCACGTCTTCGGGATCCTCAGAGTCTAAGCAAGGGATCAAAGGAAAGAATGAGTAACAGCGTTACCCAACAAGTTCATTATATGCAAGGTGGGAAGTTTGATGCTCTAACTATCACCTCGGATGATAAATCCTTGGCACTATGCAGTTTTTTGTAAATCTTTCTTCAAAGATTGATTTTATTCCAATAAACTATGACAATCAGCCTTCACAGGTTGACCAGAACTTTCATGGAGTTCCTTTCCTGCCGCGTTCGTAGCTCCTTCCCGGAACAGGGAGTAACAAGTTACAGTTCTTACACTCTACAGAGGTGCATTACTTTACCCATGAGAGATCAACTCCTTGTTGCACAACCGGGCGTACTTTCCCATCCACAATTCCATGACGTGGGGCCCAGTAGTTGGTCCAAGCCAATCACTGCCCCCTTCGCGACCCCGCATGCCTCCTTGGTGTACACCATGCCCACATAATGAATCACGGCAATGGTTTGTACAAAACGTTAGATGCCAGAACTATCGTGGGACGATGAGGGTTCCCACCCATATCCTGCATATCCTCTACGAATTACCAATTAATATGCATGCTATGAGGATAACAACCATGACATGCACATCCAGCTTCATGCGAGAGGAAGAAGATACAGCTGACTTCTCTGTCCCATTCCAAATCTCATGGCTAATGTGTGATATACAGCGCTAGAATCACTGATGTCAGAGGTTATTAAGTCCCTACTTGATCATCATTGTTGCAAATAGAACCCTAAGTTCTATTGCTCCATTATATCACCACTTAGGATGATATCTATGATTTCTTTATTTATGAAAATAATATTTTCTTTCTTTTATAGCATATATGATAACACACAATTTGCAAATACTTTGATAAAGACTCATCAAAGGACATGAGCAAGTGATGAACTTGCCTTGTAATGGAAAGGTAGTGAAGTCTGATGCTTGCACTAGACCTTGAGCTTCTACTTCTACAAAAACATTATTATTGCCCGGTAAGGACAATATTTAAAGAAGCATTTTTTAATTGTATATGCATTTTCCTTATGTAAGGTGCCTTTTAATCAAGCATTTATAAATATTATCTTTTTATATTAATTGCATATATTGAATTATTTTATTTTATTTCCCTTTTTATTTGATTTTTATTGATTTCATAATTATTTTAGGAATTCTTCATTATATATTAAATTTATTATTAAATATTTATTTAGTATTTTCCAAAAATACTTTAATATTAATAAATAATGAAAGTGATTTTTATTTATTTTATCATTTTTCAATAATTTTGTAAAATTCCATAAGGGATATATAAATTACAAAATTCTTATAAAAATTTAAATGTCTAAAATTTTATATTTTATTTTATTTGGATAGAGTGGATTATTGTTAATACAAAAATATTTTATTTATCATTTTTGGACTTTTATTTTATTTTCTAAAATTTTATTGAGGTCAGGGGCATTTTGGTCTTTTCCAATTGATTAAAACAGCTTTTTTAAACAACTTGGGCTGACCTTTTTGGCTTATTGGGCCAGTGTGGCCAATAGGGCAAGGTCAAAATTCCACCCCGAAGGGTTTTGGCCCACCCAGCCTAACTCTCTCCTCTCTCTCCTCCTCGACCTGGCTCTGGCGCCATTGGCGATAATGGCCATGGCTTCCCACACCTTGCCGTGGTGCAGGCGAGGTTTCGTCACGCTCGTTCATCTGGTCCATCTCGATTTGACTCCGGGGCTTCCCCGTGGTCAGGTTCACCATGTTCCCGAACCCTAGGGTTAGGAAAAGGTGTTGTCGCCACCATGCGGTCCCTTTGCGGTGGTGTCTTCAAACTCGTGTGCTACTATGGGCGCCGTGGATGGTGCGAATTCTGCCCCTAGGTGCTCCCTGCCATCATGTCCGTCGGCCAATCTGCTTCCTCTTCGATTCATCAGCGAGGACCTCGGGTAAGTTGCTTTGATGGTTCTTGTTCATGCTACTACCATGAATTTCTCTGTGTGTGTTTAGTGGCTTCTCGTGCCTAGTGAATATGTGTTGATTGGGTTCATCTCTGGATTAGGGTTCTTGCTCTTATTAGGGTTCATAACCCCATGTTGATCATATCCTTGATGCTTTAGATTTAGTGGTGATCATACTTGAGCATGAAGAATGATTGTTTGTTGTGGATCATGATTTGTAGTGGCTTTGATGTTGCTAGTGGCTTGTCAGATTCATTCTAGTGGTGATTCACTATGATCCCATGCTAGTGTTTCTATGGAATCACTGATTGGAAATGTTGTTGATCTGAGAATTGTCTCTACGGTCAGAATGCTCATACTAACAGTAGTTTTCTCTCAGTAGTTGCTTACTGCAATTATAATGGTAGGCTTGTTTGAGATTATACATACTGAGTCAAATCATTACATGTAATGATTACTATGGATGTATAGATGAATTTAATGTTGATTCCTGGTACTTGGCTTCACGAAGATGATATGTATTGTTTTGTCCCTTTTATCTGTGGGAACTAAGCAAGATTTGTTTTAGCTCCTGCAAAACTTATCCTTGTGATACCACTATGATCTGGCACACAAGTGATTGGGTTTTTATTTCTGGGCTTAGCTTTGTCCATACTTGTGATTAATACTTTCAAGATAGAATAAGAGCTTTTCTTAACCATCCTACCTATGATGTTGGTCTGAGGCTCTAGGATTTAATTCCTAGTTAGCTGAGCAAATAGTTTGTTTGAAACTTGTAGGATTAGAGGTGCTAATCTCTCTGAGAGATGTGCCCTGATCTGATAAGATCAAATGAAAAATGATCTAAGTTGCAAAAATTAACACTAAACTCCGTGATGCTGGTCTGAGAGATTAGTGCTTGTGGCTGAGCTTGCTTTCTTATCTTTACACTTGAAATCTCTAGGATAGATTCACCTCTCTTGGGTTATTATTGAGAGATCATTTCATAAAGAAACACATGCTTTTGTTTAGATAATATGATGAAATAATGTGATGGTTTTATGAGGCTCACCACAAAATATGATGTTGGTGTAGTAAATTGATGATGATCTTGATCTTGATCTTGATCTGCTTTTGCTGGGCTCATGAGCTTGCTCTTGAGCTTGCCTTCTCCTCTTAGCTTCTGGGCTTGACCTTGCTGTCCACCAGATTCACCCCCCTCCTTATGTCACCATCCAGGTGATGTTTGGGTTGATCTGGGTGGTTTGGTTTGGCTGTTGTTCTTGGTTTGGCTTCTGTTTACCCTGGCTGTGCTGGTATGCTGTGTAGTGGAGAGATGCGCTGATGTGCTCCTCCACGGCTGTGATGTGGTTTTGTGATACCGGCTATGCTTGTGAGCTTGACAACACACCACATGCATCCTGGTGTGTGTCCAGCTTGTGTGCCTGCTATGCACTTGTGGATAGGTTCAGAAATTTTAAACTTACTATTACCAGATTACATTTACCTGGCTGGTGAATTGGCCCCTTTTAGCTATCATTTGACTTCTGGCTTTGAATTGATGAAAGATGAAAGTTTTTCATATTGGTGAAACTTGCCCCTTTATAACATTTCTCAATGATGAATTTGTCAAGTGCATTTCACTGACATATCTAAGAGAAATATTACTAACACTAATCTTATTTTGTTTCTATTTTGTCTTTGTTTTGCAGGTACAAAGATGAAGATGAAGATTTAGTGTAGATTTAGATATAGGATAGTTAGTAGAGATTCAAATGTAAACTTTTATTCTTTTGTAATTTTTCTTTTATTATTCTTGTAATCTTTATTTTATTCAATTGTAACAAAGATTATATTATTATTAATAAATAATATTCTTATTCTTTATTCTTTTGTACATTGTGAAGTTTGGAATGACTTCAGTAGGTTTCATTCTTTGTAACTTGTTTATGTATTAATCATATAAAATGAATTCATATTCACAATTGTTATTGGATAAGGTTTAAGTTATAATACTTATTTCTTAATTAATTTAAGATTCAAATCTTATACCTAAATCATTTAAATTATAATTCAAATACTCAAGTTTAAAATTCAAATTCATTTTAAACACATAACTCCTTAAGATCATCTCAAAGTTTATAACAATCATCCTTTAAGACTAAACCTAATCTCAAAGTATGAAAGAAACATTGATCACTTAGTTTTTTTATTTGGCAAAAATTTTACCCATATTTTCACAAATGAATGCATGCAACAATTCATATTCCTAAATCTACCCTTCGTTAGGTCCTAAATACTGGGATGTTACACTCACCGGAGAAGTAGGTGAGGCCTTTGTGGAGCTCGGGTGACCTTGTGTGGCCCCGACACCTCTCCAACGTAGACGTAGCTCCTTGGGAGTGAACTACGGGAATTATATCTCCGTGTCCCTGCTCCGATTACTTTGTTCCCTTCCTTTACTTCTTGTCCTTTAACGTTCTTGTGGTTGTTGTAAGTTATCTTGCATTTAGGTTGTTCACCTATTTGCACATCTAGATAACTTTCCTTCTCGTTAAGCCTAAAAGTGAGAAACAAATTAAAATTGGGTAGTCGCCTATTCACCCCCCTCTAGTCGTATCAAGTCGGTACTTTCAATTGGTATCAGAGCCAAGGCTTTTATTTCGGGCTTTACCGCCTAAGAGACAATGGTAGACGAAGGGGGTAGTGAAACCGAAAACACCAAGAGCTTGGCCACTATGTATGACCTCAATCAATTGGAGTCATCCATGATGTCCAATTTCGAGGAAATGATGACTATCTTGCAGTCTCTCAAGCCAAACCCCATGGCTGCTCTTGATACACCCCAAACCATCGAGCTTCCTCCCACCGTTACGGTGACCGCCCCCGGGGTGAATCCCACGGCCGTCACCACTCACTTGGGACTTGGCTTTGTTGCTCAAACATCTACCAAGGTTCCAAGTGAGAACACCGAGGAGCCCAAGAACTCAACTTCCAAAGAGGAAAATGGAGGAAAGGACTACTCGGCGGTACCCCCACCGCCTAAGTATACTCCGGATCCACCCATTCCCATGCCGCACATCATTCCTCAAGGATCACCACCTATGGTAGATACTTCAAATTTCACCAATTGGCAATATCTAATGCGCTCACATATTTCCAGCTCTTCTATTGAGTTAATGAGGACTGTGGAGGATGGGTTCTCTCCATATGACCCAAAGAAGTTGACACGAGGTGAAGTGGTGGACAAGCAACTTAATTCCACAGCTTTGGGGATGATTCAAAAGGCTTTGACTCCAAAGGACTTTGCTCACATTCGCCAATTCGACACCGCCAAGGGAGCATGGGATCAACTCACCGAGCTCTTTGTTGGGAATGCAAGCATCCAAAGCTCCAAGTTTGATGAAGTCAACAACGAGTGAGATGGTTTCGCAATGCAAGATGATGAGACCCCCGAAGACATGTATAGGTGGCTCAAGGTCCTTTGTTGCACTATGAGGGATCTTGGGGCCACCTATGTTGACGACAAGTTCATGAATAGGAAGTTCATTCAAGCTCTCCTTCCGTTTGAAGAACAAAAGCTCAACTCTATCAAAGGAAGAACCAACTTTCATCAATGACCTCCCAAGAAGTCTTGAGTGAAGTTATTGCTATGACCATTACCAATAAGAATGCGGAGTCCGCCCATGCTAGGGCCATTGGGTCAACCAAAGTGAATCTTGCTTTGAAGGCCAAGGCTATTTAAGTTGATGATGATACATCAAGTGAGTGGTCTCAAGAGGATCTCAAGTGTGCCTTAAACGAACATATTGCTCTCACTTCGAGGGCCTTTTGGAACAAGTCCGGGCTCAAGTCATGGTCAAGGGACAACTCAAGATTCAACTCACCCAACAAGTCTCCCAAGGCAAGGTCATGCTACAACTGCAACGACAAGAGTCACTTCGTGTCCAAGTGTCCCTTTGAGAACCGTGAAGACAATGGTGGTCATCTCATTCGCAAGATCAAGTCAAGACCTCCTCATCCCTTGAACAAGAACTACGCCGTCAAGAACGTCGCCAACAAGGAACGAGCAATATTAGTCCATGAAGAATACCTTTCAGGCACGGATGAATATGATGATGATGAAGTCCATGGTGGAGAGATTGTGGGAGTTGCTGCTATTGCTACTACCTCTACTCCATGTCTATCCCTCTTCGACTCGCCAAATGAAAATGTCATCTCCTCCAACCAAAAGTGTTTCATGGCCAAGGCCACCGAGGTAACATCGAAACCCACTCCTCAACCTATCTCTAGTGAGCCTTCCTCTCTTGATCTTGTTGGTCTAGAGGTGAAGAAAGAGATGATTGACATGTGTGAATTTGTTGCTACCTTGGATGAAGAAACTAAAACATGCTTTGAGTCCTTGCTTGCACAACTTGACAATTTTAGGGATGCTTTAGATGAAAAGGAAGAACTTCTTGACTTGCTAAGTAAAAATGAAAGAGATGCCGTAGATGAAATTGCTTCTCTCGCTCAAAGTCTTGAGGATGAACAAAATATGAGAATTAATCTTGAAGAAAGTGTGTCTAAGCTTGTAGATTATCATAACAACACCATGTGCTCTCTAATTAAAGAACGTGGTCATGCTCTTGCTTTGGTTAAGGTGCTTAAGAAAGAAAAAGTTGAGTTTGTGGGTGGTCATGATAGGACTCAAGAAGATCTTGAGAAACTCAAAGAGGAACACAAAGCCTTGGAGAGAAAATTCTCAAATCTTTTCGAAGCCCATGAACAGCTTCAAACTCAATTAACTTGTGAACATGCTAAGTCTTCCGCTGTGCAAATTATAGACTAGTCTAGCACTCCTAACCCTTGTTGCAAGCATGAGCATCTCATTGAAGAGGTCAAGGTGTTGAAGGATCAACTTACCAAGACTAAGAAGAAGAAGAAGAAGAAGAAGAAGAAGAAGAAGAGGAGGAGGAAGAACAAGAAGAAGAAAAAGAACAAGGGCATGGCTCAAGGGCCTTCTAATGGCCCAATCATCTTGCAAAGTGACAACTTTGCCAGAAAGAACAATCCCTCTTATATTCTTTGCAAATCATATGATGGTCATGTATATGCTAGATATGTGGGAACTTCTTACACGCATGATTATCATTGGGCTATTTGGGTGCCAAAGGCTCTTGTTACTAACAAAAGGGGACCCATTGCAAAATGGGTACCTAAAACCAAAGTTTGATTTTCTTGTAGGACTATGCTTCCAGTGGATCAAAATGGGTGCATGATAGTGGTGCCACGAGTCATATGACCGGAAGCAAGTCTATCATGTCGGAGATGAGGCCAAATATTGCCAACACCATGGTCTCCTACGGTGATAAAACAAGTTCTCAAGTTTTGGGTTTTGGCAAAGTGGTGGTAACCCCGGATGTATCCTTGGTTGACGTAATTCTTGTCAAAACTCTTGGTTACAATTTACTCTCAGTTCGTGCACTTGCTCTTATGGGTCTTTCTTCTTTCTTTAATTCTCATTCCGTGGTCCTCATGTGGAGCAAGTCTCTCAAGGTGTCTTTCGTAGGGTATGTAGAGCATGACTTGTATGTGGTGGACTTTTCAGGGACCACTACTCCTCATGCTCTATGTCTCTATGCTAAAGCCGACAAGGGCTGGTTGTGGGATCGCCGCCTAGCCCATGTTAACATGAGAACTTTGCAAAGACTTCACTCCGAGGGCCACATCCTTGGACTTAACGATGTTTCTTTTGCCAAAGATCGTGTTTGCAGGGCTTGTATTGAAGGGAAGATGCATGAAACTCCTCACAAAGCCCTCAACCAAATCACCACGAAGAGATGTTTGGAGCTCTTGCATATGGACCTTTTTGGTCCACCCTCTCATGATAGTCTTGGAGGCAAGAAGTATTGCTTGGTTATTATGGATGATTTCTCAAGATTCACTTGGGTGTTCTTTTTCAAGTACAAGAGTGAGACTCAACAAACCGTCATTGATTTTGCTAATGAGGTTCAATAGAAACACAATGCAACCATTCTCTCAATTCGAAGTGACAATGGCACCGAGTTCAAGAACTATACCTTGGATGAGTTTCTTAGTGATGAAGGAATCAAGCATCAATACTCCACTCCCTATACCCCTCAACAAAATGGATTTGCCGAAAGGAAGAATCGCACTTTGATGGATGCGGCTCGGTCTATGCTTGCTAAGTTCAAGTCTCCATACAACTTTTGGGCCGAGTCCATCTCCACCGCTTGTCATGCAACCAACCGGCTCTATCTCCGCAAGAAAAAGAACAAGACCCCTTATGAGATCCTCACCGGGAAAAAGCCAAATGTTAGCTACTTTCGGGTGTTTTGTTGCAAGTGCTACATTCTCAAGAAAGGAGTTCGTTTGTCCAAGTTTGAATCCAAGGCTCAAGAAGGAATTTTTGTTGGTTACTCAAATCAGTCCCATGCTTATAGAGTCTACAACAAAGCCAATGGAAGAGTTGAAGAGACAAGCAATGTGAAGTTTGATGAAAATCATGAGTCTCTTGTTAGGCAAGACGGTGTTTGTCATCCAAGTGATTAAATTCCTCCTAAGGCCATAAGAAGAATGGGTGTGGGTTTCCACCTCCCCATTGAGGATCCCCTTGTGGACGAAGGAGAAGGACCAAGCTCTACTCAAGTGGAGCCCTTACTCTCACAAGATCATCTTGCCTCTCAAGGACCTACCATTTTGGCTCAAGCTCCCTCAAGCTCTTTCTAAGCTTCCCATGCTCATGACTCTCCAAGATCCAAAGATCAAGCTCTTAATAAACAACATCAACCTACCCAAGATGGGGCTCCATCTCAAGGCACCTCCCACGGCAAAGCTCTTCATCAACTACATCAACCTCCCCAAGATGGGGCTCCTCCTCAAGGTCACGGCTCTCCTCAAGGTCAAGCTCGTCAAGATCAAGAGCAAGTCAGTGATACTCAAGTCTCCACTCCAAATGATGACTCCCCCAAAGTGGAGATTGGTGAAGATGATCCTCATGTTCGTGCTTATAGTCAAGGCGGCGGTTCAATTGGTGGCAATGACCAAGTGGTAGCTCAAGAATCTCGTGTTGAAGCGCAAGCCCGCCGTCAAGCCTATCGTCTCGCCAAGCTCGTTCGAGATGGCCATATCCTTGATAATGTTTATGGAGATTTCAATAAAGGTTCCACTACTAGAAGGCAACTAGCTTCCTTTAGCTCTCACCATGCTTTTATCTCCCTTGTGGAACCACAGAAAGTTTTCGAGGCTCTTGAAGATGATGATTGGCTTGATGCTATGAACGAAGAACTTCACAACTTCAAGAGGAACAATGTTTGGACATTGGTTAAGCGGCCCAAAGATTGTCAAAACATCATTGGAACCAAGTGGGTTTTCAAGAACAAGTGTGATGCGAACAGAATTATCGTGCGCAACAAGGCAAGGTTAGTTGCCCAAGGATACTCACAAGTTGAGGACATCGACTACGGTGAGACTTATGCCCCCGTTGCTCGCCTTGAATCCATTCATATGCTTCTTTCTTTTTCTACTCATCATAACTTCAAGTTGCATCAAATGGATGTTAAGAGTGCTTTTCTTAATGGTCCTTTGAAAGAGTTGGTATACGTCAAGCAACCTCCGGGCTTTGAGGATCCACTTTTCCCGAACCATGTCTACAAGCTCAATAAGGCACTCTATGGTCTCAAACAAGCCCCACGTGCGTGGTATGATTGCCTTAGGGAGCTCTTTTTAGACCGTGGCTTCGAAGTGGGCCTCATTGATCCCACTCTTTTTACTAAGAAAGTTGGAGGCCACTTGTTTGTATGCCAAATCTATGTTGATGACATTATCTTTGGGTCTATTTACAAAACTTTTAATGAGGATTTTGCCAAGCTCATGACCGATCGCTTCGAGATGTCCATGATGGGGGAGTTGAAGTTTTTCCTTGGGTTTGAAGTCAAGCAATTGAGGAAAGGGACTTTCATCAACCAAGCCAAATACATCCAAGACATGCTCAAGAAGTTCAAGTTTGATCAAGTCAAAGGTGTCAAGACTCCCATGCCAACTAAGGGTAATCTTGATCTCGATCCCAAGGGTAAGGAGGTGGATCAAAAACTCTATCGCTCTATGATTGGTTCTTTGCTCTATCTTTGTGCATCCCGACAGGATATTATGTTGAGTGTGGGTATGTGTGCAAGATTCCAAGCCACACCAAAAGAAAGCCACATGGTGGCGGTCAAGAGAATCTTTCGATATTTAGTTCATACCCCAAACTTTGGGTTGTGGTACCCCAAGGGAGCCAGCTTTGACCTTATTGGATACACGGACTCGGATTGGGCTGGTGACAAAGTGGGAAGAAAGTCAACCTCCATAGCTTGTCAGTTTCTTGGAAGATCATTGGTTTGTTGGCCCTCGAAGAAGGAAAACTGTGTGTGTATGTCCATTGCCGAAGCTAAGTACATCTCCGCCGCAAGCTATTGTGCTCAATTGCTATGGATGAAGCAAACTTTGAAGGATCTCGGACTATCTTTTGACAAGGTGCCTCTTCTTTGTGACAATGAGAGTGCTATTGCCATTGCTCACAACCCCGTGCAACACAACCGGACTAAGCACATTGAGATTCGTCATCATTTCATTCGGGACCATGTTGCTAGAGGAGACATTTCTTTGGAGTATGTGCCCACCAAGGCAAATCTTGCGGATCTTTTCATGAAGCCTCTAGATGAAGCAAGGTTCCGAGAGTTAAGGCATGAGCTAAATATCATTGATTCGAGCAATGTTGCTTGAGTATCTTGCACACCTACCCGTGTCTCAATGTGTATCTTGTTTGGATGTAGGCATGGATTTAGGGGGAGTGTAGTTCCTCTTATGAACAAACATTATCCCTATTATGCGCACATTAAAGTTTTCATACTCTATAGTCTCTAAAGGAGACCATTTGAGCTTCATGATGAGTGTTGGTAATGAACCCAAGATATATCTTCGCGGTGTCAAGCCATTTACTCTTATATAAGGTGGCCTCGGCCGCCGACCCTTTTGTGTCCCTTGCCTCATCTTGTGTTTGGTTACTTTTGTGTTTTGTCTTTTGATTTGGTTTGTTGTTGGTTCTTCACAGTTTGAGCTCTCTATCCCAAGCCCTTCCTTTCCTCAAGCCCTCTCTATTCCCCGCACAAGTTCTTCCTTGTTTTCTTCCAAACCTGAGAAAGTCTTTCGGCGTCACCGGAACTTCCGGTCAACTCGTTGTTCGTCTGAACCACCTGCTGACCTAGAATTTTTCAGCCTGACCCGGAACTTCCGGTCCCTGACCGGAACTTCCGGTGGTGTTCTCTGTCCTATATAAGGTGGGCCCTGGGGGAAATGGGATCTTCTTTCTTTTCCCCCCAAGACCCCTCTTCTATTTGGAGCAGCCGCCGGCAAGGACTCCTCCGCGAAGGTGCTCCGGCCCCTTCGCCTCCGGCCACCCCTCCGCAGATCTGCTCAATGGGAACCTTCCCCACCTCGATCTCCCGCCATGGACCCCGGTATTTTCCCTCAACTCCCTCCATTAATGGAGATCTAGATCTCTCACCATTGCTTGAGTTAGGGATCACCGTGTCTAGGCTAGTTCTTTGGCTAGAAATTTTTGGGAGATCTTGGTAGGCCTAGGGAATCATGCTAGGGTAGATTGGTCCAATACATTCTTGGAATTTTTCGCACTTGTGGATTGTAGATCTAGATCTAGTGAACTCCTGCTTTGAACCGCCAGTTCGTGGTCTCACCGGAACTTCCGGTGAGCCACGACCGGAACTTCCGGTGGACCGTTTTCACCGGAAGTTCAGGTGCTTCAGCAGAAGTTCCGGCGACAATGCAATTTCTTCCTGACTGTATTTTTCCAATCTACCTTTTGTTTCCTCTTCCGAACTTGTGCACTTACACCACCTTCCCTCCCTATTCTTTTGCTTTATTCTCAGGGCAAGGTGGTTCCCGCAAAGGCAAGCGTCTCCGTCGACCATCCTCTGATATTCCTCCTGAGATCGATGAAGAAGATGTTGAGGTGGTGCGTCCATCCACTCAGACTAGCCGTCAGAAGGCTGTTGTTGCTCGTCGTGCTGCTGCTGAAGGGAAGAGGCATGTTCTTGCCTCTCAGAAGACCACTGCTGCTGGGCCTGACAAATCCAAGGCCAAAATCTCCAAATGGACTCAGAAGGCCTACTCTAAATTCAGGCATAAGTATCCCTACCTCATTCCTCGTGACCGTCTCTGCTTGGATCCTCTCTTCCACAAATGCCGTCAGGAACAAATCTTTGCTGAGATCTATGCTCTACAAAGACAAAGTTTGTGGTTGCTCCTCAGAAGTACATCAATGTGACTCACATGGAAGAGAAACATGCATATTTTGGCGAGTCTCTCGATATTTGCAGGAGGTTTGGGCTGATTCCCCTCATGGAGCACCGTCAGAACTTTGATGATGCTACTATCGCTCAGTTTTATACTACCCTTTAGTTGCACATGAGCTCCTCTACTGAAGGTGTGATGAAGTGGATGACTAAGGGCATGCTTCTTACCTCCAATTGGTCCGAGTTTGCTGAGCTCCTTGGCTATCCCATTTAGCCTGGCAAAGGGGCAAATGGTTGGTGTGTTCATACCGCCCAAGCTATTGATCCTGAGGTCCTGGAGCCTCTCTACATTGAAGGGTGGGGCACTGTTGGTTTTGTGAATCATCTGCTGCCAGTTTATGACATCATGCGCAGGGTGTACTTGAACACCATTTCTCCCAAGGCTGGCAACTTTGATCAGTTTCATGCCTACCAGGTTGATCTCATGCATCAGACTTATCTCCGTCGTGACACTGATAGGCCAATGGATGTCATGCACTTTATCTACACTGAGATGTGGCAGGCTATTATTGACAAGCGGTCTTGCCCCTATGCTCCCTACATTCATACTCTCATCAATCACAAGTGGCTTGAGGTGACTGGTACTCGTTACTCTGAAGACAACATTACCATTCATGAGGAGAAGAAGCTGCGTGTGAGTAAACACCAAAAGCCTCGTTCTCAAGAAGAAAGGGAAGAAGCACTCCAGAAGGCTCGAGATGAAGCTGGTGGTCCCTCCTCTGCTCCTGGTGGCTCTAGTGCTGGTGGTCCTTCTCTCCAGAGGCAGCCGTCTTGGGCAAAGAAGCTGCTTGGCAAGGTGAAGAAGACTTTCTGCTTTCTCTAGGACCGCGAGTATCAGGCGTATGTCGACCAGCGTCACTGTGTTCAGCGCCAGAAGGCCATCATGACTGCTCTCAACATACCTTGCCCTCCGGTCACTATCTCTGTCACTGCTCCCAGGGATGATTGGATTCACGACAACTGCCGTTGGTCTGATGATGAGTCTAAGGAGGAAGTCACTAGTCCGCCACTTGCGTGGGATTCTTGGGTCCGTAAGCCCGCTCCTCCTCCCTTTCATGGTTGGGGCGATTAGAGTGATCTTTTCTTCCTTTTTGGTGTCTCGATGCCAAAGGGGGAGAAAGATGTCTATTAGGATGTCTACGGGGATTTGCATGGGTTGAGTCGCGAGCTTGTTCTTGCCTTTGATCTTTTCTAGCTCGCGAAATCTCTAGTTTATTTGTGTGCTTGTGGACCTCTTTATGTCTGTGAACTTATGTGTGCTTGTGGACCATGTTATGTTTGAGACTATGTGGTATCTATGTGGTATCTTATGCAATGCTGAGTATGTGGTATTCTTATTGTCATCTTATGGGCATTTGCATATGGTGGTGGAGCCTCATATCTTATTGTTATTATTACTCTTATTTGTCTCCACCACATTTG
The DNA here is from genome assembly GCA_030063025.1 of Avena longiglumis. NCBI lineage: Eukaryota > Viridiplantae > Streptophyta > Magnoliopsida > Poales > Poaceae > Avena > Avena longiglumis. The sequence goes on from CP125974.1 coordinate 99,331,213, forward strand.
GTTGGTGCCTGGTATGATCTCTATCCTTTCTTGTACCTTGCACTTGTGCTATCTTTGCAATTGGTAGGGGGAGCCTCCTTGTAAGTGTGACAGTCTTGTCCTTAGAGCTTTCTCTCTACCTTGCACACATATAGGGGGATCTTGTCCCATCCATTGCAAAGATTGCTTCTATATCATGCAAATCTTTGGAATTGTCATCTAACACCAAAAAGGGGGAGATTGAAAGGACTATATTTTCCCATGCCTTTTTTGGTGATAATGGCAATCCCATTTGTGATCTAACGGTGTGCTTGAGTTTCAGGAAAAATGCTATTTCCTTAAAACTGTGTGGATGCTCTCTTGGAATCACATGAACACGGTGGCCTGTAGTTTTCTTCTAGTTTCTCTCCTTTTATTTTTTTAGGTCGCCGTACTATTAAGAGGGGTTCCATCTCGGAAGGCTGTGGGAAATCACTTGTTCTTGCACAAAACCCATATGCACCGCCACATCCATCCTACTATTCCGTGAGAGAGTGAGTTTTTGTTCTGTTGAAGCCATCTTTGTCTGATCGGAACTTCCGGCCAGGCGCCGGAAGTTCCGCTCAGGATTTTTCTGCGGGTTGATCTGACCTTTGTTCCCATCCTAGTTCCACTGGAACTTCCGGTGAGCTCCCAGAACTCTCTGTTTTGGTATGCTTTATTTGCCGGAAGTTGCATCGGAAGTTTTCCTGCCAGAAAGTTCCTGAGCGGAACTTCCGCCGAGCCACCGGAACTTCCGGTCAGACTTGGTTCGTGACCCAGAAGTTCCGCCCCTAGTTCTGCTCCAAGTTCCGCTGAAGGGTCAGTAACCTTCTGTTTGAAGTGGTCTATTTGCCAAAACTTGGGCCGGAATTACATCAGAAGTTTGGCCGAAACTTCCGGTCAGTTTGACCGGAACTTCCGGTCGAACTTTCGGAGCGGGCGTCAACGGGCTAATGACCGTTGGATCCATGCTGGGCGGAACTTCCGGCCCCTCACTGGAAGGTCCTGTGAAGTCGTGTGGGCTGTAACGGTTCAGTGCGGAGGGGGCCTATTTAAGGCACCCTCCTTCTTCCTCCCACCTACTTCGAATATTTTCTCTCTCCTCCATTAATGCTTGAGCTTCACCTTACTAGATCTCTCTCTCTCGAGCCACTCAAATGACTTGATCTTTTGAGAGGTGAGGGAGGTGACCTAGATCTACACTTCCACCAAAGAAGATTTGATTCCCCCACCCATCCTTTGTGGATCTTGTTGCTCTTGGGTTTCTTGAAACCCTAGACGGTGTAGGGCATCCTCGGAGCTAAGGCTTGTGTTGTAAAGATTTGAGGTGTCGTTGAGGGCCTCCAATTGAGTTGTGGAGCTTCCCCCTCAACCTTGGTGTAAAGGTTTCGGTGGCGCCTTCAAGGTCACCGGTTAGTGAATTGTGAGGCCTCCTTTGTGGGGGAGCTCACCGGAGAAGAAGGTGAGGCCTTTGTGGCGCTCGGGTGACCTTGTGTGGCCCCGACACCTCTCCAACATAGACGTAGCTCCTTGGGAGTGATCTACGGGAATTATATCTCCGTGTCCCCGCTCCAGTTACTTTGTTCCCTTCCTTTACTTCTTGTCCCTTATCGTTCTTGTGGTTGTTGTAAGTTATCTTGCATTTAGGTTTTTCACCTAGTTGCACATATAGATAACTTTCCTTCTTGTTAAGCCTACAAGTGAGAAACAAATTAAAATTGGGTAGTCGACTATTCACCCCCCTCTAGTCGTATCAAGTCGGTACTTTCAGTTGCCATGATTAGACTAAACTCAGTTGCTGACCATGTTGTTAGCCCGTCTCAAACTGCGTTCATGCAAGGAAGAAATATCCTAGATGGTGTTGTAATTCTGCATGAAACAATCCATGAACTATACTCAAAAAAATTAATTGGTGTACTGTTCAAGATTGACTTTGAGAATACATACGACAAAGTTAATTGGTCTTTCCTCCAGCAAACACTCCTCATAAAAGGTTTTCTGAGGAGTGGCGCGCTCTCATTTAGTCTTTTGTTTATGGGGGTAGTGTTGTCATTAAAGTAAATGAAGATACTAGCAAATACTTTTAGACCAAGAAAGGACTGAGACAAGGGGATCCATTATCGCCTTTACTATTTAATATAGTAGCTGATATGTTGGCCATCCTTATTGAGAGTGCAAAGGATGATGGTCAAATTAAAGGATTAGTTCCAAATCTTATTGATGGTGGACTCTCTATTCTTCAATACGCTGATGACAAAATCCTTTTATGGTACATGATCTAGAGAAGGCTAAGAATCTGAAATTAATTTTATCGGCATTTGATCAGCTATCTGGACTTAAAATTAACTTCCATAAGAGTGATTTGTATTATTTTGGCGAGGCCCAAAATGAGGCCCAACTATATGCTAAACTTTTCGGCTGTGGTCAGGGGCAATTTTCAATCAACTATTTGGGAATAACGATTCATTATCGGCGTCTCACAATTGCCGAATGGAAACTTGTTGAGGAAATGCTACAAAAACGTCTTAATAGTTGGAAAGGCAAATTGTTATCCCTTGGTGGAAGACTAGTACTCATAAATTTAGTACTTACTAACATGGTACTGTATATGATCTCGTTTTTTCAATTACCAAAAGGTGTCTTAAACAAAGTGAATTATTTCCATTCAAGATTCTTTTAGCAAGGGGATAGTGAGAAAAAGAAGTATCGGTTGGCCAGATGGAATGTGGTTTGTCGCCCGAAGGAGTGTGGTGGACTGGACATACACGATTTGCAAGTCAAAAACATCGCGCTTCTGGGCAAATGGCTTTTTAAACTACTTACATAAGATGGTATTTGGCAAACCATGTTATGGAGGAAATATGTGGGGTCCAAAGTTGTGTCTCAAGTGGTTTGGAAACCCGGTGATTCACAATTTTGGGAGGGCCTTATGGCCACCAAAAAACATTTTTTTTCGTTTTGGTGCTTTCGAGATTAAGGATGTATCACAAATTAGGTTTTGGAAAGATAAATGGCTTGGCCAAACTACTCTTCGCGAACAATATCCAACTCTATATTCGATTGTTAGACACAAAGGGGATATAATTTCCAAAGTGATGGAAGACAACCCTCCTAATGTGTCTTTCAGAAAAAGTCTCATTGGTTCTCGACTGGTATCTTGGAACAATCTACTATTGTGATTATCCACGATACAATTGTCGGACGGTGTTGACATATTTAAATCGAAATTACTAGAAAGTGGAAAATTTTCTATTGGCTCGCTATATAGAGAGTTGGTCAAACCTGATATCCCGGTCGATGATAATAGTAAAATTTGGAAAATGAAAATACCCCTTAAGACGAAGATATTTGCATGATATCTACGTAAATGTGTAATTCTAACAAAAGTTAATCTTATAAAGAGGAATTGACATGGAAGTACAATGCGTTTTTTTATCGTGATAAGACAATTCGTCATTTATTTTTTTCATTGCAAATTTGCTCACTCTATATGGTCATTCATCCAAATAGCTTCTGGTTTATCTCCTTCATGTTCAGTAACCAATATTTTTGGTAATTGGTTGCATGGAATTGTTGATAAGTATAAAACTTTGTTTAGGGTGGGAGCGCTTGTCATTATATGGTCGCTATTACTTTGTAGAAATGACAAGATTTTTAATAACATTGTGTCTTCTCCTCTGCAGGTTAGTTATCGAGCCACGGCTATCCTCCGACCATGGAATATTTTCCAACGCATGGAGTTTCGTAATTTATTTGGGGAGAGAGATATGCAATTAGAGGACGCGGCGAGGAATATTTTTTCCCGACATGGATGACCGCGTGATTTTAGGATTGATCTACCTTAGATTGAAGACAATTATTTCGATAATGCCTTTTTTGTAATGGTTGTCTACTTTTTATTCCATAATTCTGTCGCTGTGTGCATCTTAGCTATATGCAGAGGCCGGGTGTAAATATTAAACATTTTATATTAATAAATGCGTCCATTTCCAAAAAAGAAAGAAAAAAAGGCTACAAAGCAATGAGATGAATGGTCACGAGTATTTACAGCCCCGCATTAAAATTTCACAAGACACGTTCTTGAAAAAAAAGGGTTTATGCAAATACAGCGGGAAAGCATCATTATATGGTGTGGAAAAAATAATTTACCACATGCCAAGCCTAACATGTTTGCTAATCCATTTTTGTATCTACTGTCTTGAAATCCGCGCTGTTGAGCTCTTTCGAAGAAAAAAAAATTGACCAACATCGATCCGAGTCCGACTACGCACCCCTGCCCCTCCTTGTCCTCGGGCCAACCGGTTCACATATATTTTTTGTGCTGAAACCTGATGACCCATGATTATCACTGGTTTTGTTCTATAGTCATGAAGCTCCCCTCCCGTTTGAGCAGATACTGATTGACCCCAGTTGGTACCCTGGCTGCTGATGATGTTCATTCACACAAGAAAAGGCTGGAAATTTCAGTCCATAATTTCCTTTGACTAATAATCGTTCCTCTTCATTCCAGTGGTATAATTTCAGTCCATAATTTCCATGCTCTGCTAGCTTATAACCTTAATAAGTCACTAATTTCTCGAAAATTACTAGCATGCTCTAATGCAAAATACCAAGCAGGTTCAGGACACGGGACCCAAGAATTCCATCTGTTTCTTGCAAGCACTTTGCTTCTTTACATCAACTGGCAGACATTTCCTTGCTTACACCTGAAAATGCATGCCTTCTTACCCTCTTTCTGTAGGAAATTCTCTTGGAGGATGACGAGAACCTCCACAGGTTGAGAGAAGAGCATGGCGAAGAAATCTCCAAGGCCAAGGCGATGCTTGAGATGAACGAGTACAACCCCAGCGGACGCTACCCCGTGCCCGGAGCTGTGGAACTGTAAGGACGGCCGGAGAGCGACGCCAAAGGAGGCTCTCCAATTCGTCATGAAACAGTCACGCATGAGGAAGCGCTGATCTGCAGTCTCTGGGGCTGATCTGCAGTCTCTGGGCTGATCTGCTGGTACTGATCTAGACAGAGTTTAGCTAGATGCTCCTTTGTATGGATGCTGGCACTGATCTAAGAAATGTACTCCCCTATCCAGAAGTAAGTGACTTGGTTTTGTATAGATTCAAATGTATCTAGACATGCTTAGATGCATGAATCTATACAAAGACAAGTCATTTATTTATGGACGGAGGAATACTCGATATTTGGGTTTCCTCTCTCGTCACTGATACGAATGTGATGCTTGTCCTGAGAACAGAGGAGCAGCTGAGAGCGGAGTAGCTCAAGCTTGACAATGCCGAGTGGCGCCGCCACCTGCTCCGCTCCAACAACTACACCCTGCGCTGCAACTCTACACATCATATATGCATCTCACTCACGGGGAGCTCTCCGGAAAGAGGAGACCTCCGTGACGTGACCGACCGAGTACGGGCCATGGCGTCCACCCCTCCCTCGCTGGACGGCCTCCCGCCCCGCCGCCCGCTGCTGCTCTACGCGGCCACGTGGACCGCCGTGGCCGTGGCGGCGCTCGCGCCGGAGCTCGCCCACGTATGGGCCGTCTCGCCAGGGGCGCCGCTCACTAGGGCGTGCCCCGGCGGTAGCTTCAACGGCGGCACCATCGGGCTGCCGCTCGACGGGCCGCCGTGGGACGCCGTGTGCGTGCCAGCCGGCATGTTCGGCCGCACCGTCCCCGACGTGGTCGTCCCGCTCGTGTTCGCCGTCTGCGTCGTCGCCAGCGCTGTCGGGTTCACCACTGCCGTCGGTGTCTGGGAGGACGAAGGCGACGGCGACGACAGTGGCATAGTAGGACAGGTGTAGGCAATGGCATGGCAGGTAGCTAGATCACTCGACATGTACTACTTCCCAGTTTCTGAATGTTTTCAGCGGCAACAGAGCAGACAGGAATCTTTCTGGAGTTTTCAGCTATCTGCATATATGCGGCACTGAAAAACGTTTCAGACGAAGCACACATCTGACCCTTTTCAGCGCCAACAGAGCATAGACAAATCTTTCTGAAATTTCCAGCTACCTGTTGATACATACTATATGCGACACCGAAAAAGTTTCAGGCAAAACATAAATCTGATTGAGCATCAAGAGTGAAAAGAAAGTCTGTTTCAAGTGTTGCTGAAACTTAGAGACAGTACGGAGATGATTGGTAGCAAACAGTTGCTAAACCTCATCGTTAGACAGTTGGAAAGTACAGAACATGACACCCGCATTGTTTCTGCAGAACAGACGCATTTTGCACGGCTTGATTCAGTGAAATGCACACAATGCTGCAATAGACTTGCAGTGATATATAGCTACCCAAATTGTAGTGCAATCAGTGTACATGTAGAACAAGTAAGTATCATATAAGGGGTGAAGAGGGTTACATCAAGATGTTCAGAGCAAGACATTTGTAAACATTCAATCAGACATTCAGCAAGATAGTCAGTCGAAATTGATGGTCCACGAATGCCCTGACAGACTTGGGGGAGCTAACGTCAAAATTCAGAACATCAACACGAGATGTTGCGTCTGCCTCTGTGATACGGTTCCTTGCCTCTGATGCAGCCATGTTTCTCGCGACGACGAGTACACGGGCTCCTCTCGGGGCAAAGATTCTTGAGGTCTCTAGAGCAATGCTACTAGATCATCCTGAAACATGTTATAATTCCAGCCTTCAATAGTAGGAAAACTTCTCAATGCCAAGGAAACGAGAAGGGGACATCACAAAGTGACTCTGAAGGCTATGGGTTTCTCTTCTCCATAGTTTTGCTGGTCTGTTGAGCTAGTACAGTCAATTATGTAGCATTGTTCCAATATACAAAATGTTCTTAACTCTACAGGTTGCTAGTGTTGAAGACATCGATGCAGAAAATACCTTTTGATCATACGAAGACTTCAGTAGTTGTGAATTCTTTACAAGTTTTTTTTTTGAAGAGTGCAACGGGGGGCGATAGCCCACCTGAACGCGATTTTCATTTTCATAAAAAGACAGATTTACATGGTGGCGCCACGAGACCGTGGCGGATGTGGCATACCACACCAAAGAGGTACATAGTAGGGGAGGGATGGTGGTGGTGGGGCTACCTAAGCTATCCCACCAAGCCCGAAGAGGATCAAGGTCTATCCGCCGAGGAGCTCGGACAACCCAGCCGGATGTTCCACGACTAGGGAGGCGATTTGGTCGGTGGTGGAGGAAGCTCTATCGAACACCATGCGGTTGCGCGATTTCCAGACCGACCATAGGATGGCGAGTAGAACCGTGTGTAGAGCCGAGGCATGCATACGGGGGAGGCGATCTGAGAGGATGCCAAGTAAGCCAACGACATCCGTGTCGAGGGGCAAACGCAGGTCGCTTGCAAGGCGCCTCCACAGGGGGGCCAGACGAGGGCACTGAACGAACAAGTGCGCCAGGTCTTCGGTAGTGCACGGGCGAAGGACGGTGTGGGAGGCAACACACCCGGATGGAACAGTGTGTGGCGTCCTAGTGCGACCGAGGCGCAGAATCCAAAATAACACCTTGACACGGGGCGGCGCAAAGTTTTCCCAGTTGACCTCCAGTGCGGCACTATGCACCCAGGGCGCAGCGCCGCGATACAAGTCCCCAACACGGAAATTGCCCGGGCAAAGAGTGACATTCTGGTATCGAGCGCTGGAGAGTCAAGGGCACTAAGGCGGGGCCTTGAAAGCCAGCTCGGCCTCTGCACGAGGAGTGACGCGGTCGCAGAGGAATATGGATGGCGCCATTGTCGGTATTCGCCAAATGACAACGTGGCGTAAGACAGTGGGAGAAGGCGGTGGGAGGGCATCGACAAGCGGGCCAAGTGGCGCCCAAGAGTCAAACCAGAGAGGTCGACACCGTCCCGGGTCCACCGTGTGATGGAGCGGTACAGGGGGATCAAGGACTCAAGGCCTCGCCACGAAGGCGTAGAAGGATGTGGATCCTCACACAGGTAGCTCCGACGGACCCAGCGCGTCCAGGGGGTATCATGACCAGAGAAAAGCGCATGGAGGTTCTTGAGCAGCAGACATGTGTTTTGGAGACCAAAGTCGACAACACCGAGACCACCCTCGGATCGCAACCGACAGACCAGGTCCCACGCTACCTGACAGTCGCCGCCAGAGCATGAGGCAGCAGCCTTCCAAAGCATGGCGCGTCTAGGCCTGTCCATCTTCGCGAGGGTGCCTTTTGACAGTGGCAGCACAGACATGGCAAGCAAAGGGATTGCAGAGAGGACGGCCGTGGCGAGGGTTAATCGACCACCTATCGGAAGCAGTGCAGTGCGCCACCCTGGGATCTGGTTTGAGATCCTCGTGGAGAGGAACTCCAGGGTAGCCGCAGGTAGCTTCCGATCCGAGAGAGAGGAAGCCCGGTATGTCTGGGGAAAGACGGAGATGGGGCATCCAAGGATGTTGGCGAGGCCCGCGGCGTCAGCGGGCGGCACATGAATTGGGACGAAGGTGCTCTTGTGGTAGTTAATGCATAGGCGATGGCGAGAGAAAGCGTCAGACGGGGCGCAAGCCGCGATTCGGTGGGCGTCCGCGGAGGATAATTAGCGTGTCGTCGGCATATTGGACCACGGGGCACGGAAGGTCGTCCACAAGGGGGTGCAGCAGACACTCCCCACCCACATCCTCAACCAATAAGCAACGGAGGAGCTCTCCCACGGCCAGGAACAGGTATGGGGACAACGGGTCACCCTGGCGCAACCCATTCCGGCACCTGATCCAGCGGCCCGGCACTCCATTCAGAACCACCGCCGCCTTCTCGGTGGACAGGATTGCGACAACCCAACCACGGAAACCGGCGCCAAAGCCACGGGCGCCGAGAATCGCGTCCAGTGCTTCCCAATTGACAGAATCAAAAGCCTTCTTGAAATCCAGTTTCAGCACGACGGCCGACACCTTATGGACGTGGCAACTCTGAACAAGGTCCATGGCGTATAAGAAGTTGTCTGTGAGGGTCCTCCCCTTGATGAAGCCGGATTGCTCGAAGGCGACGAGCAACTCAATGAAGGACTGCAGTCGAGTGGTGAGGATGCGCGTGACTAGCTTCATAAGACGATTACGAGCGAGATGGGCGAAAACCGTCCGGTGAGCACGCCTTCTTGGGAAGGAGGGCAATAAAGGCACGATTCACACCATCGAGGGGCCGTACCGCATGGAAGTCTCTCAAGAAACTCAGAACGTCTTCGCGCACCACACTCCAGAAAGCACGGTAGAATGCAGGACCAAAGCCATCGGGGCCGGGGCTACTGTCAAGCCTCATAGCAAAAATGGCATCCCGAGCCTCCTCCTCCGTGAAAGGGGCGTCGAGAGCGTCGAGGCCGGGGACTCTAGGTAGGACGTGACTGAGATCGAACCCCCAGACAGGAGGGGTAGAGGTCCCCAATAGCTCAGAGTAGAAGCGGTGCAAGACGTCAGCTTTGTCAGAGTGGTTGAAGAGCACCCTGTCACCATCATGCAGCACTTTGATCTGGTTGCCGCCGAGGCGCAAGCGTGGAAGAATTTTGTGTTGTATTCTTTACAAGTTCGATCCAGCCTTTTGGTTTATGGAGTAGTAGTATGCCTATACTTGCATGATTTAGTGGAAAATGGCATCAGCCGAAATGCTTTATCTTTAGTTCAACTACTTAAACCTGAACTTGGGGAGTGTCAAGCATGTGTTTGCTTCAGGAGCCTAGTTACTCTGAATTTGTAAACATTCAAGCAGACATTCAGTCGAAATTGATGGTTGAGGCACCCTATTGCTTGCTTTCGCATGGTTTCCTTTCCCATCTCATTGCGATACAGGCCCCGGCTCCGTCCTCCCAAATTTCCCCAACCACGAAGTATTCACCACGGTTTCTTTAACGGGTTTAGAAGTAGCTGAAGCCTTTTTTTAGAGAGAAGGCTAGCTGGAGCTGGAATTGCTAGGTTCGTTGGATGAATTTCAGGTACAAGGGACAGCTGATACCTGGACTTACGGCAGGTAGCAAGAAAGAAGTAGGTTGGCATCAACTGAGCTTAATTCTCAGTCACACCCTGTAACAAAATGTTCATACAAATCCAATGGGAAAGCATTACCATATGGTCCAATAGACTTAACTCCATAGGATTCTAGAATTCCTATGATTGAACCTAACTTTACCATCTGCCAAATAAAACATGCCTGCAAGTGAGAATGCATGGACTCAGGCAGCAAGAAAAAAGTACACTTAACCGACTGCTATCATGTAGGCTTTGAACTAAACCACATAGTTCCAGAAAGAGAAACACAATTGCTCACAAGAAGGGATGAGACAGGCTAAGTCCATGATGGTCAGGGGAAAGAAAGTAAGTACTCCCTCCGTTTCAAAATATAAGATGTTTTAGGTTTGTGAAGAAGATGAATCTAGACTTATTTTAGTATATAGGTTCACTCAACTTTAGGATGAATCTACACACTAAAAGAAGTCTAGATTCATTTTTTTCACAAACTTAAAACATCTTATATTTTGAAACGGAGGGAGTAGCTAGTAGTAGCTTGCCAGTTTATGGAGTGGCGAACCTGATCCTTTCTCTAGTTCAGACACAAGATTACTGAAACCTGACGACCCAAAGCGAGACTGACAGAACCCAGTTGACACCCTGGATGTGGCTGCTGTCCAGCCGGAAAAAACTTGGAAATTTTGGTGAAGGATTTTGACTGAAGACAGCTTCTTTGCATACCTGTGGCATCTACATCTGGTTTGGCCAGCAGCTGGTGAACAATGTGGGAGGATTCGATCTGCTAAAAGGAACATATTTGGTTGCTTTACAGTACAGCTTCAGCTGTTTTGACATTTGGCACAATATATATCCGCAGTGGCGCGCACATTATCGTAGTAGTAGTTCTTGTCAGGTCGGCATCAGTTCTTGCTTGCCAGCTTCTTCTAGGGTTCATGCATGTGCAAGTGTGCAAATGGTTTTCTGTCCATCTAGCTACGCACTTATTCTGCATGGAATTAATTATCTTATGAAACCATATCTTTTATTTTGGCTAGTGAACCATGTCCATATCTTTTATTCTGCATGGAATTTTTTTGTTTGGGAGTAAGTTTTTCCTTTTATAGCTGTGAAAATCAGAGTTAGTTGAGTTTGTGGAATTTAGAGTCAGCACAGGGACGTCAAGAACTGAAGATACTCTTCTTCCTTCTTGAGAATGACATGCATGGAAATGGCACTATGAAACAATGCGATTTGACCTAACATTACACATGAGAATGAGTGTCATGCCCACATCCTTTTCACGGCTACTCGAGATCGATCTGTCGAAGAAGCCAAGAACTACAAATTTCTTATGCCTCCATTTAATTAGCACATCTCATAACACCAAATCGGCTGATAACTTCTCTTTTTATTCTATACACTCGATAGGAGTATTATATTGCAATTACATTCTCTTCGTCAATAAGTTCATTGATCCGGTTAACCCTTTGGTTAACTCCGATCTATCAATCCAGTTAATCCTGATACCCATGAATTAATCATGCACTCATGTCCAGAGCGGCTCGTCGGCCCAGCCGACATGTCCGGCTCCGGCCTGCATGATTCCGCCACCGCCTGTGTTCGCGTCGACGACGTACAGCGCGTCCACGGGCGCGGCATCATCACAGGGGCCTGCGGCGAGCTGCGATCCGCCTCCGACGCCTGAGCCGTACGCGCCGTGCGGCGCGGCGGCCATCTCCACGGTACAGAGGAGCGCGACGAGCTGCGCGTGGTGGGCGCGCGCCGCGGCGAGCTCGGCCTGCGCGCGCGCCAGCTGCGCCTTCAGCCCGTCCACCTGCCTCTGCAGCTGGCAGATGGCGCCGGCGCTGCCGTAGACGGGGTCCCGCGCCCGCGCCGCCGCCTCGTACACCATGCTGCTCACCGCGTCCGCGCGCTGCTCCTCGGGAAGCTCCTGCAGGAGCTTGATGATGTTGCTAGCGCCGAACACGCGGTGCGCAGTGGCGAACTTGTGTGGGTCCGTGGGCGGGAAGTAGGGCGCCAGCACGCACCGGTCCACGCACCGGCGGCGGAGGATCTTGCACGCCGCGCACGGGCTCAGCACCACCGTTGCCGTTGCCGCCGGCGGTGGTGGTGGCGATGTAGCGGTCGGCGAGGACTGCAACGGTGCAGTGTCGCCGGACGACTCCATGCGTATGTGCTCGGTTCGCTCGCGCCGCGCGCTCTGTTCACTTGGGAGAGCTTAGCTGCTAGTTGCAAAGTTCTGCCGCCATTGTTGTGGTGTTTATATAGGGCGTGGGCAAGCTAGGAGTAGAAGGTGACCAGTGTGATCCGAGAGGAGATTTTGACCGACCTACCAACTTGCTTATTTCTCGGTAGATTAGGCTGAGTATATGGCTCTTTGACGTCAATTGCCTGCACCTGCAAGCCTACAACTATCAGTTCCAAAACAAATTGTTTGGACAAATTTGGAAACTAATTGCAGTACTAATATAAATTGGTAACTTGAATATACATGCATAACCTTACTCCCAGTATGTTTTGCTGATATATAATTTTTTTAGTAGATATTAGTAGTCAAAGTTGTATTTTGGATACTATCTGAGAGTATCCAAAATCCAAAGAAACAGTTGGGATGGAATTAGAGGATGTAAATAACCGGAAACCTACTCACACGATGAAATATGATTGATTAATGGATGAAATATGTTTTGCTGATATATAATTTTTTAGTAGAAATTAGTAGTCAAAGTTGTATTTTGGATACCATCTGAGTATCCAAAGAAACAGTTGGGATGGAATTAGAGGATGTGATTAACCGGAAATCCACTTTGGCTCATAGACGTAAATTCACCCATTGTCTAAATACACATTTCTCCTTTTTTCGATATATGTTTGGATATTCTATGGGTGACATACAAAGTTTTGGCGCAAAAGCATATTTTTTTGGTTTATGTGAAAAAAGTCAATTTTTGATGCTCCAACGCGACTATTCAAAAGACACTATTTTATTTTTTACACAGGCCACAAAAATTATTCTTTTCTTTTGGTACTTCGTGTATGAACATGGAATGTCCGGATACACACAAAAATTTTGTTTGGATTTTTTGACATTTTAAAATGTGCTTTTATACATTTTCCATAATGGGTGCATCTACACCCATGCGACAAAACACCACCTCCATAAATAAGTCTAAACATGTTTTCATAGTTTTAGTGGAATAGTAAGGGACACATGTTCGTTTATCAAAAATAATTAAAACTATACATACCGTTAAAATAGGAAAATAATTAGTTAATTTGAATAAAATTTGTGAATTGCACATACTTGAATGGCCCAGTTGTAGACACAAGACCAAATGCAGCTATGGCCAGATCAGATCCTCTTTGATGGGTACGTTTTCCTTCTTCCTGAAGGCAAGCACTCCATTTCATCCCCATATTTCGCTCTATCATCACGTGTGATCCTTTCTTATTCATGTCTATGCTCCCATTCTCTTCGTGTTAGACTAGACAATGTTGAGTCGGTTTTGATTTGTTAGAGTTTGTTTTAGAGTCGGTTTAAGTAATCTTGGCCGACAAGTTTTGTAACCCCATATATACTCTGTAGCCCTCAAGCAATATTATTATGCAAGTCAATCAAATTTACATGGTATCAGACAATTAGATCCTAGGGCATGGCGCCACCGATGCCGCCTCCTCCCCTCCGACTACTTCACCAAAAAGGCCGTCGCTGCCGCTTCCCTGGGTGCCGCCGGCCAAACCTCCAACACTTCCCTTGCTCTACCCTCTCCTACCCTCCCAACTATCCACTATGCCGATACAATCTCAGATATTAGCCCCTTTATTCCAATCACTTTAGATCTACCAAAGCATAACTACTACCATTGGCGTCATCTCTTCGAGGTTCATCTCGGTCGGTGCAATCTTCTCGACCACGTCGCCGACCACGCCGTTCCCCGTCCTACCGATCCTCGTTGGGCCAAGGACGACCTCGCCATCATCCAATGGATCTACCAGCGGGTGTCCACTGAGATCTTCAATCTCGTGTTTCGCGACGCCACTAGCGCAGCCGCCCTCTGGGTGGCCCTCCGACAGCTCTTTCAAGACAACGTCGACGCCCGCGTCAACACCCTCCACACTGAGCTCCGCAACACCGTCCAAGGTGACTCTCCCGTCGGCGTCTACTGTCAAAAGCTCAAGACGATCGCCGACGAACTCCAAGAGCTCGGCGACCCCGTCGACGACCGTCAACTGATCAACATCCTCCTCGTCGGGCTTGGTGACCGCTTCGAAAAGCAGGCCTCCTTTATTCCCATGATGCGGCCCCGTCCTACCTTCACCGAGGTCCGATCTATGCTGCAGTGGGCCGACTGCCCTCGCAAACAAAGAGGCGTACCATCAAGTTTTTGTCGCGATCCAACGACCTCCTGCTGCTCCTGCGCCGCCTCCTCCGTCACCGGTGCAGCCACCTCCGGGGTGGCGCACTAGTCCAAACTACAGGGGCAAAAACCCTACCTTCCGGCCGCCTCCACCACCCACGGTTCCTCCCAGCGGCCCGACGCCTCCAGCCCCAACACCTCCTGCGTCTCCTAGCTGGCCCCCGATGCACGGCCCGTGGACAGGGCTTGTCCAGGCCTGGCCCATGCCCTGGATCGCGCCCTCTCCGATTGGTGCTCCCCCGACGTACTCCGGCGCCTGGACGTCGGGCATGCGCCCCCACGCCGGCTCTCCGGGCCTCCTCGGCACTCGCCCTCCGCACCAAGCCTACATGACTGCACCGACCTACATGCCTGGTCCGACTTACCAGTAGTACAACGCTCCAGCCCCTCCTTCGACGTCTGCTGGTGCCTACATGCCGATCTACGCGCCATCACCACCTGCTCCGCTGCCTGCACCATCGACGTCCTCTTCCTCGTCACCGAGCTGGGACCAAGCGGCGTTTATCCAGGCCATGAACCACTTTGCTGCTCAAGGAAACTCAGGTACCAATTGGATTTTCGATTCTGGTGCTTCTAGTCACATGTCTTCTTCGAATAATATGCTGTCAATTTTTTCCTCATCACCTTTTTCCTCTATAACTCTTGGCAATGGTTCTACTATCCCTATCTCCGGTGTTGGTAATGCACAACTTCTCTCACCCACAAAACCTCTCCTCCTTCGTAATATTCTTGTTGCACCTGATCCCATTAAAAATTTAATCAACGTTAATAATTCACTCGTGACAATCCTGTTTCTCTCGAATTTGACTCCTTTGGTGTTTCTGTGAAGGATTTTCTAACCAAGGCGGAGATCGCTCGCTTCAATAGTGATGGATATCTCTACTCCCTCCACGGTGTTCCCACGGCCACTCAACCCTCATCCATGGTTGCTTCGGTCGAGCTTTGGCATCAACGTCTAGGCCACCCAATAAAATCGTCTTAGATTCTCTCCTTAGTGATTTCTCTATTCCTTGTAATCGTGATACTTATAATCCTCTAGTTTGTTGTAACACCCTCAGAATCGGACCTATGCAAGTTTGGGCAAAATTCACCAAACCCGCATAGAAACGATTCAAAGGTGCCCACCAGGCACTTTCGTGCGGGTGGAATACGAAGTAATAACATTACACAACAGTCCTCGATGGGACCCACCAACGAGATATATATAAATAATTCGTAGAGTCAAGAATACGATAGAAGATACAAGATCCAAATCACCTTGAAAATGGTAGAGTGTCCGACGGACAAGAAGCAAATGGGGCTAAGAGCCCCAAGAATAACCAATGGCGCCCATAACCCGCCTGTGCCAAGCGGAAGGGTAACCTCGCTAACGGCCGATCTCAAAACCTGCTCAACAAAAGGTGCCGACAAAGGGCAAAGGAAAACAAAGAAGGAGCGTCGATCGAGGCCAAGACGGCGAGGCTAGAATTCGGCGGTCCTCGCCTACATAGGTATGGTGGACTGAGCGGCAGCGGCAGCATGCACTAAACAACCTATAGAGACTCGATACAACTGGCGGATATCAGAGAGGGATGAGGATGACCTAACCGGATCCAACCTGAAGCTAACACCAAACAAACCCATCCTGGTGTTTCCCCCTCGAGACCAAACGAGGAAGTCAACCGAGGAACTCACGCAGTTGGCAGTTTTACTTATTCAGTTATAGTTGCGGCACTTTACTAGTCAGGTTTAAATAATCGTCCTGATAAGGTAAACAGTGGGCACTTTTAATTAACCATTCCGTTATAGTTGTAACTCTTACTAATCAGGTGCAGATAGCATGAGATAAACCCGAAACCCAGCAGTTGTTGGTACTTTTATTCAGCCATTTTGTTGTAGTTGCAATACTTACTAGTCATATACAATTGTCGCAAGCGACAGCCAAACAAGCAATTGTGGGCAGTATTAATTAGCCATTCCGTTATAGTGGAGCTGATTACGAGTCATTATAAGTCAAATTTATAGCAGTAAACTTTAGTTATGCTTGTCTATGATCGAGATACTGTGCTCCAAGTCGTCCATATCCGCGGACACGGCTTTCAGAAAGTTTTTACCGCCGGGTGCACCAATAGCAACACACGCCGATCAACCTCGAAAAACCAAATCAAAACCCAACGAGGCTTTCACGGTGACCAACAATCACAGATTCAGAAATATTTCAGGGGCCACTTAAGTAGAATCCATAACGGAGTAGACAAGCTCCGAGACGGCCTCAAGGTTATGGGGGACGGCCAGAACGACTGGGAACCCGAAGTGTGGCTGGGCTTGTCGACACCATGAATCGTGCCATTATTTCCTAACGATGCGATTAGCGACTGCACAATCGTAAATAAAGCAAAGAAAGCATGGCATAAGCACAGATCGTAATAAAACCTCAAACTAGTTTGTGGCCCCAAGAAATAAGTCAATCAAGCTCGCTCGGGGTCCCATATACCTCCCGGATGTGGATAGCGCGCAAATCAAGGAACAGGTATCAAGTACTCGGGGTCTTACGGGACACAAGTGGGCGTTCGGAAACCAAATATTATCTATCACCCACCGATGCCTCTGCTTATTCAATTTTAGTTGTTAAACAGAAAGTAAAGTGATGATAAGTAAATCTAGAATCCTCTCCAACATCAACATGCGGCAATACATCAGCAACGGTGGCATATGACGACACACAACAGCATTTGAGCAAGCAACTACGACGCGCAAGTCCAACTATCTACCAAACAACAGGTAATAGGATGTGTCCAAGGCAATATAGGGCTGCACGGTAGATCACGGGTACGGAAACTAAAGCATCGCAACACAGATAGCAATAGATCAACAGGAGGGAAGTAAATACTATAAAAGTAAGATAGGTAGAAAGAGGGAGATGCTCGCCTGAAAACATTGTCGAAGGTTCATCCGAAGAACGGGGCGGAGCTCACATCAACTCAACGGCCTTATCCGCGAAGAATCAAAACACTAGAGAAAACACCGGATGCGCTATTTAATAAAACGACAGAAGATCGGCATGATGCATGTATGATGGATGGCATGGCAAAGGTGCGATGCAATTAGGTCAAGTTAAGTGGAACCGGGGTCCCGACAGTTAATTAGGTGGTTCAAGTTATTTAGCTCCCCCGCAATTTAAATGTTGTTTATCATGGTAGAAGATAGCACCGGGTTCGCTACACAAGTTTAAATGAGGCCAATATGAGACTAGATTTGCCCGCATATGGGCCCCATATTTAATTATTAGGTGAATCGGCATAAGGCCCCCAAACCACAGATATGCATGCGAGTATGACAGTTCAAAATGCAATCAAGTTGTTATTATGTTATGAAATAGGGTTTTCGGAAAGGGTTCACACATTAGGGGTGGTCGACGATCTTGGGGTTCCGGGGTTCGGGGTCCAGGGTCCAGGGTCCAGGGTTCGACGGTTTCGTTCTCGGGTATCGGGTAGGTCTTGGCGCATCGGGGTCTCGTCGGGTTCTTCGGGTCGGGGCGTTCTTGTCGTTACACAGATCTTGTCGGGTCCTCGAGGAAGTACTTGTCGCCCATGTGGCCTTCGGGTACGGGTTCGTCTCCGGGTGCGGGGGTCTCGGCGTCCCATGAAGGAGTACTTGGCCCGGCGTCGGGGCATCGGTACCGTCTTGGTTGCCGTCGTTCTTGTCGTTGCGACGCTCTTGTCGGGTCCGCGCCATCGAGGCGGTCTTGTAGTCCGGGGGAATCCCGATGTTCCGTGGAGAAGATCTTGGCGTCCGAGGGAGATTCTCGGTGTCCGGGGGTTCGTCGAGGTTCAGGGCATCGGGTCTTGGTCGGATCGTGGTAGTTCTTGATGTCCGGGGAACTCCGGGTTCGTTTCGCGGTTCCTCGTCGACGGTTCGGGTCGTGGTACTCGGAGGAGATCTTGGCAAAACTTGCGTCGCGAACTATGGACCGGCCACGAGTACACAACAACCGCAAAGCTCACCGACAAACAGCTTACCAACATGGACTCGCGTCACGGCGCGGCTGGAAACCGTTCTAGCCGACACGGCAAAGAAGGCCGCCGGCAAGACATTGATGCGGACCGACACGCCTCGACGGCGGTAGCAAGGTTGGCTGGGCGCGGACGACGGGGCGGGCGGTGACGGTGGCGTCGCGGCCGACGCCGGATGGAAGGGAGGCAGCGGGAACGCGGCTCGAGGAGACCGACGCGAGGTTGTTCACGGCGACGGAGGAGGCGCGGCCTGCAGCGGGTAAGCGGCGCTGGGGAGAACGGCGAGGCAGCGGGGAGGAGGAGGGGCTTGCGCGCGCGGCAGGCGGCAGCGGCGGTGCGCCGGGCGAGCGGACGGAGGCTTGAGGCAAGGCTACGGAGAGGAGGACTGGCGAGCAGCCGGGCGGAGAGGGGAGGCGGTGGCGGGAGGCCGCGAGACCGACGGGCGGAGAGGGACGGCGGGCGGAGGGGAGTGAGGTCCGCGGGCGGCGCTGGCACGCGCGGGCGGCGAGGGCAAAGCAGGGGGCGTGAGAGGCGGAGGAGGGAGGTGGAGGCGAGCGGCGGGCAAGACGCTGTGGGGCCTGGCGGCGAGAGGGCGCGGAGGAGGCTGCGACTCCGCCCGGCCGGAGGGGTGATGGAGGATGATGCGCGGCGATGGGAGGAGGTGGCTGCATGGCGTCAAGCACGCGGAGGCGAGGAGAAGGGAGGCGCGCGGGGTGGGGGAGGAGCGACGGGAGGGCCCATGCGCGCTGAGCGCCAGGAAGAAGAGCGAGGGCGATGGAGGGAGGCAAGGAGGGGGCCCAAGGGGTGGGACCCGTGGGTGGGCGTGTGTGGCGGCTGTGACGTGGGTCCCCTGGGGAGGCGGGCCACTGGAAGGAGAGGGGGAACTGGCCGTCAAGGTGGTTCTGGTGGGGGCGTGGCGTGTGAGGAAGGGGAAGGGGTGAGGGAGAGAGAGAGGGTGGGGGAGAGAGGATGGCAAGCCGATGTGGCGGGTTGGGGTTGGTGGGGATTTGGGGAGGTGAGATGGCAGGTGAGTGGCTGTGGTGAGGTGGCAGGGTTGGGGTAGGATATTAGGTAGAAGTAGGATTTAGATGGGGCGGTGCAGGATGGACCGATTTAGAAAACTGGGGCAGTCGTTCGGTCGGTTGGCCCGTTCGACTGCTCCGGCCAAAAATAATTTAATATCTTATGGGTTTTAATAACTCCGTTTGAAAACCGATAGCGGCAAAACAAAATACTCCGGAGCCCCGGGTTTTGGCGTTTGAAATAAGTTGGGGCGTTTGGAAAATAGGTTTTCGAAATTAGTTTTAGGCAAACAATGCATGATGATGACGATGCAATGCACAAATTCAACGCGATTTTCTAGTAGTGGTTTTGCGGGATGCCACAATTCGACACCACTAACAATGGATCTCGCCCTCGAGATCCGCCTCATGGTACCGGAAGGAGGGTCGGCGTCTGATCCTTCGCGCTTCGTGTTGATTCTCGCGACACCACTAACGAGAGTTCATCCTCCATCTTGAAATTGGCGACACCACCAACAAAGGGTCGTTGTTCCTGATCGTCGAGGGAGCACTCCGGGAACACAAGGTCGAAGGTAGAGGTATCGCAAATAAGGCCACCCCTAACTTCCGTGGACGGAGTAAAACTGCTGGATCCACTGATTCGACGTACAAGAGCGAATGATAAGAGCAGTGGTAGGGTAGCTACTCCATCCCACACTCAAACCATTACTCTGCACACGGATAAGCGGATTGGCAACCAACTCTCGGAATTAGACTGAAGATCTCGACAAGCGAGGTTCGGAAACAAGGGAGTGTTGCCAGCAGAAATCGTATGAAAGACACACTGATTAGGTTTCGCGGTGGTTCCATTGGCATGAACAACACATGCTCAAGGTTAACCCCAACTTCACCAAAGCTCGTCCTTCTCATATGTTTTTCAACGACACTGATTTCCAGCAAGGAACACATAGGGATAAAGGTTTCAGGAACAAAAGATCGAAGGAAGGGTACAACAGACAAGTTGCAGATTGATGATCGTAGCACCTCCGTTACAAAAAAGGAGAAAGCGAAACCCTGAAGGTACGACGGAAAACCCAACCACGAGAATTCCTGGACTCGAAGAGAGAGAAGAGAGCGGATTCAAAACACGTCGAGGTAAGAGGAGAATAGCAGAGGGGTAAGGAGTAAAATCAGACCTAATCAGAACTATCCAACCGATTTTTCAAAAATAGTTTTGACTCTCTACTTCGGCCGTTAGCTAGGTTATCCTACAGGCTGGACTTGTGGGGTATCGCAACTGCTGAGCTCTGATACCACTCTGTAACACCCTCAGAATCGGACCTATGCAAGTTTGGGCAAAATTCACCAAACCCGCATAGAAACGATTCAAAGGTGCCCACCAGGCACTTTCGCAAGGTGGAATACGAAGTAATAACATTACACAACAGTCCTCGATGGGACCCACAATGTATATATATATATAACGACTCAGAGAGTCAAGAATACAGATAGAAGATACAAGATCCAAATCACCTTGAAAATGGTAGAGTGTCCGATCACGGACAAGAAGCAAATGGGGCTAAGAGCCCCAAGAATAACCAATGGCGCCCATAACCCTGCCCGGGCCAAGCCGGAAGGGTAACCTCGCTAACGCGTCGATCTCAAAACCTGCTCAACAAAAGGTGCCGACAAAGGGCAAAGCAGAAAACAAAGAAGGAGCGCCGATCGAGGCCAAGACATGAGGCTAGAATTCGCGGTCTCGCCTACATAGGTATGGTGGATCGAGCGGTGGCAGAGATGCACTAAACAACCTATAGAGACTCGATACAACCGCGGATATCGAGAGGGATGAGGATGACCTAACCGGATCCAACTCAAGCTAACACCAAACAAACCCATCCTGTGTTTCTCGAGACCAAACGAGGAAGTCAACCGAGGAACTCACGCAGCTGGCGCTTTTACTTATTCATTATAGTTATGCACTTTACTAGTCGTTTAAATAATCGCCCGATAAGGTAAACAGTGGCACTTTTAATTAACCATTCCGTTATAGTTGTAACTCTTACTAATCGGTGCGAGATAGCATGAGATAAACCCAAACCCAAAGCTTGTTGGTACTTTTATTCAGCCATTTTGTTGTAGGTAATACTTACTAGTCATATACAATTGTCGCAAGGCGCACCAAACAAGCAATTGTGGGCAGTATTAATTAGCCATTCCGTTATAGTGGAGCTGATTACGAGTCATTATAAGTCAAATTTATAGCAAGAACTTTAGTTATGCTTGTCTATGATCGAGATATCGTGCTCCAAGTCGTCCATATCCGCGACACGGCTTTGAAAGTTTTACCCGCCGGGTGCACCAATAGCAACACACGCTCGATCAACCTCGGAAAAACCAAATCAAAACCCAACGAGGCTTTCACGACTGAACAATCACAGGATTCAGAAATATTTCAGGGGGCCACCCCTTAAGTAGAATCCGCAACGGAGTAGACAAGCTCCGAGACGGCCTCAAGGTTATGGGGACGGCTGTGAACGACTGGGAACCCGAAAGTGTGGCTGGGCTTGTCGACACCGCGGAATCGTGCCATTATTTCCTAAATAAGATAAAGCAGCAAGACTCGCACAATCGTAAATAAAGCAAGAAGCATGGCATAAGTACAGATCGTAATAAAACCTCAAACTAGTTTGTGGCCCCAAGAAATAAGTCGAATCAAGCTCGCTCAGGGGGTCCCATATACCTCCGGATGTGGATAGCGCAAATCAAGGAACATGTATCAAGTACTCGGGGTCTTACGGGACACAAGTGGGCGCTCGAAACCAAATATTATCTATCACCCACCGATGCCTCCGCTTATTCAATTTTAGTTGTTAAACAGAAAGTAAAGTGATGATAAGTAAATCTAGAATCCTCTCCAACATCAACATGCGGCAATACATCAAGCGGTGGCATATGACGACACAACAAAGATTTGAGCAAGCAACTTCGACGCATAAGTCCAACTATCTACCAAACAATGTAATAGGATGTGTCCAAGGCAATATAGGGCTGCACGGTAGATCACGGTACGGAAACTAAAGCATCGCAACACGATAGCAATAGATCAACAGGAGGGAAGTAAATACTATAAAAGTAAGATAGGTAGAAAGAGGAGATGCTCTTTGAAAACATTGTCGAAGGTTCATCCGAAGAACGGGGCGAAGCTCACATCAACTCAACGGCCTTATCCGCGAAGAATCAAAACACTAGAGAAAACACCGGATGCGCTATTTAATAAAACGACAGAAGATCGGCATGATGCATGTATGATGGATGGCACGGCAAAGGTGCGATGCAATTAGGTCAAATTAAGTGGAACCGGGGTCCCGACATTTAATTAGGTGGTTCAAGTTATTTAGCTCCCCCGCAATTTAAATGTTGTTTATCATGGTAGAAGATAGCACCGGGTTCGCTACACAAGTTTAAATGAGGCCAATATGAGACTAGATTTGCCCGCATATGGGCCCCATATTTAATTATTAGGTGAATCGGCATAAGGCCCCCAAACCACATGATAAGATGCATGCGAGTATGACAGTTCAAAATGCAATCAAGTTGTTATTATGTTATGAAATAGGGTTTTCGGAAAGGGTTCACACATTAGGGGGGTTCGACGATCTTGGGGATCCGGGGGTTCGGGGTCGTGGTCCAGGTCCGTGGTTCACGGTTTCGTTCGGCATCGGGTAGGTCTTGGCGCATCGGGTCTCGTGGTTCTTCGGTCGGGCGTTCTTGTCGTTACCACGATCTTGTCGGTCCTCGAGGAAGTACTTGTCGCCCATGTGGCCTTGGCACGGGTTCGCTCTCAAAAGGGGTCTCGGCCCCATGAAGGAGTACTTGGCCCGGCGTCGGGCATCGGTACCGTCTTGGTTGCCGTCGTTCTTGTCGTTCTGACGCTTTCGGGTCCGCCATCGAGGCGGTCTTGTAGTCCGGGGGAATCCCGATGTTCCGTGGAGAAGATCTTGGCGTCCGAGGGAGATTCTCGGTGTCCGGGGGTTCGTCGAGGTTCAGGGCATCGGGTCTTGGTCGGATCGTGGTAGTTCTTGATGTCCGGGGAACTCCGGGTTCGTTTCGCGGTTCCTCGTCGACGGTTCGGGTCGTGGTACTCGGAGGAGATCTTGGCAAAACTTGCGTCGCGAACTATGGACCGGCCACGAGTACACAACAACCGCAAAGCTCACCGACAAACAGCTTACCAACATGGACTCGCACACGGCGGTGGAAACCGTTCTAGCCGACACGCGCAAAGAAGGCCGGCGCCTACAGTTGACACGGCCGACAAGCGACACGGCCTCGCAACGGCGGTAGCAAGGCAAGGTTGGGCTGGGGGCGGACGACGGGCGGGCTGGACGGTGGCGTCGGCGAGGCCGAAACGCCGGATGGAAGGGAGGCGCGCCGAACGCACCGAGGACGCCAAGGAGACCGACGGCGAGGTTGTTCGCGGGCGACGGAGGAGGCGCGGGGCCTGCAGGCGGGGGTAGGCGGCGCTTGGGGAGAACGGCGAGGCGCAGGCGGGGGAGGAGGAGGGGCTTGGCGGCAGCCAGGCGACGGCAATGGCAATCTGCGCCGGGCCGGAGCGGAGGGCGAGGCCAAGGAGAGGAGGCATGGAGCGGCCGGGCGGAGGAGGCGGTGAGGCGAGGCCAGCATGAGACCGGGCGGAGAGGGACGGCCGGGCGGAGGGAGTGAGGTCCGGGCGGGCGGCGGCAAAGCGGGCGCGCGCGGCGAGCAGGACGGTGAGAGCGGAGGAGGGAGGTGGGAGAACTGCGGGCGGCGGCAAGACGCGGGGCCTGGCGGCGGAGAGGGGCTGGCGCGAGGAGGCGCGAGGCTCGGCCGGAGGGGTGATGGAGGATGATGCGGCGATGGAGGAGGTGGGCGGGCGGGAGCGACGTGAGGCGAGAGCGGGAGGGCGACGGCCGGTGGGGTGGGGAGGAGGAGGAGGGGAAGCATGCGAGCGCCAGGAAGAAGAGCAGGGCGATGGAGGAGGAGGCGCGTGGAGGGGCCAGGTGGGACCCAAGGCGGGGAGGCGTGTGGCGGCAGTGGCGTGGGTCCCTGGGAGGCGGGCCACTGGAAGGAGAGGGGGAACTGGTGGTTACAGTGGTTCGGGTGGGCGTGTGAGGAAGGGAAGTGGGGGGAGGAGGAGAGGAGAGAGAGTGGGGTGAGAGAGGATGGCCAAGCTGATGTGGCGGGTTGGGGTTGGTGGGGATTTGGGGAGGGGTGAGATGGCAGCGTGTGAGTGGCCAGGGTGAGGTGGCCAGCGGGTTGGGGTAGGATATTAGGTAGAAGTAGGATTTAGATGGGGCGGTGCAGGATGGACCGATTTAGAAAACTGGGGCAGTCGTTCGGTCGGTTGGCCCGTTCGACTGCTCCGGCCAAAAATAATTTAATATCTTATGGGTTTTAATAACTCCGTTTGAAAACCGATAGCGGCAAAACAAAATACTCCGGAGCCCCGGGTTTTGGCGTTTGAAATAAGTTGGGGCGTTTGGAAAATAGGTTTTCGAAATTAGTTTTAGGCAAACAATGCATGATGATGACGATGCAATGCACAAATTCAACGCGATTTTCTAGTAGTGGTTTTGCGGGATGCCACATTTGTGAATCTTGTCAACAAGGAAAACATGTGCGTCTTCCGTTCAATTCTTCTACTTCTTCTAGTACTTTTCCCTTTGAATTATTACATTGTGATTTATGGATGTCACCTATTGAGAGTATTTCTGGTTTTAAGTACTATCTTGTGATCTTGGATGATTTCACTCATTATGCATGGACTTTTCCTTTATTTACGCAAAAAATCTAATGTGCACACAATCTTTCTCAATTTTCAATGCTATGTTGCAACTCACTTCTTTCTCCCCATTGGGTTCATCCAATGTGATAATGGCAAAGAATTTGACAACAACCAAAATCGTAATTTCTTTCTCCACCATGGCATTCTCCTCCGTTTTTCCTGCCCCTACACTTCCCCTCAAAACGCAAAGTCGAGATCTCTCCGTACTATCAACGACATAATTCGAACCCTTCTTATCCAAGCTTCTATGCCCCCATGTTTTTGGGCCGAAGATCTTCGCACAGCCACATATATCCTCAACATTCGTCCCTCCCTACTTAAACCACAAACCACGCCATATTACTCCCTCTTTCTATGTCATCCTGAACTTCGAGTATTCGGTTGTCTTTGTTTTCCAAATACCTATGTCACTTCACCTCATAAACTAGCCCCTAGATCTCTACCCTGCGTTTTTTTAGGTTATTCCGTTGAGCACAAAGGATATAGATGTTTTGACCCAGTTTCTGGTCGTATTCATATCTCTCGTCATGTTACTTTCGTTGAACACTCTTTCCCTTTTGCCACACATACATCTCCCCACGATTCCGTCTCCACCGATCCCTCTCCCTCGACTCGTTCAGCTACACCACCTAATCCCCTACACATCCCAATATTCCATACAGAACCCCCTACGCCCGAACCTACATCCGCTGCGTCGGGCGTTTCGCTCACTTCTTCTACCACACGGCAGCCTGTCGTGCAGCCTGCCATCGCACCACTCTCTCCACCCACGGCACATTCTCCTGCCGAGTCGCAAACCTCATCTGATGCATCACCCAACCCCACTGTCACACCTCCCTCTTCGGCACCCACTTCTGAGCATGATCCGTCTCCTTCCCCACAATTACCCTCCTATGCTATTCCTATTCCAGCACCCACCAATGATCATACTATGCGTACCTGCGGTAAATATGGTTTTCGTCTACCCTCAAAACGTCTTAATTTCTTAGCTCAACCCAACCTTTCTCCCATCCCAAAATCCTACAAATCCGCTCTTCTCGATCCCAACTGGTTCGCTGCTATGAAAGAAGAATACCATGCTATGATACATGGCAGCTAGTTCCTCGTCCTTCTAATTCAAACATTATTTCTGGTAAATGGGTCTTTCGTCAAAAAATTCACTCCGATGGTACTCTCTCTCGCTACAAGGCCCGCTAGGTATGTCGTGGCTATTCTTAACAACAAGGAATTGACTATGATGAAACCTTTTCTCCTGTTGTCAAACCAAGCACAATTTGCACCGTCCTAAGCATTGTTGTTTCCTCTTCTTGGCCTATCCATCAACTCGATGTCAAAATCGCCTTTCTTTATGGTTCTCTTCAAGAAACTGTCTACTGTCAACAACCTTTAGGTTTCGAAGATCCTAGTTCACCCAATCACGTATGTCTTCTCAAAAAGTCTCTCTATGGCCTAAAACAAGCACCTCGTGCGTGGTTTTAGCGTTTTTCTACATTCATCCAAACTATAGGGTTTATTCCCTCTCTCTCTCTGACACATCTCTCTTTGTCTATCAATCAAATAATAACATTGCCTATCTCCTCCTTTACGTTGATGACATTATTCTCACAACCTCCACCCAAACGTTTCTCAACTCTATCATCTCTAGCCTTCAACACGAATTCTCTATGACTGATCTAGGTATGCTTCATCATTTTTTGGGCATTGTTGTAACTCGTGATTCTTCTGGCCTTTTTCTTTCTCAAATGCAATACACTCTTGATCTTCTCTCTCGTGCTGGCATGTCGGACTGCCAACCATTCCGCACCCCCATCGACACCACTTCTAAATTTTCTTCTACCGGTGAATCATTCTCCGATCCCACTCTATATCGAAGTCTCGCAGGAGCACTTCAATATCTCACTCTTACACATCCCAAAATTTCCTATGTTGTTCAACAAGCATGCCTTTTCATGCATGATCCACGTCTTTCTCATTATAATCTAGTCAAAAGAATTCTTTGATATCTCAAAGGAACTCTTCATCATTGCCTTCATATTAATTCTTCTTCCCCAACAACTTTGACAGCATATTCATGCAGATTGGGCATGTCCCGAGACTCATCGGTCCACATCTGGTTACTGTGTTTTTCTTGGTAATAATTTGATTTCTTGGTCTTCTAAGCGTCAACTAACGGTTTCTCGTTCGTCTGCTGAGGCTGAGTACCGCGCGGTTGCAGAAACGGTATGGTTGCGACAACTTCTTGCCGAGCTTCATTGCCCAATTCAGCAGGCTACCATTGTGTATTGTGATAATATCTCAGTTTATATCGCGGCAACCCAGTTCAGCATCAGAGGACAAAACATATTGAAATAGACATATATTTTGTTCGCGAGAAGGTTGCTCTTGGACAAGTTCGTGTTCTTCATGTTTCAACCACGACGCAATTTGCTGACATCTTCACCAAGGGCTTGCTATCGCACCATTCATTGACATACGATCCAGTCTCAGCGTCGCTAAGGCCGATGAAACTGCTGGGGATGTTAGACTAGACAATGTTGAGTCGGTTTTGATTTGTTAGAGTTTGTTTTAGAGTCGGTTTAAGTAATCTTGGCCGACAAGTTTTGTAACCCCATATACTCTGTACCCTCAAGCAATATTATTATGCAAGTCAATCAAATTTACACTTCGCTGCCTTGGTAACGCCACATTCACACGACGTTCCCTCGAAGGAGATGTGGCTATTGGAGATCTTCTTCCCATAGTCCTTGTATCATTGGCGGCGGTGGTTGATGTTTGTTGCTGCTCCTCATTCATCGCTTTTCCGTGACATATATGGCGATCAAGAAATGATTTAATTTTTAGAGACTTGCCGGTCTCTCTGAATAGGTGGAAGATTGGTTTCCAAAGTGATGCTTTGCTCCATAGATACAAAGTGAAAGCCAATCTAGTCCACCCACTTATTGATTGGCTGTTTGATATTTTTTGTTTAAATTCATATACATGTTATCTATCCACTTTAAGCCCCCCCCCCCCCCCCCACACACACACACACGTAACCTCCCCTTTGTATGTTTTCTTTTTATTGATATAAAATTTACACCATAGGGGCTTTCCCTATGGCAAAGGTGTCAAAAAAATATTTGGACGCCATATTTTTTTGCTTTCTATTTTCTAATAATTTGGTTGTGTACTCTCTTGTGTGGATTGTATTTTTTTGCATTATAGTGTTGCAGAGATCGGATGAACTTGATATCATTATATTTTTGTTTGTTAAAAAATGGTTGGTTTTCTAAGACCATACTTCGTGATCTTAGTTTTAAAGACACAATAACATTATTGGCCAAATAGAAAGTCAACTATAATCTTTCTTGTATTGAATGCACGATATGTGAGATAATCGCGTGTTAAGGATTACTATTAGCCATCCTTATCACATCTTGCCAAACCAAATCCTTATATCACCATTGGCCAAGTAGAAATTCAATGCACGTTCAGTGGAAAGTCATGCTTGTCCAGTAGAAAGTCATACCCATGGTTCCGAAATTTTACTACTTGGGACCTGGCAGAACACTCATCCAACTATACATATGTTAAGTTTTCGGTTTAAACTTACCGAGCAAAACTTTTTAAATTTCACATGAAATGTGGGTGGATGAAGAAAAGAGGCAGAAAGAGTCCTAGATGTTTTTAGAGCAACCACATATTTTATTAATAAAAAATCAAGTTACATGAACAAATCGTAGAAACTAAAAGATAGACCATGAGAAAATAGTTGTCCTAAAAACTCTGCAGATAGAATCCTATAGAATAGGAAAATACAGAGCGCCACTAGGATTTCCTGCACTCATCGGAACCAACGCCCAATGCCACCAACCTCCACTGACGCTAAGGCGCACGCTAGAAGAGACACTGAGCTTCGACCATTGCCTGATCCAAAGAAGCACCATCGCCGACGAGACTTTGTGAGTGATGAACATGTCCGCTGCAAAGAGCGAGACCATCGTTCCCATGTTGTCTTGAATCCAGATCCATCGCATCCCATCGACGAAGTCAAGGAATAAAGCCAGATCCTGAACCCGTGGACCAAAAACCTTGCTCCAGATCATCCATCTCGCCCCGGCCCCTAGCATCATTGTAGATAACGACGCATGCCAAGCGCTACACTGGGAAACCGATCTTGTCAGATCAGAATAACGACGAGAAGACCAACCAGCTGATATGAAAGAGCGACAAGCACATATTACCATCAACTTGTAGCATCCCAGTTGTCTAACCCCTGTAATGCTACATGTTTAATAATAAAAAGGGCCACTTCCAACATATAATTGTTGCATCATCATCATATCATGCTCATGTCATCATGTCACCTTGCATTTGAGCATCATATAAAACCCTTTCTTGTTTGGTTCTTATCTCATGTGCATGATTAATTGTAATTGCCTCTTGATATTGTATTTGAATCTTGATACATTGTTATATGCCCAAGTTGAGTTGAGGGCATCTCTCTTGTTGACTCCACCACCTTATCTTTCACCACCTTTTATATTCCACCATCCAACTATTCTGAGCTTGGCATTTTGTTGTTTTATCTCTGGCTCATGATTAGTTGGTTGGAACCACCCATATATCTATGCTTGGCCTTGCCCACTTTTGGGAATGCATATGAGTAATGCCAGGATAATCTTATTGTTTTCACAAGGATATGGTTGGCATTAATTATGTTGCATGGGCCATGCAAGTGCCACCTTCTCTAGTTTTGGTTTTTGCTTGAAATTCAAAGTGGATCTTTTCCCTTGCTTAAATCTTGTTTTGGGCTTGTAGTTGCTACATCAAAACCATCTCTATCTCTACCCCCCTTTAGCTTAACCCCTCCCCCATGCCCCATGCACACACATGTGCTATGGGGCATGCACATCTCAAACCACCCCCCTTTCTTCTTGGATCTTGCTTGGTCATTGTTGGATCATGCATGGGCCAAAGGAACCATCCCATCATCTTAAACATCTCCCCTACCTTTCCTCTCTTCTTCTTTTTCTTGGTTTTTGTGGGTTGTATATGAAGCTTGCATGACCAAGTTTAGTACCACCATCTTTTTCTTAATCCTCTTAGCAAAACCCTAAACCCTATCCTTGCCTTCTATCCTTCTACCTAAAACCTAAAAACTAATCCCTCACCTAATCTAGCTACTCCATCTCTCTCTCTCTCACCTAGCTAAGCCTAGACACTAAACCACCTTCCCCCTAATCTACACCCCCCTTAGCAAAAACCCTAGCTACCCCTTCCACTTAGCATGTTTCCCCCCATGCCTGCCCCAGCTCGCCAACCCTCTCCCCTCTCCCTGCATGAGGACCCCACCTCCATGCCCTAGCTACCCCCACACGCCCAAGGCACCCCACACCTAGCCCTAGCCCGAGCTTCCCCTCTCCCTCTTTCCTCACCGCCCACGCCTGTGTCCACCTCCGCCGCCTAGCCTCGCCCACCCCACCCGCCAGCCCCTGTGCCCACGCCTGCTGCCCGGTCAGCCGAGCACGTGAGGAGGCAAAAGGTGGCACCGAGGCCACCTTCCCCTCCCCCACGCAACCAGCCTGCCCCCTCCCTGTTCTTATCCTCCCTCACCCTCTCTGGCCTCCCCAGATCCGTCCCAGCATCCCTGCACCGCTCCCCTCCTCTACCCTTCTTCTACACCACCACAGCTCCCCCTCGCCACACCCCGGCCGTCTACCTCGTGCCACAGTCGTTCTAGCCGGAGGCGTGTTGCTGCAAGGTGTCGAGGAAGGTCCGGAGCGTGTCTGCGTCGCCCCCGTACGACCCGCGAGGAGGAGCAGGCCCAGACGTCCCCAGGCCGACGCCGCCCCGACAAACCCTAGCTACGGCCGCCGTCAGCCTCGCCGTGGATCGCGACCGCCCCTGCCCGAACCAAGCACGCCATCGGCCCCGCGGTAAGCCCCTGGTCCTCCTAGACATCGTCCCGTCCTTGTTCGCTTCCTGGTTGCGCGGGTCACGGCGTCGAGCACCCTCGGTGCACGGTGTAAGCGACGTCGTCGACTGCTCTGCCGCGCGCGTTAAACCTTACCTAGCCGCTCAGCCCCCTCCTAGCATCTCCCCAGGCCCAGCCCAGTGGTAGCCGCCCTCGCTGGCGCGTCCGCGGTCGCGAGATCGAGCCCTGGCGCGCCCCCGTTTTCCTCCGTCA
This sequence comes from Avena longiglumis, assembly GCA_030063025.1. Lineage (NCBI taxonomy): Eukaryota > Viridiplantae > Streptophyta > Magnoliopsida > Poales > Poaceae > Avena > Avena longiglumis. The sequence goes on from CP125974.1 coordinate 99,362,571, forward strand.
CGCGTGCGTGTTCAGTTCGTCAGCAGAGGAAGATCCACAGTACCAGAGGGTCGTTTTGCGTATACCCCCTTCCCCTTTTGCCCCGCCAACCCGCGGTCCTCAGGGCCCTCTGTCAGTGTCGCTGGTAATTTTATAAAAAGGCTCCTGAGCTTTTCAAAACTCAACCCGCGGTCCTTGGTTGCCTCAGCCGCTGGCGCGTGGGCCGCAGAACCCCCTGGCCCCACCTGTCAGCGACTCAGGAGTGAGTAGGAGGAGTAGAAAACGTTTCAGACACTGTTTAAATTCAAATCCTGTTTAAATAATTTCAAAATTCAAATTCAATTCAGTTTCAAATAACTTTTTCATACTAAATCCAAATTGGGCAAATAATATATGTTTGGATATCAGCAAAATGAGAGGATTTCAAATATGCCATCCATTTTGCCTTTTGCACAAGTAAAGTTCCAAGTTTAATTAAATTACAACTAATGCCACTAGAATTTAAATAATTAACAACTTTTGTTTTATAATTCCAAATTAAGCAAATGATATGTCTAAAATGATCAGCTCGACGAGACCTTTCTGTTTATGCTATCCATAACTTCAATTGAAGCATGCATCATGTAATTATATAATGAACAAGCGTTATGGCAACAAAATGTGACTAAAACCCAATTCAAATGTTATTTCTTGTCCTCCACACCTCACCCATGCCATGCTACTTATTGCCATGCAACTTGTGCATCATTCATCATGGCATGATTGTTTGCTTGACGCATCTTATTCATATGCTTGTGCTCTATATTCATGTTGGCCTTGTTTGTTTGGTTTTCTCGGATAGACACCGGCGGGGGTTATATCAAGAGAACCGAGCACCGCCAGATCCGTCCTTGCTTCAATCGAGATACCAGGCAAGCACTTCCACATGCTTGCATACATCTGATACCATTGCCTCTATCTTATTCTTGCATCATTGAGTCGCGATTGCATTAAAATGAATCCCAAGTATGCATAGCCTTTACTTTTAAACCCCACCAAGCTTGTTCCTCCATCCCATGAGCCCCTACTATAGGAGTTGTTTGAGCCATGCGAGTCATAGAACAGCATGTGTAGGGTATGTGAGAGTCTGTTGAATAATGAGGTACCTAAACAACTTAACCTGAGTAGTTCTGGGATAACTAAAGAAAGTGGCACCGGTGAGCAACATCTGCTATTTGGTTTTCCTGCTCACTTGTGTCCCGTAAGACCCCGAGTACTTGATTCTTGTTCCTTGTTTTATCGCGCTATCCACATCTGGGAGGTATATGGGACCCCCCTGAGCCAGAGCTTGATTCCGTCTTATTTCTTGGGGCCACAAACTAGTTTGAGGTTTTATTTACTATCCTGTACTTATGCCATGCTACTTTCTGTATTTAAATTGTGCGAGAAGCACACTGTACTGTTTAGGTAAGCGTAATGTTTTCGCGGTATCGACAAGCCCAGCCACACTTTCGGGTTCCCGGTCGTTTACAGCCATTGTCGCAAACCTTGAGTCCGTCTCGGAGTCAGCTATCTCCGCTTGGGATCTACTTAAGGGGTGGCCCCAAATATTTCAATTTGTGATTGTTCACCGTGAAAGCCTCGTTGGGTTTTGATTTGGTTTTCGAGGTTGATCGAGCGTGTGTTGCTATTGGTGCACCCGGCCGGTAAAACTTTTCGGCCGTGTCCACGGATATGGACGACTTGGAGCACAGTTTCTTGATCATAGACAAGCATAACTAAAGTACCGCTTTTAATCTGCCCAAAGTAACTTGACTAGTAAATAGTGCAAGGCTCATGGAATGGTTAATAAAATTGCCAAGGGATGGGGGGGTTGTTCGTCCTCTTCCTTGTTGGTAAGAAGGGAGGAGGATGGATCGGATGAGATTACCATTATAACTGTTGTACTTAATTCACGGACATCCGTCTATCATTGGTTAGGCGGATGGTTAGCGTTTATCTGTAGAATTGCTAGGGTTTATCTTTCGCTGCAATTGCGTCACCCTGTGTTGTGTCCCTTTAGAGGCATTAAGACTTGCCGAAAATTCCTTAGGGTCTCACACGATAAATTCTTGATTCAGATGAGCATGTACCTTCTCGTGACGGATCTTGGGTGGAAGAAGTCAAGATGTGGGCAACGATCGTCGGTGTAGAGATTCCGGAACGGGATCCTTGAGACATGTATTTGGGATGTGCTTATTTCTCGGCATCTTATGCCGATTTGCTTCTTATCCGCACTCGGATCTTGTTTGCCGCCCGCATGATACTCGATGTGTGTTGTATGAGGAGTTATCCTAAAATATAGATTTATCTAGGTCATTTGAATCTTGCCGTATGGCGTTGGTATATTCCTTTCTTTCTAGATGGTGTGGCTCGATGTACTCTTGTATGGTGGCTTGCGACATACCCACTTGTGTACGTAGTTGATCCTTCGCCGCCGACCACGCCCGCCTCAGATAGGTCCCGTTGAGAGGGTAGTGGTTGGGACGCCCAAAGGACTACCAAAGGAGTGGCTTTTGGGGCCCCACCATACTATTTCAACCACTATCACTCATCCAGGCTTGTATCTAGGAGCGTAGTTCACCGAGGTAGTTACAATTGGTATCAGAGCCATCCCGACCTTCAGGGTTTCAGCCAAACGGTCGTTGTCCGTCTAGCAAATATTTTGGTAGTTATGTATATTAGGGAAAAACAAACGCGAGAGTAGGACTTTCCACTTTTCTTCTTACCTCCCACCCACCCTTTTCTCGTAAGGAAGTGCAACGTTTTCAATCCTCTTCTCAAAGTTCAAACTAGGATTCACGTGTTCGGCTCAGAGTACCATAGGTTGTGTGTGTGTGTGTGTAATCCCTTGTCTATCCATTGCATCCAAGTTGTTATCTTATCCGCCTTTGGTTATCAATCGTTGGTACATTCCATACCGATGTGCTTTTGTAAACCGACGCAATCTATCTTCCTCTTTGTATCCGACGCTATCTTGTTTGGGGTGTTCGCTCGTAGTTACCAATCTTTAGGTTTCACGTGAGAAGAAGGGTTAGGATATGTGTTCCACTTGTTCATGTGCGGAGTAATGATTTGAGTGCGGGATGGAGTCGACCATACCACTACTTGTATCATTCGCTTTTGTATATTGAATCGGTAGAGTCACTAATCTTGATTCGTTAAGTAATTTTATGCATCTATTGGTATTTTAATGCGAAATTTGTGGAAAATTTTCTTTGATATATTTGTACCACACTCCTTTTCATCGTGTAGCGATATGCTTAATATCTTTTAGGTGCTATGAACTTTGTTGATATTTTAATATCATCTCAAGAATTGTATCCTTTAATCTTGGTTAATTCCATCTTGGTACTATTTTGGATTATTATCATCTTCCATTATAGTAATCGACTTGAGTTTTATATCAATGACAGGATGGCTCCCCACGGACCGAAGAGGACATCCTCCTAATCGGGCTCAACACAAGCATAGCTAATGCTTTGGCGGCAATGCAAGAGAACCAGCGCTTTGAGGAGAGCCGGAAGGAACGAGTTTGCTCCACTTCCTCCACCTCCCAAGCGTGGTGACATCAAGAGCTTCCTCAAGTTCAACCCTCGTCGATTCGATGTTTCCGACCGACCTGACGCGGATGATTGGCTGTGAGATCTCAAGGTTGCTCGAGACCCGATGTTCCGAGCAGAGTGGGTCAAGTGTGCTACCCACCTTCTCAAGGGAGATGCAGCTCTTTGGTGGGAGAACTACTTGAAGGCAAGCTGCACTGGGTTCCAGACCAACTTGGGAGAGGTTCACTGCAGCTTTCAAAGAACAGTTTCTCTCGAGATTGTGATGGAAAGGATGAAGGAGGCTTTCTCAACTCAAGTGGAAATGATAACGCCAACACCTATATCAGAACTTCATGAACCTGTCTCGCTATGGTGGTGATGAGGTATCCGATGACAAGAAAAAGTAAAAGATTCTGCAAGGGCTCAATGCGCCGATCAAGTATGCAATCACACATGCAAGACCGCAACCTTCCGAACTACAAGACACAAGACTGCAAGAGGAGGCAAGCAGAAAATGTTTGAGGAGTCCAAGAAACATAACAGGATGCATCAAGCTCTGCGAGCTATGGCAGCTCCTTCTAAGCGCGTGTCCGGGTTCCTAACACCCCACCGTCGCCTCCGGCTCCACCAAGACCTGAAGTTTCACGTCAAGGCCACCAAACTTCACCATCGGCTCCTGGCTACAACAACCCTTACCCTGAGCGCTGGCGGAGTCCCCTGCTACTCGCCCACGTCCTCACGGTGCTTGTTACACATGTGGAGATCATGGACATCCCAATTGAACTGCCCAATGAAGAACAAAGCTCCCTCAACCCCGCCAAGATCTCGAACAAGCTCTCCTTCGGTTCGTGCACCACCGCCTCGGGCTCTCAACATCAACACTAAGCCCGGGTCTGCGGTTGTTCGCGCCAATCGCTACAACGCCTCAAGCTGAGCTCGCACCTGGAGTTGTAATGGGTATGCTTTCAGTTAACTCAGTCCCTGCACGAGTTCTCTTTGATTCTGGTGCATCGCATTCTTTTGTTTCTATGAAGTTTGCAAGTGAGAATGGGTTAGCGTCAGATCCTCTTCCCAAGCGGTTAATGGTTCTTTCTCCTGGAGCAAATATGGTAGCATCTAAAATCAGCCATGGCAACCAAGTTGAGATTGGTGGTTCTTCATTCTTGGCTTCTTTGATTGTTCTGGGCAACTCTGACATTGATGTCATTTTGGGCATGGATTGGTTGACAGTAAATGCAGCTGTGATTGATTGTCTTCAACGCCGGTCTCTGAAGATTCCTGAAGGCCATGTAGTCTTTTCTCCAAGTCTGACTCCTGCTGTCCAGCTCTATTCCTTGGCAACTCTAAATGATGATGCTATGGAAGCTATTCAGAAGGTACCAGTGGTCTGTGAGTTCCCAGATGTTTTCCCTGAAGAGTTGCCAGGTATGCCTCCGGATCGCGAGGTTGAATTCGTGATTGAGCTTGAACCTGGAACGGCTCCTATCTCCAAGAGGCCATATAAAATGGGACCTTCTGAGTTGGTCAACTCAAACGACAACTTTATGAACAAGAGAAGTTGGGTTTCATTCAACACAAGCACTTCTTCTTGGGGCAGCCCAACAATCTTTGTGAAGAAGCGTGATGAACCGATAGGCTATGTGTTGACTACCGGCTCTAAATGCTAAAACCATCAAGAACAAATATCCTCTCCCTCGGATAAATGATCTATTTGATCACCGGCAGAGCTGGTGTTCTCTAAGTCGGACTTGAGAAGTGGGTATCACCAAATCAAAATTCAAAGAGGATGTGCCCAAGACAGCTTTCACCACCCGCTATGGCCTGTGAGTACACGGTCATGTCTTTCGGCCTCACCAACGCACTGCTACCTTCTCGAGGCGATGAACTCCGCTTTCATGGAGTACCGGACAAGTTTGTTGTGGTATATCTGGATGACATTCTGGTATATTCCAAGTCCAAGGAGGAGCATGAAGAGCACTGCGGTGTGTCTTAAACAAGCTCGTGAGAACCGCTTGTATGCAAAGTTCTCAAAGTGTGAGTTTTGCTCAAGTAACATACTTGGGTCATGTTATCTCTGCCAAGGGCATTGCAACAACCCGAAACCGTGAAGACAATAGTTGAATGGCTTCCTCCCGCTAATGTTAAGGAAGTGGAGTTTTCTGGCTTGGCTAGCTATTGCCGTCGTTTTGTTCGTAACTTCTCAAGATAGCAAAGCCTCTTACCGATCTCCTCAAGAAAGGCGGGAAGTACTGTGGACTCGCTTGTCAAGAAAGTTTTGAGGCACTCAAAGAGAAGCTCACTTCCACACCAGTCTTGGTTCCTCCATACATCTAAGCCATTCCAGATATTCTCATGATGCCTCCTTGCAAGGATTGGGTGCGGTCCTTATGCAAGAGAGAGGTGGTTGCTTATGCCTCTCGCTTGAAGACGCATGAGATCAACTATCCCACACATGACCTCGAGCTAGCAGCAGCTTGTCTTTGCCTTGAAGCTATGGAGGCACTACTTGCTTGGCAACCGCTAGAGATCTTCTCGGACCACAAGAGTTTGAAGTATATCTTCACTCAACCGGATCTCAACCTTCGCAGAGGAGATGGATTGAAGCAATCAATGACTTCGATGTGTCCATCAACTACACCTGCAAAGCAAATGTCATGGCGATGCGCTTAGTCGTAAGCTTATGTCAACAACCTCATGGTAGAAGAGCAGCCTCTCTTGTGCGAGGAATTCCGCCAACTCAACCTTGAAGTTGTGGAACAAGGACATCTCCGAACCTTCCGCTACTCCTCTTGGAAGAACAGATTCGATCTCGCTACCAGTGATCCGCACACCAAGAAGCTCATCGCTAATCTTGACCTTCCGGCACGAGTCCTTCCATGTTGATGATCAAGGCACGCTTTCTTTGAACACCGGATGTTTGTTCCAAACTACCCGGTCCGAGAGACCAAGTTCTCAAGGAGGCACATGAGTCGGTTCTTTCTATCCATCCCGGCAGCACAAAGATGTACATGGACTTTAAAACACAATACTGGTGGCCTGGTTAAACGGTATTGTGCCAAGTATGTCTCGTAATGTGATGTCTCGCAGAGTCAAGGCTGTCCATCGTAAACCATTTGGTCTTCTACAGCCATTGAAACCTCCTAATGGAAATGGGAGAAAGTTGAGATGGACTTCATCACCGCTTCCCAAGATCGCAGAAGGGCAACAATGCAATTTTTGTTGTCATCGATGTGCTTTCTAAAGTGGCTCATTTCTTCCCCAAAGAAACAATTTCGAATTCAGTTGGTCGAGCTCTATATCAACAGATTGTATCTTTGTATGGGGTTCCACTTGAAATCAGCTCGCACTGTGGGAGCATCTTCACCTCAAAGTTCGGGAGAGTTTCCAAAAGCTTTGGGAACAAAGTTGAACTTCAAGATCGCTACCACCCTCAACCGCAAGGACAAGTGGAGAATCAATCGATTCGGAGGATATGCTTAGAGCTTGCGTCATCTCGCTTGGCATGAAGTGGGAGGAATGCCTTCCATATGCTGAATTCTCCTACAACAATGCTTCCGTAAGAGTCTCAAGATGGCACCATTCGAGGCTCTCTATGGTCGCAAGTGCGTAACTCCGATTGGTTGGTCAAAGTGCGAGAAAGAATCTGGTTTGGCCTCGACATTGTGACTCGAGAGGAGAAGGTGCATATCATTCGAGAACTCAAGATTGCTCAAAGTCGCCAAGAGCAACTATGACAGAAGCACACAGATATGGTATATGCCCTCGGTGATCTCGTCACCTTCGTGTCACTCCCATGAGAGGAACACACCGCCGGTATCAAAGGGAAGTTGGCTCCTAGATACATCGGTCCTTTCAAGATACGTAGAAGAGGAGAAGTTGCTTATGCAATCGGAGCTTAGGAAAAACTCAAAGTCCATGATGTTTTCCACATCTCTCATCTCAAGAAGTGCTTCAAAGATCCCGCAAGACCGTGGATCATGAGCTAGTCGACCTCCAAGAAGATCTCTTATCAAGAACACCCCACCAAAATCCTTGAGACCGCAGAAGAAGGACTCGCAACAAGTCCATCAAGTTTTGCAAGGTGAAGTGGTCACACCATTCCGCTGATGAAGCAACATGGGAGCGTGAAGATGAACTCCGTACAACCATCCTTCTCTCTTTGTATCTTCTTCTTCTTCTTCCTAGAATCTCAAGTAGATTCCTGTTTAGTGGAGAGTTGTAGCATCCCAGCTTGTCTAACCCCGTAATGCTACATGTTTAATAATAAAAGGGCCACTTCCAACATATAATTGTTGCATCATCATCATATCATGCTCATGTCATCATGTCACCTTGCATTTGAGCATCATATAAAACCCTTTCTTGTTTGGTTCTTATCTCATGTGCATGATTAATTGTAATTGCCTCTTGATATTGTATTTGACTCTTGATACATTGTTATATGCCCAAGTTGAGTTGAGGGCATCTCTCTTGTTGACTCCACCACCTTATCTTTCACCACCTTTTATATTCCACCATCCAACTATTCTGAGCTTGGCATTTTGTTGTTTTATCTCTGGCTCATGATTAGTTGGTTGGAACCACCCATATATCTATGCTTGGCCTTGCCCACTTTTGGGAATGCATATGAGTAATGCCAGGATAATCTTATTGTTTTCACAAGGATATGGTTGGCATTAATTATGTTGCATGGGCCATGCAAGTGCCACCTTCTCTAGTTTTGGTTTTTGCTTGGAATTCAAAGTGGATCTTTTCCTTGCTTAAATCTTGTTTTGGGCTTGTAGTTGCTACATCAAAACCATCTCTATCTCTACCCCCTTTAGCTTAACCTCCCCATGCCCCATGCACACACATGTGCTATGGGCATGCACATCTCAAACCACCCCTTTCTTCTTGGATCTTGCTTGGTCATTGTTGGATCATGCATGGGCCAAAGGAACCATCCCATCATCTTAAACATCTCCCCTACCTTTCCTCTCTTCTTCTTTTTCTTGGTTTTTGTGGGTTGTATATGAAGCTTGCATGACCAAGTTTAGTACCACCATCTTTTTCTTAATCCTCTTAGCAAAACCCTAAACCCTATCCTTGCCTTTTATCCTTCTACCTAAAACCTAAAAACTAATCCCTCACCTAATCTAGCTACTCCATCTCTCTCTCTCTCTCTCACCTAGCTAAGCCTAGACACTAAACCACCTTCCCCCTAATCTACACCCCCCTTAGCAAAAACCCTAGCTACCCCTTCCACTTAGCATGTTTCCCCCCATGCCTGCCCCAGCTCGCCAACCCTCTCCCCTCTCCCTGCATGAGGACCCCACCTCCATGCCCTAGATACCCCCACACGCCCAAGGCACCCCACACCTAGCCCTAGCCCGAGCTTCCCCTCTCCCCTCTCCTCACCCCACGCCCCCAGTCCACCTGCCCGCCTAGCCTCGCCACCCCACCTCGCCACTGGTGCCCACGCCACTGTCAGGTGCCTGCCGTCAGGCCGAGCACGTGAGGAGGCAAAAGGTGGCACCGAGGCCACCTTCCCCCCCCCCACCCAACCAGCCCGCCCCCCCCCTGTTCCTATCCTCCCTCACCCTCTCTGGCCTCCCCAGCTCCGTCCCCAAGATCCTGCACCGCTCCCCTCCTCTACCCTTCTTCTACACCACCACAGCTCCCCCTCGCCACACCCCGCCCGTCTACCTCGTGCCACAGTCGTTCTAGCCGGAGGCGTGTTGCTGCAAGGTGTCGAGGAAGGTCCGGAGCGTGGTTCACGCCTCAGACGACCCGCGAGAGGAGCAGGCCAGATGTCCCAGCGACGCCACCGACAAACCCTAGCTACGCCGCCCGTCACCGCCGTGGATCGCGACCGCCCCTGAACCAAGCACGCCATCGCCCTGCAGAAGCCCTCGGGTCCTCCTAGACATCGCCCCGCCCTGTTCGCTTCGGCGCTGGTCACGGCGTCGAGCACCCTCGGTGCACGGTAAGCGACGCTGCCGACTTCTGCCGCTGCTAAACCTTACCTAGCCGCCCCTCCTAGCATCTCCCCGCCCAGCCTCAGTAGCCGCCTACCGGGCGTGTCCATCGCGAGATCGAGCCTCGGCCACTGCTTTCCTCCACACTGGCGTGTTCAGTTCGTCAGCAGAGGAAGATCCACAGCAGAGGGTCGCTTTGCATATACCCTTCCTTTTGCCCGCCAACCCATGGTCCTCGTGGCCTCTCTGTCGCTGTAATTTTATAAAAGGCTCTCGAGCTTTTCAAACTCAACCTGGGTCCTTGGTTGCCTCAGCCACGCAGGCCGCAGAACCCCCGCCCTACCTCACGACTCAGAGTGAGTAGGAGGAGTAGAAACGTTTAATCGCTTAAATTCAAATCCTGTTTAAATAATTTCAAAATTCAAATTCAATTCAGTTTCAAATAACTTTTTCATACTAAATCCATATTGGGCAAATAATATATGTTTGGATATCAGCAAAATGAGAGGATTTCAAATATGCCATCCATTTTTCCTTTTGCACAAGTAAAGTTCCAAGTTTAATTAAATTACAACTAATGCCACTAGAATTTAAATAATTAACAACTTTTGTTTTATAATTCCAAATTAAGCAAATGATATGTCTAAAATGATCAGCTCGACGAGACCTTTCTGTTTATGCTATCCATAACTTCAATTGAAGCATGCATCATGTAATTATATAATGAACAGTAACTATTATGGCAACAAAATGTGACTAAAACCCAATTCAAATGTTATTTCTTGTCCTCCACACCTCACCCATGCCATGCTACTTATTGCCATGCAACTTGTGCATCATTCATCATGGCATGATTGTTTGCTTGACGCATCTTATTCATATGCTTGTGCTCTATATTCATGTTGGCCTTGTTTGTTTGGTTTTTTCGGATAGACACTGAGCAGGGGTTATATCAAGAGAACCAGGAGCACTACCCAGATCCGTCCCTTGCTTCAACTGAGATACCAGGCAAGCACTTCCACATGCTTGCATACATACAGTACCTATTGCCTCTATCTTATTCTTGCATCATTGAGTCGCGATTGCATTAAAATGAATCCCAAGTATGCATAGCCTTTACTTTTAAACCCCACCAAGCTTGTTCCTCCATCCCATGAGCCCCTACTATAGGAGTTGTTTGAGCCATGCGAGTCGTAGAACAGCATGTGTAGGGTATGTGAGAGTCTGTTGAATAATGAGGTACCTAAATAACTTAACCTGAGTAGTTCTGGGATAACTAAAGAAAGTGGCGCCGGTGAGCAACATCTGCTATTTGGTTTTCCTGCTCACTTGTGTCCCGTAAGACCCCGAGTACTTGATTCCTGTTCCTTGTTTTATCGCGCTATCCACATCCGGGAGGTATATGGGACCCCCCCTGAGCCAGAGCTTGATTCCGTCTTATTTCTTGGGGCCACAAACTAGTTTGAGGTTTTATTTACTATCCTGTACTTATGCCATGCTACTTTCTGTATTTAAATTGTGCGAGGAGCACACTGTACTGTTTAGGTAAGCGTAATGTTTTCGCGGTATCGACAAGCCCAGCCACACTTTCGGGTTCCCGGTCGTTTACAGCCATTGTCGCAAACCTTGAGTCCGTCTCGGAGTCAGCTATCTCCGTTGCGGGATCTACTTAAGGGGTGGCCCCCTGAAATATTTCTGAATTCTGTGATTGTTCAGTCGTGAAAGCCTCGTTGGGTTTTGATTTGGTTTTTCCGAGGTTGATCGAGCGTGTGTTTCTATTGGTGCACCCCGGCCGGGTAAAACTTTCTGAAAGCCGTGTCCGCGGATATGGACGACTTGGAGCACAGTTTCTTGATCATAGACAAGCATAACTAAAGTACCGCTTTTAATCTGCCCAAAGTAACTTGACTAGTAAATAGTGCAAGGCTCATGGAATGGTTAATAAAATTGCCAACGGATGGGGGGGTTGTTTGTCCGCTTCCTTGTTGGTAAGCAGGGAGGAGGATGGATCGGATGAGATTACCATTATAACTGTTGTACTTAATTCACGGACATCCGTCTATCATTGGTTAGGCGGATGGTTAGCGTTTATCTGTAGAATTGCTAGGGTTTATCTTTCGCTGCAATTCGCCACCCAGGTTGTGTCCCCTTTAGAGGCATTAAGACTTGCCGAAAATTTTAGGGTCTCACACGATAAATTCTTGATTCAGATGAATGTACCTTCTCGTGACGGATATCGGGTGGAAGAAGCGAAGATGTGGGCAACGATCGCTCGTGTAGAGATTCCGGAACGGGATCCTTGAGACCTGTATTTGGGATGTGCTTATTTCTCCGCATCTTATGCCGATTTGCTTCTTATCCGCATCGGATCTTGTTTGCCGCCCGCATGATACTCCGATGTGTTGTATGAGGAGTTATCCTAAAATATAGATTTATCTAGATCATTTGAATCTTGCCGTATGGCGTTGGTATATTTTCTTTCTTTCTAGATGGTGTGGCTCGATGTACTCTTGTATGGTGGCTTGCGACATACCCACTTGTGTACGTAGTTGATCCTTCGCGCCGACCACGCCTCCCGACAGGTCCCGCTGAGAGGGTAGTGGTTGGGACGCCTGAAAGGACTACCAAAGGAGTGGCTTTTGGGCCCCACGCATTATTTCAACCACTATCACTCATCCAGGCTTGTATCTAGGAGCGTAGTTCACCGAGGTAGTTACACAACTCCAATGCAACGTCGTGATTGTTGTCGTCGATGCGGGAGTATAGTTGAGACATGTTTATTCGCCGGGACGCTGCTCTCACCACCTCAAAGATAGAGCACAACAGACAAAACCTAATCCTAACAATTAGGCAAGTACGAAAGAACGAGGTCCTCCTCCCTTCTACCGTCGTGGCAGCAAGCGGAGAAAGAGGGGACTTGCGCCATGGCCGGCGGAGATCGGCAGGAAAACTAGAGGCGAAACGGTACGGAAATCGCGACACTTTCTACCATATACTATTTGTTACTATGAATATATGTGGTATTGATTGTCAAAAAAGAAAAACTCGTAATGATATGATAAAATCTTGAAAAAAAAGCATGTTATTGTGTGGATGACACCATGCTGACGTACGGTGCATGCACGTCTTGACAGAGGATCGATTTGGAAACAGCCTGTGTTCCACGTATATATATGTATGCACGCAATCATAGCAACGGCCATGAACTTTCACGTACGCAGTGCTCTCTATCCCTCCCCCCAAATTCTGATAGCAACGTGCAATATACCAATACTGGTATACCACACTGCGCAATACGTGCACGTAAGCATAGACACGCACGAAAAACATGTACTCACCTTTTATACACACACCAATAGTGATCATGAAATCAATAAACTTTTTCTCGAGGATGTAAACTAGTAAAGGTACGGTGGTTGTAGTGGAGTTCCCTCGCTCGGCCCGTCCCTTTGTGTATTAATTGATCTTGTTCGGAATTCCAATATGTATATCTCAGGCCAGTTTTCTAAAGTTCGAATGATTATACACCCTGATGCCGTGTGGACTTATTCAGTTTTGGTAGCTAGCACTAGTAGTGTACAATAACAACTTGCCTTTTCTAGCTCATCATGGTTGTTAGTTACCAGAATATATACCAACCTATCTCTTCTACTACCATCGACGTCGAGTACTAGCTAACTGCAATTGTATGCGTGCCGACATGTGCACTAGTGTAACACTATACCTTCCTCCCTTTCAAATTACTCCGATAGATCAGATTTGTTAGACCAAGCCCTTGACCAATATTTACGTACTCTATTAGAATAAATAATTACTCTATGCATGATTTCATACGTCATTAACTTATATTTTTGTTTATGTCTTGCTCTAACATTTCAACTACTATGTTTTTTAATTTCAAATGAAATCACTAGTAGAAAACGCCCCATTGGTCTCGGTTGGTAAGGGACATTAGTCCCGGTTACCCAAACGGGACGGGGCAATCGGGACTAAAGCCCCAACATTTAGTCCCGGTTGCCCCATCAACCGGGACAAATGGGGATACACGTGGCAGCTGTTAGATGTATATATCTGTATATTGTATTTCCATATGTTGTTAGGGGCTTCCGCGATATTTGCCTGCAGACCAGATTATATATTGTGGCCTTTGGCCCCAGAGGAATATAACTTTGTCTATTCCTAACATGGTATCAGAGCAGGTTTAGGGTTTTCTGTGCCGCCGCCGCCAGCTCGCCCCGGCCATCGTCGGTTCCCGCTCTGGCCGCATCCACTTCGTCGTTCGCCTCCTCCACTTCGATCTGTCCAATCGCTGCATCTGGAAGAGAGCTTGCCCACGTCGCGCAGCGTGCTTCTGTTCTGCCTCAGGACCAACCGCGTGTCCACGCGCCTGACCACGCGCGGTACTCTGCCTCTACTACTCCCTGGCGCTGATCAGCACTGATGCACTGCCCCGTGACCGCCTGCGCTGATCAGCTGATCAAGAGTACTGCTCCTGCTGCCCGCCCGTGACCGCCTGGTGCACTGCCCCGTGACCGCCTGGTGCACTGCCCGACCGTGCTGCTCCCTGGCGCTAGTACCTGGCGCGGTGTGGAGCCCTGGCGCTAGTACCTCTGCCCCGCCGGCTGATCTTCATCTGTTTCGTCCGTCTCAATTTGATCTAGATCTAGATTTGATCTAAAAAAAAAAAAAAAAGTGAGCTATGTCTTCTTCATCGGGCTATGTTGCGATTCCTCGCTGCCCGGTGGTCTTTGATGGCGCGAATTACCCTGATTTCGCTGCCTTTATGCGCTGCTCACGCGCGGGTCTCCGCCTTTGGGTGTGCTCTCCGCGAGGTCTCGTCCGCCGTGTCCCTGCTCTGTGGCTCCTATTCACGACGCCGATTGTTCTTGGTGCCGATGCCTCTCGAGAGGCCAAGGATGCTGCTCGAGTCTGATAGTGCATGTTGCGCTTATGACCAAGTTCAAGCAAGATTTTCCGATCTCGAGGCCTATCGACACGCCCGACCGCTTACACTCGTGGGTTGATGAGGATGCTCGTGGGTGCTGTCCTCACCTCCAGATTCTCCTCAAGATGTCGCTGAGTTCATGAGTCTCCCTGCCCTACTGCCAAGGCTCATCTTCACGGCTTATCAGCCATCCGGGATGCTCTTTATCTGTCTGTGGTTCATCAGGAGCATGCTCTTCAGCAGGGTGATTCCACTATTGATGAGTTCTATACTCAGAGTGCTGCTATCTGGCGTCAGCTTGATTCTCTTTGTACTGCTGTCTGTGGCACATGCTCGTGCCGCTGTGCCAGCGCCGGATTTGGAGTTTCACCGCATCTATGAGTTTCTATCCGGCTTCGCCAGAGTTTGAGCCCAGCGTGCTCGCTGAATGCTCGTGGTCGTGTTCCGCCTCCGAGGTGTTGTCTCGAGCTTGGCTGAGGAGACCCGTCTCCGATCGCTGGTCTTCTTGCGGTTCCGTCTGGCTTGCTACTGTGGTGCTCACCGTCACGCTCCCTCTCGACCCAGCGGTCCAGCCGCCATCGCCGCCGCCGATTCTGCCCACCTCCCGGTCGTCAGGTCAAAGACCAGAGCCCTGTGGTCACTTTTCAAAGACCAGCAAATGGTCGAGTCGCAGGCTCGTGGTCGTGGTCGCCGGTTCTCTTCGTCACCGCTTCTCGCAATGTGGATGGCCACACTTGGGCCACCTGTTATACACGGACCCCTTTACGCCAAGAGCACAGGCTCGTGGGCGTCGGCTCCTTCCGGATCTTCAGCAGTTGCTCTCCGATCGTGACATTATCGAGTCTTCACGGTTCGCTTGTCGCTGAGCTCTTCTTCGACGAGCACCGCTGGTTCTGTGGATCGACTCTTCGTAATCGACCACCACCTTCTACACACCAGTGCCTCCGTGGTATCCGGATTCGGAGCTTCTTTTCATATGACATTTGAGTCTTCTCCTCTGTCCGCTCTTCGTTCTCTCCCTTCTCTGCTCGTGTTTTACTACAACGATGGTACCTCTCTCCCTGTTTCTAGTCGGGCACCCTTTCTACGCCTTCCTTTTTGTTCCTGATATCTCTCATGTCCCTCTTCTTAAGATGAATCGTTCTCACTAGCCACCATCGACTCTGGTTGTCGCGTCATTCTTGATGCTGATTCTTGTATTGTTCAGACCGTCGCACCAGGCCTGGTTGAGCTGGCCTCGCAGCCGTGATTGTTCAGCTTTGGGAGTTAGATCGCTTGTTCCTTCCGCTGCCACTTCATCCGCCAGTTCTTCTCCGGTTGTCGCTTCTACTACCAGCTCTTTTCAGAAGTGGCATCATCGTCTTGGTCACCTCTGTGACTCTCGCCTATCGTCATTAGTTCATCGTGGTCTCTTGGGGTTTGTCTCAGGAGATGGGTCTTTGCATTGTCAGGGCTGTAGGTTGGGTAAACAGATTCAGCTTCCCTATCCTACTAGCGCGTCTGTATCTCATCGACCTTTTGATTTAGTTCATTCTGATGTTTGGGGTCCGCCCTTCGCTCGAAGGGGCCATCGCTACTATATTTTATTCATCGATGATTTTTCTTGGTACACTTGGTTGTATTTATGCGCTCTCGTGAGTGAGGTGCTCTCCATATATCAGCTTTTATGCCATGGTTCATACTCAATATTCTACCCCCATCCGTGTGTTTCAGGCTGATTCACTTGGTGAGTATATTTCCAGATGTTGCGAGGTGTTCTTGCCGAAAGTGGCACTCTTGCTCAGTTCTCCTGTCTGGCCATGCCTGTAATGGCGTTCTTGGCGTAAGCATCGCCATCTTCTTGAGACCACTCGCTATGATGATTGCTTCTTCGCCCCGCATTTCTGGCCGAGGCTGTCGCTACATCGGCTTACCTCATCAATATTCAGCCTTCACGCTGCAGGTGGTATCCTCTTGGCGCCTCTCCGAGTCTCCCGGGGTGGAGCAACACGAACGGGACAAATAGCCTTCGCCATGCAGAGATTTACATTCTCTGCCGGCAGAGAATTCATTGGCAACTTTTGTTGCCAAGGCAGCATTTTCGCCACTTTTTTGTGCAGCATTTTCGCCACTTTTTGTGCCAAGCAGAATTCATTTAGGTTGTTTTATTGTTTATTTAGTGTTTTGCACTCATCAATAAAGGAACCATTATATTACACAAGATCATGATGACAATATTACATTCGATACACGGATCGAGTTCATACACTACATACAAAAGTTGCTCTTTTTACAATCCCTATTGTCTATACACACGAATAGTATTCCCCTTTTGGGTTTAGGACTTCGCATCCAAGAATCCGCCAATTGCTCGTCGCGATCCTTTGGCGTAAGACCGCCCGATGAGCGCTCGATCTGATTTAAAAAAGGAGACAACCTATATTAATGAAACTAAACACAATTTGATTGTAATTAAAAACTATAGAAATTGTTTATGTACGTGGAGTTGCTCTAAATTTCTGCCCTTCTCATCGCTGCCCGGATGAACTCGCAAACATAGTATCCACATGGATTGTTACCTGGTCCCTGTGTCAGGCACTTTACGAGAACATAGTTCAATCAAAATAATAATCAAGCATGATAATAACTGTATCAAAACTAGAATCAAAGAGATGCGCGGATATAGCTAGTGGTGCTTACATCTAGTGCTTGAAATGTAAGATGCGCTTTCCAAACACCCCTAGCCTTGTTGGTGAACCGTTTTCAAGCGCTGCCCAGCGAAGAAAACAAATAAAATAAGTTATTAATTACTTGATATCATAAAATTCACGAACGTTGCCGATATAGTGTCGTAATGATTAGAATTACCGCTGGAGAAGCATCTGCATGTCCTTCCACTGTCCAAGGGGTTTATGTTTCGAGTCCATGACAAGTACACGCCCTTTGTCAAGTTGAATGATTAACAGAATATAGTGAAAGCTACGAATGCATAACTAATCAATTATATACTTAACATCGACTAAGCGAAATAGAAAGTGTATAGAAGACAATAACACTCACTCTAAGTTGTAAGGAAAAAGTATTTCCCTTCTGGTTTCTTGAAACCTTAACGCGTGTACTATATTATCCTCCGTATCCTGGGGGCTTGTTTTGAGATTAGCTTTATGAACCCAATATGGGTCAATGAAGCCAATGTCATAGATTTGTCCTCTGTTGCATTCGAGAATCTTCATTCTGCATATTACAGTATGATTATATACATGCAATAAACAAGGTGAGATAGCTGGAGATTAAATTAATTATAGAATTAGTACTTACAGACAATAGGTACTGATGATCGATTTGTCCAAGGCGTCTTGATTGAATAATTTAAATAGTTCATCAAATTCAATGGATATCATGTCATCCTTTTCTTGCCCATGATGCTTTTTTGTAACCCTCAGCACTATCCAATTAGCCCCGGCCTTTATGGCATGCATGTACCAATTATGCAATCTTTGCATTTTTGTTGGAAGATTATTTACCTAATCAGGTTTGATGAGAGGTTTGCCGTACTGGTATTTGTATGCTACTTCACTCACGGGGAAGTACCCTAACTGGGATAAGTACTGGGAAATACTCATACCTTGAGCAGCGGCAATTCTCCGTGATTGCAACTACCTCCGGATCATACGCTCTTCGCCCCATATTTGCTCGACCCACATTGGTTTGGGAAATCACCTTGAGAGGCGCAAGAGGCTTTTGCTTGTTCTCCGAGCTGGGCAACAGATTTCTCGCTTGCATCAGTACTGCTCTTCGAGGCTTTTTGTGTCGCATGTGACTTGAGAATAGAACGCTCATATGACAGCTTTGGCTCGGGTTGATGAAGAGTCTTTAGCATTTTCAACACTTTGGGTTTTTCTTCTTTGGTGCTGGGGAACTCTGGCTCTTTCGGCCGCCTCAGCTTAGCGAAAAACGCTGTCGTTTCCGCATCAACGATCGCCGCAGTCTCCTCTTCAGTACAGTCATAAGCTCTCTTGGGAGGAACCTTTGGTACTTTTGGAAGAGGCTCTTGTTTACGTTTCAGCGATCGCTTACGACGCAGCGTATGCAGACTTACGCTTTTATCCCGAGGCTCGGTGATGGCTCCTTGGCGATGGCTGCCGGGAGATTGGTGAGGCGACGAGCCGTGAGGCGACAAAAGACAGTGGCGGCGACCTCATTGGAGATGGGTGAGGCGGCGGCGAAGATGGCCTTGGCGTGTGATTTCGAAGCACGATACATTCCTTTGGCCATAGAATGGTGACGTTTGTTGCGTCTCCCAAGATCACATCCCCTTCACTGCAGGTAGTGAAGATCCAAAACTTCAAAGGTGGGCATGATTTCATCCACCCGACAACAACAGAGCCCTCTGAACCGGACAGTGGTAAGTTGGTGTGGGTCCAATTGGTAAGGCATAGCCGACCGCCACCTTCATTGATATGTTCACAACTTTGACATGTAGCTCGCAGTGTGTCATCTCTGTGATATCATCCACTGGGTAGCCAACAGGAGCCATCTCCGGTGCACCATCGTCATCGCCATTGTCATCACCCGGGACCTCGGTGGAAGCCACACTGCTTTTTTCATTATTCGATAGGCCGGTAGCATCGAATGCAGTGTGCTGCTAAGATGGGTCGGTAGTACTTTGCTCTTTAAGTGTGTTAATTTCATCTTGTCGTTGCTTTACTCGTTCTTCAATTATACGCATTCGATCTTTCTGAATATCTGCTTCAACTTCTGCCCTGTCCTTTCTCCTCTGACGGCTTCTATCAGGATATTTCTTCCTCTCTTCGGGAAACCCAGTCCTCCATGGTTTGGATCCGCTTGTGCCTCGTGTTCGTCCATCATGTTCCTTATTTCCAAGGGCGAGTGTGAGCTCATCATTCTCTCTATCGGGAATGAAGTCCCCATCTTTAACAGCCTTTACTGCTTTTCTCATCTTCTCGATTGGCAAGGGGTATTCTTTATGTCGTATGTTATATATACACTTCCCTTCCGAGTCCAACGTGCCCCATGCCCGTAAAACCAATTCCTTGCACGTTCTACCCAATCGTCTGTCTCTGGGTGATCTTTTTAGCACGCAGTTCATTCTCAAGATTCTCCCACTTAGAAATGCCAGCCCTGTAGCCACCTTGCCCCATAGTATGGTGATACTTCTTGTTAGCAGCATTCAACTTATTCGTTGCAGACATTTTCTTAGATTTTTCTGATGTCTTGTATTTCACAAACTCAGCCCAGAATTGTTTTATCTTCTCAAACTAAATATTCCTGAAATCGGGAGTCTTCTCTTTCACGACATAGTCAAGGTGCAATCTTTTCTTCCAGTTGGTGAAACACTAGGCCATCTTCTTCAAAGCCCACTCCCTGACCTTATCCTCCATGGCTCTCCCATGTTCTAAGGCGTCCTCAACTGGATCCTCCGCATTTGGATCCAGCTCTATCTTCGGTAGTTTGAAGTTAACCATGAGCCTCTTCCATAGTAAATCTTTGGCGTGGTTAGGGACAAATAAATATGTTCCCTATTCTTCCGCATCAGCAGGCCTATTCCAATTTCGAATGGTGATCGGGATTAAGTCCCTAACGATTACTCCGGATTATGCCACAAATTTGTTTGCGACAACTTCGGGAGCCGTCGGTTTGCCGTCTTCAGCGACATATTCGATCCTGAACCTCTCATGGTCTTCCAACTTTTTGGTTGGGCCTCGTCTGCTCTTTTCAGTAGATTTCTTCGATCCAGAGGGCTAAAAGAAGAAAGATCGTCATTACTATTTCTATATAGATAGCAGATTATTAATTAATGAATTAATTATATTACATGCACCTCGCAGGATCGGTCGTCTTCTCGATCACACAAGGCATCGTCTTCTCCCTCGCGGAAGGCATCACCTTCAACCTCAAACAAGTCATCTATTTCGGCAAAAAGAGGATCACCCTCACCGGAGTTGTTCAGAAACGTCGATACATCTAAATTTTCTTCCCCGCGGATCACACCTTGGATCAACTCTTCCTTTTCTTCGTCTCTGTCGTGTGGGTCCATATTTTCTGCACAGGTGGAAAAACGGATAAGTCAAAGCGACCAAGGGAGAATGTTAGGTATGGTGTTGAGAGATATAAACCCTAATTCGGAGAAACCCTAATATATACATACACAATAATAAAAATGAATTTACAATATCAGAAACCCTACTTCGGAGAAACCATCGGGCTCGGATCCTATCACGAAGAACCAATACCGAAAAGAAAGGCGGCAATCAATCAACCCTCGGGTTCGGGATGCCCTGGCGAGGACACACCGGCTAACCCTAGGTGCAACATCGATTCAACTGGGGTCTATGACAACTAATATCATGGCTAAGCATCTACAATGCGATGGCTATCAAGAAATCTTCGATCTTCGATGGTGTTGACCTCGGTCTTTGATCTCGATCTCGTATTCTACCGCGAAGAACCGAACGCCTAGATTGTTCAACACATGGCATCGATGCAATGCTCAAGCAAGTATGATGATATGACAAGTTAATTTGCATTGGAATGTAACCCTAAGATATGCTCGATGATTTAATCGGGGTTCCGAGGGGTGAAAACCCTAACTCGGGGAAACTCCGGAACATATGAGAGGGGTGCATTTGTTCTTCTAATTATACTTGTCATTTAAGTTGTTGAACAATGCATGATTATATGTTAAATAGATAGGTTTCATTTTTCTGAACAATTTGATATATTATTTGTATTTTTCTGACTTATAAACAATAAGTTATTGATTTTACAATATTAAATCATTTTTTGGAATTAAAAAAAAGGCAAATAGTTTTTACACCGGGGCGACCCCTAGCCAGCGAGACTGACAGAAGGGCCCCAGTGCCAACTCAGCCTCCACGCATGCTGATGTCAACACACGCATCAGATCATTTTTATACCACAGAGGAGCCTACGCACTGAGGCTGACTGATGGGCCCTAGGCCACATCAGCTGCCACGCGTGCAAGGTGACGCCTTAGTGACGTCGACGACACGTCACGCTGGCGGTGAGCTCAAGGCAGCGGCAGCGGCGATAGCGGCGCTCGACGCGCCGGATGGGCGTTAGAGAGCGTCGAGGGAGAAAGAGAGTGGCGCCGCTCCTTCTTAGTCACCAGGCGTCGCCTCCATCGAAGCTCGGCGGCGTGGCGTGCACGCTGGGAGAATAATGAGGAGAGAGGGAGAAAGAAGAGCAACGTGAGGATCAGGCTCACCGGGAACACGACAGTGGTGGCGAGGCGGGCGAGCTCGGGAGACGCTAGAATCGACGGAGACGGCGAGCAGAGCTTCCAATCCAGCGATTGAGGTCACTCGCGAGGAAAAAGTAGCCGGGCGCACGGATGGAGGCGGTGGTGGCGAGCAGACGCAGCGGGTGGCGGCTCGGCCAAGCATGTTGGCGTCGGGCGGTTCTGTGGCGGTGAGAAGCAGTGAAGTGAGATGGGGAAGAAGAATAGGAGGCGCGTCAGTTATAAACGAAGGGCCTTTTGTCCCGGTTGGTGGCTCCAACCGGGACTAAAGGGTCATACGTCCCGGTTGGAGCCACCAACCGGGACGTATAGTCCACTATTTTTTCATCAGCCCAAGGGGGACGCGCAGGGGTCTTTAGTCCCGGTTGGTGGCACCAATCGGGACATATGACCCTGTTTTCAAAAAAAAATTAGCAATTTACTCTCTCTTCCCGCCTTATTTTTTATTTTGGGGTTTAAATTTGTAATTTTTTTAAATGATAATTACTTTGGAATTTAGAAAACTTTAAACATAAAAAAGTGTTTGAATTTGAATAACTAATTCAAAACCATTTTCTATTTTTAAAAATAATTAATGTAACCATTTAAAATATGAACCATTTAAAATTAATAATGAATTAACTTATATTTTTTGAATATTAATTTGGAATTTAGAAAAACTTTAAACATAAAAAGTGTTTGATTTGAATAACTAATTCAAAACCATTTTCTATTTTTAAAAAATAATTAATGTAACCATTTAAAATTAATAATGAATTAACTTTTATTTTTTGAATATTAATTTGGAATTTAGAAAAACTTTAAACATAAAAAGTGTCTCGATTTGAATAACTAATTCAAAACCATTTTCTGTTTTTAAAGAATAATTAATGTAACCATTTAAACTATGAGACATTTAAAATTAATAATGAATTAACTTATATTTTTTGAATATTAATTTGGAATTTAGAAAAACTTTAAACATAAAAAGTGTGTGGATTTGAATAAATAATTCAAAACCATTTTCTATTTTTAAAAAATAATTAATGTAACCATTTAAACTATGAACCATTTAAAATTAAAAATGAATTAACTTATATTTTTGAATATTAATTTGGAATTTAGAAAAACTTTAAACATAAAAAGTGTCTTGATTTTTAAATAATTCAAAACCATTTTCTGTGTTTTAATTTGGATTTGAATTAACTTATATTTTTTATATATTAATGGGCAGGAAAAAAAGGACGGGAAATAATGGACGGAAAGAAAATTTTATTAGGATAGAACTGGAATTAAAGTACATAACGCAACTAACACAAAGTTACATAGAAGAACTGAAAATTAAGATACATGGCCAGATTAAGCCATAATCGGCCGAACTTATTTTGCAATGTTGGAGTGATTCAGTCATGCTCCTGCACACACATAATACTACCATCTGTAGTAAATCGTACTACATGCATGCCGTCATTGCCGTCAATCGTCGTGGTAGTTGAACCTTGAAGGCTGAGTACGAGTGGGCTGGACTTGAGGGTAGCGCAGGCGGGGGCTAGAGTCGTCGGCCGTGTCGTAGGCCATGACGCTCTAGAGAGTCCGACCGCGCCACCACAACCAATGACCGGCCTCGTTGAAGTTCGGAGGAGGTGGGCCATCCTCCTCGTGCCTGGCGAGCGCCCTCTCACGCTGATCCACGAAGAAGGCTTCCCAAGTCGGTAAATAGTCGGGATGCCATCTGGGATTCCTCCGTTGCTCCGGCGTGAGCTCGAAGTAGTAGTGGTTCGTGATGTCCATCCGACGCGCCACACCTAGAGGGACAGGAGGAACTGGCACGTCTCCGGCGCTCAGCATCCAGCCGACGGGGACACAGTAGCCCGACGGGAAGGGGCAGTTCGAGGCACAAAGTGTCTCCGCCTCCCTGGGAGTTAGTGCTACGGTGGAAGTCATGGGAAAGAGTGATGAGGTTGCACATATGGGTCTAGAAATGTGCAATGACAATGGAGGCAAACCCTACATATATATAGTGAGAAATGGCAGGAAGATAACTGGAGGGAAGAACTGGCGGGAAGAACTTGCGGGAAAAATTGGCGGGAGAAATGCCGGGAAAAAATGGTGGGAAGAAATGGCGGGAAGAAAAATGGCTCATTTAGAACTTGCATTGGATCTCTGAAGAAACCACATATTGCGAGTCTAAAAATGATTTTTTCCAAAAAATCACGGGCGATAGATCATGTACCTGTAGTACAAACCGGACCCACTTCCTACCGATTCGGCAGACATTTATCTTTTTTACCCGGGATGGACGAAAAGGTTTGAGATGTCCCGGTTGGGAGATAGTCCATGTAATGTGGTATAGCATTTTAGGAAAATGGGACGGTAGCATTCTGAAACGGCATTTTGGTGGTTACTTCATAAAACGACCCTTTTTTGTGCTCGGAAAAAACTTCCTCCTGCAACATTGTTCTCCATACAAATGTCCACACTCATGCATAATATGGGCACAACATCACAAACTATGCTGTGATTCAGCACATAACATCGGTCATTTGGACCGAAAGCCATGAAACCTCGAACATGATAGGTCATTTTGTAAAGGTTTTTTCGATTTCATGATCAATATACCAAGTCTGGTATTTTTCCTTTCAACTATGTCACATAATATGACACCACGAGAAGGATTTTCATTGTTCGGATTTTTTTTGAATTTATTATGCCCGTTTTGAATTATCTGAATTTCTAACTATGGTCGAACCGGCGTGCATGAAGATAGGGGACGAGCATCGTTAGAAATTGCATTGGATCTCTAAAGAAACCACATATTGCGAGTCTAAAAATGATTTTTTCAAAAACTCACGGGCGATAGATCATGTACCTGTAGTACAAACCGGACTCACTTCCTACCGATTTGGCAGACATTTGTCCTTTTTATCCGGGATGGACGAAAAGGTTTGAGATGTCCCGGTTGGGAGATAGTCCTCGTAAGGTGGTCTAGTATTTTAGGAAAATGGGACGGTAGCATTCGGAAACGGCATTTTGGTGGTTACTTCACAAAACAACCCGTTTTTTGCGCTCGTAAAATGGAAAAGGGCTTTTTCGTGCGACAAAAAGGAAAACTTCCTCCTGCAACATTGTTCTCCATACCAATGTCCACACGCATGCATAATATGGACACAACATCACAAACTATGCCGTGATTTAGCACATAACATCGGTCATTTGGACCGAAAGCCATGAAACCTCGAACATGATAGATCATTTGTGAAGGTGTTTTCGAGACATGATCAATATACCAAGTCTGGTATTTTTCCTTTCAACTATGTCACATAATATGACACCACGCGAAGGATTTTTCATTTTTCGGATTTTTTTTGAATTTATTATGCCCGTTTTGAATTATCTGAATTTTAACTATGGTCGAACCGGCGTGCATGAAGATAGAGGACAAACATCGTTAGAAATTGCATTGGATCTCTAAAGAAACCACATATTGCGAGTCTAAAAATGATTTTTTCAAAAAATCACGGGCGATAGATCATGTACCTGTAGTATAAACTAGACCCACTTCCTACCGATTCGGCAGACATTTGTCCTTTTTACCCGGGATGGAGGAAAAGGTTTGAGATGTCCTGGTTGGGAGATAGTCCATGTAAGGTGGTCTAGTATTTTAGGAAAATGGGATGGTAGCATTCTGAAACGGCATTTTGGTGGTTACTTCACAAAACGACCCGTTTTTTGCGTTCGGAAAATGGAAAAGGGCTTTTCCGTGCGACAAAAAGGAAAACTTCCTCCTGCAACATTGTTCTCCATACCAATGTCCACAAGCATGCATAATATGGGCACAACATCACAAACTATGCCGTGATTCAGCACATAACATTGGTCATTTTGACCGAAAGCCATGAAACCTCGAACATGATAGGTCATTTTGTGAAGGTTTTTTCGAAACATGATCAATATACCAAGTCTGGTATTTTTCCTTTAAACTATGTCACATAATATGACACCACGCGAAGGATTTTCATTGTTCGGATTTATTTTGAATTTATTATGCCCATTTTAAATTATCTGAATTTCTAACTATGGTCGAACCGGTGTGCATGAAGATAGGGGACGAGCATCGTTAGAACTTGCATTGGATCTCTGAAAAAACCACGTATTGCGAGTCTAAAAATGATTTTTTTCAAAAATCACGGGCGATAGATCATGTACCTGTAGTACAAACCGGACCCACTTCCTACCGATTCGGCAGACATTTGTCCTTTTTACCCGGGATGGACGAAACGGTTTGAGATGTCCCGGTTGGGAGATAGTCCATGTAAGGTTCTCTAGTATTTTAGGAAAATGGGACGGTAGCATTCTGAAACGGCATTTTGGTGGTTACTTCACAAAACGACCCGTTTTTTGCGCTCGGAAAATGGAAAAGGGCTTTTCCGTGCGACAAAAAGGAAAACTTCCTCCTGCAACATTGTTCTCCATACCAATGTCCACACGCATGCATAATATGGGCACAACATCACAAACTATATCGTGATTCAGCACATAACATCGGTCATTTGGACCGAAAGCCATGAAACCTCGAACATGATAGGTCATTTTGTGAAGGTTTTTTCGAAACATGATCAATACACCAAGTCTGGTATTTTTCCTTTCAACTATGTCACATAATATTACCCCACGTGAAGTATTTTCATTGTTCGGATTTTTTTTGAATTTATTATGCCCGTTTTGAATTATCTGAATTTCTAACTATGGTCGAACCGGTGTGCATGAAGATAGGGGACGAGCATCGTTAGAACTTTCATTGGATCTCTGAAGAAACCACATATTGCGAGTCTAAAAATGTTTTTTTTCAAAAAATCACGGGCGATAGATCATGTACCTGTAGTATAAACCGGACTCACTTCCTACCGATTTGGCAGACATTTGTCCTTTTTACCCGGGATGGACGAAAAGGTTTGAGATGTCCCGGTTGGGAGATAGTCCTCGTAAGGTGGTCTAGTATTTTAGGAAAATGGTACGGTAGCATTCGGAAACGGCATTTTGGTGGTTACTTCACAAAACGACCCGTTTTTTGCGCTCGGAAAATGGAAAAGGGCTTTTCCGTGCGACAAAAAGGAAAACTTCCTCCTGCAACATTGTTCTCCATACCATTGTCCACAAGCATGCATAATATGGGCACAACATCACAAACTATGCCGTGATTCAGCACATAACATCGGTCATTTGGACCGAAAGCCATGAAACCTCGAACATGATATGTCATTTTGTGAAGGTTTTTTCGAAACATGATCAATATACTAAGTCTGGTATTTTTCCTTTCAACTATGTCACATAATATGACACCACGCGAAGGATTTTTATTGTTAGAATTTTCAATATACTAAAGGTTCATCTTTTGTCCCGGTTGGAGGGATTTCGGCAGGCTGGGTCAGGCAACACTAATGATAGGGGTGAGTGTCGACATTATGTCGTAGGTGTACCTTGTCGGATGGTGTCACCAACCGACTAAAGATGAACCTTAGTCGGTTGGAGACACCAACCGACAAAACACGAGTCACTAATAATAGGGGTGAGTGTCGACATTATTTCGTAATATCGACACTATGCCGAGCTGCTTGTACTATAAATAGGCATCCTTGTCGATCCAGTCCTCGGCCAGTTTGAGGCATCTCCAAGATGGTTTTCGATAGCGAGGACACCACTACGGCCAGATTTGGGGAGATGCCGACGAGCCCGATCCTCGGCATCTCCGAGAAACTGTCATAGAGGCACTCCTAATATGTGAAATTAGTTAGCTCCTAGGTGTATTGATCTAGTTAGAGAAGTTACAAGCTGCAAGATGGTTTTGAGAGCGAGGACACCACTACGAGCAGTTTGGAGATGCCGGATCGATCCTCCGACATCTCCAAGAAACTGGTCATAGAGGCACTCCTAATATGTGACTGCTGCGTTTGGAGATCAGATCTTAGTGGTAAGTCGAATCGGGACAACTTGCATAGTCCGGTCCAGCCACAAAACGGGACTAACACTCAAGACATTTATTAATATTAAAAACTGAGACTACAAAACCGGGACTAAAGGCCCCCCTATATATAGTCCCGATCAAGCCACAAACCGCGAAAGATATCTTTCGGTGAAGCCAAAAACCGCGAAATACATGAACTAGAGTTACATAATATGAGCATGAACTTCTTGGCATATGTCCTTCCTTATGATCGCTTCAGACGTAACCATGGAGCATCTTCTTTACTTAACGGAATGCTTGGGCCGTTTTCCTTTGTGAAGGCGGAATTTCATCAAACTTATTATAATCTTGACATGTCATCTTGTCCTCGATTCCCACGATGTTTCTTTTCCTGAAAGAACTATGTGACGCTTTGGCTCATCATATGATGTATTCGTTTGCATATTTTTCTTTTTTCGGTGCGGAGGACATGTCCTTCACATAGAAAACTGAGACACATCATTGGCTAGGACGAATGGTTCATCTCTATAACCAAGATTGTTGAGATCCACGTTGTCATTCCACAACTAGTCTATCTTAACCCCTTCCCCATTCAGTTGACCCATTTGCGTGAAATAAAGGGACCTTAAAAGAGACTCCATAGTCTAGTTCCCATATCTCCTCTATGTAACCATAATATGTGTCCTTTTGTCCATTCTCGTCTATTGCATCAAAGCGGACACCGCTATTTTGGTTGGTGCTCTTTTATCTTGGGCGATCGTGCGAATGTATTCCCATTTATTTCGCACTTTAGAAATTCAATACGAGAAGATGGTGACGCCGCCAACAAGTATAGTTGATCTCCAACAGTGGTGTCATTCAAGATATGTGTCCATACAACCACCGAAGACTTCATGTGTTCATCTATAATCCATGATTCAGCTTCCCGGGTTTTTGAGCGTACAATATTCTTGTGTTCCTCGATATCTGAGCTGCCAAGGTGGAATTATGTAGAACTGTAGTGTGCTTTAGTGAAAGATCCCCGTCCCTACATATCATTGCTTTCTTTCCTAGCGTGCCTTTTCCACTTAGTCTTCCCTCATGCATGAGTCGAAACACCAATCGGCTTAAGGTCGAATAAAGTCAACACAAAACTCAATGAGCTCCTCTGTTCATATCCCTTGGAGATGCTTCCTTGGTCTACGGTTATGAACATATTTCTTTAAGACTCCCATGAACCTCTCAAAGGGGAACATATTGTGCAGAAATACGGACCGAGAATGGCAATCTCTTCCACTAGGTGAACCAGAGATGCGTCATAATATTGAAGAAGGATGGTGGGAACACCAATTCAAAACTAACAAGACATTGTACCACATCCTTCAGAACCTTGGCGAGAATATCTGGATTGATTACCTTCGAGATATTGCATTGAGGAATGCACACAGCTTCACAATGGATACTCGAACATTTTCCGGTAGAATCCCCCTCAATGCAATTGAAAGCAACTGCGACATAATCACGTGACCGTCCCGAGACTTCAGGTTTTGGAACTTTTTTCTGCCATATTTATTATCCCCTTTATATTAGATGAGAAGCCAGACGGCACCTTGATACTGTAAAGGACTTAAAAAAGGACTTCCTTCTCTGCTTTGGTAAGAGCATAGCTGGCACGACTTAAGTGACGCCCTTTATCCGTCTTGTTCTGTGTATGCATGTTCTTTGGGTCTTTCATAATTTGTTGGTCCTCCCGTGCTTCTGGTGTATCTTTTGTCTTCTCATACACGCCTAGGAATCCTAGCAGGTTCACGCAAAGATTCTTCGTCACGTGCATCATGTCGATTGAAGAGCGGACACACATGACTTTCCAATATGGCAGCTCCCAAAATATAGATTTCTTCTTCCACATGGGTGTGTGTCTTGTAGCGACGTCGTTCGGAACTGATTGACCGCCGGGACCCTTTCTAAAGATTACTTCTATGTCCTTAACCATACCAAATACATCATCACCAGCAGGGAGTTCAGGCTTCTTCCGGTGATCTGCCTCACCTTTGAAATGCTTGCCTTTCTTTCTTACAGGATGATTGGTCGGAAGAAATCGTCGATTCGCCAGGTACACAACCTTCTTGCATTTATGCAAATATGTACCTTCAGTCTTATCTAAACAGTGTATGCATGCCTTATATCCCTTGTTTGTCTGTCCTGAAAGGTTACTAATAGCAGGCCAATCATTGATGGTTACGAATAACAACCCTCGTAGATCAAATGGCTCCTGTTTGTAGTCATCCCACGCACGTACACCTGGTTTGCCCCACAACTGTAAGAGTTCTTCAACTAATGGCCCAAGGTACACATCAATGTCGTTGCCCGGTTGCTTCGGGCCTTGGATGAGCACTGGCATCGTAATGAACTTATGCTTCATGCACAACCAAGGAGGCAGGTTGTAGATACATAGAGTCATGGGCCAGGTGCTGTGACTGCAGCTCTGCTCCCCAAAAGGATTCATGCCATCCGTACTTAGACCAAACCATAAGTTCCTTGCGTCACCTGCAAAGTCTGGGAAGTCTCTCTCGATTTTTCTCCTTGTGACCCATCGCCAGGTGTCTCAACTTCCGTCTTTTTACGGTCTTATTTGTGCCATCGCAACAACTGGCATGCTCTTTGTTTACGAACATGCGTTTCAACCTTGGTATTATAGGAGCATACCACATAACCTTAGCAGGAACCCTCTTCCGGAGGGGCTCTCCCTCAACATCACCAGGGTCATCTCGTCTGATTTTATACCGCAATGCATTGCATACCGGGCATTTATCTAAATTCTCATACTCCTTACCGCGGTAGAGAATGCAGTCATTAATGCATGCATGTATCTTTTGCACATCTAATCCTAGAGGACAAAGAGTCTTCTTTGCTTCGTAGGTACTCTCGGGAAGTTCGTTATGTTTTGGAAACTTCGGCTTCATTATTTTCAGCATCTTTTCAAATGAGGAGTCAGTTATACCATACTCTGCCTTCCATCACAACAATTCCAGTGTGGTACCGAGCTTTGTGCTGCCATCTTCACAATTTGGGTACAATAATTTCTTTTGATGTTCTAACATGCCCTCTAACTTCAACTTCTCATTTTCTGTTTCACAGTCTCGCTTTGCATCAGAAATGACCCTACCAAGTTCATCAGCCGGCTCATCTGATGTCCGTTCTTCACCTCCTTCCTCTCCATTGTCTTCCATTGCAGTATCACTGTATTCAGAAAACATATGATGATAGTTGTTATCATCATCTTCTTCTTCACCATCTTCCATCATAACCCCTCTTTCCCTATGCTTGGTCCAGCAATTATAGTTGGGCATGAAACCTTTCATAATCAGGTGGCCGCGAATGATTTTCGAGGAAGAGTACTCCTTGTTGTTCCGACATTAAACACATGGACAACGTATAAAACCATTCTCTTTGTTTGCCGTAGCCACATCGATAAATTTATCCACACCTTTCATATACCCGGCTACGCGCCGGTCACCGTACATCCATTCCCGACCGTTTATCTGCATCATATAAGTAAGTTTATCAAAAAACAGGACATCATAAATAGTGAAATGACCAATTCACATCGACACATGCATTGTATCAATGACAGAGAAAAGATAAGATTGCTAACCTCGATGGAGGAAAATAAAGAGGAGAAAGCTCAAGTGCGTCTCGGACACCTTCTATATTTTTTTGTTTTATGAGAAATTGAACGGGATCATTCACTCAAACATTTCATCAAACACCTTGAATGCATGCATAGTGGGAAAAAAACTAGCACACCCCTCACACCTTCCACCAAGAAAAAACAGAGTGAAGGCAGAGGGCTGGGGCGTTGCATTTATAGAGGGAAAGAGCATACGTCCCGGTTTGTGGGTTTGTAACACAAACCGGGACTAAAGGTGTGTGTGCCATGCCACGTGGCTGACGTCCAACCTTTAGTCCCAGTTTGTGTTACAAACCGGGACGTATGCCCCCTTACCAACCGGAATGCATGCCTCCGGGTCCCAGGCCCGCTCAAATCGGGACGCGTGCCAGCATTAGTCCCGGTTCGTGGCGCAACCGGGACTAATGCTCTGAGGGGGCGCGAACGGATGGTCTGTTTTCTACTAGTGAATTCTTCTCGACTTTAAAAATAATATTAATTGATTTAACATATGCTAGTGAACCTTCCTACAAAATGTATACGACATTTACATCCATATTATTATAGTTTTCTTTTCACGGCGCCAATGTTAACAAAGAAAAACATGTAGAAGTACAATATTATTATTGTGGTAAATGTAATGACAGCCTTTCTCTTGTCCGAGTTTTTTTTTTCTTTTGAGATCAATGTCTCGGTTATGTTTGTTGTACATGTTTTGCACGTGCAGCTTTGCTAGCATGGAAATGTACGGGTTAGCCATGGAAAATTGATACTATCGCATTTGTCTTGTCTAACTAATTTATGTCATTATCTATAGACTTAATCCTGGTCACCTGTGAGCGTTTTGAGGCTATCTGCCATCTTTTTGAAGCTGACACGTGGGTCTTGTTGCATTTTGCATTTCACTCTTTCAAGACTCTGAAAAATAATTCGCTCTCCAACGTTCACTATCTTGAACCTCACCGCTCTCCCGACCAGGCACCGTTGTCGCGCCTACCGACGAACACACAGACCACGACCCCGTCAACGGGGAGCTATTGCACGAATAGGGGAGGCTGACGCCGCACGAAGGTTTGTGGAGCGACCAAGGAGGATCGGTTGGAGAGCTAGGCAGCTCCCACGGCGCACTGGCCGGAAAGCACGACTCCTCCACCGCCGGGTGTGGGCAGGGAGCCCCTGGC
This sequence comes from Avena longiglumis, assembly GCA_030063025.1. Taxonomy (NCBI): domain Eukaryota; kingdom Viridiplantae; phylum Streptophyta; class Magnoliopsida; order Poales; family Poaceae; genus Avena; species Avena longiglumis. Next base: position 99,395,047 of record CP125974.1, read on the forward strand.
TACAGTGGAGTCTTCCCGTCTCTGGACGTGTCTTGAGGGAAATTGACGAAGCCGATACACATGTCACAGGCATGTGCTATTTTCCCGATTAGAAAGTAGGAAACATTGGTGATCCGTGACGGGAATGGGGACGATACGGCGGCGACGGGGACACGGGAAGAGCCCAGTTATGCCGGTGGGCACTACTAACCATAACCCCCATCGCTCTCTCTCTATTTGTTTTGTTGGTAGGAAATGGATCAAGCGTGCAGCCGCCTCCGCCCTTTCTAGAATCGTGCCAGTGCGCGCACACGGATTCCCCTATCCCCTGCCTGGTTTCGCCCCTCCCTGCCGCTGGGGGCGCCTCCGCTGTCTCTCATCGTCAGCAGCAAGGTAACTGCTTCTGCTAATAACTTGGTGCTCTGACTTCTCATAATCTATCTAATGATGTTTCTGTGCCAGGCTCAATTGATGGCAGGCGACATCCTGATCTTCACCTACGTTGGCGACTCGGATATAGAAGTGTCCATCTTTTGCCATGACGAAAATGAGAATATGGTGGAAGACACCCAGTGAATCGTCTCCTCAGAGCAATGAGCTCCAAGAATTAGAGTATCTATTAGTTTAGGCCTTTGAAAGGGCGATCACCTTTTTTTTAGTACGAGTGTGCTCAACTCCTAACTACTATGCTTTCTTGGTGTAAAATAGATTTATTGGTGAACAAAGAGTAGAGCAATTATACACATAGGAAAACAACTAGAGTAAATGAGCTGATATGGCTGGCTACATCCAAAATTACAATGCCATACACCCTGCATGGCCCGGCCGTGCAACAATGTGGGACGGACAGCACGACAAAGGCCTCCTGTCCTACTATTATTAATGGTACTTGCAAGTATCTAAAAAGTGATGTCCATAGAATATTTTTTAAATGTATATCTAAATAGACATTTCATATTGATATACAATTTGACTATTCCAATTTTTTGTTGTTGTATAAAAAATAAGGTTCACGAGAAAATTGATGTTCATCGCAGTGGCACGAATGAAGACGCCTGCAATTATATCTTATCAGTCATCCTGTGCCAAAACGAAATGTTGGCGGCGAGGCGAAGCTCGCATATTCGTCTAATATTTTTTATTGCTACTATTTAGTTACATTACAAACATATAATCGATGGGGGCGAGTTAATGACGGAAGACTCTCGAGTGCACTCCTTCAAACCTCCCATGAGACTAGCATGTGTGAAAAGTATGATCAGGTATGAGTCTAGCTACTTGGATAACCCGAGCCTTCGGTGATTCGTCTATTTATTTATATGGCACGTTGTTGTGCAAACTGAGATGGGTACAAACAACATGATCAAAGAGGTAACGACTTTCCAAGGCTTCCCTCTATCAAGAACAATAATCTTCGAACACCAATCTTGGACGGAACTATCATTTGCCCATTGCGTAGGGTGTCGTGGAGGTCGCCCCCAAGCTAGTATCTTTGGGGAGTGAGCCTAGCTCAACTGGTTGGGGGAGTGGATATACAAACTCAACACCTGAGTTCAAATCCTCATGAAAGCGAATTAAGGTTCCTATTTATACTTGAGGATCAGGCTCTCCTGGTACTCATGCAATTTATCCTGAGGACCAGGCTTGGTACTTAACCAAGTTTAAAAATCCTGGTACTCTTGCTTAATGACTGTGTGCATCTCTAGTTGGTGCAGAGGCCGGGGAAGTGAAATCCTCCCTCTATTTTAAGATCGCGAGCCAGGGAGATCCCCCCGACGCTCTCCCTCCTCGTCGCCCCCGCGTGGCGACAGGGGGGAGCCCTAGATCTCGGGCGCCGCCGCCACCTCCCCCTCCCTCCTCGTCGCCCCCGTGTGGCGATAGGAGGGAACCCTAGATCCCGGGCGCCGCCGCCACCTCCCCCTCCCTCGCCGCCGCCAGGAGGGCGCGGCTGGGTGAAGCCCGGCCAGCGCCGCCGGTGGCGGGGCCTCCTCGTCTCCTTTCCTGGGGGTTGCTCGTGCGGGGTGGGACCTCTGGGCTTGGACGTGGCTCTGGCACTGGGAGCTTCGGTGACGGCGCGGGGCTTGCCCTGCTGTGGGTCGCGGCGGGCGGTGCAAGGCAAGGGGATGGCACACCGAGCTTCGGTGACGGCGGACGACGGCGGCCAACGGCCTAGGAGGTCGGTGGTGGGAGGTCGTAGGCAGGGGCGGCGCTGTCCTCCCGGCCTCAGCCTCCGGATGGTGATGGCAGGAGCGTGTCGAGCCCGATCTCGACCGTTTCCTGTCGGATCTGTTGCAGCCGGCATCGGGATGGCTTATGGGTTCGTCCGGCTTCATGAGGTCACCTAGGGCTGCGAGCCCGGGCATGGTGGTGGTGGCCTTTCTCCCCCGTCGGAGTTGGTTGGCTGGTTGAATAAAGGTGGATCGGCCTAGGGTCCCTCTTGTGTGGAGATGATCACCTTCCTGAGGATGGTTCTTGTTTTGGCCGGAGTAGGGAGTTCCGGAAGGCTCCGCCGGCGAATGTACCAGCGCTTCTATGCCTGCAGTTCGCTGGATCAGATGGTATTCGGTCGTGTGCATCCATGTTTTATTCCGACCGTTTGGTTTAGGAGGGAGCGCCGCGAAGCTCTGTCCTTTGTTGCCACCAGGCGACTGTCGATCCATGGTGAAGTCAGAGGTGGAGAATTCATGAAGGCCAGGTTTGGAGATCTATCTATGGAGGTTTGAGTCGTCGTACAGTTGAGGGACTTGCTTGGTGTTCTGGGCTAAACATCAGCCGTATGTAATTGGGGGCGGCAACACAGGTGAATTTCAGAATCTTACCTTTCAGGGTGAAAACCCAAGGTCTGGCCTTAGCTGGTTGTGCCTGGCAATGGCCTAGTTGAAGACATTGTTTTGAGAGTGGGGATTATCTTCAGGGTGAAAATCTAGATCTTTGATCGCGCGACGATGGCGCTTGTGCACTGTTCCCTTCTTGGAGGCGTCGCTTTTGAAGAGCCTGGAGTTCAGGTGTTGTATTGGTGGTGGTTGTACTGTTGCTGCTAGGACCGGAACACTGTAGCAGGTCTTCTTTTTCTTAGTTTTATTTATCTTTTGTTGGCTGTGTGCATCCGTAATACCAATAGGGTTTTGCATTGTTGCAGAAGCCGGGTATAATTGGTATCTCTTGATATTAATATATGCTCTTTTCAAAAAAAAAACTAGTATCTTGGTCCATAATCTGGCGGAACCTACACTTAAAGAGAAGATGTGCCCTTGGATCTTTCCCGGCCCGGGAAAAAATTGTATACATAGCAATGAGCATATGTAGTAAATGACTTTTGAAACATGTGCTTTTCTTTTTACTAAACGGGCCTCTTCTCGTCCATTTCATATATATAACTAAACCACCGGTTGATCGATGTTTCTGTTCCATGCATGAGTATGCAATATGGATACGCTTGCATAATGCATATATATGGTACTCCCTCTGTTTTAAAATATAAAATATTTTAGTTTGTGAAGTCTAGACTTCTTTTAGTATCTAGGTTTACTAAAGTTTAGAGTGAATCTACACACTAAAATAAGTTTAGATATAGTTTCTTCACAAATCTAAAACATCTTATATTTTAAAAAGGGGATTATATATGTACGTATCTGGATACCAATGAAAGGTGCGGCTGGAGCGCACCTTGTGAAGTCCCCAGTTGAGCCCAATCTGGCACGCCAAGTACGTACACACGCGCATATACACATATATATTTAGGTCGAAAAATAAATCATTGTCAGCAGCAGCGCGTGAGACCGATGGATTGACTGATTAGTTAGGTATAGTGATCCACACACGTTGCAACTGAACTGGGATAAGTGTGAACTGGTTAGGGCTTTTTTTTTTTTTTTGAACGGAGGTTAGGGCTTCGGTAGGCCCTGTGTATGCAAGTACAAGTACGAGGCGTGAGCACTGAGCATGCATGGTAGAGGTAGGCATAGTGCATGCTGCATTTCGTCTCTGTGGCGGGACCGGACCCACGCGTCGTCCATTACGTGCATGCCGCATGCATGCAGTACGCATATGTTCGTTTCTTGCTCTTCGCAATCAGTCTTCCCTTTTTTTTGTCGCTCTATTTTCTCCAGAGAGAAAATTCTCATGCGTAAATGGGTGTGTACCGAACTCGATCGAGCTCCCAGCTGGGCGCAGACGCGTACACGTATACATTCATCCAGCTATAGCCGGATAGATGGCGGATGACCGGCTACAAGCATTTCTTTCAGCACACGAATTATTAGGCCATGGAATATTTTTATTGTGAACGGTAGGCCATGGATGGATCAAAGATATCAACGCGTACGTAAAGCTGATTCGGTCCACACGTACCTAGTACGTACCACTCGCGTTGCCCAGCCTCTGGGTCGCTCACATTCTGTATTTCCTTCCCCGACAATCACCACTCCACCTTTTGCCGCCATCTGTTGTTCAGGCTGCTAGAGCCACTATCAGGACCTCCGGAAATACTCCTCGCGCCCTCCTAATTTGCCTCTTCGCCTGTGTCGCCACCGCTGTTCCGCCTCCTGATAGCTACAAATCCACGACACAACCGTCCCGTCCACTAGGTGTTCGGCGGTTTGCCAAAGTCATGGGTTCGGATGAACAAGAGATGTTGGCTGCTCTGATGAACAACGAATTCGCCGTTGCGGATTCGGATGAACAAGATATGCTGGCTGCTCTGATGGACGACAAAGTCGTCGTTGCTGCTGGCGCCCGAGACACCGTTAGCGACGACGATCTTCTCATGATCGTCGCTTCCCTCCTGGGCATGATGGCCGGCACCGAGGAGAAACCGTATGTTGTGGGTTTGAAGCCTGGGCGGCGCAAGAGCAAGACGAGCAGGGGATGGAAGGCTATTGCATGATCTATGTCGACTACTTCGCCGACGACCCATTGCACGATGATGTCACATTTCGGCGCTATTTCAGAATGAGTCGGAAGCTTTTCCTGAAGATCGTCGAGCAATCGAGAGAGTTCGACGACTACTTCGGACTGAAGAGAGACGCCGTCGGCATGCTTGGTTTCTCCACAATCCAAAAATGCATAGTTGCTCTCTAGATGCTTGCATATGCAATTTCTGGCGACACACATGACGATTACCTCCGCATGGCCGAGTCCACGGCCATCGACTGTATGTATAGGTTTTGCAAAACAATTGTGGCAGTGTATGGAAAGAACTACCTAAGAACACCCAATGAAGAAGACACATCTCGGATCTTAGAACAGAATGCATCAGGGGGTTTTCCTGAAATGTTTGGAAGCATTGACTATATGCACTGGGCATGGAAGAACCGCCCATTCACGCACCAGGGCATGTATAGAGGTCACAAAGGATCATGCAATGTGGTTTTGAGGTTGTGGCAGATCGGGATCTATGGATTTGGCATGCTTTCTTCGGTATGGCAGGATCACATAATGACATCAACGTGCTACAATGTTTAAATATGTTCGCCAAGCTTATTGAAGGCAGAGCTCCTCGAGTGCAGTTCGAGATCAATGGCCACCAGTATGACAAGGGCTACTACTTGGCCGATGGCATCTACCCAAAATGGTCATTTGTGAAGAAAATCTCAAACCCTGTGCTTGGAGGAAAGAAAACTTGGTTTGCGACATAGCAGGAGGCTTGCAAGAAGGATGTGAATAGGGCATTTGGTGTGCTGCAAGCTCGATTTTCTATTGTCAGGTACCCTTCCCTTACCTGGTCGAAAGATCAGATGTGGGAGGTCATGACTACCTATGTGATATTGCACAACATGATCATTAAGAGCGAACAGGAGGCTCCAGTGTTTACCACTGTAAACCGTATTATCGCCAAAGGTCCGCTTGCAAATATTGATCACCAAGTGCCACTTGCATTTGCTTCTTTTCTTGCTAGGCGGCAAGAAGTTGGAGACACGAATACTCATAGTCAACTGCAAGATGATCTGGTGGAGCATTTGTAAAGGCTCAAAGGAGCTAGCTAGTTTATTTATTTATTTGTCTTTGTTTGCTATATTAAACTTTTTGAATTGTTTATTTAATTTCCTGAACTTTTAATAAATTTGTATGTTAAATTATTTATTTTCCATATTGAACTTGTTGATTTGATAAATAAAACTTGTTGATTTGATTAAAAACTTGTTCGACTTTTTTTTGTATAAGGAGCATGGCTGGTAGCCAACTGTGAACCAATCCGGCGCCCCCCATATGGCCCAAAATCGACTGGACACCGTATTAGGGATGAGTAGAGATGCTCTAAGCTAGTCCCTTCGGCCCATATTAGTGGACTCAAAATTGTCTATATACGAATGTGTCTAGTACTCCGTCACAAAATAGATGTCCCAGATTTGTTAAAATTTAGATAAATCTAGACACTATTTAGTATATAGGTTCATCCAAATTTTGACAAATCTAAGACATCTATTTTGGGACGAAACGAATAGTAAAATTTGTTTAGATACATTTGTATTAAGACAAATCTAAGTCAAGTAATATTAGTTGGAAGGAGTAGTACAAAGTACCTCGTCATTTCATGAGAGTTGACTTAGATGTCCCAGATTTGTCAAAATTTAGATCAGTCTAGACACTATTTAGTATATAGGTTCATCCAAATTTTGACAAATCTAAGACATCTATTTTGGGACGAAACGAATAGTAAAATTTGTTTAGATACATTTGTATTAAGACAAATCTAAGTCAAGTAATATTAGTTGGAAGGAGTAGTACAAAGTACCTCGTCATTTCATGAGAGCTGACTAGCTGAGTCTCAATTCTTTTTGTTTTTGTTTTGGCGGGAGATCACACATTCTTGTTGGCCGTGATTTCATACTATTTCTCTGCCATGTTCTTTTTTCTTGCGGGAACCGCTCCTCAAATTTTCGGTTACTGTGACCGACAGCCCATGTACTTCTCGCTTCAGGCAGTGCTCCAGATAGGGTAGCAGCACCCGAGCGTGGATTTCCCCCTCCTAGGTTGGACCCCTGGCACCATCATAGCCATAGGTTGATTTAAGATTCGTGCAAAAGTCTACTAGTCAAAGCTTCCAAGTATTTTACATTTTAGTCCTTGGAAATATACCTATTCATTACACTCCCCACTTCCCAACGAAAAAACAAAAAACAACAACACACAGTCATGCGCGAGGAGCTCCAGATCCCTGGCGAGCTCCAGCTCTAGATCGACGGAGATCCACATGCGCTCGGCGGTGGCTGGCGAGCCCGGTCTCCTGGCGTGCGTGGACACCACCTCGAGGAGATCCACCAGTCGGGTCTCGCGGTGGTCAGATTTGGATCCCCTTTCTTTTCCTCTCTTTTTCCTTGATTTTGTTGATTTTTTCCCAAATCTGGCTCACGGATGAAATGTTGTTTACGTGTGTTTCTTCAATTTGGTCTGGGAATCCATCTAAGGATCGCATGGCCCGATTCTTGTAAAAAATTCTGAAGAACTTTGTAGTTCTATCAAAACTCAGAGAAAATAATTCAAACTTTTGTTTTTTTATCAAGTTCTTTGTATGATACTCGATTGGATCGTGCAGAAATATGTATGAAAACACGAATCTTGTGTGAATCTCGTTTTTGTTTGGATGAATTTTTGATGGATTTTCAAAAATTTGTTGTTGGAAGCGTGCATGAAAAAAATCCATATCCAGTTCGTCTGATTTTGTTCTGAATCATGAGTGATTCTTGTATGAATCTTCTATGAATTTTGTTCTGAATCGAATTAATATGTCATGTATATGAATTTTTCCCCTATGTTGGAAGGATCGTTAATGATTCTTACATAAATGTATGGAACTTGTATGAATCTTCAGGTGTATGGAACTTGTATAAATCTTCAGGTATATGGAACTTGGCAGATATAAATCCTATAAAACCTATAAAACCTACCAGATATGAATTTCTCCCCTATGTATAAATCCTATAAAACCTACCAGATTTGATAATCTTTGAAAAAACTATATGAATCATGTATGATTCTTGGCAGAAACATATGTAGACATTCTAAAAATATTCTGTGAATAAAATATATGAATATCTCTTGAAAAAATTATACGAATATCTCATGAATCTTGTGTGAAACTGTTCAAGGGTCTCCTCCCATTTCACATCTTGTGTGAAAAATTATTACATGAAAATTCTGTGAAAAATAATATGTAAGAAAAATTCCATGACTTTTTTTGTTAAAATATTTTATCATGTATGAAATAAATGTTTGTTTGTTACTAAAAATATTGGTTGAATATTGCTACCAAAAATATTGGTACCTAAATTATCTTGTGTGAATCAGTCAAGATGAAACATAGTTTTATCCAAATTGCTTTCCCCAAATCTGGAAGTACGAATATTCTGGGATTCTTGTATGTATCTTTTATGAATCTTGACACACTTGAAAATCCGCGGTGAATGTGTAATATATTTTTTGGTATTAATATTATTAATGTGGATTTAAGAAAATCAACATAAAAAAATACTTTGGTTGCAAATAAAAATCATGGTAGATCATTAATGAGAGGAGTAAGTGAGATAGTGTTAAAACTTGTTATGAAATCAGATTATATAATGTGTGAAATCTCGTGAATCTTGTGTGAATCTTGTATGAAACGTTCTTGGTATTAATCTTGGTTGATGCAGATTGTTGTTATTAGTGATAACAAACATTCTTACAAAAAATAATAATCAAGTTTGATTGTTGTTAGTAGTTTCAAAAAAGTTCTATTGAAGAGTTATTTGAGTTTCGGTGTTGCCCATGTATCTTAAAAAAATTATCTTGGAAAAAGTATGAAACTCGTACAATATTTCTAGAAAAGTTCTTAAAAAAATATTCTATGAAATATTGTTGAGTATTATTGAAAAAATAATTATGTAAGAAATTGTTGATTTCATTATATGAATATCTCTTGGCAGAAACAAGTTTGTAAAACATGTGAATCTTGTATGAAACTTCTGAATCCAAGATGAAACAAAGTAAGAGTGTCTAAATATTGTTAAATAAAAATTAGAAAAATAAAAATTATCAAAAGATATTGTTGAAAAAACAAATTATATTAATTGTTGAAAAAAATATAAAACTTGTACGACAAGTTTATAAAACGTGTGAATCTTGTATGGAACTTCTGAATCTAAGATGAAACAAAGTAAGAGTGTCTAAATATTGTTAAATAAAAAATAGATAAATAAAAATTATCAAAAGAGATTGTTGAAAAAACAAATTATATTAATTGTTGAAAAAAATATAAAACTTGTACGGATATTTCTAGAAAAATTCTTAAAAAAATTATATAAAATATTATTGAATATTATTGAAAAAATAATTATGTAAAAAATTGTTAATTAAATTATATTAATTAGATTGGCCGATTAAAACTGGCTAATTAAATTAAACAAAGATGTATCTGTGAACCACGTTCTTTCGTTGAAGACAGTGACGAAAATGTATAAACATGGAAAAACTGAGGGCTAATAAGCAAAACAGCAATAAACTTGAGAAGTAAGGTGGAAGGGTTGTTCTGTAAAAATTGTAGCACGAATCTCCAAGAAATAAAGGGCAAAGATGGTGCCGGGGCCACTCCTAATTGGGGAATTGCATTGCCCAGCAACCCGCATTCTTTCACCAGCATGGAGGCCCAGTAGCATGTTGGAGTGCTAGCGCACCCGTATGTGATTAATTTTAGTCCCGTACGGCTAGCGCAGCAAGGAGCAGTCAGCCAGCAACCCTATAAGAAGGCACCCAGGTCGAATGAAGAGAAGCACGCAGCTGCGTGGTGAGCACAAAGCGAACTATTTTTTCGCCTTTTACTAAAGAATACCGTGTGCACGTCACAATAAGTAGCATACACTTATTTTTTAAGGATTTCCTCCTCTTGAGGAGGGGACCCACAATTCAGCATATAATTTTTTTGCTCACTTTGCTGTCTCTGTAGCAGGCCGGACGGCAACTTATCAAAGGTTCCGCTATGTGCCAAGGTTTTCTGAACTTCATGTGTGACAGTCAATCGAAGATCCAACTGATCCTGTATTGCAAATATGCAGTCACGAATAATCCCGCTAAAGTAAATAGTCCACCTTGCAAAGCAACATGTTCAGAAATACAAGTAGGCGAGAGCAAATAATTAGATCAACAGAAGAAGTTCCAGTGGCATTTCAAACACATACAGGCTGCAATTCATTCCCACCCAAGTGTTTGCTACGGCTGTCCAGAATACTTACTCTGCATGAAAGGGAACAAGATGGCATTCAGTTTCTTCCTCACATACTTTTTTTTTTTTGCGAAATTGATGGCTGTTGACCTGAAAGCAGTGTATATCGAGTGAGGTACAGTTTTTCCTCCAAGAAAAGCTCGGATAAAGTTGCATCTTACATTGCTCTGCACAAAATCAGAGCTCTGGACCGAGAAACTAGTCCCCATGTGTTTCTGTATGAGGCAAAATTCCGGCCCAGCAAGGAAGTCCGAATATGCAGAGTTAACACATGGCTAATTTTTTTTAAAATAGGTTTGTTCCTACATTAGGAGATGTGATGAGGAAGAAATGATTGGCAAACCAGGGCGTCCGTGGACGTCAGTCATTTACAATGCAAAAGCTCACATTCTTCGATTTGGCTGTCATACCTCTGAACCGTACTAGGTTACTTTGAGGGGTTGCCACTCCTGACTCCCCTAGGGAGGTCGACTAAAGTACTCCCTCCATTTCAAAATATAAGATGTTTTAGCTTTGTGAAGCAAATGTATCTAGACTAGTTTTAGTATGTAGGTTCACTCATGTTTAAAGTGAATCTATACACTAAAATAAGTCTAGATACATTTTCTTCACAAACCTAAAACATCTTATATTTTGAAACAGAGAGAGTAGGAAACAAGGAGTTACATGTCCATGAGAGGCGTTAGTATACTAGGCCATTAACATATGACAATACCACCCTTTCATGTATATATAATATGACAAGGAAATTACAGAAAGAATATTGGATATCCTCCTCGTGTAGGTTGTGGGAAATGTCTGTTTGAACCCTTTTAGGCAGCCAATGCAAACAAGTGTAAAAAAACCACCACTCGTTAGGGTTATTTTAGACTTTACACATGAGGGAATTGGAAGTGAGGCCTCTCATCCAGTACAGCTACCACTAAGTGGAGAGACAAAAATCCCTAATTAGACTTCATTGGAGAAGAAAAACAAGGGAAGAGAGAACGAGAGGAAGTCAATGGAATAGATTGAAATCAAGCACCGGGTGTTACCCCATGAGTTTGTGAAGTCTAGATCAGTTACCTCTTGTATCGTTCAAGTTCTTATTCCACCATCTTTGATGATATTTTCAGGATCCCTAATTCGTGTGCTCCAAATCAACTCGGCCCTTTCTTTGCAGGTAAACAACTCGGCCCTTGGACAACCAAACAGAGGGAGTACTAGCTTTTTTGTGTGAACTCATAAAATTTATTAATCTACAGGAGAAGCTTCCTGTAGGCAAACAACCGAGACATCAACAGGTCCTGACCCAATCCAGGTTACAGTGCGCGCAGTCACACGACCCGCGTTTGCTAGTAAATGGCTAGCCTTATTCTAGCTTCTATTTATAAAACACACCTGAAACCTGGGTTCTAGCGAGAGCCGCCTTTTTATTTCTTGCACTATATGCGTGTGGATAGACCTATCTACCTCCAGAGAATTCAACATATGAATTGCTTCAAGACGGTCCATCCGGACGTCAGAGGGAGTACTAGCTAACCTTTCTTAAATGGCGTGTGCTATATATATTTACATGTTCTTTTGTGGTAGGATCGTGAAGATGCTGCCCCGAGGTACATGCTCGATGACCTATGGTTTTTTTCTTTGCTCTTTGTTTAGATTATGTGTTCAACATCAATGCTTGGCTTTACTTGGCATTGTTTTCAAGGATACATACTATAGTATATATGGATGTGAGCATGAACGGATGCAAAGTCCAGAGGTTTATCCTCCTATTACAAAAAAAAATATTTGTTTAAAAAAATCATATCAAGAACATTAGCATAAAATATTATGTTTGTAAATATAGGTAAAACTATTTTTTTCATGTTTCGATCAGTTTAGTTGAACATGCTTGAACGTTACAACTTAAAAATGTATGGATTTCCCATGGAAGAATAATATAGTTGTACTAACTACTTTGTAAAGTTATTTATCCAATAATATGTTAATTTAATTATATGGTATACCCCTTATTATGCACTGGAGACCGTACAAGGAAATCAAACAAGATATGAACCAGCTCCATCGGCCGCTCATGCTCCTTAGGGTATATTCTTCACATGTACAACATTTTTATTCAATGTCATTTGTAGTTGACAAGAAAAATAGCACTATCAAGTGCATTATATTTGAAAATAACAATGAGAAATTATTTAAAATTTAAAACATGTGTTTATTTGAACCAAATTAAAGAACACTCCTCTTCTTACAAAAATACAATAATCTTCTAACAATACGATATACTTTCTTCATGAGATAGAAAGCCCGAACTCAAAGTACCTCTCCTCATGCTCAAGTGAAACACACATATGTGATGATTGTTCACGGTTCACACATTAACATTGTCTTAGTGCTATTGCAATCCACTAGACCCGAGCCTTCTCTTGCACCTAGGTGAAGCAATGCCAACATCATGGTTATGCAGGTTAACAAGGGTATACACTAGCTTTCATTATTTGAAGAAAAGTATGTATCTAGCAAATGGTTCTAATGATCAGCACACGTCGTACCGTGAGATTTGATGATTGGTGAACTATTTTTATTTCTTAAGAATTTTGGCATGTTCAATATTTCCGGTAAACATGATTTATTTGGTCAAATAAATATTCCCATCCAATGAGAGCAAATATCATTGCGGCAATGAAATTGGATCGCTATTTGTCACAGATTTATCTATATTTGCATGTATTTTATGCATTAAAATTACATTTAAACAAATCTGTGACATGCCTTTTAAGAGGGTGGGAGTACTATACATTGTATTGTATGAGCGATCGTACAGGTGGTGGAGGATGTTTCTGTTCAAGAAGAAGCCATCCCTATCATATGCTTTGCATCCTTTCTAGTTCTGTAATGTAGATATATTGATTTGAGATGGATCCTTTCTACTCCCTGGAGGACGTCTTATAAAAATCATGCGTTTCTAAAAATTCTCTCTTCCTAGCCGTGTTAGACTTAATTACAGAATTAATGTCCACTTTTTTCCTCTCCACTTACTACTCCATGCAGTCAAGGAATTAATATTTGCATGCAAGTGAAATCGCTAACAACCAATGCATGTGCCTAAACTCCTGGTTTCCATTGAGTAATTACGTTTAATAAGACGCCAAATAATTAATGGTCTATTTTCTCCAAGCGAATTTGCATGTTTTTGGCACAAATCTGGCCACAATCAGCGTCCCACCTAGGTCCCAACAATCTCTCTAAAACGTCCTCCAAACCGTGACGGAGAAAGTAGTTCTTGAATTTATGCATATAGTATTGGTACATGGAATAGTTAAAGCAATTCCAATAGTACAGCCAGCTTGCCGGCTGTAAGGTCATCTGTAGTCAGCTTAGAGTCAAGTAGTACAATAGTTACCTTTAAAGATTTAATACTTTATATACAATGGCTCACTCACATAGTCACATAGTGTCTAGGAGCACGCGCAAGAGCTGGATATTGCATGAGAGCCCATCTCTTTTCCCTCACCTCTTCTCTCTCATTCAACTAAGCAAAACAAAACTAGTTTAAGTCTTATAGCCAGCTGACTAGGACTTATTGTACTTGCTCTTAGTGAGAGGGAGTAATTCCCATCAACTAGGCCCTTGGACAGCCAAAACAGAGTACTACTTCCGTTTTAAAGAATAAGACTTATACGTATTTTAAAGCAAAGTTTGATCAAAGAAATAAAGCAATTAAAATTTAATTATATTGTGTAAAATTAGTATCGTTGGATTCATATTAAAATACACTTTACAATTATATTAATTTTATACCAACATTCTTTATATATTTAGAGTAAATCCGGGTAAAAACATGTAAAACAAGAATGCCTTATTTTTTTGGAATAGAGGTAGTAGTAGCTAACCTTTCTTAAATGGTGTGTGCTAGTATTAATTTACTCCCTACATTCACAGTTGCCTCGCGTCCTTGGTAATTCAAAGTCAAACATTATAAACTTTGATCATATATCTAAGAAAAAATACCAACATCTAATGTAAGCTTAGACCATCACCGCTGAGTATATCTTCAAGATCCTAGAAAAATCTTAGGTCACCGAGCTCATACCGCAAGTATATGTTCTTTTGTGGTAGGATCTTGAAGATGACCGAACGATCGTACGGGCGGTGGTTGCTGAGATCTTTCCTTGCTCTGCACTGTACATATCTTGATTTGAGAATTGAGATGGATCTGGGTGCGGCTGGATCGCACGTTGTGAAGCCCCAGTTGAGCCAAAGGACGCGCAAGCTTACAACTATAGAATTAAGCCGAGAAACAATCATCATCATCGGCAGCAGCGCATGACCGATGGATTGACAGATTAGTTAGGTATAGTGATCCACACACGTACTAGTACAAAAGATGACTCGAGTCCAAAGTACGCGCCAGTTCGAGTGTGAACTGGTTAGGGCTTCGTGTGTGCAAGCCAAGTACAAGTACAACGGGAGGTATCATTGTGCTTGCTGCATTTCGTCTCTGTGGCGGGGCCCGTCCATGATGTGCATGCATGCACATTGCGACCATTATATTCGTTTCTCGTTCTTCGCAATTACTCCCTCCGTTTCTATTGAGAAATTTTTAAAATGGAGGTTTATAAGGCAATTTTCTGCGCCAGGTTCTCCAGCGTCGTGGGGTTGATGATCGTATGATAGGGTGGATCATGCAGATTGTCATGAGTGGGAACACAACTATAAACATAAATGGAGAGGTGGGTCCTTATTTCAAACCCTCATGTGGGGTTCGTCAGGGGGACCCGATTTCCCCGATCCTGTTTAATGCTGCAGTTGATGCCCTTGCGGAAATCTTGAGAAGGCCAAGAATTCTGGCCACATCTCAGGTGTGGTTTGGCATCTTATCCCTGGAGAGGAGGGGGGGGGGGTGACCCACCTCCAATATGCGGACGATACCATGATTATGGTGGAGGGCTCGGAGCAGGATATCATTAACCTGAAGTTCCTGCTCCTTTGCTTTGAGGCTATGTCGGGCCTCAAGATCAACTTTGATAAAAGTGAAGTCATGGTGTTAGGGTATTCCGAAGAGGATCGCGGATAACCTTAACTGCCGCTTGGCGGTTTTCCCCCTAAATTACCTAGGGATGCCAGTTAAGGATTCCAGGATCCTTATTAGGGACCTGGAGCCCCTCATGGGTCGGGTTAAGGCGAAATCCGAACCCTGGCAGGGGAGGTTCACCTCCAAGGGGAGCAAGACGGTTCTTATTGACTCGTGCTTGTCTAGCCTCCCTATGTATATGATGGGGATGTACCTCCTTCCGGAGGGGGTACATGCTAACTTTGATAAGGAACTCTCCCGTTTCTTCTGGATAGCCAATGATGGGCACCAGAAGTACTATATGGTGAAGTGGGCTGATATCTGCACCCCCAAGGAGATAGGGGGTTTGGGTATCATCGCCTCCCGCCACATGAATGTGGCGTTGCTTCTTAGATGGGTGTGGAGAATTCTGAAAGATGACGGGGGCCTCTGGCTACAGCTGATTAAAGCGAAGTACCTCGGGGCCGGCCGTTGTTGGCTTGCGAGCGTCGGGAGGGATCGCAGTTTTGGCGGGCCATCTAGGACATCAAGCCAGCTATTCGTAAAGGGTTGTCCATTTCCATAGGTGATGGAATGTGCATCCTTTTCTGGCTCGACCCCTAGCTGGGCTCGCTTCCTCTGCGCTTTGAGAACCCCGAGTTGTTTGTGATCTGTGCCAACCCTAATCTCCTGGTTGGGGAGGCGTTCCAGGGTGGCACTTGGCAGGTGGCCTTCCGGAGGTACCTGGGGGAGGCCGAGCAGGTCTCCTGGGAGGGGCTGAGGGACAGTCTCCCGCTGTCCCTAGCACACTCCCCGGATACTCATGCTTGGAGCCTTACTCCTTCGGGGTTCTTCTCGGTGGGCTTGGCCTACATGGCCCTATTTAGAGGGCCCGCACTGCCATGGGTCGGGCCGCTGTGGAAGGACCCCCTCCCACTGAAGATTAAGATCTTTGTGTGGCAGTTACTGCGTGACCGGCTACCCTCGGGTGTTGAGGTGGCCAAGCGTCATGGGCCTGGCGATGGTCTTTGCCCTTTGTGTGTGGTCCTGGAAACGGGCCTACATATCTTCTTCTCGTGCCCCGCTGCTCGCTTCCTGTGGAACTTCATTCACGAGGCTCTGGGGCCTGAGTGGCAAGCCTCAGACCTTGGGGAGTTTTTGGAGGCCGCCGCGAACCATACTGGAAGGAG
Source organism: Avena longiglumis (assembly GCA_030063025.1). Lineage (NCBI taxonomy): Eukaryota > Viridiplantae > Streptophyta > Magnoliopsida > Poales > Poaceae > Avena > Avena longiglumis. Next base: position 99,411,446 of record CP125974.1, read on the forward strand.
GAAACGCCTCTTTTGGTTGGTGTTTGCGGCAATGACCTGGACTTTATGAAATATTCGGAATAAGATGGTCACTGAGCGTATTTTCCTTCGTCGGGCCTCTGACTCGACCTTCACTTTTCTGGCTTTCTTGCAGCAGTGGTACCCGCTGTTAGGGGTGGGCATTCGGGGTTTTCGGTTAATTCGGTTCAGTTATTCGGGTTTTTCTGTAATTCGGTTTCTACAAAATAGGCACCGAAATTATTTCGGTTTTTTAATTAATTGATAGTTCGGTTAGTGGATAATTCGGTTCGGTGTTTAACCGAACTTCTAGAAATAACAAAACTGTGCAATAATTTATATCAGATCCATACGAGCCAAATCACTCATCGGCGCACCGGAAGCAACCTCCAGGTCGGCGAGTACCTGAAGCAATACATGGCTAGCTGATGTCTTGAATCGCATGTATAGAAAAAGAATATAATAAGCATGATGTCTATCTTGCTCGTTCAAAAAAATGATGTCTATCTTCCAAGCCATATACATTCAACAAATTGTATGTATTGAGAGTTCAGCTAAAATACATGATTATATTAGAAACAGGAAAACAATTGAAACGTTTTCAACAAAATTCATAGACACAATTGACAGTTAAACCATGAACGTACGTGTGCATGTGGCTGGAGACATACGTACATGCATGGGCTGCCTGGCAGCTTTTGCATGCATGTATTTTTGTCGCATGAGCTAGTACCTACGTACAGTAATGGATGTCTAGGACAGAATCACAAATATATTTAGCTCTGTCATATATATTTTTCGGTTTGTATGGTTATTTCGGTTAACAGAGAGTCAAAACCGAATTAATATTTCGGTTAATCATATTTACTAACCGAAATTAGTTTCGGCTAATTCGGGTTCGGTGTATTCGGTTTCGGTTCCGGTTAATTCGGTTTCGGTGTTTGGTTTCGGTTTTTTATGCCCACCCCTACCCGTAGACAGCGCGAGCCGGCGAGGCTGGACGTGATGCTGGAGCACCTGATTGCGGCGGCGCGCCGGCTTGCTACTTCGTCTGGCCCTTGAGGGCCCTTCAGGATGGTGGCTATCTCTTGTTGTAGGTGTTGTCATGTGTTGGTGGTTCTTCCCTGGTGCCAGGCTATGCCTGGGCTAGTGGAGGGCGTGACCGTGTGTGTGCGTGGTGTGTGTGAACCTTTGTGTGGTTTGGTTGTATGGAACTATGTTTGGATGTTGTTTTATTTATAAAGCTGGGTGTCAGCCTGTTTCGAGGAGGTTTATAAGGCAAATGCGTAGTTCGAGAAAATAATTTGACCGTAAATTTAGCCAACAAAATATAAACTATATTTAACAAAAATTATACCGTTAGTTTCATATTCAAAATACACTTTCGATAGTACAATTATTGTGACATATGATTCATATATTGTTCACCGGTATAATATATTTAACAAAAATTATACCATTAATTTTATATTCAAAATAGTTTATCGTGTGTGAACTGGTTAGGGCTTTGTGTGCAACAATGCAAGGCAAGCACAGGTACAACGCGAGAGGTTTATATATATGAGCTAAGGTAGGCATCGTGCTTTGCTGCATTTCGTCTCTGTGGTGGTGGGGCCTGTCCATGATGTGCATGCATGCAGTGCAACCATTATATTCGTTTCTTGTTCTTCGCAAATAGCTAGTGTGCCTTTTCCTCCTTTTCTACGGGCGAAATTCTCATGTGTAATGGCAGTGTACCGAACGCGAGCTTCCAGTTGGGCGCAGACGCGTACAAGTATACATTCACCATCCAGCCGATGGCCGGCTAGACGCATTTCTTTCCGTACATGAATAATTACGCCATGGTATGAATCTTGATAAAATTGATGACATTAATATGGACCCAAGGGAGTAGAAAAATCTTAATCTTAATTAAACCATTACGAAAGGAAAGTCCATTGGCAGCCTCAAGAAGAATCGACCGAACAGACCATGGCGTCCACCTTCTCCAGACTGGGTCAAGCTAACAGTTGATGGCTCCTTCGAGCGGAAGATCATCATTGACATAGATTGGACGATCCGTGGTCCAAGGTCTTTCACTCGATCGACTGCTTCTAATGCATATTTTCAGCTCGGAACTCTTCTACGTTCCTCGGAGTGTTCATATAGATGCACAAGAAATGTCTCGAACTTCCAATCGCAGGCAAAGGGTTTACGGTGAGTGGCCTCATCGAGTGCACGCCATCCACGAGTACACCGATCGGCGTGTGGAACCATCCACCTGGTATGTGCCACATCGGGCTTCTGCTTCATTTGCTGCATGCAGGAATTAAAGGTCACTATACTGCAGGAACTAAACCAAGCTTTGCATAAATCGATCACAGCGTCGTTGTGCATTGACAAGCTAGGTTTTTTTTTTTTTGGAAACACAATGTCATTGGCCGAATGACCGATAAGCTACAAAGTCCAGGGTCATTTTGTGAGAGCCGACTCTTGGTTTTTGTGTCGCTTTTTGTAAATGTTGAATGAGGAATTTATTTTTGAGAATGAATAGGGTTTTTTATCATCACCTTCCATTTTTTTTCAGGGTTTTGTCGTGTTCAATTTTTTTTTTTGAGCGTTTCGTGGTGTTCAATTTGGTTGAATGAAGTCAGCCAGAGCCAGAGACAGCCCGCGCTTCCACCAGTCAGGAGGCCCAGTACCATGTCGTAGTGCGCGGCCCAGGAGTACTGCCGTGAAGGCTCTCGCATCAGTCTCAGCATCCCGTTTTTAGTCCCACACCGCTTGGGCAGACAGGAGCAGCCAGCCAGCAAGCCTATAAGAAGGCACCCAGGTCGAATGCAAGAGAAGCACGCAGCTGCGTGGTGAGCACAAAGCGAACTATTCTTTCGCCTTTTACTAAAGAATACCGTGTGCACGCCACAAATAGCAGCATACGCTTATTTTTGAAGGGTTTCCTCCTCTAGAGGAGGGGTCCCACAATTCAGTCTAAATTGTTTGTTTACTTTTACGATTATTATTATTACTGTGCTAGAAAATATAGAGGTCTAGTAGGATTTGAAACGCATACAGGTAGCAAGTCATTTCTTCACCTCGTCCAGCCAAACACCATCAAAGGCTTCTACAGGTCAGGTGCATTGATATCCTCAAGCTGGAGGATAACCTTCCTCCTATTGGTTCAGTTGACCCTGAAGGAAAACAATAAAAGAATATAAGTACATGCAGTAAATAAAATATGAACACTTGCTCTGCATGAAAGGGAACAATATGACATTCAGTTTTTTTTTACGTGATGACATTCAGTTTGTTATTCACACTTGCTCTGCATGAAAGGGCACAAGATGACATTCAGTTTGTTACTCACATGCTGTTTACGTGAAAGCAATCTGTTGGGGCTATATCGTGTGTGGTCTAGCTTTGCTCCAAAAACTATGTGTAGAAGAAACTTGGATAAACTTGCTACTTACACTGCTCTGCACAAAATCATAAGGCCCGTCATAGCGGGGAGTAACTTAGAGTAATAACATGCATATGTTACTAGTCTAAGTTACTACCTTTATAGTAAAAAATATCTTAGATATGGTAACATGTAATGTCACATTAATTAGATTATAGACACACTTTGTCTTGTTATATGTGATGTTCCAGTAAAATAGCTAGTTACTCAATCTATCTATCTCTTCATTAAATCATTGCCACATAAGCAAAAATACTGACTTGGACTCTTAGTTATTAGTGAAGTTACCCCCACTATGACCACTTTGCCTCAGGCTCAATGTTTTAGTCCCACATCCGGCGGCGAGGCACACTCACGAGCTGGCAGGTGAGGGGGAGGAACAACATGGGGTGACGCGGGCCCTCTCATGGAGGCGGCGGTGGGTGTCATCATGGAGGTCCGGTGGAGTGCTCTCATGGAGAGGTAGCATATGTATATGTCGGTCGGAGATGGGAGGCTAAAGACGTGCGAGGTAGTGGGTAGAGTTGATACGTCCATTTTGTACCACTATTTTATATCATAAATTACTGCTATTCATTGATATATTTCGTATTAAGAGGTGATACTTATGTTATTTCAATCTATTTTGCATGTTTGATGATGCTTAGAGGATGAACCGCTGGAGTCTGAATTCTGATGGAAAAAGCGTTGTCTAGATGCAATATTCGTGAAGATCAGAAAATTTCAGAAAATATATGGAAAATCATATTTTTCTAGAAGATGAAGGAAGCCAGAAGGGGGGAACAAGATGGTCAGCAGGGGCCCACGCCACCCCCTGGCGCAGCCCCCCTAGGCCGCACCACCAGGTGGTGTGGCCACCCTGGCCCACCTTTGGCTTCGCCTATATCTTCTCCTCGAAACCCTAATACGGAGAGAGGACCACAGAAGATTCCGCCTCTGTGGGGAAACTACATAGAGAAAAGAGCTATTCGACAGAAATATGCTAGGGAAATTCCTTCCGGAGGGAGATCGCCATCAACATCGTCATCAAGCTAGACTTCATCGGGATCATCATCATCCACACCATCATCTCCACCAGCACCATCACAACTACTCCATACCGCTATAACAATTGGATTGAATCTTGCATAGTTCTTAGAGAAAACTTCCCGGTGTTGATTACTTGTTGTAGTTGATGCTATTGAGTGGAACCATTGAATTATCGTTCATGTTCAGATTGTTATTTACCATTATATCATCTCTGGTCTTGATCCATATGATGTCTTGTGAGTAGTTTGTTTAGTTTTTGAGGACATGGGATAAGTCATGTTGTTAGTAGTGGAATTGTGTTGAGTAATATTCTATGGTTTGATATTTAAGTTGTGGTGCTATTATTCTAGTGGTGTCATGTGAATGTCGACTATATGATACTTCACCATTTATGGGCCTAGGGGAATGCATTGTGTATTTGACTACTAATTGTGGGGTTTCCGGATTGACAGAAACCTAAACCTCCGTTAGGAAACCATTGCACAAGGGAGTGTAGGATATCAAAGTTTAATGTTGTGGTTAGTTTTTTATCTTAATTACTTTCTTGTAGTTGCGGATGCTTACAAGGGGTTTAATCACAAGTATGTATTAGTCCAAGTAAGGTCGGTACATTAGCATAGGTTCACCCACACAACACTTATTCAATCAAAGAAGATTAATCAACTAGATGAAGCGAAAGCACTTGATAGTATTCCCATGTGTCCTCGAGAACGTTTTGTCTTCCTAAGTAATACAACCGGCTTGTCCTTTGCTAAGAAAGGATTGGGCCACTTGCTGCAATTATTTTTACTGTCTTTTATTCGCACTTGATAGTATTCCCATATGTCTTCGAGATCGTTTAGCCTTGCCGTTTTGAGGGGATGTGTATGAACAAGAAAGCAGAGAAGAATGCCGTGTGAGAGAAAGAAGTTACAGTTGGTGATGTTGTCAAGTTGTTTTCTGTTGTCACATTGAATAAACCGAATGGAAAGGCCTATGTGGCATGAGAACAATGCATATGCTGCATGGGCCTCGGGTTTCTATTTCGTTTGCTGCTGAGCTTTAAAGGTCAAAGGGATGGGACCAAGGGCTCTTGCCGATGAGAGGGTTTTCGTTCTTTCATTTTAGTGACTTCTTCAGGATGTTGAGACGGCGGCTATATATTAAAGTCATAATAAGGTCCTCTCAGTTTTATCCTCGCTCCGGTGGTGTGTCTATCGCCAACGGAGAGCGCGTGGAGTATTATGTTCGGCGGATTTCTTTGGATCTATCAGTGTCTCGTATTCATTGGTTTCGTTTAAGGTTGGTCTCTTTCGATCTACGGTTCTCATCTTCGACTATGGTTATTGCTTTGGTGCGCTAGTCCTTTGGGGTATTAGCACGATGACTTCACTACGATAAGTTTTTTCCGCTTCGAAGATGGAGGGGTGAGAACTGCGTGTTTATAGTCGTTGCTAGGTGGTCCAATTATCTATTTATAATTTTTATTGCTTTTAGAACTCTTTGTGCCGTTGTTGATGATTATTAATATATCGGTGAAATCTCGCAAAAAAATGCTAAGCAAGCTTTTGCATAGCACTAGATCACAACGTTATTGTGCATTAACAACCTGCGATTTCGGCACTGAATGATTTTTGGTGGTGTGGAACTTCTGCACTGAATATCCGATGAGCTACAAAGTTGCTCGTCATTTTGTAAGAGCTGACTACAAAGTTCCTACATCTGTGCCATTCCTCAATTTCTTTTTACTAACTGTAGGAGTATTTCTTTTTGGGAGGCATTCCTCAATTCAATATTGTTCACGAAGTCAGGCACAGTCTGTGCGTTCACCATCCTGGGGGCCCAATAGCATGTCCTAGTTCACGGCCCACGAGCACTACCGTGAATGCTCTTGCCTTGCCTCAGCCTCTCGCTTTTAGTCCCACATCGCTTTTAGTCCCACATCGCTTGGGCAGCTAGAAGCGGTCAGCAACCTTATAAGAAGGCGTCCAGGTTGAATCTTAAGAGGCACGCAGCTGCGTGGTGAGCACAAAGCGAACTATTCTTTCGCCTTTTACTAAAGAATACCGTGTGCACGCCACAATAAGCAGCATACGCTTATTTTTGAAGGGTTTCCTCCTACTAAGGAGGGGTCCCACAATTCAGTCTATAAAGTTTGTGTTCGCTTTACTGTTTATACTGCCGATCGAATGGCTATAGCACTGGAAGACTACCATAATGAAGGACTGATATAAACTCTGCAAATACAAAGGGGGCAAGAACAAATAATGAGATCGCTGGAAGAAGTTCAGAAAACCTTGGCACACACCTGATTTGTAAGCAGCAGGTTCAGAAAATACAAGGACGCCATAGCTATTCATTTGCAGCCAAGTCACCATAGTCCAACTTTCGAAGGAGCAGGGTTTCCTTGTACCGAAGAGGGCTCCCACAATTCAGTCTAAATTGTTTGTTTATCAAAGTGGTGTACAGGTCAGGTGCATTGACATACTCAAGCTGGAGGATAGCCTTCTTCCTATTGGTTTAGTTATTCTTGTCCAGAACCCTAAAGGAAAACAATAAAAGAATATATATGAGATCTCACGGTTTGCAAATCTTGCAGTAAATGAAAATACGAACACTTGCTCTGCATGAAAGGGAACGAGATGGCATTCAGTTTGTCACTCAGTTTTGCTCCAAATACGACATGTAAGAGAAACTTGGATAAACTTGCTACTTACACTACTCTGAGCTGAGAAACTAGTCCTGCTGTCTTACCACTGAAAAGAAAACCTCTCTCACGGTCTCACCGGATCATGCAGGAATGGCTTTTTTTTCATTGAAGACATAGGCCTAACTGAAGCAAGCCCACACGGCACCTTGGTTAGTAGTGAAGGAACCAACTTAGTAGTGACCAGCACTGCTAAAAAAAAACTTAGTGACCAGCACTAGATGCTTTTGGTTATACACACTGTAGTTTTATTTCAAGATCCTTGATCAAAATCCAACAAGACATCCTTGGTCGAACTCTACAAAGGTAACAACATTGTTCAAGTTTAGCCAAGATATCTTAACTGTAAGAAATAAACACGCATAGGAGTGCATTCTACTACTCCCTTCGGCCTATGTTAGTTGACTGGGATTTCGCTAGATTTGGATGTATTTACTTGTTCCTAATCCCGAATCTAGCCGGAGGAAGTAGTATTTACTTGTTCCTAATCCCGAAGGTAAAGTCGGATCCTAAAAAATCTCCCCCTCTATCATGTCCCATAACAACCAAGATTCCGTGACAAAAATGATACTATACATTTGGAAAGTGACGATTCATCTAATAGATACAGTGTTATGTGACCAATCAGCTACCATCACTGGTCCCTGGATGATAAGATTCTATTTGTCGTGGCAACAATAATTTTACATGCCCCCACAGGAGTATTAATAGACAATAGTCCATATGTGCCATTTCTTAGGCGTTACCACATTGGCCGATGATAGGAACTTAAGAACAGAGAGAGAGAGAGAGAGAGAGAGAGAGGGAGGGAGGGAGGGAGGGAGGGAGAGAGAGAGAGAGAGAGAGAGAGAGAGAGAGAGAGAGAGAGAGAGAGAGAGAGAGAGAGAGAATTGCTTAGTTAAGATGTGGTAGGAAAATAAATTTATTATGCAAAGATATACTTCCTCCATCCTAAAATAGATGTCTCAAATTTATCAAAATTTGAATAAATCTAGACACTATTTAGTATATAGATTCACCCAAGATTTGAAAAATCTATTCTCATTTTTTTTTTGAAAAATCTAAGACATTTATTCTAGGATGGAGGGAGGGAGTAGAACTTTTTAAAACGAGACTTGTACTTTGGATAAGCTTGTACTATCTCGGGGCACACACGTTTCTCTTAATTAGCAGAGAAATTGTCTCTCCGATTTTCCCTAATGAAGTTGTGAGGTTTGAAGTTGTTTCTTTAAAGCGCTACTCTTTTCGTCCATAAATAAGTGTATTATGAGGTTTTGTTTTAAGTCAAACTTTCTTAAGCTTGACCAATTTTATAAATAAGTATGTAGTTTTATTTCAACATTGAGCGAATCATGGACCAACCAAGATCCTTGATCAAAATCCAACAAGACATCCTTGATTGAACTCAACAAAACTAATACTCCCTCAGTTTACTAACGTAAGACCTTTTAGATATGTTTTAAAATAAGTAAATCTATACACTAAAATATGTTTATATACATGTATTTAAAAAGAAATACTAGAATGTCTTACACTAGTGAACGAGGGAGGGGGGGGTGCTATTTTTCAAGTTTGGCCAATATACGTAGAAACTGGAGCACAAATCGAACTCACAACATATGTTAGCTGCGGTAAATTAACAAGCACTGCTTTAAGACGGCATACATTATATTTACTTGTTCCTATTCATAATTAAAGATAAATCCGGATCCTAAAAATAGATCCCCTCTATGTACGACCAAGATTCCATAACAAAATTGGTACTATGCGTTTGGACCAGGCCGCTTAAGGTGTAAACATAACTACAGTGTTATGTGTGTCGGAGCAAATCAGCTATAGAATAAGATTTTATTTTTGTAGCAACAATGCTCGTCGTTCAGGACGCCCTAGATCTGATCCATCGTGCCGCCATGGCTCTGATGTGGCCTCGCTTGTGGCGGCCTCGCCGCCGAGGAGTATAGGCCTATGTGAGGTCATTGGCAACCTCGCAAGATACTTCGGCACCAAAGGCTTATGTCGAGTTTGGGTCCGCAATGGGTGTGAGAAGACGAGGCTTCACTACTCCGTTGTGTGAGTACGGTTTGATTTGTGTGGCGATCTCCACGTCAAACTGGGTGCTTGGCATTTGTGAGTATGTTGCAGTCGTGTTCGACATGTACATGCTGATGCGCTGTCGATCCTTTTGGCGGAGAATTTTATTTTTTATTTGGTTTTTGGCAACATGCATATCCTCTATGTCTCAACTAGCTCTTAACATTACGGTGTTGCAGATACCGGGTGTAATTGATACAGACTTGATATTAATATGTTCTTTTTGTCTAAAAACAATAATTTTCACTAATATGTTACATCTACCACAGTAGTAGGGTTTTCTCTAAGCTGGGCACGATATCCGGTCCCCGGTGTCAACAATCCATATGGGCCATTCTGTAGGTGTTGCCCCATCGGCTGATGATAGGAATGTGAGAACCAGAGGAAATCAAGAAGAAATTTAATAAAACTGATCATATTACTAATCCTAATACTAATCTCGAGTTAGAAACAATCAAACTTATTTTTTTTACTTATTGATCATATTGCTTTTTGCCCAATTGAATGTACTATCACGTCTTATCTTATCTCGTGCGCATCATGATTGGCTAAGTTCATAGCCATAGTGACAACCATACTAATCTAGTATATCCCTTAAGCATCATAAATACACCGTGCAAGACTTCGTAACACCCATGCAGGTCGTTGATGGAGTCTTACTGTTTATAACTGAAGTCATACAACAAACAAAGGGATCCACACTATATGGGTCACTCAATGATTTGAGTATACTCATTCATGTAACCTGGCTTCAGGTTCAGCAATCCTCCTGATTGGCTTTGTCAGGCTGAGGCCACTATATATATGTGTGTGTCGCCCTATATATATTTCATCCATCAGCTCTTGAGGATATTAGTGAACACTTGAGCTAGATGTACTACCAATCCTATTCTGACGCATTTCTTTGAGGAATTCAGGTACATATCCTTGCAAACTTTCGTTGCCAGAGGAGTGAGAAACTATCTGACAGTTTTATCTACTTTTTCAATCATTTGAGTTCTGATTTGTGCTGAGACATTGGCGCCAGCACTGCGCATCAATCACCCTTTTTGCTGGTCCGTATGGACATTAATTTTCTTTTACACGCTGTTTCTACGTACGCACACCCAACGGGATGCTAAAACTAATGGATTGTTATTTTTAATTAATTAAACAAAGAAACATAGGACGTGTAGGTATTATATGTGTACATTGTTACGAAATAATTTCAGCACGTTACGGTTCAACATCCACAAACTAAGTCTTAGTAACTTGGGCCAACTCATCTCCATTCAGGATCTTAACTGGAGCACCAATCAACATCAACATGGACTACTTATTAACAAGCAACGCTTCATCCATGTGGTTCGCCATAGCTTTTGTTTTTGTCTCCGCAATCGGCGTGGCTGCCAAGATGACAGCAGCAAGACGAAGAACCACCATCGATGCTCCATGCATTAGAGCACCACCTCCCCCTATGGTGAGTGGCATCGCTCTTCTGGGACTCCTACCGGGGATACTCAGAGAGGGCCCTGAAGCTGTCATGCGTGGGCTGCACGCTAAGCTCGGCGACGTGTTCACGGTGAGCTTGTTCGGGCCAAAGGTGACCTTCTTGATCGGACAGGAGGAGGTGTGCGGTCACTTCTTCCGGGCACCGGCGTCGGAGATCAGCCGTGGTGATCTCTTTGAGTTCACCGTGCCCATGTTCGGTCGAGAGGTGTGCTATGGCGTCGACGAAGACACCCGGGAGGAGCATCGCCGTTTCTATGCTGACACGCTCAAGACATCCAGGTTGAGGACCCATGCTGATCCCATGATTCATGAAGTCCAGGTAAGCACATCGGTGCATTGCTTTATGAACAGAAAGAAAAAGTTATGAGCAACTAAACTTTTATTAGTGTTGGTTTAACAATGTGTGTTCATTTAGTCCTATCATAGAGTGTGAACGCAATCGCAACACTAATACTACCACTACCACCAACACTACTCTCTACATTCTATAACCTCTAAATGTTCAAATCAGATGCCCATTTACATTTTTGTGTCAAAATTAGGTTCCCGGTGACACGATCTAAAAAACATGAATGATATTAAATAGATCTTGGTAATGAAATTTAAAACTAGGTGAAACCTTTGAAACCTTATGTGAAACCTCCCAAAACTTTTTGTAAAACTTTTGTGTCAAAATGGGATGTATATAAAAATCACACAATGGATCTTTTGTGGAACCGGTCTTAGTGAAACATTTATGACACTTTGGCGGAACTTCTGTGAGCTATTTAATCTATTATGTACACATATGTTGAATTTACACGACACAAATGAAACACCCGATATTTCTTTATTTTTTAAAGGATTCGTTAAGTGAAACTCAAATTTCAGTCAAATATTCAATACTGGGGTTGTTTTATACACAAAGCAATGTACTCATGCACTTTAGACCTAGCTACTATATTTTTTACTACTTCTTCCTCTAGCAAAAAATTCTCATCATCTCATCATAATTATTAACCCATTTGTATTTCATCTAATAAAAAGGGATTTTATAGCTACAATGGCATATAAAAAATGGGTTTCATGTACTTCCTTAATCCTTAGTTATGTCGTCACAATATAATTTGTTAAACCCTTTTTTTATTTTTTTTATGATTTCTTGTAATTTTTTTGTGATGACTACCTTTTCATATGTGCAAATTTATTTCCATGCCAGTAGTCAAAACCGTCAAGGGAGTATCTCATTTTGAAAATTAAGGGTTGATAATCACTACATGACTGAATGGATGAATACGCTGACAGCCGGTCGCTATGCCTCCAGCCAAACGCCGGGGCCGTCGGCGTAGACCGTGACCAGGCCAGCCCCGCCAAGCAGCCGTTGGCGTAGAATTGCTCTCGGCGTATCCTATGCTACGCCGATGACTGCCCTCGACGTAGCTATTTTTCCTTTTACCTCATTAATATTTGAAAAATCATAACTAAATCATTCTAATTCGAAAAAATACAAATAATATATCAAGATTTGCAGAAAAATAGGATTTATCTATCTACACTCAAATATTACATATTTGTAAATAAAAATTAAGTAAAACATAAAACATTATATATAGTTTAAAATGAGTATAAAAAATTCAAAAAGATCGAAATAATGCCAATCCTTCGCGTGGTGACATAGTTAGAAGGAAAAATATCATGGAATGTTATGGCTAGAATCAAGGTATAGTTTATGATAATATGCCCATATTGTGCATACATGTGCATCATGGAATGGCCAACAATGTTGCAGGAGGAAGTTTTCCTTTTCGTTGCACCAAAAAGCCATTTTGTATTTTCTGAGCATAAAAAAAGGATGATTTTGTGAAGCAACCACCAAATGGCTAATTCAAAAAGGGGGGGGGGTTGTGATAAGTTGATATGGATATCATATTTAGATTCCTTTCATTTTTCTGATCAATTTAGACATATTATTTATCGAATTCCGATTTAAGGATTTAAAGATATTAATTATTCCATATTAAATAGAAAAATACAAAAAATAAAATTATTATATTTTTATTCAAATTCAATAGTATTTTTATTTGAATCGGTAATATTTTTACTTATTCATTGTTGTTTACTTAAATAAGTGTTTGTAGTTTCAAAAAATAAAAACATGTGACATAATGATATAAGAGTTAATAGGATTGATATCATAGTACTGACAACTAGATACAAATTGCTTTGCGAAAACTGTTATGGAAGGAACTGAGACTTTAAACATGCTGGAATTGGAGTAGTGTTAGGATGAGTGACCAAGCGGAAAGTTTCATAAAAACTACAATTTGATCAAAGATTAAATGTAATTAGTGTTAAAAATGTTCAAGGTGAGAGATTAACAATTCAAACAATTCAAAGATTTTAAAAAGTTGAGAAAAAATTCAAAAAAAAATTGAATTTTTTTTACAACCTGCCTTTTTATTATGCCGAGGGCAAGGCCGTCGGCGTAGCATACGCCGAGGGCATTTCCTATGCCGACGGATTTTTGCCCTCGGCGTAGTGTGCCGTTCCTGTAGTGAGTACAATACTCGTAGGACAAGAAAAGGGACAATTCCCAAACTTAACAAGATATATATAGGTTGATCCAATCACACGAAGTACATGTTTTCTCCGTGTGAAATGGACATTTTATTTTATATGGAATAATTGAACTAGACATTACGAGTGTACGTTGAGAAGACAAACATAATTACCAATTGAACAATCCCTTTATATAAGATGTATTTATGTTTCACAGGAGTACTTTGAAAAATGGGGACAAGATGGCATAATTGATCTCAAGCATGAACTTGAGGAGGTACTCATGCTGATCTCAGGTCGTTGTCTACTAGGGAAAGAGGTCCGAGAGACAATGTTCGACGAGTTTCGCACATTGTTTCGCGATATCGAAACTGGTGTGAAATTTATCAGTGTATTCTTTTCATATATATCGATTCCAATGCACCAACGACGCGACAAAGCGCTCGTAAGCCTCAGAGGAATACTCTCTGAAATCGTAAGGTCGCGTAGGAGATCTGGCGGAATCGAGGAGGATGCAATGCAGAGATTGATTGACTGCAAATACAAAGATGGGCGGCCTATGACCGAAGCAGAGATCACCGGTATGCTCATGACGTTGCTCTTTGCTGGAAAATTCACTAGTGCTCACGCCAGTACATGGACCGGAGCTTGCCTACTTAGCAACCCAAAGTTCTTAACAAATGCCATAGAGGAGCAGAAGAAGATGATAAGCAAACATGAAGACCGAGTAGACTACAATGTCTTGCTGGAGATGGAGACCTTGCACAGTTGCATCAAAGAGGCACTACGAATGCACCCTTCGGCGCCGATGCTGGTTCGCAAGGCACATAAAAGCTTCACCGTGAAGACGAAACATGGCAAGGAGTACGAGATACCCAAAGGGCACACACTAGCAAGCCCCGTAGTGATCAACAACAATGCGCCACACATTTACAAGGACCCCGAGGTATATGATCCTGACCGGTTTGGTCCTGACAGAGTGGAGGACAAAATCGGTGGAATGTTCTCTTACACGTCTTTTGGTAGTGGTGGAAAGCATGGATGCGTCGGAGAAGCCTATGCGTACATGCAAATCAAAGTGACATGGAGCCATTTGTTGAGGAACTTTGATCTTGAGCTCATGTTTCCTGTCCTCGAGCCAGATTGGAGCAAGTTCGTGCTATATCCTCGAGGAAAAGTATTGGTGAGTTATAAGAGGCGTCGGCTGCATAGCACCTAGCTGATAACTAGTATGCTTTTGTTTGCATTCGTGTGGCATGCATGTATGCACACTTGCCATTTGTGTTTCTTGTGTGTGATTTTCTCGGAGTTCGAATAAATGCTGGCGCGCGTGTGTGTAATATCTTTATATAGTGGTGGTTCCCACAAGTTGTAGAACAAGAAATAAAAAGGGATTACTAAGATAGTAAATATTTATCATATGTGGCATTGTAACTCCTCAATTCCTGCTCTCGATCTGGTCTTCTGGTTGAGATCCGTTCTCGCCTCGTAACTCCTCCCCGTGCACGTGTTCGCCGTCGGCGTGTCCTACATTCAAGAAGATGCAAACACAAACGGAGTCCAGCTCAGAAAATGCAAGCTAGGAACAACCTGCAGATACTTCTGAAACTTGAACTAATAAAAGAAGAAGAATTAGGATTCAGGTTCAGATAGAGAGGGAGAGTGAAAATATGATTTATGGTCTTTGGTTGAAACTAGCAGGATTCTTTAGCTTTAATGGGCGGGCTCGACTTTGATTTGGCAACGTGGGTTTTGCTTGGATTGGGCTCAACGGAAGAGGAAAAGGTAGCTGGGCTATCTGAATGAGGTTTAACACAGAGCTTTCTCCGTCAGAGAGTTCTGTTCAGGAAGAAACAGTGAAGCATGGCTGCTACAAAATTTTGACGATTGCGTCGATGGCTAGACTCGCTGGCACCAACCGATGTACATATAAGGTTCTCTTTTGCTGCGCGGTCGGGTGTGACACGGAGGTATCGGGGTGAGAAGGTCGGCCATGGCAATGGCGGGATCAGGGACTGCCCGTTAATTTGTCTAGAGTAAACTGCATCAGCGGACCTAATTCTTTTCGCGTGCCTTCAGTTTGGTCCCAGTTCTTCCAAAATGCATATCTAGGTACTAAATCTTTCGTAAGTGATTCACGTGAGGTCCTAAATCGGTTTGACCTACGTTAACCGGTGCCACGTCGACATCAGACATGTGGTAGTTGGAAAAAATACATATGGCCCCTTATAAGATGTGAGGTTCTAATTCCTGAGCCCCTAGTTTTTCTCCATCTCCGCTCTTTGCCACCGATGTTCATGGCGCAGGACCACCTCGTGCCGTCCGCTGTGCCCGCGCTCACCGATGTCCTCGCCGCCTACGACCTGGACCAGGAGAGCACGCCCCCTCGGCCCCGAGCAGGAACTCACCGCCATGCGGCGTAAGTGGAGACAAGACATGAGTGTGACGTAAGCGGAGCCGTGACATGCACCTTGCCGCTGCACGTGCAGCAGAGAACGCCAGGTCCGACTCAATGACGCAACCTGCCTAGTTGCCGACATGGGAGCAGCGTGCAACCCGGCAAGGCAGGATCGCGCCACACATTTGTTGGGATCTAGTGTTGCTTGTGTGGGCGCGATGGATGAGGCGGGGTACATGGGTGAGCAAGGGGGCAAAACTCATGGGCTCCATCCTCACGGCAATCGCCTCACCGGAGCTGCGCCTCCACCGTCGGCCTACCGTGCAAAGATAGGAGATTTCAAGATGAAGAAATACAACCTTAGGGGTCTATTCGCAAATATAAAGGGTGGCTGGTACGCCACGTGGGCCTCACTTTTAACGTGGCACCGATCAACATGGGTCAAACCGATTTAGAACCTCGCGTGAATCACTTACAAAAGATTTAAGACCTAGATATGCATTTTAGAAGAATTAGGACCAAACTGAAGACACACGAAAAGAATTAGGACCGCTGATGCAGTTTACTCATTTGTCTACCAGTACTGTACCGCAGGAAGAAGATGATGGATGCCATGGGATGATGGGCCCTAGGAAGGACATTGAAAGGAACAAGGCCTGATGAGTGGAATTGGGCCGGAAGAGAGGTAGAACAAGAAAGGGAAAAAAATAACATTGTATTGCAGTGCGAGCTGAGGACGCGCGCGGCAGCTGATTGTTGGTGACCGTACCTTGCATCCCGTGCTTTGCACTGCTTTTGGCGACCTCCGGATGTTGCTTTGTGCTAAAGTAGTCTGGGAACCAACTATTCTACTCCTTTTATATCGGTTCATAAGTCGTCCCGAAATTCTAATGATTTATTAAAAATCATAAAAAATAATATAAAAAGAACTAAAAGTAATAAAAATTATAACTAGATCCATGGATCACCTAGCGATGACTACTGGCACTGACGCAAGCCGAAGGCATGCCGCCGTGTTAGCCCCTTCATCACTGGAGCCGGGCAAATCTTCACGTAGCAGAGCTTATTGTAATAGACAGACGGAAAGTCGTCGTGCTAAGAACCCAAAGGACCAACGCACTAAACCAGCAACCATCGCCAATAATAACAATCGTAGATCGAAAAAGACTGACCTAAAACCACACCAATCAACACGAAAACCAAACGGATCCATAGAGATCTGTCGGACAAGCGACTTGATGGTGCTCGACATGTTGCACTTCGTTGAAAACCCCAAGAGCAAGGTGTGAATAGCACAACGGCAAGTTTCCCTCAGTAGAGACCGAGGTTATCGAACCAGAAGGATGAAGGAAACGTCATACAGGTGTTGCAAACAACGTGGAGACCTGCACAACACAAACTCAAGACTTTGCCCCAATGAACAATAAGGTTGTCAATCTCACCGGTTGCTGTAACAAAGGATTAACTGTATGGTGTATAAGGTAATAGTGGTTTGCAGCAAGTAAACAAGTAACAGTGGAAGATGTATCAATGGTAAAGATTGGACCGGGGTCCATAGTTCACTAGAGGTGCTCTCTTTAGATAAACAACATGGCATGTAGGGTAAACAAATTACAGCAGGGCAATTGAAAGATCCTATGAGATTCGATTGGTTAATACAACGAGATACATAGACCGTCATCCAACTGCATCTATGACTAGAAGTCCACCTTTAGGTTATCATCCAAACTCTAAGTTGCAAGTAATAGACAACTGCTTTAAGCAAAGTGTGTAAGGTAAATAATCCACTTGTTCCATGAACAAGAGACCGTTATTTTCTCCCTAGTGGCAACAACACATCTACAACCGAAGAGATTTTTGTAACTTCCCTTGTAAACTTGAGGCATGAACCCACTATCGAGCATAAATACCCCCTCTTGGAGTCACTAGCAACTACTTGGCCAAGATAGCTACTAACAACGGAGAGCATGCAAGATCACAAACAACACATACATTATAGAATCAAATAGATAAAACCATTAATCAATCTGACATAGTAATCTTAATATCCATCGGATCCCCGCAAACACAACATGCATGATTATAAATAGATTAGATCTTGATCATGAGAAGAGCTCACAAGATCTATACATGAAAGCACAAGGAGGAGATACAACCATCTAGCTACTACATGGACCTGAGTCGAATGTGTAACTACTCATGCTTCATACCGGAGAAGAAGGCCTCTAGAATGATCTCCCCTCTAACAGGGTGCCGGGAAGAACTTCAGACCCCCCCCGATCTAGGGATGATGGTGGCGGCAGCTACAGATAGTTTCGTGGAGTTTTGATCGGTTGCCTAGGGTTTCTGTATCGGGGCTTCTTATAGGCGAATGTAACACCCCTGTTTTATCTTATCCTTAATTAGTATTTGAGTGTGCATTCATGAGCATCATTCTTTGAATTGTGCATTAAAGAAAAACTCAAGTAAAACCCTCAACCCTAATCTTCCCCCTCTCTTTGAAACTTATTCAAAATAGTTTGAATATTTTGAAAACCCAGAAATATTGAAGCCCAAATGGACTAAAAGGGCTCCATGGTACTTTAAATAATTTACAAACCTCTCTGGTATTTTTTTGAATGATACAAAACATATTTGAAAATACAAAAGAGAAAATAGATAAATAGAAAAAGAAAAGTTTCTGGAAATAATAAAAAAAACAAGCCAGATCATCTCAGGCCGCAGCCCAGGCCGGCCCAACTCCCTCTCTTCTCTCCCTGCCGCTCAGCGTGCATTCCGCAGAGGCCCACCTGGCCCAGGCACAGCCCACCCGGGCCTAGTACCGCTTCACCACCCCTTTTGTCGTCTTCCTCCTCGGGAGGAAGCAGCTGGGTGTTGCCGGCGCCGCCGTCGATCCCCGCCGCCTTCTTACGACCGTCCGAAGAGCTCCGGGGGTGGATAAGGTCGCCAATGACGACGTCGTCTTTGTCCTCATCCACTGCCCCCTCTCTCCTGACCTCTCTCTTCTCTCCCGCGTGCGAGCGTCTGAAACCCTAGCCTCGGGCTCCGCCGCTCGCCGCTGTTTCGCACCGCCCCGAGGCTAGCCGAGCACGCCAGCACCTCCGCCTCGTCCTCCTGGTCCTTCCTAGCCAAGCCATGGAAGCATGCGCGCCCTCAATTGAAGGAATCGAGTTGTTCTTCCTTGCCACCGATGCCTTTCGTCGTCGCCATTACCGCCGCTTTCGAGCTCCCCGTCCTCATTGAGGTTACTCACGCGTCGAGGGTGAGCCTCTGGTCCTCCAGGACCCCTCCGTTTTCCCTCTCTCGCTTCGGTTCGCTCTCGCGTCGTGCGCCGCCGCTCGCCGCCGTCGGGCGCCGTCGCAGCCACTGTTCCGGTGACCTAACCCAAGCAGCGCCGCCACCTTGAGGTCGCCGGCATAGAGCCTCGTCCAACGCACCCCTTCTCGAGGCCCCGCGCACCCTCCTCCGCTGTCTGCCACCGCCGTCTGGCCCATGGGCCGACGTGACTCCTGCGTGGCGTCCACCTGGTGCCTGCGTGGCCCAGACCCCACCTGTCAGCCGTAATGGCTAGCCTCTTCCTCGGTGAGAAACGCCCCAACCCCTATGGTGACGTCATCCTGCTCCTGTGCTAACGCATTAATCAATTAAAAAGGCTTTAATAATTTTAGAAATTATTATAAACTTGTAAAATCAATAACTTATATTTATAAGTCATAAAAATACAAATAATATATCAAATTATTCATAAAAATTAAATCTACCTCTTTAAGCTATAATCATGCATTGTTCAACAACTTTCATGACTAGTTTAATTAGAAGAACTTAATAACCCCTCTCAGCATATACATCCGGAGTTTCCCCGAGTTAGGGTTTTCACCCCTCGGAACCCCGATTAAATTGTCAAGCACGCCTTAGGGTTACAGTTCAATGAAATTTAACTTGTCATATCATCATCCCTGCTTGAGCATTGCATCGATGCCATGTGTTGATTGTTTCCCTCTCTTTCCGGTGTTTGGTTCTTTCCGGTAGAATACGATATCGAGATCGAGATCGAAGACCGAGGACAACACCCTCGAAGATTGAAGATCGAAGAACAATACTTGACCAACTATAATCAAGTCAAGTACAAGGCTCCTGAAGATCTGTTTATCTGTTATCAACTGGCAAAGGCAAGCATAGCCCCACCATGATATAATCCTATGATTTCGAAAGCATTTCAATTCCTGCCATGATGCATACGATTCTACTATGGTATTTTATCGATATATAAAGTATCCTATCTATTGCATTACTCCCTTTGAGATTATATTACCTGATCCACTGCTCCTAGCATAACTAGGTTTGGATTGTGTGCATTGCTAGAGTTTTTATATGTGTCTTGCTTAGCCATGCATAGCTGTCAGTACTGGTTCATCCAGATGATGTATCAGATGCAGAGAATCTATTATGATAGGAGAACATGATGAGATGATATCAGAGGTGATATGAGATTAAACATGCTAAGGCTTGTATGGGAGGCCACAGTGGGATGTGGTTTTTGTAGTCCCATGCTCGCCACCATTAGGATCCTAGTTCTTGCCTCTTAAACCAAGACGAGCGTACAACCACACGGGGCTATGGGAACCCCTTGATTGACTAACTTGCCTAGTAGATTACATGAGTCACATAGCTCGGGAGTTCCATTCGACATGCATTATGGATCTTCTCGAAGGCGGTGAAGAAGGTGTATTCATAACAGGTAGGTAAGCGTGGCTGGGGTTGCTTGGGGTAGATAGCGCACCTGGTAAACCAATCTCGCCTCACATATTTAAGTACCGGCTTTGGGATTTGACTCGTTACGGCGGAACCATACTTATTGCGTGACTCATGGTCTCGGCGAAAGCAAGGTAAATGTCGTGTCTAACCACCCTCTGCCGGCCTTCCAAGGAAGAGGGCTAATCAGTGTGGCATTAAGAGAAGGTTAGTACGTGTGGGTAAAGTTGTACACCCGTGCAAGGTAATAATCTTTTCGAAAATCCGTGTCCACGGTTATGGACGACTTGGGACCGAACGTGATGATCATAGAGAACATGAACCTAATCGTAAAACTTGGTAGATCAACGTGTGTTTAAGGATGCTTGCTCATGGGTACGAGGGGGTGATCCTAGTTAGGGTTCAGTTGATGATTTGGTGGATATCAAAAGATGATGATCAATATTTCGGAGATGTCGCTCTCTTATCCCCTTTTAAAACACTCTGATTAGACGAGATTCTTCTCCCTCTTGTTTTATAAACAAAGATAGCTTTATGCAAAACAACTCCACCAACCAGAAGTCTTGCGGAGTACACCCTGTACTCACCCTTGCTTTGTTGATACTTTTGGGAGAGTAAGGGTTCCTTGAAGATCAGTTTGTTACTACATCGACATTGACGAGTAGCTTGGGGTTCCCGGCCGGCAGCCTGGAGTCTATGGGTTGGGACGTCATCGTTATGCTTCAGGCCTCTTAGGCCATTTGTTAAGTTTGATATACTTAATAGCATAATTTGCCTTCCGTTATTTGATGTTTGTGGTCAGTGACCTCTGCTTGTAATAATTTGGTTCTCTGCTCAGTTATGAGCTTGGTGTAATAAATTTTGTGTCGTAGGGTCATTGTTGTATTATCGATTCTTCACTGGATATTCTCGAGCTCAGGGTTAAGCTTATGTCAGACGGAGGTCCGAGATTTGTTTAGCCCTGATACCGGGGGGTGTCACAGGTATTGGTATCAGAGCAGCACCGCCTGTAGGAAAACCTTGCTATTGGTCGATGTTGAGTCTAGTGTTTGTGAAAACTATTTTAAAAGATGGAAAGTATTTGCGAAAACTCTAGTATGCTTCGTTTTCTCCTTATCCAGTTTCGCTCTAACTCTGGGTTATCTTATCTGGTGTTGACTTGGAAAAGTTTTGATATCTATTCTTGTCTTTCAAAGCTTAGGTGCCTTCTGGGCATGTCATTTTTAAGCCAGTTGACCTAGTGTTGAGTTCTCTAGAGTTGTGTGTGTTGTGAATTCCTTGTTCCCTTTGCTCTTATTCGTTTGAGAGATTCCTTTCCATCATGATCTCTCTATGTTATGGATCCACAATATTAAATTGTTGGTTCCATAGTGTTCTATTCTAGGCTTCGAGGATTCCTTTCGCCTCGTGTGCCTCCTTTTATTTTGTTTGGGTACTTCAGAAGTCGTTTCTTCTCTTGGAAGCTACCTCATGATAACTATCTTGAAGTGTACACTATGTCACTCAAGTAGTAGTTACTCCTTTCTTTGGGTTTTAACCCTTGGACTTGAACCTAAGATCCCTGATTGTGTTGGATTCTGGTGTTGTGAATCTTGTACATGAAGCTGACCTTTAACCCAAGATCTATTCCTTTGACCCCTATTGCTAATGTTCACACGTTACCTTAGGATGGCTGGTACTACAGTTCTAGCCTTCAAGCTTGTGGTCTTTGTCGCGGTTGAATTGTGAAAACTAAGGACTTCCCCTACCACTAGCTATGGCAGATGTTCTTTAATGGAACCAAATAGATCACGACAAGAGTACTCCTCGTGAGTATCGCATCTATACTCTTGACTCTTCCACACCTTTCCCTTCTCTGCATTGGTTTTTGGAAGATTGTTAATCTATGCATCCACATCTCGGGATTCTATCCTGAGCATGTTCTTTTTTCCTTTGCTCTTTCCTGACCTTTGTCTACCAGTTGGTAGCCAAGTAGTAAATGTGCATTGGTGTCTTCTGATACAAGATACTCTTGTGGTCTGTCATGACAAACCATTTCGGGATGTCAGGAGAAACAAACTCCAGCACCTTGTCATATCTAGGACCAGGTCAAAGTGTTGTAATCCGCAGATCTAGAGGCAATGATTAGCTTCTACCTGTTCTACCTCAATGTATCACACTCTTTTATACTAAGAGGTTGTGCCGAGTTCCATAACCCTCTTAATGAAGTGATGCTCTTACACATAATTACCCACCCTTCCTCCGAGCTTTCTTCTTTGTGAATGTTGCGTGTGTGTAATAATATGGCCATCTGAGATTCTTAGCAATTATTATTGTTTTGAACTCTAAGGACATTTGAGTCATTCTTAGCGTGATTGGTTAACCCTATCACTAAGCGAAGAATGATTGTGCTACCAAGTTTGTTATTCTGGTACATCTCTTCTGTCAAAGAGTTAGGCTTGTACCGAAGCTCTGAGACTATGTCTTCTTGCCTTACCAAGAAAGTTCCCTCTCGAACTAAGTGACATATCGGTGGTTCGTGATATTCTAGATGTCTTTCTAGAAGTATTGCCTTGTTGCCACATGACCGTGTTGTCAAGTTCTTGAGCAAGAAAGTTCTCCGAACTGCTCTTTTCTCCAAGGATCCGTACCGGATACCCCTGAACTAGTTGGTCGAGCTTAAACAACAACTTGGAGAGTTGTAAGACAAAAATTTATCTGACTTTGTTCCTTCTTAAAGGGATGTCTAGTTTTGTTCGTGTTGAAGAAAGATAGTATCTCCTTTATGGATATGTTGTCGCCCCCCACCTTTGATTTTATTTGGGTTATCGTTAAATCAAACTCAGTTCCAAGGACTATCTTGATGGTATTTCTACTCGTGATGTTTCACTTGAGTACATCTTCGTGTCCTTTGATCTGACCAGTATTCTTGCCTTGTTCATGCAACATATGAGTCTATCTTCTTGGAGTGTCTCGATAAGTTTGTTGTTGAGCCCATCAATGACATCCTTATCTACTCCATGCTAGATAAGATTCATACAGAACATTCAACATTAATGTTGGAAAGTTTCGAGAACCATCTTCGGATCATTTCGAAGTATGAGTTCTGGATGTTAGAAGAAACCTTCTCTGGTTCACGTGTAGTTGTTGAAAGATGTCGTCGTGGATTCAAGAAGAGTTACCTCTCTCTCCTTAAGGACATATGTGTGTTTTATTGTTAGTACTTTATGTGTATGCAGTTGTCTTTCGACAAGTTGCTAATACGTGGGTCTAGCAATCTATCTCAGTATTTTGGAGTTTTACACTATAGTCCATATCTTGAGAATCTAGTAACTTTACCTTTGCGGTAAATGTTGCAAACTATCTATTCAGATATGCTGAGTCTGAAGTATCGTCCCACCTAACCAAAGCTGAATCTCAAGCAACAATGATGGTTGGTTATCCCCAAGGTTTTGACATAGATCTCTTTGTAAATCTGGCAAGTTTGATGTAATGGTTGACACACTTAGCCGGAAAGACCTTTTGTCGTGTTCTCTTGATTCATCAATATCAACTACTCTTCATGAGGCCTCTTCTATATTTTATCATAGGAGTTGTGCTTATGGTTTCCTTTTGTATCCGAAGTCCGACCTTTAATTGATGCCTGGTGTCTCGAACATCAAGGAGAAAATTTAAAGTAGTGTTGCTAAATGTCTCTCGGTCGATCCTCCAGACCCTCTTATGTTGGCAAGCACTTTGTTGTGCCAAGTAATTGAAGTCTGAGAATGAAGTTTCTTTCTTCTCATGTCATCAGGAATCTTCTTAAACTATTCACCTTAGTGGTGTACAGTAATATCATGATCTTTGGCAAAGATTTTGGTATACCTAGATGAATAAAGAGTTTCCTTTGTTTTCTCAACCATGTTCTAAGAGCGACTATGATTTTGGTAATAAGAAGTTTCCCTTGTTACATGTTCTTTGTGATTCTTATGAGTCCTCTCCAACAAAACACCTTTATTTCTTGGCCTTCAGTTGAATGAAAAAGTGACCCTTCTGTGTCAAAAGTAGTTCAACAAGTTGGTTTTGTTGATCCATTTCTCTGCAACCTGAAATCTCTATTTAAGTTATTTAGTAGAGGTTCATTTATCGAAGTATGTGGTCATGTTCTTTTTGTTGGAATCTTCCTCTTCAGAAGCTTAAACTCTTCTGTAAGTTCCATGGTCTCAATCCTTATGAAGACCAGCTATCTAACAACTTGAAACCTTGTCTTCTTATTTCCTCCGCTACTTTGACGTGTTTCATGTTCGTCATCTCAGAGTTGTTTCTGAACACTCTCAATGTGTTGTTTAGTGTGTCTCCCTCTTATCTTTAGAGTGACCCTATTTCTTTCTCCCTCTGTCTCTCTTCCTACCTTTGGAATCTCGGGTCGAGATTCTCGTAAGGGGGATAGAGCTGTAACACCCCTATTTTAGCTTATCCTTAATTAGGGTTTGATTGTGCATTCATGAGCATCGTTCTTTAAATTGTGCATTAAAGAAAAACTCAAGTAAAACCCTAAACCCTAATCCTCCCCCTCTCTTTGAAACTTATTCAAAATAGTTTGAATATTTTGAAAACCTAGAAATATTGAAGCCCAAATGGACTAAAAGGGCTCCATGGTACTTTAAATAATTTACAAACCTCTCTGGTATTTTTTCGAATGATACAAAACATATTTGAAAATACAAAAGAGAAAATAGCTAAATAGAAAAAGAAAAGTTTCTGGAAATAATAAAAAACCAAGCCAGACCATCTCAGGCCGCAGCCCAGGCCGGCCCAACTCCCTC
The DNA here is from genome assembly GCA_030063025.1 of Avena longiglumis. Taxonomy (NCBI): domain Eukaryota; kingdom Viridiplantae; phylum Streptophyta; class Magnoliopsida; order Poales; family Poaceae; genus Avena; species Avena longiglumis. The sequence goes on from CP125974.1 coordinate 99,436,648, forward strand.
TCTTCTCTCCCTGCCGCTCAGCGTGCATTCCGCAGAGGCCCACCTGGCGCCCACCCGGGCCCAGTACCGCTTCGCCACCCCTTTCATCGTCTTACTCCTTGGGAGGAAGCAGCTGGGTGTCGCAGGCACCGCCGTCGATCCCCGCGCCTTCTCTGGGCCGTCCGTCGAGCTCCGGGGGTGGATAAGGTCGCCACGACGACGTTGTCTTCGTCCTCATCCACTTCCCCTCTCTCTCCTGACCTCTCTCTTCTCTCCCGCGTGCGAGCGTCTGAAACCCTAGCCTCGGGCTCCGCCGCTCGCCGCTGTTCCGCACTGCCTCGAGGCCAGCCGAGCACGCCAGCACCTCTGCCTCATCCTCCTGGTCCTTCCTAGCCAAGCCATGGAAGCACGTGCGCCCTCAATTGAAAGAATCGAGCCGTTCTTCCTCGCCACCAACGCCTTTCGCCGTTGCCATTACCTCCGCTTCCGAGCTCCCCCGTCCTCGCCGAGGTTACTCACGCGTCGAGGGTGAGCCTCCGTCCTCCAGACCCTCCGCTTTTCCCTCCCGCTCGTTTGCTCTCGCGTGTGCGCCGCTGCCATTGCCGGGCGCCGTCGCAGCCACTGTTCCGACGACCTAACCCAAGCGGCGCCGCCACCTTGAGATCGCCCGCGTAGAGCCGCGTCCAACGCACCCCTTCTCGAGGCCCCGCGCCCTCGCCATTGCCTGCCTCAGGTCGGCTGGTTCATGAGCCGACGTGGCTCCTGCGTGGCGTCCACCTGGTGCCTGCGTGGCCCATACCCCACCTGTCAGCCGTAGTGGCTAGCCTCTGCCTCGGTGAGAAACACCCAAACCCCTCTGGTGACGTCAGCCTACTCCTGTGCTGACGCAGTAATCAATTAAAAAGGCTTTAATAATTTCAGAAATTATTATAAACTTGTAAAATCAATAACTTATTATTTATAAGTCAGAAAAATACAAATAATATATTAAATTATTCAGAAAAATGAAACCTTCCTATTTAAGCTATAAGCATGCATTGTTCAACAACTTCCATGACAAGTTTAATTAGAAGAACTTAATAACCCCTCCCATATACATCCGGAGTTTCCCCGAGTTAGGGTTTTCACCCCTCGGAACCCCGATTAAATTGTCAAGCATGCCTTAGGGTTACATTTCAATGCAACTTAATTTGTCATATCATCATCCCTGCTTGAGCACTGCATCGATGCCATGTGTTGATTGTTTCCCTCTCTTTCCGGTGTTTGGTTCTTTCCGGTAGAATACGATATCGAGATCTAGATCGAAGACCGAGGACAACACCCTCGAAGATCAAAGAACAATACTTGACCAACTATAATCAAGTCAAGTACAAGGCTCCCGAAGATTTGTTTATCTGTTATCAAATAGCAAAGGCAAGCATAGCCCCACCATGATATAATCCTATGATTTTGAAAGCATTTCAATTCCTGCCATGATGCATACCATTCTACTATGGTCTTTTATCCATAGATAAAGTATCCTATCTATTGCATTACTCCCTTTGAGCTTATATTACCTGATCCACTTCTCCTAGCATAACTAGGTTTGGCTTGTGTGCATTGCAAGAGTTTTTTTATGTGTCTTGCTTAGCCATGCATAGATGTCAGTACTAGTTCATCCAGATGATGTATCAGATGCAGAGAATCTATTATGACAGGAGAACATGATGAGATGATATCAGAGGTGATATGAGATTAAACATGCTAAGGCTTGTATGGGAGGCCACAGTGGGATGTGGTTTTTGTAGTCCCATGCTCGCCACCATTAGGATCCTAGTTCTTGCCTCTTGAACCAAGACGAGCGTACAACCACACGGGGTTATGGGAACCCCTCGATTGACTAACTTGCCTAGTAGATTCCATGAGTCACATAGTTCGGGCGTTCCATTCGACATGCATTCTGGATCTTCTCGAAGGCGGTGAAGAAGGTGTATTCATAACAGGTAGGTAAGGGTGGCTGGGGTTGCTTGGGGTAGATAGCGCCCCTGGTAAACCAATCTCGCCTCACATCTTTAAGTACCGGCTTTGGGATTTGACTCGTTACGACGGAACAATACTTATTGCGTGACTCATGGTCTCAGCGAAAGCAAGGTAAAGGCCGTGTCTAACCACCCTCTGCCGGCCTTCCAAGGAAGAGGGCTAATCAGTGTGGCATTAAGAGAAGGTTAGTACGTGTGGGTAAAGTTGTACACCCGTGCAAGGTAATAATCTTTTCGAAAAGCCGTGTCCATGGTTATGGACGACTTGGGACCGAACGTGATGATCATAGAGAACATGAACCTAATCGTAAAACTTGGTAGATCAACGTGTGTTTAAGGATGCTTGCTCATGGGTACGAGGGGGTGATCCTAGTTAGGGTTCAGTTGATGATTTGGTGGATATCAAAAGATGATGATCAATATTTCGGAGATGTCGCTCTCTTATCCCCTTTTAAAACACTCTGATTAGACGAGATTCTTCTCCCTCTTGTTTTATAAACAAAGATGGCTTTATGCAAAACAACTCCACCAGCCAGAAGTCTTGCGGAGTAAATCTTGTACTCACCCTTGCTTTGTTGATACTTTTGGCAGAGTAAGTATTCCCTGAAGATCAGTTTGGTACTACATCGACATCGACGAGTAGCTTGGGGTTCCCGGCCGGCAGTCTGGAATCTATGGGCTGGGACGTCATCGTTATGCTTCAGGCCTCTTAGGCCATTTGTTAAGTTTGCTATACTTAATAGCATAATTTGCCTTCCGTTGTTTGATGTTTGTGGTCAGTGACCTCTGCTTGTAATAATTTGGTTCTCTGCCCAGTTATGAGCTTGGTGTAATAAATTTTGTGTCGTAGGGTCACTGTTGTGTTATCGACTCTTCACTGGATATTCCCGAGCTCAGGGTTAAGCTTATGTCAGACGGAGGTCTGGGATTTGTTTAGCCCTAATCCCAGGGGTGTCACAACGAAGAGGCCAGGCTGGGACGGGACCAGGGGGCCCACACCCTGCCTAGGCGCGAGCCCACCCCTGGCCGCGCTTAGTGGGGTGTGGCGGCCCTGGCTCGCCCCTCCGTCTCTCCTCTGGACTTCGTGGACCCCATGGAAAGAAATTGACTTTGGCTTTTGTCCCGTCCAATTCTGAGAATATTGATTTTCTGCCTTTCTGGAACCAAAAACAGAAGAAAACAGGGAACTGTCACTATGGCAACTTGTTAATAGGTTAGTTTCAGAAAAGATATAAAAACACCTCAAAGTGTAGTCAAAACAAAGCAAAGTAAATACTAAACAAGCATGGAACATCAAAAATTATAGATACGTTTCTGACGTATCAAGCATCCCCAAGCTTAACTCCTCCTCGTCCTCGAGTAGGTAAGTGATAAAAAGAATAGTTTTTGAGGTGACATGCACTATCAAAACCAAGATCAAACCATTTGCAAGCATTGAAAGTTGGGATCAAAGAACTCTAAATATGTGCATGAAAGATGGAGTTCTAACAACAAGACAAAGTAACTATGCATGCATCATGAAAGACTACAAAGATCATGAATAACATACATTGAAAAACATTTGTTTGTTTCACATACAGAAAACATGGCATAGTGGCAATCAGCTTGTCCCTCATAGAGTAGCAAATAGATGCATAGGACACCTTCAAAGTTCACAAGGGTGACTAGAAACAAATAGCACAAGAACAAGTAATATCACAATATGAATCAATCAATAATCTTTGGGACACTACACATAGAACTAAGAACGACAACTATGCTCTCTTAATGGTGCCTAAAGGTAGAAGGTGGAGACTCAATAGTAGTGGAAGAAAGGCTTTTTTTGTAAAGGAAGCAGGGATTTCAAGTTTCAAAAAGATCTTCCAAAAATTATGATACTTTTTAGCTTTCAGCTCTCATTGCCCCTATCATAAGCATCTTGCAGTGATTAAGGTTAAAGTGAACAAACTATGGAGTATATGCTTGATAAAGTATAAGTTGGCAATCTCAAGTCCCTTGAATTTGAGGGCCACAACTCATGCTACTCAACTTCAGTCACCTGTAAGTTCTTGTCATTGTAAGTATTTGCATATCATAGAGAACCGCCAACAGTGTACCCCTTGCACATGGTACAGGAGCTAACCGATAACCAAAATGACAAGGCAAGCAGACAATGAGCATCTCAGCGATCTTTTTATTTACTATATGCATAGCTTTTTATTGAGGATGCTTCATAGATAGCTCACTATGGTGATGCTGCAAGTTTCCACCATGATTAGGCATGGCTTAGGCTAGCGGCCCAGGCGTTTCTCTAACACAAAATACAAACTCCATGGACTTACAAGTTATCTTTTTATTTCACCGGTGACATCCATAGACAAAAGAGCACGATATCAACGGAGTACAAAGTACAAGTGCAATGTTGAAAACGTTCCCCGTGACAGCACGGTTCTGCTAATTCCAACGTATAAGTGCAAGCATATACAACACAGCCGATACAATGGTTCAAGTTTATTAGGGGCAAAGAATATAAAGTGTGCCATCAAGTTTGTGAGGGCTTTAATCACTAAGTGTTCACATAACAAAATAGTTTTTAATTGGAAGATAACTGAAAACAAGAATATACTTGGAATGGTGTAACACACCATGCATAGGAGTTTATAGTGGACACTTTGGAATAACTTGGTTTCTTGGGAGTTGGAAGCATGAGTAGAGCTTACTCATACAAGTGGAGGCTAGCAAAAGACTAGGAGCAACCAACTAAGAGAGCAATAGTGGCCATAATCATGCAGAGCGACAAAACATTACTAATCAAAGCATAAAGTGGGACTACAAGTCAAGGACTAAATGATCATAGAGTCTAAGGTGTGTTGTCATAGTCATAACATGGTGTGAACATGTGCCAAGTCAACCCAAACAAAGCATCAAAGGAGAATACCACTATACTATGCTTTTGCATGCTAAAACAACGCATAATTTCTTCAAGGCACACTAAGCAATCCCAATTGTTGGAACAAGACATGCTACAGCAATAATCACTATGCATAAGGTTAAAACAACACCTAGCATGTCATGCTAAAGTCTAAGTCACAGTCAATGCAAGCTCCTCTTGCACTTTCAAGAAGGAACTTCCTACTCTTGTCCAACACCGAGCAACTTATTTGCAATAACATAGCGAGAACGGGGGTCCAAACTACTTTATTCAAGAAAACTAAACAACCTAAGCAAATAAAACTAAAACTAAGACGCTCCAAGGACAACACAACTGTGCATAAAACAATAAAAACGAAGTGTCTAGAGAGACCTGAGCTTTTTATTGATGAAGAAGGGGATGCCTTGGGCATCCCCAAGCTTTGACGCTTGTACCTCTTGGATATTTCTTGGGGTTACAACATGGTGTCATCCCCAAGCTTGAGATTTTGTCCATTCTTCATCTCATTACATCATTCTCTCTCTACACCTGAATTGTTTTCCTTCATACAAAACTTCACACAATCTTCATTAGCAACATTAGTTTATTCAAAAGATATTAGACCACTGGAAAATCTTTGGAACAGCAAAACTTTTCATTAAAAACACAAGATACTTTAGTAACTCCTTAAAAAGCACAATTCCCCAAAAGAGAACTCAAAAAGGAATCAATAAGAAGCAAATGCAAATAATGGCAGAAATCTGTCAAAACAGACCAACAGGTAGAAACCAATTTTTTCGAAAATCTTCTGTTGCTCAAATCAAAAAGTGTTGAACTAAAGAAAGTTATCTAATATAATGGGGGATTTATTCATAAATTATCAGCTCAATCTGAGTTACAGAGACTCCTCACAATTTTTTATGGTGGAGGATAAAAATCTGTTTCGGGACAGCAACTCCCCAAATCTTACTTCCCTCTCATTAGAGGTCATTCTTGGCACAAAAAGCAAACAAAAAGGATATGGAGAGGTCATTACTGAAGTAATAACTTCAAAGACTCAAGGAAACTCATGGATTATCTCCCAACAAGTACTTTTCTTTAACGCCTTTAAGTTAGGCATGATAATTTGAGAAGATGCTCACATAAGAAATATGAACTGAAGTAAAAGAGAGCATCAAAAAGCAAATTCAAAACACATTTAAGTATAACCCACTTCCTATGCATAGGAATCTTTTAAATAAAAAAGTCATGAAATCACAAAGCAACAAGGATAGGAAGGGAAAACAAGTGCAACTTCAAGATTTTCAACATAAAGAGGGGAAACTTAATATTGTTGAGATACATAAGACCATGTTTCCCTCTCTCATAATAACTTTCAGTAGAATCATGAATAAAATCAACCATATAACTATCACATAAATCATGCTTTTCATGATCTACAAACACATAATTTTTATCAAGCTCAAAATTAGTGGGATTAAAACCTTCAAACCCACTTTTAGCAATTTTATAATAAGGTAACTGATCATTCAACATAGGACCATCATCTAGAGGTTTATCATAAACATTTTCTAAGCAAAACTCCTTAGTACCATGCATTTTGAAGTTAGGCATAAATATAGGATTATCATAGATCTCCATGAGCATAACTATCATTACAAGTTTTACCCATAGCAGATATTTCAAAGGAATCCACAGGAACATAACATTCATCCTCCATTGGTAAGCATGGGGGACAATCAAATAATGTAAGAGGTAAAGAGTTACTCTCATTAGAAGGTAGACATGGGTAGATCCATTCTTCCTCATCTTGACCATCACTATCCTCCTCTTTTTCATCTAATGAGCTTCCAGTTTCAGCAATTTATTCTTCCATAGGCTCCTGCAAGGCATTAGTCTCTTCCATTTGTGGAAAGCACCTATTAAAATATTCAAGAATATAGCCATTTTCTTCCTTGTAATTATCAAAGTATAATTTAAGTATCTCATAAACCTCATATTCATAAGGTGCATCGTTAGTATTTTCAAGAAATCTGGCAAGTTCAAATGCACCCTTGAAAGAAATAAATTCTTCAATTCGTTCCACATCATAAATTCATAATTTCCTTTAACATAAGAAGATATGGTAACATTATCATTATACTCACATTGAAAAGCAGGTGTTTATACCTCCTACAACAACAAGATTTATCAAAGCAATAAGTAACATTATAAGTAGAGCACACCTCTCTAGCAATAGTATTTAGTTTATCAATTTGATCCCATAAGTGTTTCCCTTTTTGTGACAAATGGTTCTCCTTATAATAATACTTTTCTTCTTCCGTAACCCACCTTGCCAATAAGAACTAGTTTCAAAGAAACCATCCAATGATAGAAAGCATCACAAAGGAAGCCAATAACAGACCAGCAACTAGAGTAGGAACTAATTTTTGTGTGTTTTTGATAAGAGAAAGCAAACCAAACTAAACTAATTTTTTGGGTTTTTTGAAAAGAGGCAAACGAAACCAAGCAAAATAAACTAAGCAAACTAAAAACAAAGTAAAGAGAAAGGAAGTGGAGGACTCCCCTTGTGAAGACGTCCTTAGCCTCCCCGGCAACGACACCAGAAAGTCTTGATGGTGCTCGACATGGTGCACTTCGTTGGAAACCCCAAGAGCAAGGTGTGAAGAGCACAACAGGAAGTTTACCTCAGTAGAGACTGAGGTTATCGAACCAGAAGGAGGAATGAAATGTCACACAGGTGTTGCAAACAACATGGAGACATGCACAACACAAACTCAAGACTTTGTCCCAACGAATCAGTGAGGTTATCAAGCTCACTGGTTTTCTATAACAAAGGATTAAACGTATGGTGTGGAAGGTAATGGTTTACAGCAATAAACAAGTAATAGTGGAATTTGTATCAATGGTAAAGATTGGACCGGGGTCCATAGTTCACTAGAGGTGCTCTCCTTAGATACACAACATGGCATGAAGGGTAAACAAATTACAGCAGGGCAATTGACAGGAACTGAGCAATGCATAACAATGCAATACTTGTCAGAAAGATCCTATGAGATTCGATTGGGCAATACAACAAGATACATAGACCGCCATCCAACTGCATCTATGACTAGAAGTCCACCTTCAGTTTATCATCCGAACCATCCAGTATTAAGTTGCAAGCAACAGACAACTGCTTAAGCAAAGTGTGTAAGGTAAACAATCCACTTGTTATATGAACAAGGGACCGTTGTTTTCTCCCTAGTAGCAACAACACATATACAACCGAAGATATTTCTGTCACTTCCCTTGGAAACTAGAGGCATGAACCCACTATCGAGCATAAATACTCCCTCTTGGAGTCACTAGCAACTACTCGGCCAAAATATCTACTAACAACGGAGAGCATGCAAGATCACAAACAACACAGACATGATAGAATCATAAAGAAAAAAAATTAACCAAACTGACATAATAATCTCAATATCCATCGGATCCCCGCAAAAAAAACATGCATGATTACAAATAGATTAGATCTTGATCATGAATGGAGCTCACAAGATCTATACATGAAAGAACAAGGAGGAGATACAACCATCTAGCTACTACATGGACCCATAGTCCAAGGTGGAACTACTCACGCATCATACCGGAGAAGCAGGCCTCCGGGATGATCTCCCCTCCGGGAGGGTGCCGGGAAGAACTTCAGATCCCCCCGATCTAGGGATGATGGTGGCGGCGGCTACAGACGGTTTCGTCGAGTTTTGATCGGGTGCCTAGGGTTTCTGCATCGGGGGCTTCTTATAGGAGAAGAGGCGAGGCTGGGAGGCGACCAGGGGGCCCACACCCTTCCTAGGCGCGGGCACACCCCTGGCCGCGCCTAGGGGGTGTGGCGGCCCTGGCTCTCCCCTTCGTCTCTCCTCTGGTCTTCGTGTTCCCCACGGAAAGAAATTGAATTTGGCTTTTGTCCTATCCAATTCCGAGAATATTGATTTTCTGCCTTTCTGTAACCAAAAACAGAAGAAAATAGGCAAATGGCACTGTGGCAACTTGTTCCAGAAAAGATATAAAAACACCTCAAAGTGTATGATGTGTGAACCCAGTGTTGACGTGGGACACTTTGTTGGAACCCCAAGAGCAAGGTGTGATGAGCACATCAGCAAGTTTCCCTCAGTAGAGACCGAGGTTATCGAACCTGAAGGAGGAAGGAAACGTCCCAAAGGTGTTGCAAGAAACATGGAAACCCGCACAACACAAACTCAAGACTTCGTCCCAACGAATTAGTGAGGTTGTCAAACTCACCGGATTGCTGTAACAAAGGATTAAGCGTATGGTATGGAAGGTAATGGTTTGCAGCAAGTAAACAAGTAACAGTGGAAGATGTATCAATGGTAAAGATTGGACTGGGGTCCATAGTTCACTAGAGGTGCTCTCCTTAGATAAACAACATGGCATGAAGGGTAAACAAATTACAGCTGGGCAATTGACAGGAACTGATCAAGGCATAACAATGCAATTACTAGTCATAAAGATCCTATGAGATTCGATTGGGCAATACAACAAGATACATAGACCGCCATCCAACTGCATCTATGACTAGAAGTCCACCTTCAGGTTATCATCCGAACCCCCTCCAGTATTAAGTTGCAAGCAATGCATAACCGCTTTAAGCAAAGTGTGAAAGGTAAACAGTCCACATGTTCCATGAACAAGAGACCGTTGTTTTCTCCCTAGTGGCAACAACACATCTACAACCGAAGAGATTATTGTCACTTCCCTTGGAAACTAGAGTCATGACCCCACTATCGAGCATAAATACCCCCTCTTGGAGTCACTAGCAACTACTTGGCCAAGATAGCTACTAACAACGGAGAGCATGCAAGATTACAAACAAAACATACATGATAGAATCATAAAGACAAAACCATTAATCAAACCAACATAATAATCTCAATATCCATCGGATCCCCACAAACACAACATGCATGATTACAAATAGATTAGATCTTGATCATGAACGGAGCTCACAAGATCTATACATGAAAGCACAAAGGAGGAGATACAACCATCTAGCTACTACGTGGACCCGTAGTCCAAGGTGGAACTACTCACGCATCATACCGGAGAGAAGGCCTCCGGGATGATCTCCCCTCCTATAGGGTGCCAGGAAGAACTTTATATCCCCCCTAGATATAGGGACGACGGTGGTGGCGGCTACAGACGGTTTCGTGGAGATTTGATTGGGTGCTTAGGGTTTCTGTATCGGGGGCTTCTTATAGGCGAAGGGGGAGGCCGAGGAGGCGACCAGGGGGGTCAAACCCTGGGGGCTTTGGCCGCCTAGACTTGTCTCTCCGTCTCCCCTCTGGACTTCTTGTTCCCCACGGAAATTTATTGACTTTGACGTTTGTCCCGTCCAATTCCGAGAATATTTCTTTACTAGCTTTTCTGAAACAAAAAACAGCAGAAAACAGGCAACTAGCACTGTGGCAACTTGTTAATAGGTTAGTACCAGAAAACATGTAAAAAGCACCTCAAAGTGTGGACAAAGTAAAGCAAAGTAGATACTAACAAGCATGGAACATCAAAAATTATAGATACGTTTCCGACGTATCAAGCATCCCCAAGCTTAACTCCTGCTCGTCCTTGAGTAGGTAAGTGCTAAAAAGAATAATTTTTGAGGTGACATGCACCCTCACAATAAAAGATCCAACCATTTGCAAGCATTTAAAGCTCAAAGAACTCTAAATATGTGCATGAAAGATTGGAGTTCTAACAATAGGACATAGTAACTATGCATGCAACATGAAAGGCTACAAACAAAGATCATGAATAACATGCAATGAAAAACGTTTGTTTGTTTCACATACAGAAAACATAGCATAGTGGCAATCAGCTTGTCCCTCATAGAGTAGCAATATAGATGCATAGGACACCTTCAAAGTTCACAAGGGTGACTAGAAACAGATAGCACAAGAAAAAGTAATATCACAATATGCATCAATAAATAAACTTTGGAACACTGCACACAGGATGACAACTATGCTCTCTTAATCGTGCCTAAATGTAGAAGGTGGAGACTCAATGGTGGTGGAAGAAAGGACTTTTTGTAAAGGAAGCAGGTATTTCAAGTTTCAAAAAGAGCTTCCAAAAATTATGGTACTTGTTAGCTTTCAGCCCTCATTGCCCCTATCATAAGCATCTTATAGTGATTAAGGTTAAAGTGAACAAACTAGGGAGTATATGCTTGACGAAGTATAAGCTGGCAATCTCAAGTCCCTTGAATATGAGGGCCAAACCTCATGCTACTCAACTTCAGGCCCAGGCAAGTTCTTGTCATTGTAAGTATTTGCATATCATTAAGAACCGCCAACGGGGTACCCCTTGCACATGGTACAGGAGCTTTCCCATAACCAAAATGACAAGGCAAGCAGACAATGAGCATCTCAGCAATCTTTTTATTTACCATATGCATAGCTTTTTATTGAGGATGCTTCATAGATAGCTCACTATGGTGATGCTGCAAGTTTCCACCATGATTAGGCATGGCTTAGGCTAGCGGCCCAGGCGTTTCTCTAACACAGAATACAAACTCCATGGACTTACAAGTTCCCTCTTTATTTCACACCGGTGACATCCATAGACAAAAGAGCATGATATCAACTGAGTGCAAAGTACAAGTGCAATGTTGAAACGTTCCCCGTGACATCACACTTCTGCTAATTCCAACGCATAAGTGCAAGCATATACAACATAGTGCCACAATGGTTCAAGTTTATTAGGGGCTAAGAATATAAAGTGTGCAATCAAGTTTGTGAGGGCTTTAATCACTAAGTTTTCACATAACAAAATAGCTTTTAATTGGAAGATAGCTGAAAACAAGAATATACTTGGAATGGTGTAACAAACCTTGCATAGGAGTTTATAGTGGACACTTTGGAATAACTTGGTTTCTTGGGAGTTGTAAGCATGAGTAGAGCTTACTCATACAAGTGGAGGATAGCAAAAGACTGGGAGCAACCAACTAATGGCCATAATCATGCAGAGCAACAAAGCATTACTAATCAAAGCATAGAGTGGTACTATAAGTCAAGTACTAAATGATCATAGAGGCTATGGTGACTTTTCATAGTCATAACATGGTGTGATCATGTGCCAAGTCAACCCAAACAAAGCATCAAAGGAGAATACCACAATACTATGCTTTTGCATGCTAAGACAACGCATAATTTATTCAAGGCACACTAAGCAATCCCAATGACTTGTAGCAAGCCATGCTACAACAATAATCACTAAGCATAAAGTCAAAACAACACCTAGCATGTCATGCTTAAGTCTAAGTCACATTCAATGCAAGCTCCTCTTGCACTTCAAGCAAGAACTTACTACTCCTTTCCAACACCAAGCAACTTATTTGCAAAACAACAAAGCGAGAACGGGGGTCCAAACTAGTCAAGCAACCTGAACAAACTAAACAAAGCGAACGAAAACTAAGACGCTCCAAGAACAACACAACTGTGCATGAAACAATAAAAACAAAGTGTCTAGACAGACCTAAGCTTTTTATTGATGAAGAAGGGGATGCCTTGGGCATCCCCAAGCTTTTATGCTTGTACCTCTTGGATATTTATTGGGGTTAAACCATGGTGGCATCCCCAAGCTTGAGATTTTGTCCATTCTTCATCTCATTGCATCATTCTCTCTCTACACCTGAAATTTTTCCTTCATACAAAACTTCACACAACATTTCTTAGCAACATTAGTTTATTCAAAAGATATTAAACCTCTCGCAAAGCTTTGGAACAACAAGGCTTTTCACTAAAAACACAAGCTACAATAGTAACTCCTTCAAAAAGCTCAATTTCCTAAAAAGAACTCAAAAATGAATCAATAAGAAGCAAATGCAAATTATCGGAGAAATCTGTCAAAACAGACCAGCAGGCAGAAACTGATTTGTCCGAACATCTTCTGTTGCTCAAATTAAAAAGTGTTGAACCAACGAAAGTTATCTAACATACTGGGGGATTTATTCATAAATTTTGAGCTCAATCCGAGTTACAGAGACTCCTCACGAATTTTTTTGGTGGAGGACAGAAATCTATTTCGAGATAGCAACTCCCCAAATCTTACTTCCCTCTCATTAGAGGTCATTCTTGTCACAAAAAGCAAACAAAAAGGATAAGGAGAGGTCATTACTGAAGTAATAACTTCCAAGACCCAACGAAACTCTTGGGTTATCTCCCAACAAGTACTTTTCCTTAACGCCTTTAAGTTAGGCACAAGAAGCAAGAAGAATCAAGTATTTTCAGATGAAGAAGCATTAACATCAAACCTTGCTTTCAAAGGAGGAGCAAAAAGCAACTTCTCTCTCCTCATAGGTAAGTGTTCAATAACTTTCTTGAATGGAAAATGATATTATTGGTGCCTTCTTTCATATCAATGATGGCATCAACTGTTCTAAGAATAGGTCTTCCAAAGTAATAGGACAAGAAGCATTGTGTTCAACATCCAAAACATAGAAATCAATAGGGACACAAGCATTTTTAACCATAATGAGAACATCATTAATACTCCCCATGAGTTTCTTCTTAGTATTATCATTGAGTGGAACATCTAAATAACAATCTTCCAGTGGTGGCAAATCAAGCATTTCATAAATATTCCTAGGCATAATAGAGACACTAGAACCAAGATCACATGAAGCTTTGAGATAAAAGTCATTCACTTGCATATTAACAATGGGTTCCCAACTATCTTATACTTTCCTAGGAATATAATCTTTGTGTTTTAGCTTCTCTTCCTTAATCTTAACAAGAGCATTTGTAATGTGTTTGGTAAAGGCAACATGCATATTACTAGCATCAGGACTTCTAGCAAGCTTTTGTAGAAACATAATCACTTCAGAAATATTGCAACCATCAATATCAAAGTCAAACTTAGCATCACTAGTAGTAGGCTCAATAGGCTTAGGCATAGTAGGAGGAGGAATATGGACTACTTGTGGTTTAGTTGTGATGGTGCACACACTATTGTTTCTATCAATTTCAGCTTCCCTTTTCCACTTAGCATGAAGTTGAGCTAACAACCTAACATTTTCATCAATAGTAACTTGTATGGCATGAGCAGTAGCAAAGGTGTTTTCCATAGTTTCAGGTTTAGCAGCCATTTTATTAATCAAGGAAGACTGAGCTTCAGACAAAGAGGATATATTTTTCTCAACAGTTAAAAGCTTTTCCTCTATAGTCTTATTGAAAGTGGTTTGTTTACTAATAAAGTCCTTGAGCATGACTTCAAGTTCAGAGGGGCACTTTTAGCATTATTGTAAGAGCTTCCATAGGAATTGCCATTATTAGGAGGATAAGGCCTATAATTGTTGTTGCTACCAAAATTATTCCTATAGGCATTATTGTTGAAATTGTTGTTTCTAATGAATTTCACATCAACTTGCTCTTCTTGAGCAACCAAAGAGGATAAGGGAACACTATTAGGATCTAGAGGAGCTTTCCCATTAACAAGCATAGCCAAAATAACATCAATCCTGTCACTCAAAGAGGAAGTTTCCTCAACAGAATTTACCTTCTTACCATGTGGAGCTCTCTCAACATGTCATTCAGAGTAGTTAACCATCATATTATCAAGGAGCCTTGTTGCAGCACCCAAGGTGAGGCCCATGAAGGTACCTCCAGCAGCTGAATACAGCAGGATCCTTGAAGAGTAGTTCAAACCTACATAAAAAGTCTGGATAATCATCTAAGCAGTGAGTCCATGAGTGGGACAATTCTTAACCAAAGTTTTCATTCTTTCCCAAGCTTGAGAAACATGTTAATTATCAAGTTGTTTAAATTTCATAATGTCACTTCTCATAGCTATAATCTTAGCAGGAGGATAGTACTTTCCAATAAAAGCATCTTTGCACTTAGTCCAAGAATCAATACAATTTTTAGGCAAAGAAAGCAAACATTATTTAGCTTTTCCTCTCAAGGAGAAAGGAAAAATCTTGAGCTTAATAATATCTCCATATACATCCTTATACTTTTGCATTTCACAAAGTTCAACAAAGTTATTGAGATGGGCAGCAGGATCATCAGAACTAGCATCAGAAAATTGCTCTCTCATCATAAGATTCAACAAAGCAGGCTTAATTTCATAAAAGGTAGCATTAGGAGCAGGTGGAGTAATAGGAGTGCTTAGGAAATCATTGTTGTTGGTGCTAGTGAAGTCACACAACTTGGTGTTCTCAGCAGAGTTCATTTTGGCAAAGGTGGGCAAGCCAAAAACAATAGCAGCAGCTAGAGCAGGAACTAATTTTTTTGTGTTTTTTGGAAAGAGGCAAATAAAACCAAGCAAAAGAAACAAAGCAAACTAAAAACAAAGTAAAGAGAAAGGAAGTGGAGGACTCCCCTTGTGAATACGTCCTTAGCCTCCCCGGCAACGGCGCTAGAAATCTTGATGCGTGCACCCACTGTTGACATGGGACACTTCATTGGAACCCCAAGAGCAAGGTGTGATGAGCACAGCAGCAAGTTTCCCTCAGTAGAGACCAAGGTTATCGAATCTGAAGGAGGAAGGAAATGTCCCAAAGGTGTTGCAAGCAACGTGGAAACCTGCACAACACAAACTCAAGACTTTGTCCCAACGAATCATCGAGGTTGTCAAGCTCACCGATTTGCTGTAACAAAGGATTAAACGTATGGTGTGGAAGGTAATGGTTTGCAGCAAGTAAACAAGTAACAGTGGAAGATGTATCAATGGTAAAGATTGGACCGGGGTCCATAGTTCACTAGAGGTGCTCTCCTTAGATAAACATAATGGCATGAAGGGTAAAAAAATTACAGCAGGGCAATTGATAGGAACTGAGCAAGGCATAACAATGCAATACTAGTCAGAAAGATCCTATGAGATTCAATTGGGCAATACAACTAGACCGCCATCCAACTGCATCTATGACTAGAAGTCCACCTTCAGGTTATCATCCGAACCCCCTCCAGTATTAAGTTGCAAGCAGCAGACAACTTCTTTAAGCGAAGTGTGTAAGGTAAATTGTCCACATGTTCCATGAACAAGAGACCGTTGTTTTCTCCCTAGTGGAAACAACACATCTACAACCGAAGATATTATTGTCACTTCCCTTGGAAACTAGAGGCATGAACCCACTATCGAGCATAAATACCCCCTCTTCGAGTCACTAGCAACTACTTGGCCAAGATAGCTACTAACAACGGAGAGCATGCAAGATCACAAACAACACAGACATGATAGAATCATAAAGACAAAACCATTAATCAAACCAACATAATAATCTCAATATCCATCGGATCCCCGCAAACATAACATGCATGATTACAAATATATTAGATCTTGATCATGAACGGAGCTCACAAGATCTATACATGAAAGCACAAAGGAGGAGATACAACCATCTAGACCCATAGTCCAGGGTGGAACTACTCACGCATCATACCGAAGAGAAGGCCTCCGGGATGATCTCCCCTCCGGCAGGGTGCCGGGAAGAACTTCAGATCCCCCGATCTAGGGACGATGGTGGCGGCGGCTACCGACGGTTTCGTGGATATTTGATAGGGTGCTTAGAGTTTCTGCATCGGGGGCTTCTTATAGGCGAAGGGGGAGGCCGAGGAGGCGACCAGGGGGGGTCAAAATCTACCCAGGCGTGGGCCCACCCCTAGCCGCAACTGGGGGGGTTTGGCCGCCCTGGCCTGCCTCTCTGTCTCCCCTCTGTACTTCTTGTTCCCCACGAAAAGTTATTGACTTTGACGTTTGTCCCGTCCAATTCCGAGAATATTTCTTTACTAGCTTTTTTGAAACCAAAAATAGCAGAAAACAGGCAACTGGCATTGTGGCAACTTGTTAATAGGTTAGTACCAGAAAACATGTAAAAAACACCTCAAAGTGTGGACAAAGTAAAGCAAAGTAGATACTAACAAGCATGGAACATCAAAACATATAGATACATTTCCGACGTATCAGTGTAGACAAAAGAAAGCAAAGTAAATACTAAACAAGGATGGAACATAAAAAATTATAGATACGTTTACGACGTATCACGACTCCATGCGCCCTCCACAGTGCTAGATGCATTATTAGAGCGAGGATAGGGCAGAGAGGACATTATTCCGATTTTAGGATGTAATCGTCGCCTCAGTATCCCGAAGAAGACACGAAAAACAATCTAAACAAACAAAACGAAGAACACTCATGTCGGCGAGAGGTCATAGTCTGCCACACCTCTTCATCGGCAAAACCGACCCGGGCACTAGTTCCCTAGAAGTCGGAGGAGCATCAAGACCCGCACGGACCGCCTACGGGCAGAATACGACCGCGGAAGGATCGATGTCGGATCTCTCTTCGGAGTTTGCCGGCAAAGGTCGGAAAAATTCAAGGCCCACCCAAACCACCCCTGTGCAGGATATAACGGTGGAAGATGGCTGCAAGTCCGCCGGCTTCATCCATGTGTCTGGACAACAGAGATCCAAGTTCGTCGGAGTGGTGACCATCTTCGATCTGGTGCGTTGCATTCAGAGAGAAGGCAAAAACCCCCGCGATTACCTTGCCAGGTGGCTCCGTATACGGGCCGACCTGGCTCATTACCCCAATGATGATGCTATGCATCACTTTGTGAAAGGACTGTATCAAGGTACGCTTCTCCGACATACGCTAAGGCGGCAGAAGGCTTCAGGACGCCTCACTTTCGAAAGCATGGTGAACACCATCAACAGCTATGCGGAGGCTGAGGACGAAGCTCAGATAGAAATTGCGCTCGTTGGCGGAGCCCCTCCATCTCAGCCACCGCCACCGCCACCACCGCCTCTGGTCATCATCGTTACGGCTGCGCCACCACCTCTAGTCATCGTCGCTGCTATTGCACCTCCACCCCCCATCATCGAGGAAGCCTCGGCACCCTCCGACTCTGTGCTAGATGCGCTCTATGCCGACATCAGCGCAGACTCGGAAGAGATAGACTTCAGCCCGGAGGAGCTAGACTCCGCCATGCAGGAGATGGAGGAGGATTACAAACACGACGAGCAGGCTAACAACGCCGTCACGTCCTGAGAGATTTTCGTCGCCATTGGGACGACGATGGATGAAGATCAACCCGGACGAGATCCGCCTACAGCGCTGGACAAAGGGAAGGGACCACCTGTTGTTGCCGACAATGATCGCGCAAAGGTCATGCCCCTCCGCCTAACCTAGTGCAGCAGCCGCAGGAACTCGGCACCGGTCTAAGCAACAACAACACCGCAAACCCGCCGCCTCTGGCATCTACGTCCGGTGCTGCCCAAGTCACTCCAGCTGATAGAGTGATGTATGACAATCTCCTTGTCGAGCCTACGACCGTGGCTCATATTCGCAATGTATTCCAGCTTTATGAGAAGCGCCAGTAGCTGCTGGAGGAAGTGCAGGCCATCGCGGAGCAAGGCACAAAGCTAAATCGAGATCTGGCCAACGCGCAAAAGTCAATAGAGAAAGCTAGAGCAATGGAGGCCGAGTACAAGACTCTGCTACGACAGCAGAAGGCTAAGAAAGCTCCGGCTCGCGTCATCAATAATCCTGGTGTACGGCGAAACCTAGGATGGGCTCCCTCGAAGCCGACACAGGCCAAGCCATACATTGATAGTGAAGGCAGGTACGTGATGCCCACTCCTCTCCTCAACCTCGTCATCGCCAAGACCCTTCTAGAGCAGTATATATCACCCACGGTTGTGGATCAGGTCTATGACCTAGTGGCCAAGGCAGTAAAACATTAGGAAAAGGCCACCTCTCAGAGGCTTGAGTCTGACCCAGCGTTCTGCCAGTCTAGCTAGCATAAGCCACCAAGGGACATATCTCATGATGTCGGGTCCCAGACGGGTTCCTCAGAACGGAGACGGAGGGATGCCCGCAACAGGAAGGACGCTATCCCCATATCCTCCGACCACGGAGGCAAAGCTCATCCTTGTCGCCCATCTCCACCGCCCCGGACTCCCCGACATCGCGAAGACCCCAAGGCTCACTATCGTACGGACATGCCTCCACCTAAGCAACGCAACATCGTCATCCGCGACAACACGAAGCAGGCTTGTCATGATGTGGAGCACGGCCAAGGACACAAGAGCAGGTCGCATCATGATCCTCCGCGTCCGACAAACAACTGTGACAAGCGTGAGGCATCACAGGAGGGTAATAGCAAGAAGGCTAACCCACTGCCACCTCCGCCTTCGTCGCCACCTAGCAGCCACCATGGCGGAGGAGGCCCGCTTTGTTCACGCAGCCCATCCCCTGATGGCAAAAATAAGAAAATAAGCCCGGAGCCATACGATGCACGATCACGTATGGACAAGATCCACGAGGCCTGGGATGGAGCATACCTAGGACCACGCTGCTTTGGACCTGTAATACGGGCCGCAGCTTACCCCAAGGGAATCCTGGTTGACAAGACCATCAAGCCCTATGACGGCACCGCCAAGCTAGCTACATGGTTGTAGGATTACGACAACGCGGTAGAGATCGCCCGGGGAAACCCCAAAGTCGTCGTCAAGTACCTCCCATTGATGCTGGCGGGCACGACCCGACAATGGATCGATGACTTGCCGGAGAAATCTATCTGCAACTGGCTGGACATGCAAGAAGCATTCACCAAGAACTTAGAGGGTACGTACAAACGTCCCTATACTGTTGGCGACCTACAGCGGTGCGTTCAGGAGAAAGACGAGTCATCTCGCGCCTACCTCTCTCGCTGGCTGGATATGAAGAATTTCTACACAGGAGTGCACTCCCAGACCGCCATGTCCGCCTTCATCGATGGTTTGGAAAGGGGTACATTTCTCCGACATACGTTGAAGCGCCTGCATGACAACCACCAGCTAGATGATCCAACTGGCTAGTGAGTTCGCGGCTGCCGACGATGATGCTCGCGGATCCTTGCCGGCAACAGCCGTTCCAACTCAAGCTTGGAGGAATAGCAACACCAAGCGAAAAAGCCCGCCAGAAGAAAAGCAAACCTCCGACATGGTCACCATGACTTTTGCAGGACGAGGTGATATTGGACAGCGTGGCCGAGGACGGGGGGCTGGTCGTGGGCAGCAGCGAGGTAGTGAAATAACCTCGGCAGTGCTATGTGTTCCCCAAACCTACGAGGAGTACTGCGATATGCCATGCCTCGTACACCTCGACGCCAACGGCAAAGCCACATACACCAATCGCCATTGCAAGTTCGTCAACGACCTTAAGGAGGACCCGGAGTCTGGCTACAAACAAAGTCGGAAGAACATGCCGCGAGGCAAGGGAAAGTGGAAAAAGAAGGAGGAGTCCAAGGATTCAAGTGACATGGACGAGGACGTTTACCCCAAACACGCCGCCAAGAGTGACAGCAAGCGCAAAAAAACCTTCGAGAAGAAGGCGGCAGTTTTCCACACTTTCCTTGGCACCCCCACCGTCCGAAAACAGAAGACCTCCATGAGGATACTGATGGTCACTCTACCCCCAGTTCCCCAATACCTGCGCTGGTCGGAGATTCCAATTACTTGGGACAAGAAGGATCACCTAGACCTCATCCCTACGGAGAACCAATACGCCATGATCATCAACCCCCTGATTGACGGCAACGAGTTCACCAAATGTATGGTGGATAGTGGAAGAAGCATCAACATCATGCACCTGGATACACTGCACAAGATGAACTTGACGGAGGCAAACCTAAGGCGGACCAGAACCATCTTCCACGACGTAGTTCCTGGTCGGGAGGCTCGGTCCCTTGGGTTCATTGCACTTCAAGTCGCTTTTGGCGATGTCAATAATTACCGCCATGAACGCATGACCTTTGAGGTGGTCCCCTTCAAGAGCGTGTACCACGTCACATTCAGCCGCGACATCTTCCACACCTTCATGGCCAAGCCATGCTTCGTCTACAACAATCTCAAGATACCCAGACCAAACGGTGTCATCACCGTATCCGGAAGCTTTACCAAGGCAAGGGACTGCGAGATAGGAGAAGCAGCTTTTGCAGAAGCTGTCCTCTACAGCGAAGAATTCAAGGAGATCCAGAGCAAGGTCGATGCCTCGGAGATGCCTGCATCGAAGAAACAGATTTCTGACTCCGCCCTAGCATTCAAGGCCGCCATCGACACCAAGCCGGTGGAACTTGTGGTAGGCGATGCCTCCAAGACTACCGCCATCGGGACGAACCTGGACCCTAAATAGGAAAGCGCGCTCGTCGAGTTCCTCCATGAGAACAGGGACATCTTTGCCTAGCAACCTGCCGACATGAAAGGTGTACCTAGGGAACTTGCCGAGCACAACTTGAATATTGATCCAAAATTTAAACCAGTGAAACAACCTCTATGACGTATCGGAGACGAGAAGAGACGCGCCATAGGCAAAGATATAGCTAGGTTACTTAAGGCTAGTTTTATCCGAGAAGTCCTTCACACCCGATGGGTGGCTAATCCTGTACTTTTCCTCAAAAAGGGAACCAAAGAATTAAGAATGTGCGTTTATTACATCGGCTTGAACAAAGCATGTCCCAAAGATCTATTTGCTTTGCCTCTCATTGACCAAGTCATTGACTCAACGACTGGCTCGGAGCTTTTGTGTTTTCTCAATGCATACTCAGGATACCACCAGATCAATATGAGGAAGTCGGACCAATTGGCCACTTCGTTGACTACACCCTACAACACGTTTTATTATGTCACGATGCCCTTTGGGCTGAAAAGCACAGGTGCTACATACCAGCAGACAATGCAACATTGCCTACACGACCAAATTGGTCGGAACGTTCATGCCTATGTGTACGATATAGCGGTGATGTCTAAAAAGTCAAACTACTTAATATACGACTTAAAAGAAACCTTTGATAATCTCTGGAAATACAACATGATGCTTAACCCTAAGAAGTGAGTCTTCAGGGATCCAGCCGGCAAATTGTTGGGCTTTATCGTTTCCCAGCGTGGAATCAAGGTCAACCCGGAGAAAATCAAGGCCATATTAAACATAAACCGTCCGACATGCCTAAAGGACATACAACGACTAACAAGTTTGCGTTACACGATTAGTCGATTCGTACCGACTTGGAGAGAAGGCTCTGCCGTTGTACAAGTTGCTGAAGAAGGCGGACAAATTTACATGGACGGACGAGGCAGATGCAGCACTGAAGCATCTAAAGGAGATACTATCCTCGGCGCCTATCCTTACAGCACCCGAGCCTGGGGATCCTATGTTAATCTACATGGCGGCCACCAACCGGGTAATCAGCATCATCGTCGTGGTAGAGCGGAAAGAACCAGGCTATGAGTACGGAGTTCAACGGCCAGTTTACTATGTAAGCAAGGTCTTGACGGAGTCCAAGCAACGTTCCTCGCACTACCAGAAGATAGCTTATGGAGTGTTCCTTGCTTCTCGGAAGTTAAGGCACTACTTCCAGGAGCACCCTATCATAGTGGTGAGCAAGGCTCCACTGTCCGACATTATCAACAACAACGATGCTACAGGAAGGGTCGTGAAGTGGGGCATTGAACGTGCCACCTTCGAGATCACGTACAAGAGATGCGATGCTATCAAATCACAAGCCTTGGCGGATTTTATCACAGACTGGACTGAGATGCCTGATGTTACCCCTATACCAGAGCCAGAATACTGGGTGATGCACTTTGACAGATCAAAGTTGCTCAACGGCTCGGGGGCTGGTGTACTGCTACGGTCACCAACCGGGGAAAAGCTACACTACGTTCTGTAGATCCACTTCGAGGCTACGAACAACATGGCGGAGTACGAAGCACTCATTCACGGACTACGTGTAGCCAAGGATATTGTCATCAAGCGCATAGTTTGTTGTGGAGATTCCGACTTGGTTGCCCAGCAGGTGGCTGGCACCTGGAACGCACGGAACCCTATGATGGCGGCATATCGTGATGAAGTGGACGAGATAGCCAAGAGCTTCTCGGGTTACGAGGTTAAGTATATACCTAGGGAGCAAAATGAGGCGGCTGACCTGCTGTCAAAGCTTGATTCAGGGCGCAAGCAAATTCCACCTGGCGTTTTCCTGGAGCATCTACGGACACCATCCGTGAAGGGAGCAGACGTAGACAACCTGGACAGAGTTGACTCTTTCGTTCACATGGTGACAAAAGTCCCTCCGACTTGGACAAAACCGTTCATGGAATATATTGTACACGAAACTTTGCCCGACGATGAAGTCGAAAGACGGCAAATAGTACATCGAGAAAAGGGCTATACCATAATCAATGGACAGCTCTACAAAAGAAGAACCACTGGTGTATACCTTAAGTGTGTTTCCCAGCAAGAAGGTATTGAAATCCTACATGAAATCCATCTCGGAGATTGAGGGCATCACGCCGCTCCTCGATCGTTGGTCTCTAAAGCTTTCCGGCAAGGATTCTACTGGCTAACCGCGAAGGCGGACGCCGACAAGCTGGTTGAGACATGCATGGGATGCCAGTATTATGCCCGACAACCACATGTTCCAGCTGAAGAATTGCGAACAATACCAATAACTTGGCCATTTGCAGTCTGGGGACTGGGCATGGTTGGTCCGTTGCAGACGGCACCATGTGGTTTTACGCATCAGCTGGTAGCAGTGGATAAATTCACCAAATGTATAGAAGCTAAACCCATTACAAAGCTTGATGGGGCAACTGCTCTTAGTTTTGTCCGGGATCTAGTGGTGAGATTTGGTCTCCCACATAGTATTATCACCGACAACAGAAGCAACTTATCACTCGGAGAAGTGGAAGCTTATTGTTGGGAGAAGGGCATCCGACTTGACCTTGCATATGTGGCGCACCCATAGTCCAATGGTCAGGTTGAGCGAGCCAATGGATTAATTCTGCAGGGAATCAAGCCACGTCTAGAAGCACCGTTGCATAGAGCAACTGGAGCTTGGGCGGAGGAGTTACCATTTGTACTGTGGAGTTTACGAACTACACCCAATAGATCCACCGGCTACACCCCTTACTTCATGGTATATGGAGTAGAAGCCATACTGCCTTCCGACATCCTTCACGATGCACCAAGAGTTGCCGCCTACGACGAAGATGACACTGAAAAATCCAGACACCTAGATGTGGACCTTCTCGAGGAAGAGCGCGTATTGGCATGCCAAAGATCTGCCATCTACCAGCAGAAGCTACGCAACTACCATAGTCGCCGCGTTTGGCATCGCTCGTTTATAGAAGGGGACCTGGTGCTCCGACTTCAGCAGAAGAAGTCACACAAATTATCTCCGCCATGGGAAGGACCGTTCGTCATAAGCAAGGTGTTGCTCAATGGGTCTTACTACCTCGTTGACAATCGTGAACTGGAGGATAGACCCAACAAGGATCATAAGCGTAAGCGACGTGACCTGGATGATGACTACCCGGAGCTTGATCGGCCATGGAACATAGCACAGCTACGTCCTTTCTACACTTGGCATTTTTTATCTATTGTGTACCTCTTATATGATCAATGAAATAAAGCTCTCTGGTTCACTCATATTTCTGAGTCTTTTACCTCCTTTAGTGTTCATTTTTGGATCGTATAAAACCTTTATGTATAAGCCTTGCGATTGCACTTGTGAAAATGTAACACCCTCAGAATCGGACCTATGCAAGTTTTTGCGAAACCCGCCAAACCCGCATAGAAAAGATTCAAAGGTGCCCACCAGGCACTTTCGTGCGGGTGGAAAACGAAGTAATAACAGTCCTCGATGGGACCCACAAAACAGATATATATATATAACAGCGACTCAAAGAGTCCAGAAAACAGATATAATATACAAAGATCCAAATCACCTGTAAAACGATACAACGTCCGGCTACAGACAAGATGCAAATGGGGCTAAGAGCCCTGAAGAATAACCAATGGCGTCCATAACCCTGCCCAGGACAAGCCGGAAGGGTAACCCTGCTAACGACGTCGATCTCAAAACCTGCTTAAACAAAAGGGGTGCCGACAAAGGCAAAGGAAAAGAGGAGCGTCGATCGAGGCCGACACATGAGGCTAGAATTCGCCGGTCCTCGCCTACATAGGTATGGATCAAGCGGCAAAGATGCACCGAGCAACCTATAGAGACTCGATACTCACCGGCTATCAGAGAGGGGTAAGGAAGACCTATTCGGATCCAACCTGATACTATCATCAAACAACCCCATCCTGGCGTTTCCCCCTCGAGACCAAACGAGGAAGTCAACCGAGAAACTCACACAGTTGGCAGTTTTACTTATTCAGTTATAGTTGCGGCACTTTACTAGTCAGGTTTAGATAATCATCCTGATAAAGTAAGCAGTGGGCACTTTTAGTTAACCATTCCGTTATAGTGGCAACACTTACTAGTCAGATACATTTAGCATGAGATAACCCAAAACCCAGCAGTTGTTGGTACTTATATTTAGCCATTCCATTGTAGTTGCAATACTTACTAGTCAGGTACAATGGTCGCAAGCGACACTCCAAACAAGCAAATGTGGGCAGTATTGTTTAGCCATTCCATTATAGTGAAGCTGATTACTAGTCATTATAAAGTCAAATTTATAGCAATAAACTTTAGTTATGCTTGTCTATGGTCGAGATACTGTGCTCCAAGTCGTCCATAAATCATGACACGGCTTTGAAAAGTTTTACCCGGGTGCACCAATAGCAACACACGCCGATCAACCTCGAAAAACCAAATCAAAACCCAACGAGGCCTTCACGACAAAGCAATCAGGATTCGAAATATTTGGGGCCACCCCATTGAGTAGACCATAGAACGGCCACCGACCGAGACGGACTCAAGGTTTGCGACAATGGTCAGAAACGATCGGGAACCCGAAAGTGTGGCTGGGATTGTCGATACCTGCCAAAACATTCCGCTTACCTAAAGACAGCAGTGCTCCTCGCACAATCGTAACTGATAATAGCATGGCATAAGTACAGATAGTAAATAAAACCTCAAACTAGTTTGTGGCCCCAAGAAATAAGACCAATCAAGCTCGCTCGGGGGTCCCATATACCTCCCGGATGTGGATAGCGCGATAAAATCAAGGAACAGGTATCAAGTACTCGGGGTCCTATGGGACACAAGTGGGCGTTCGGAAACCTAATATTTTCTATCACCCACCGATGCCGCTGCTTACTTCAGTTTTTAGTTATTAAGCAGGAATTAAAGTGAACGATAAGTAAAGCCAGGATCATCTCCAACATTCAACATACGGCAATACTCCAACAACTGTGGTTCTTGACGACACGCAACAACACTTGAGCAAGCGACTACGACGCGCAAGTCCATCTATCTACCAAACAACAGGTAATAGGATGTGTTCAGGGCAATATAGGGCTGCAAGGGATTGTAGGGTTCGCAGCATAGAAAACAAAAAATTTCCTACGATGTGAACTATATACCAAGGTCTATATATACTAGATACAAACAACGGGCGGATGTATATCCATAGAGAACATACCCTTGAAGACCGACAAAGCTTAACGAGTTCAACTCGTGGTTGATGTAGACGATCTCTTGCCGATCTCAAGATCGAGAGGAAGTCCTAGCGCCGCAAATCAGCGCATCCGTGCTCAGACACACGCTCGAGGCACCGAGCAACCTCCGCCTCGCCCAGATGCATGAAGCACAACTCTTTCTTGCCGAATAGCCACTGGGAACATGTATCTCGCTAGTCCGAGACCATGGGGATAAATTCTAGAGGGGAGAGAGATCCTTCACGAGGAGGTGTGAGAGACAAGTGAGGAGGGGGGCCTTTTATAGGAGGAGGGGGACCCAAGGGGTGGCTGCATGGGGCTGCCCTTGCCCTCCCTCTTCATGGGTGGACACTCCACTCACAAAACTCCTCTAAATTCCTCCACTCAAAAGTCCACTCAAAATCCCATTATATTTCCACCAAATTTAATGCAAACTCATTAAATAAAACTCTTTATTTTATTCAGAATTTTGTCAATTACTTTAATGACAAAATTCACAATAACCCCTTGCTAGAATTCTATTTCACATGCATAACCACTTTATGCAATTTCACCAAAACCTGTTTGATCTAGTGAAATAAATTCCTGCGCTTGTTCATTCTTTCGCATGAAACATTTGCTCCAATTGGATGTCGGTGTCTCTTAGTGTCACCCTACGGTTCGTGAATAATGCGGACATGATCGAGACCCTCTCGGATCAATAATCGTAAGCGGATCGAGACCCATACGACTCCCACACATTCAACGATGACTTTCTTGTGATCGCGGAACCTTTTACGCTAGTATCTTAATCCCTTTGTTTCACGATATATTACATGTCCGAGATTCCATTGGTATCTCCATACCTAGTTTGATCTCTATCGACATGCACTCTTTCTCCTCGATATAACATTCTAGTGATCAAATCACTTGCTTGCAAGCTAATCAATGTGATATCACCGAGAGGGCCCAGAGTATATCTATCCGTCATCGGGATGAACAAATTCCACTTGATCCATGAGCCTCAACATAACACTTTATTAGTTCGAATCCATCTTTATAATCACCTCATTACGGTGTGACGTTTGATGTTATCAAGAAACTCTTCCGGTGTTAGTGATTGGCATGATCTCATGGTCTAAGGATTAGGATCACTTTGTAAGTTGTTATAGCAATATAAACTCAATGACTTTGATCGTAATGCTATACTGGATGAATGTTCATCACATCATTACACTAATGTTGTGATCCCGTTATTAACAACATCCAATGTCCATGATCGTGAAACCTTGATCATCTTGTTAATCAACGAGCTAGTTTATGAGAGAGGCATAACTAGGAACTTTCTGCTTGTTTATTAAACACACATGTATTAACGCTTCCGTATTAATACAATTATAGCATGCAAAATAAACATCTATCATATACTTGGAATACACATAATAAACACTTTATTATTGCCTCTCATGGCATATTCCCTTCAGTCTCCCACTTGCACTAGAGACAATAATCTAGTTACATAGTGATAAATCTAACACCCATTGAGTTCTGGTGTTGATCATGTTTTTCTCTAGGGAGAGTTTTAGTCAACGGATCTGCTACATTGAGATCCGTATGTACTTTTACAATCTTATATCTCCATCCTTGACATGCTCACGGATGGAGTGAAACCGACGCTTAATATGCTTGGAATGCTTGTGAGACCTTGGCTCTTTGGCATTGGCAATGGCACCATTGTTGTCACAATAGATCACCATTGGGTCCAACGCGTTTGCCACAACTCCTAGTCCTGAGCTGCTTCTGAAGCAGCAACATATTCGGCCTCCGTTGTTGATCCCGCTACCACAGGTTGTTTGGAGCTCCTCCAACTAACCGCTCCGCCATTCATGAGAAATACGTATCCGGATTGAGACTTAGAGTCATCCGGATCGGTGTCAAAGCTAGCATCGACATAACACTTAGCGACGAGCTCTTCTTCACCTCCGTATACAAGAAACATATCCTTAGTTCTTCGTAAGTACTTAAGGATATTCTTGACCGCTATCCAAAGGTTCAACTGGATCCGATTGGTACCTACTAGTCAAACTAATAGCGTGTGCTACATCCGGTCTTGTACATAGCATGGCGTACATTATAGAGCCTATGGTGAAGCATAGGGACTTTGTCCATTATCTCTTTCTTCCGCCGGCGGACTTTGAGTCTTACTCAATGTCTTGCCTTGCAACATAGGTAAGAACCCTTCTTACTTCCGTCCATTTTAAACTTCTTTAAAATCTTATCAAGGTATGTACTTTGATAGCCCTATTAGGCGCCTAGATCTATCTCTATAGATCTTTATGCCTAATATGTATGACGCTTCACCTAGGTCCTTCATTGAAAATTTGTTTATATAACTTTTAACACTGTTTAAAGGTGCTATATCATTTCCGATCAATAATATGTCATCCACATATAATATCAGAAATTCCACATTGCTCCCACTCACTTTCTTGTAAATACAAGCTTCTCCATAAGTTTGGACAAATCCAAACTCTTTGATCACCTCATCAAAGCGAGATTCCAACTGTGATGCTTGCTTCAATCCATAGATGGATCGTTGAAGCTTGCACACCTTGTTAGCATCCTTAGGATCGACAAAACCCTTTGGTTGTATCATATACAACTCTTCTTCAATATTACCATTGAGAAACGCGGTTTTGACATCCATCTGCCATATTTCATAATCGAAATATGCAGAATTGCTAACATAATCCTAATCGACTTTAGCATCGCCACGGGAGAGAAAGTCTCATCGTAGTCAACTCCTTGAATTTGTCGAAACCCTTTGCGACAAGTCGAGCTTTATAGATGGTCACATTACCATCAAAGATCGCTTTCCTTTTGAAAATCCATTTGTTCTCGACGGCCTTTCGTCGTGAGGTAATTCCACCAAGTTCCAAACTTGATTTTCATACATGGATTCCATCTCGGATTTCATGGCTTCTAACCATTTGTTGGAACGGGCTCATCATCGCTTCTTCATACGTCGCAGGTCATTATTTTCATCAACCATGAAATTTATGACAGATTTCCGTTCAAATGGAGCTGCACGTCTGTTTGACTCGCGAGGTTCGGTAGTACTCTTCGGAGTTTCATGATCATTATCATTAGTTCCCTCTTCAATGTGGAGCCAACTCGAACAACTTCCGCCGCTACTCGCCATACTTTGAAGAGAAGGTTCCACAACCTCTTCGAGTTCTACCTTCCTACTACTCACACCTTTCGCGAGAAACTCTTTCTAGAAAGGATCCATTCTTGGCAACAAAAACCTTGCCCTCGGATTCGTGATAGAAGGAATACCCAATAGTTTCTTTAGGGTATCCTATGAAGACGATTTTTCCGCTTTGGGTTCGAGTTTATCCGTTGAAGTTTCTTCACATAAACATCGCAACCCCAAACTTTAAGAAATGACATCTTAGGTTTGTTTCCAAACCACAATTCATACTGTCTTTTCAACGGATTTAGATGGTGCCCGATTTAAAGTGAATGCAGCAGCTTCTAGTGCATAACCCCAAAATGACAACGGCAAGTCCGTGAGACATCATAGATCGAACCATATCTAATAAAGTACGACACGATGTTCCGACACACCATTTCGCTGTGGTGTTCCGCAGTGTGAGTTGTGAAACAATTCCACACTCTTTCATGTGAGTGCTAAACTCAGAACTTAGATACTCACCTCCACTCGGACCGTAGAAATTTGATCTTTCTATTACGATGATTTTCCACTTCATTCTGAAATTCCTTGAACTTTTCAAAGGTTTTAGACTTGTGTTTCATCAAGTAGATATAACCGTATCTACTCAAATCATCCGTGAAAGTAACAAAATAACGATATCCACCTCGCGCCGACACACTCATTGGACCACATACATCAGAATGTATGATTTCCAATAAATCCGCCTGCTCCATTGAACCTAAAACGGCGTTCTAGTCATCTTGCCCATAAGGCATGGCTCACATGTATCAAATGATTCATAATCAAGTGATTCCAAAAGTCCATCCGAATGGAGCTTCTTCATGCTTAATGCCAATATGACCTAGACGGCAAAGCCACATATATGCGGATATATCATCATTAAGTTTAATCCGTTTAGCATCAACATTATGAATATGTGTAACATTATCATTGAGATCTAACAGAAATAAACCATTCATCATCGGTGCATGACCATAAAAGATTTCATTCATATAAATGGAACAACCATTGTTCTCAGATTTAAATGAATAACCACTTTGCATCAAACATGATCCCTATACCATGTTCATGCTCGCAGTGCACCGATAACATTTATTCAAGTTTATGACTAATCCCGACGGTAAGTGGAGAGGCGTTCGACGGCGATTACATCAACGCTTGATCCATTGCCGACAATCTTGACCTCACCCCTTGCTAGCGCTTGTTCCGCACTCGATTCGAGTTACAAATATTAGCAATCGAACCGTATCAAATACCCAAGTGCTACTGCAGCACTAGTCAAGTACATCAATAACATGTATATCATATATACCATTGTTTGCCTTGCCGCCTTCTTATCCGCCAGATACTTGGGGCGATTCCCAAAGGCGATCCCTTACAATAGTAGCACTTCGGAATCGACTTAGGTCCAACTCGGGGTTTCTTTTCAGGCCGACAACAAGCTTGCCGCCTTACTTCCTTCCGCTTTCCTTCTTGTCTTTCTTGAAACCAGTGTTCCTATTGATCATCAACACTGATGTTCCTTTTGATCTCCACTGCAGCTTTAAGCATTGTGAAGCTCGGGAGAGACTTCTTCATGCCTTGCATATTATAGTTCATCACGAAGCTCTTATAGCTAGGTGGCGAGACGCAAAACACGATGGATGCCTAAGTCAATGGGAATCGTTATTCCCAAGGACACAAGCTTATCGGCGTAACGACATCTTGAGTACATGCTCACTAGCAATGTGCTCTTCCATCATCTTGCTAAAGAACTTTTACAAGCATTGTAGCTCTCTACAGACATGTGTGTCGAAAATCATTTTCAACTCACCCATTGTATCAAATGCATTGCCGTTTGAAATGCTTTCAAGTTCGGCTCTAGCCCATACAATATGCCGCAATGAACTAAGTTGTGGTCCTCTGACGAGTCGATAGACATTCTTCTCCTCGTCAGGCATCATCAAAGGTGGGGGCCTAACGGCGCTTCTAGCACATATTGCTTTTGTGCGTGAGAGAGGAGAATCCTCAAATTCATGGCCCATTCAGTAAAGTTGCTACCGTTCGCTGCTAGTTTCTCTTTCTCCATGAACGCATTGAAATTAAGCGGTGGTGCCATCTACAGAATTTGTAAAGTTTAGACTAAGTGTATGATAGATCGAGTTCAACTAATCTATATTACGAATGAACTCCCACTCAAAAGCGACATCCCTCGTGTCCTTTTGGTGATTACATGAACCAAATCCACTACACCAAGTCCGATCATCACGTGAGTCGGTATAGCTTCAAAGCGAGCATCAAATGGGCATCATATCAACTATATGACTCATGCTTAACCTTTGATTACGTGTTCGAGGCCATGTCTGTACATGCTAGGCTGTAAGTTAGAACCTTAGTATTTGCGTGTAATCGTTTTACACCGAAATATGGTTGTGGATCCAAGAACACCCGATCATCACGTGATGTCTTGGATCGACGAAAACATAATCGGTGCATACTAAAGGAAGAACACATTCTTATCTTGATATTTAAATGAGGGATCATCTTATTATGCTTAACAAAGCGCTAAACAAGCAATATAAGATGTAATCAAACATCATATGTTTATTAGTGAAATTATATGGTTCCATGAGATGATCTCTATCATGTGCATCGTGGTATGATCACTATCATACCTATATGTGTAAATCCAAGGTCTATGGATTTTACGCTATGTGTGTTGTAAGAGTATCATCTCATACTTCTACTTACAACACTACCATATCATAACACTAGCCCGACAACAATCTAAACTAGACGCCTCTAATTTATCCATTGCAAGTTTCGTGGCTTAGGGCTTTCGAGATAGAACCGTTCTTACCTACGAACATGAACCACAACGAGGATAATCAAATTGTTGACAACTCGCGCAAAATAGATATTGACTATAGTAGGAGGCAGACACCCGCTAGCCACTTATGCAAACTAGTTGCATGTCAAGCGTGGAAAGGTCTCATGTGCGAGGACACGTAAAGTTTGTCGCCGCTTCATCCCACTATGCCACCAATATCCAAAATCACAACAAAGGAGCAACAACATGATCATCATCGCCACATACTCATATGTGTACTACCCGTAAAGTATCTACGCATAGATCCGCTCGATACCCTTTGTAGGGTTCGACATAGAAAACAAAAATTTTCCTCGATGTGAACTATATACCAAGGTCTATATATACTAGATACAAACAACGGGATGTATATCCATAGAGAACATACCCTTGAAGACCGACAAAGCTTAACGTTCAACTGTGGTTGATGTAGACGATCTCTTGCCGATCTCAAGATCGAGAGGAAGTCCTAAGCGCCGCAAATCAGCGCATCCGTGCTCAAGCACACACGCTCGAGGCACCGAGCAACCTCCGCCTCCTCGCTCAGCGATGCAGCGGAAGCACAACTCTTTCTTGCGAATAGCCACTGGAACATGTATCTCGCTAGTCGAGACCATGGGGATAAATTCTAGAGGAGAGAGATCCTTCACGAGGAGGTGTGAGAGACAAGTGAGGAGGGGGCTCCTTTTATAGGAGGAGGGGGAACCCCAAGGGGTGGCTGCGCATGGGGCTGCCTTTCCTCCCTCTTCATGTGTGTGGACACTCCACTCACAAAACTCCTCTAAATTCCTCCACTCAAAAGTCCACTCAAAATCCCATTAAATTTCCACCAAATTTAATGCAAACTCTCATTAAATAAAACTCTTTTATTTTATTCAGAATTTTGTCAATTACTTTAATGACAAACATTCACAAATAACCTTGCTAGAATTCTATTTCACATGCATAACCACTTTATGCAATTTCACCAAAACTTTGTTTGGTATCTAGTGAAATAAATTCCTGCTTGTTCATTCTTTCGGCATGAAACATTTGCTCCAATTGGATGTCGGTGTCTCTTAAGTGTGTCACCCTACGGTTCGTGAATAATGCGGACATGATCGAGACCCTCTCGGATCAATAATCGAAGCGGATCTGAGACCCATCGACTCCCACACATTCAACGATGACTTTCTTGTGATCGTCAGAACCTTTTACGCTAGTATCTTAATCCCTTTGTTTCACGATATATTACATGTCCGAGATTCGATCATTGGTATCTCCATACCTAGTTTGGTCTTGTTACCGACATGCACTCTTTTCTCGTTCCTGTGATATAACATTCTAGTGATCAAATCACTTGCTTGCAAGCTAATCAATGTGATATCACTGAGAGGGCCCAGAGTATATCTATCCGTCATCGGGATGAACAAATTCCACTCTCGATCCATGAGCCTCAACATAACACTTTATTAGTTCTGAATCCATCTTTATAATCACCCTGTTACGGTGTGACGTTTGATGTTATCAAGAAACTCTTCCGGTGTTAGTGATTGACATGATCTCGTGGTCTAAGGATTAGGATCACTTCGTAAGTTGTTATAGCAATATAAACTCAATGACTTTGATCGTAATGCTATACTTCGGATGAATGTTCATCACATCATTACACTAATGTTGTGATCCCGTTATTAACAACATCCAATGTCCATGATCAGGAAACCTTGATCATCTTGTTAATCAACAAGCTAGTTTATGAGAGAGGCATAACTAGGAACTTTCTGTTTGTTTATTAAACACACATGTATTAACGTTTCCGTATTAATACAATTATAGCATGCAAAATAAACATCTATCATTTACTTGGAATACACATAATAAACACTTTATTATTGCCTCTCAGGGCATATTCCCTTCAGGGATATCACGGGTACGAAAACTAGAGCATCGCAACACAGATAGCAATAGATCAACAGGAGTGAATAAATACTATAAAAGTAAGATAGGTAGAAAGGGGGAGATGCTCGCCTGAAAACATTGCCGAAGGGTTCAACCAAAGATCGGGTCGAAGCTCACATCAACTCAACGGCCTTATCCGCGAAGAAGCAAAACACTAGAAGAAACACCGGATGCAATATTTAATACTACGGCGAAAGATCGGCATGACGCATGTATGATGCATGGCATGGCAAGGTGCGATGCAATTAGGTCAATATTAAGCGGAACCGGGGTCCCGACAATTATTTAAATGGTTCATGTTGTTTAGAACCCCTGCAAATTAAATGTTGTATTAGCATGGCAAAAGATAGCACCGGGTTCGCTACACAAATTTAAATGAGGCCGATATAAGACTAGATTTGCCCGCATATGGGCCCCATATTTAATTAGAGGTGAATTGGCATAAGGCCCCCAAACCACAGACAAGTATGCATGCATGACCAATTAATATGCGACAAGTTGTGTTATATTATAAAATAGGGTTTCGGGAAGGGGTTCACACATTAGGGTTCGGCAGATCTTGGGGTTCCGGGGTTCGGGGTTGGTCTCCGGGTTCGGGGTTCGACGGGATCGTTCTCGGACTCCGGGAATTAGGGTCTTGGCGTCCGTGACGAAGATCATGGCATCCGTGTCGAAAGCATTGGGGGTTTCCGTGAACGAGGTCTTGGTGTTCCATGTCGGAGTTCCCGGGTGACGCTGTCGGTCTTGGTTTTTAAGCGCTGGATCTTGGCGATTCCATGGCCAGTTCTTGTCGTATCCGTGAAGAAGATCTTGTCGGTCCACGGGGTTCGGCCTGCGGGGTTCGACGGTGTCTTGGCGTCCCCTGAGGAAGATCATGTCGAGCCATCGGGTTTGGTTCGGTCTTCGGGTCTGTGGTGGCATCATCGGTGCTCCATGAACAACTTGTCGTACCGACGTCACCGGATCCTCGGCTTGGCATGCATCACCCCTCGACCACATATCGGTGTACTTGGGGTTCCGGCTCGATGGCGAACTTGAGTTGGTTGCGGTCACTATGGAAGTTGGGCTTGTTGTGGGGACTCCACTGTAGATGGCAACCCCGAGGAAGGGATCTACATCAACGTGGCAGAACGATGGTGGCCCCACACTGTGGCTCAGGGAACGGGAGAGGCATAGGACTTGCTAGCACCAAGCAGAGAGGAAGGCCTCGACGAGGCGCTTGCGGCCACCGGCGATGGAGGACACGCAGAGGCGGAGGGCGGAGGCACAGAGGGCCTGCAGGCGGAGGAGGGAACTGCGGCAGAGGCGGCGGAAAGGTCTTCTGCAGGAGGAAGGAAGGAACGCAGGGGTGGTGGCGTTCGAACAGTGGCGCAGGCAGAGAGGAGATGGGCGGCGGCGAGGCGGGCGGTCTCTGGCGCCTTGAGGAAGCAAAGGGGCGAGGATCTGGCTTGGCATGTGGCCTTCAGTGCCGCGGCGCTGGGAAGGAGGGCGCCGACGCAGCGGAGGAGGTCAAGGGAGGCCGGGAGGTGAGTCAGTGGTGAGGCAGCAGCAGGCGGCGAGGCTGGGAGGCCCAGCCCAGCTGGGAGGTCAGTGGGCCAAGGAAGGTGGGAGGAGAGATGGCCGGGCGCGGGCGCCAGGGGAGGGAGGCGAGGAGGGAGGGTGGAGGCCTTGGTGGCCGGGTCGTCGGAGGTGAGGAGGAAGGAGGCCGCCAGGCACGCGGGGAAGAGAGGAGGAAGGAGAGAGGAAAGGAGGAGGTGGCCGGGGGACGTGGGGTCGGGGTGGGACCTGGGGCAGGTGGGGAAGGCTGCGCGTCTGGGTGTGTGTGCATGCGTGGTGGTGTGGGTGCTGCCGTGTGTGTGTGGGTGTAGGGTGGGACAGGTGGAGAGGGAAGAGAGAGAGGGCTGGGGTGAGGTGGCAGTGTGGGATAGGTTAGAGGGGAGGGAGAGGGTGAGGTGGCAGGTGGGGATTGGGTGGGATGAGGTGGCCGGAGGGGTGGGTAGAATAGGACCGGGTAGACTAGGGATTTTGGGGTGGGCCGTTTTAATTCACAGGGTGGTCGTTCGGTCAATCGGCCCGTTCGACTACCCCCACTAAAATAATTTAATATTTTATTTGTGTTAAACGGACCGTTTGCAAAACATAGTTTGTCAAAACAAAATATTCCGGAGACCCGGTTTTGGTTTTGAATAAAGATGGGGCGTTTTTAGAAAACACAAAATAGGTTTTCTGCAAATAGTTTTATGCAAGCAAATGCAAGATGCTGACGATGCTCAAATGCAATGTGGCATGATGACATGAGCATGCGGTCATGATGATGCAATGCACAAAACAACGCGATTTTCTAGTAGTGGTTTTGCGGGATGCCACAATTCGACACCACTAACAATGGATCTCGCCCTCGAGATCCGCCTCATGGTACCGGAAAGAAGGTCGGCGATCTGCGTCTTCTCGCTTCTTGTAGATCCTCGCGACACCACTAACAAGAGGTCGTTGTCTGTGATCGTCGAGGGAACACTCCGGAAACAAAAGGTCGAAGGTAGAGGTATCAACAAATAAAGCCACCTCTAGCTTCGATGGAAAAGAGGGAACCGATGCATTCTCATCCACTTCAATGTACACAAGAGAATAGAGTGAGTAGTCGGCATGGGGGCCAATCCATCACGCACCCAAACTATTACTCTGCACAATCAGTAGAAAAGCGTGCAACCATTCTCGGACTCAGACTGAAGATCTCGACAATCGAGGTTCACGAACAAAGGAGTGATCTGAGACTGCATCGGATCGCATAGATGATGTCGTCGTCGGAAAACACCGGAAGGCACGAGAAGGAACAAAGAGAAGTCCACCGAAGGATTCCTCGGATAGCATGAAGACCAGATGTAGCAACACCGTTACCAAAGGAGGAAGCGAAACCTCAAGGATACGATGGAACCCAACCACGAGAAATCCTGGACTCAAGAGAGAAGAGAGCGGATTCAAAAACGCAGAGGTGAGAGGAGAGCAGCGGAGGGTAAGGAGTAAAATCAGATCTAATCGTAACTATCCAACCGATTTTGCAAAAATAGTTTTGACACTCTACTTGCCGTTAGCTAGGTTATCCTATTTGGACTTGTGGGGTATCGCAAGCGAGCTCGATACCACTGTAACACCCTCGAATCGGACCTAGCGAAACCCGCCAAACCCGCATAGAAACGATTCAAAGGTGCCCACCAGCACTTTCGCGGGTGGAAAATGAAGTAATAACATTACACAATCCTCGATGGGACCCACGAGATATATATATAACAATGACTCAAAGAGTCCAAAAACAGATATAATATACAAAGATCCAAATCACAGAAAGCGATACAGTCCGGCCACGGACAAGATGCAAATGGGGCTAAGAGCCGAAGAATAACCAATGGCGCCCATAACCACTTGAGCCCAAGCGGAAGGGTAACCCCGCTAACGACGCCGATCTCAAAAACCGCTTAAACAAAAGGGGTGCCGGAAGGGCAAAGGAAAAAAGAGGCGTCGATCGAGGCCAAGACATGAGCGAGGCTAGAATTGCGGTCCTCGCCTACATAGGTATGGTGGATCAAGCGGCAAAGCGGCATGCAATCGAGCAACCTATAGAGACTCGATACTCTACTGGCGGCTATCGAGAGGGTAAGGAAGACCTATTCGGATCCAACTCGATACTATCATCAAACAACCCCATCCTGGCGTTTCCCCCTCGAGACCAAACGAGGAAGTCAACCGAGGAACTCACACAATTGGCAGTTTTACTTATTCAGTTATAGTTGCGGCACTTTACTAGTCAGGTTTAGATAATCATCCTGATAAAGTAAGCAGTGGGCACTTTTAGTTAACCATTCCGTTATAGTGGCAACACTTACTAGTCAGATACATTTAGCATGAGATAACCCAAAACCCAACAGTTGTTGGTACTTTTATTTAGCCATTCCATTGTAGTTGCAATACTTACTAGTCAGGTACAATGGTCGCAAGCGACACTCCAAACAAGAAAATGTGGGCAGTATTGTTTAGCCATTCCATTATAGTGAAGCTGATTACTAGTCATTATAAAGTCAAATTTATAGCAATAAACTTTAGTTATTCTTGTCTATGGTCGAGATACTGTGCTCCAAGTCGTCCATAACCGCGGACACTTTCGAAAAGTTTTACGGCGGGGTGCACCAATAGCAACACATCGATCAACCTCGGAAAACCAAATCAAAACCCAACGAGGCCTTCACGACAAAGCAATCACGATTCAAATATTTCGGGGCCACCCCATTGAGTAGACCATAGCGAAGCGGTGACTCGAGACGGACTCAAGGTTTGCGACAATGGTCAGAAACGATCGGGAACCCGAAAGTGTGGCTGGGCTTGTCGATACCGCGAAAACATTCCGCTTACCTAAATAGCAAGTGCTCCTCGCACAATCGTAAATCTGATAGTAGCATGGCATAAGTACAGGATAGTAAATAAAACCTCAAACTAGTTTGTGGCCCCAAGAAATAAGACCGAATCATGCTCGCTCGGGGGTCCCATATACCTCCGGATGTGGATAGCGATAAAATCAAGAACAGTATCAAGTACTGGGTCCCACGGACACAAGTGGGCGTTGAAACCAAATATTTTCTATCACCCACCGATGCCTCTGCTTACTTCAATTTTTAGTTATTAAGCAGGAATTAAAGTGAACGATAAGTAAAGCCAGGATCATCTCCAACATTCAACATACGGCAATACTCCAACAACTGTGGTTCTTGACGACACGCAACAACACTTGAGCAAGCGACTACGCATAAGTCCATCTATCTACCAAACAACAGGTAATAGGATGTGTCCAGGGCAATATAGGGCTGCAAGGGATATCACGGGTACGAAAACTAGAGCATCGCAACACAGATAGCAATAGATCAACAGGAGGGAATAAATACTATAAAAGTAAGATAGGTAGAAAGGGGGAGATGCTCGCCTGAAAACATTGCCGAAGGGTTCAACCGAAGATCGGGTCGTAGCTCACATCAACTCAACGGCCTTATCCGCGAAGAAGCAAAACACTAGAAGAAACACCGGATGCAATATTTAATACTACGGCGAAAGATCGGCATGACGCATGTATGATGCATGGCATGGCAAGGTGCGATGCAATTAGGTCAATATTAAGCGGAACCGGGGTCCCGACAATTATTTAAATGGTTCATGTTGTTTAGAACCCCTGCAAATTAAATGTTGTATTAGCATGGCAAAAGATAGCACCGGGTTCGCTACACAAATTTAAATGAGGCCGATATAAGACTAGATTTGCCCGCGTATGGGCCCCATATTTAATTAGAGGTGAATTGGCATAAGGCCCCCAAACCACAGACAAGTATGCATGCATGACCAATTAATATGCGACAAGTTGTGTTATATTATAAAATAGGGTTTCGGGAAGGGGTTCACACATTAGGGTTCGGCAGATCTTGGGGTTCCGGGGTTCGGGGTTGGTCTCCGGGTTCGGGGTTCGACGGGATCGTTCTCGGACTCCGGGAATTAGGGTCTTGGCGTCCGTGACGAAGATCATGGCATCCGTGTCGAAAGCATCGGGGGTTTCCGTGAACGAGGTCTTGGTTTTCCATATCGGAGTTCCCGGGTGACGCTGTCGGTCTTGGTTTTTGGCGTCGGTGGATCTTGGCGATTCCATGACGAAGTTCTTGTCGTATCCGTGAAGAAGATCTTGTCGGTCCACGGGGTTCGGCCTGCGGGGTTCGACGGTGTCTTGGCGTCCCCTGAGGAAGATCATGTCGAGCCATCGGGTTTGGTTCGGTCTTCGGGTCTGTGGTGGCATCATCGGTGCTCCATGAACAACTTGTCGTACCGACGTCACCGGATCCTCGGCTTGGCATGCATCACCCCTCGACCACATATCGGCGTACTTGGGGTTCCGGCTCGATGGCGAACTTGAGTTGGTTGCGGTCACTATGGAAGTTGGGCTTGTTGTGGGGACTCCACTGTAGATGGCAACCCCGAGGAAGGGATCTACATCAACGTGGCAGAACGATGGTGGCCCCTGCTTGTGGCTCGAGGAACGGGAGAGGCATAGGACTTGCTAGCAGCGGAGAGGAAGGCCTCGGAGGCGCTTGCGGCCACCGGATGGAGGACACGCAGAGGCGGGCGGCCTGAAGAGGGCTGCAGTGCGGAGGAGAGCTGGCGAGGCGGCGGAAAGGTCTTCTGCAGGAGGAAGGAGAACGCAAGGGGGTGGTGGCGTTCGGGAACGGTGGCGGCGGGCCAGAGAGGAGATGGGGCGGCGAGGCCGGTCTCCTGCGGCGCCTTGAGGAGCAAAGGCGACAGGGGATGCAGCTTCTTGGCGTCATGGCGCTTCGGGGTGTCGCTTGCCGAGCAATGGGGGCCCATGGCCAGGAGGTGGAGGCAGTGGCGGGCTTCATGGAGGAGGGGTCAGCGAGGAGACGAGGTGGAGAAGAGTGGCGAAAGCAAATGGCCGAGGCGGTGAGCGAAGGCGGCGAAAGGGAGGTCGAGTGGTGGCGGCGGGCTGGGCGGGAGGAAGAGGGTGGCGGGCGGGCGTCAGGGGAGCGGGAGGGAGCCGGGAGGGTGGAGCAAAGTGCGAGGCGGTGGCGAGGCCGGAGTGAGGAGGAAGGAGCTGCCACGTGAGGCGGGGCACCTACTGGGGAAGAGGAGGAGGAGAGGAAGGAGGTGGCCAGGGGAGGCGTGGGGTCGGGGTGGGACCCGGGGGGTGGGGGAAGGCTGCGGCGTCTTGGTGTGTGTGCATGTGTGGTGGTGTGGGTCTGCGTGTGTGTGTGGGGTGGGGTGGAGAGGGAAGAGAGGGTGAGGTGTGGGTGTGGGATAGGTTAGAGGGGAGGGAGAGGGTGAGGTGGCAGGTGGGGATTGGGTGGGATGAGGTGGCCGGAGGGGTGGGTAGAATAGGACCGGGTAGACTAGGGATTTTGGGGTGGGCCGTTTTAATTCCTGGGGGTGGTCGTTCGGGTCGAATCGGCCCGTTCGACTGCCCCCACTAAAATAATTTAATATTTTATTTGTGTTAAACGGACCGTTTGCAAAACATAGTTTTTCAAAACAAAATATTCCGGAGACCCGGTTTTGGTTTTGAATAAAGATGGGGCGTTTTTAGAAAACACAAAATAGGTTTTCTGCAAATAGTTTTATGCAAGCAAATGCAAGATGCTGACGATGCTCAAATGCAATGTGGCATGATGACATGAGAATGCGGTCATGATGATGCAATGCACAAAACAACGCGATTTTCTAGTAGTGGTTTTGCGGGATGCCACAGAAAATTCCGCCTACGGGCGTTATCTTAAGTTTTCTGGTCTACACGTTCTTTGTTGTTTTTATGTGGATTCTGGAGTAGTGACTTTCGGCACTTATTGTCGGCGATTTTGTGCTTGGGTTATTGACGGTGCCATTGGGCATCATCGCTTGAGCGCATAGTTTTTTCCGCATACAAATTCCAGAGGAAACAAATATTACATATTATTTTTTCATTCCTCTGACGCAGGTGACTTGGATGCAGCATCAACAGCAGCAGGAGAGCCATCCTCTTCGAAGTCGGTGGTGTTGAGGAACTCGAAGGAGCTTTGGTTGTCACCGAAAATAATATCCATGGGCACGAAGACATTAGGGTCGACCAACTCGGAGACTCTGGTATCATAACCCGCGAGTGATGCCAAGATAGATTTGTGATCTATTTTTTATCCATCGTCGTCCACGTCGGGGATACCGGAGGTCACCATGTCGATGTTGGCGTTTTCATAGTGCACCTTTGACCATTGACAGCGCCATCCTCGCGCCAGCCCGGGTACATGAAGCTTTCCATCTTACAATATGGTCGGAGGCTTGGCGCAAGATCTCCGAGAACTTCATCACGGAATCCACAGCTTTGATGTTTATCTGGAGGTGCTTGGCTATCTCCTTGGCCTACTTGATGGCGGTGTTGATAAAGTTGCCTGAAAGGACCATGCATTCTTTTAGTGGAGGAGGCGACTGGGTCAAACCAATAGGAGCTACAAATTCCGACAAAGGAACGCATGAGTTCAATAAACACAAAAAGTTCAAAGTATCCAACTTACAGAAGTACAAGGCGAATAATCACTTACTGAAGATGCTAATCTCGGCCTGCTGAAGGGTATCCGCCATGGAGTCCCGTTCTTGTCGGAGGATCTTCTACGCTTCAAGATTGCGCTCCTTTTGCTCATCGGCAGCTTTCTTCTGATCTTTCAGCATCGCGATCTCTTTCTTCAAGCGGTTCATCTCCATGTCGGCGGATTCCTGCAGGACCTTCATGGACTCCTCGTGCATCTTCAGCATATCTTTTCTCTCCTTCTTAAGGATCTTGTTTTCGATATCTAGCTGCTCAATGTGCTTGGATTTCCCAACAATATCCTTAGCCTTGGAAATGGCTTCTACAAGACGGAGAAAGAACAAGTACATAGTGAGTACTCGGAGAATGTTGGCACAAGCCCAAGTCGGAATACGAAAACAAAAGGAAAAACAGACTCTTGCTCTTGGTGATTTGATCCTTCAAGAAGGCAGTTTTACCCTTTTCGGCTTCCAAATCCGCACGCATATTCTGGAACTTCTTGCTGGCGACACCCCTCCGAGCATTCTCATTCTGTGGAAGGAATATTAAAAAATGTTTAGTCTACTTGGAGCATCTAGCCGGATAACTATCCACCTAGAGGCTTGGGGGCTACAGTGAGAGTTTTTTAAAAAAACTTGGCAATATGCTTAGTCTTTCTTTAAGCATCTAGTCGAAACTGATTCAGTTTTCAACTAGAAGCTTGGGGGCTACAGTATAAAGTTTTTTAACTCAGTCATATGCTTAGTCTTTCTTTAAGTATCTAGTCGGAACTAATTCAGTTACAACTAGATACTTGGGGGCTACAATATAAAAATTTA
Organism: Avena longiglumis; assembly: GCA_030063025.1. Classification (NCBI taxonomy): domain Eukaryota; kingdom Viridiplantae; phylum Streptophyta; class Magnoliopsida; order Poales; family Poaceae; genus Avena; species Avena longiglumis. The sequence continues at coordinate 99,479,871 of CP125974.1, forward strand.
CAAACACTGCGTATGCTGAAAGTATCTAGTCGGAATAATTCATTCAAACTATATGCTTGGGGGCTACAGTGAGAAGTTTTCTAGCTTAGTCACTCTTAGAGCATTTAGATGCAAAGACCTATGGTTTTCCGTCTAAATCCTCGGGGGATACAGTGGGATACTCGTATGAAATGCAAAAGGCAAATAAAAATTACAAGTGCGATGATCTTGAGGTTGGTAGTGCTCTCAGCAAGCAAATTGCCAAAGGAAAGGTTGTTTCTTTGCAAGATATCTGCTTGTCGGAGAAGATCCTCAAGACCACGGGTTGGAGATGTCGGCACTGCACCAGGAACCAAAGTGGAGCTACTCGGCATGAGCGCCGGGAAGACTATCTTCGGAAATTTTGTGGATGTCCTGAAGGGAATATGCCCGAGAGGCAATAATAAAGTGGTTATTATCGTATTCCTTGTTTATGATAAATGTTTATTTTGCATGCTATAATTTTATTAATACGAAAACGTTAATACATGTGTGTTTAATAAACAAACAGAAAGTTCCTAGTTATGCCTCTCTTATAAACTAGCTCGTTGATTAACAAGATGATCAAAGTTTCCTGATCATGGACATTGGATGTTGTTAATAACGGGATCACAACATTAGTGTAATGGTGTGATGAACATTCATCCGAAGTATAGCATTACGATCAAAGTCATTGAGTTTATATTGCTATAACATCTTACGAAGTGATCCTAATCCTTAGACCATGAGATCATGTCAATCACTAACACCGGAAGAGTTTCTTGATAACATCAAACGTCACACCGTAGGGTGATTATAAAGATGGATTCAGAACTACTAAAGTGTTATGTTGAGGCCCATGGATCGAGAGTGGAATTTGTTCATCCGATGACGGATAGATATGCTCAGGCCCTCTCGGTGATATCACATTGATTAGCTTGCAAGCAAGTGATTTGATCACTAGAATGTTATATCACGAGCGAAAAGAGTGCATGTCGAGAATAAGATCAAACTAGGTATGGAGATACCGATGATCGAATCTTGGACATGTAATATATCGCGAAACAAAAGGATTAAGATACTAGCGTAAAAGGTTCCGATGATCACAAGAAAGTCATCGTTGAATGTGTGGGAGTCAGTATGGGTCTCCAGATCCCGCTTCTGATTATTGATCTAAGAGGGGTCTCGATCATGTCCACATTATTCGCGAACCATAGGGTGACACACTTAAGAGACACCGACATCCAATTGGAGCAAAATTTTCATGCCGAAAAGAAAAAGAAAGCGCAGGAATTTATTTCACTAGACAATCAAAGCTGTTTGGTTGGAATTCTTTGCTGGTTACGCATGTGAAATGGAATACTAGCAAGGGGTTTTATGTGAATGTTTGTTAATTAAAGTAATTAACAAAATTCTGAATAAATAAATAAAGAGTTTTATTTAAATGAGAGCTTGCATTAAATTTGGTGGAAATTTAATGCATGTGTGATTTTGAGTGGAGGCTTTTAATGGGAGTGGAGGCTTTTCATTTTGAGTGGGAGCTCCACCCACATGAATGTGGAAGAGGTGGGGCAGCCCCATGGCTGGGCGCCATGCCCCTTGGGTGCCCCTCTCCCTATAAAAGGCCCCCTCTCTCCTCTCACAACACACCTCCTCGTGAAGGATCTCTCTCCCCTCTAGAATTTATCCCCCATGGTCTCGGACTAGCGAGATACATGTTCCCGGTGGCTATTCGGAAGAAAGAGTTGTGCTTCCTGCATCGCTGGGCGAGGAGGCGGAGGTTGCTCGGTGCCTCGACGTGTGTGCGAGCGGATGCTTATTCTTTTTCTTGGCGCTAGGACTTCCTCTCGATCTTGAGATCGGCAAGAGATCGTCTACATCAACCACAGTTTGGACTCGTTAAGCTTTGTCGGTCTTCAAGGGTATGTTCTCTACGGATATACATCCGCCGTTGTTTGTATCTAGTAGATAGATCTTGGTACATAGTTGTTCCCATCGTAGGAAATTTTTGTTTTCTATGCGAACCCTACAAAGGGTATCGAGCCGGATCTATGCATAGATGCTTTTTGCGGTAGTACACATATGAGTATGTGGGCGATGATGATCATTTTATTGCTTCTTAGTTGTACTTTGGATATTGGTGGCATAGTGGGATGAAGCGGCCCGGACAAACTTTACATGTTCTCGCACATGAGACCTATTCCACGCTTGACATGCAACTAGTTTTGCATAAGTGGCTAGCGGGTGTCTGTCTCTCCTACTATAGTCAATATCTAATTTGCAACGAGTTGTCAACAATTTGTTTATCCTCGTTGTGGTTCATGTTCGTAGGTAAGAACGGTTCTATCTTCGAAAGCCCTAAGCCACGTAAAATTTGCAATGGATAAATTAGAGGCGTCTAGTTTAGATTGTTGCTGGGCTAGTGTTATGATATGGTGATGTTGTAAGTAGAAGTATGAGATGATACTCTTACAACACACATAACGTGTAATCTCCATAGACCTTGGACTTACACATAAAGGTATGATAGTGATCATACCACGGTGCACATGATAGAGATCATATGCGGGAACCATATCATTCCACTAACAAACATGTGATGTTTGATAGCATCTTATATTGCTTGTTTGGCGTTTTATTAGCAAAATAAGATGATCCCTCATTTAGATATCAAGATAAGAATGTGTTCTTCCTTAAGTATGCACCGACAATGTTTCGTCGCTTCAAGGCATCACGTGATGATCGGGTGTACTTGAATCCACGAGCATATCTCGGTGTAAGACAGTTACTGCCGAATACTAAGGTTCTTACTTGGCGAGCCTAGCATGTCTGAGACATGGCCTCGAACACGGACCGAAAGGTTAAGCATGAGTCATATGTTTTGATATGATGACCATATGGATGCTGCCTTTGAAACTACACCGACTCACGTGATGATCGGACTTGGTGTAGTGGATTTGGTTCATGTAATCACCAAAAGACACGAGGATGTCGTTTTGAGTGGGAGTTCATTTCTAATTTGGATTAGTAGAACTCAATTTATCATAAATTAAATCAAAGTGAATTTGCATAATTTGTTGTAGTCATTGGCATTCGTTCACCACCTTATGCATAGTTGTAATTGAGATAATAGAACTATAGAATTACGGATATATACTTTCTGAACTGGTATCGTATTGTGTTGAGTGTCAATCTAAAGTTTAAAGTCCTATTGCAAACTTTTAGCAAAATTCTATTTACTCCGTGAAATTTAATAATTGGTATTAAATCGAGAGTAACAATTCGATGTTAGTATCTTAAGTATCATGTTTGCCTCCATGATTCTTGATTTAAACATCAAGTTTATCTAGGAGTGAAAGAATTATTTGAAACCATCATGTGGCGAGATATAACGATATCTGAAACAATGTTTTGGTTGCAATATGATAGAGTATAATATATGTTCTCATATTGGATGAGAATTACGAAGGTTGGAGATGCTAGACATCCTAATCATCCAAAAGGATTTTGGAAAGTAATGTTATACTCATGATTCGCCTTTATAAGCTACAGTAGCTTGATCATGAAAGTCGTCATGATAAGGGTGAATAGAATATGTATGTAAAATGTTTACTACACTAAAAGATTACTAAAGAATGGATTTTGAAAGAATACCGATCATTTGATGATGGTGATCTACTTCAAAGTGCAAGTCCAAAGGTATTATTATTTGAATATACACGCTTTGGACTAGGTGTCATGTATATGGCGCCACTTTTGATGTTGATAAATTCTTTTAAAAGGAAAAGGAAATGCTGAAAGAGAATCTATAAAATATATTTTGCAGAAAAGAAAAGATTGGAAATATCCAATTTAGGTATATATATGATATACATGTTATGGTTGTATTCTTTGCTTGTTAAACAATGTGGTTCTCGGGTATTGGATACCGAATTGGTTGGTATGAAATGTCATACGGAACAACGCAATTCATGAACCACAATGACCTAAGTAACTAGCAAGAGAATATGTGATGATGTTCATCGAAAACAAACAAACCGTTGTTTGTATTTCTCGTTGACATCAAGGCTTGACTTCAAGATTTGTTTTAATAATTGTTATTTGAATCAGGTATTATGAGAACAAAGGTTGTTCAAATAATTACCGTATTCCATATAAGATGGATGATTTACAAATCTAGTTGGAGAAATCACATCCATAAAACCTAATGCTAAAATGTCGCAAGACAAATGATTGGAAGATCACTTACAAAGTGACATCGCTGTTTAAATTATATTGGAAAGAAAACATGAAGAATCTCCATATTCATGGATATTTGGAGTCTTTGATTTGATCAACTGACGCTTGTGAGACTTTCCACATGATAATTAAAACTTCGTTCAAAGGCCAAAGAAGAACGAACGACTAAATTATTGGAATTTATACATATCGATGTATGTAGTCCACTATGTATAGTCGTAAGCGATGGATTTCAACTTCATATGCTTTCTCCAGAAATTTGAGTGAATGTTCACTTAATGAGAAAGAAGTATGAAATATTTTGAAAACGTTTCAAAGACTTTCAAGATGAAGTGCAAAATCATTGTAACAAGAAAAATAAATGAATTATGATTTGATCATAAAGGGATTTATTTGAGTTACAAGTGTAACAAGAAAAATAAATGAATTATGATTTTATCATAAAAGGGATTTATTTGAGTTACAAGTTTAGCAAAACACCTAGATTTACATCTCCCGAAACACCATAGGAATATGGAGTGTTTGAGATTTGTAATAAAACCTTGTGAGACATGGTTGGATCAAAGGTGTTATTTATAAAACTGCCATTATGTTTTAAAAGATTAAAGCTTTAGAGACTACCGCTTTTACACTGAAAAGAGCTCCATATAGATCCGTTGAAATGACACCATGGAAGTTATGGTTTGGGGTAAAACCCAAGTTGTCATTTCTTAAATTTTGGTATACTAAACATAAGTAAGATGTTTACAACCAAAGTCGGATGAGCATCTCTTTGTAGGTTATTTCGAATAACAATTGGTTATTCCTCCATAACACCGAGGACAAAAGGGTTTGTCGCTTGAAATGTAAAGTTTCTTGAAGAAGGAATTTTTCATAAATGTTAAGTGGGAGGACAATAGAACTTTGATAAGGTTAACGAACCTTAGCTAAATGTCTTTGAGTTGCTTGTGCGGAAATGGTTCTGGAGGCTGCCATAATGCTCATAGCTTATGTGCCTCAAAGGTTGTGGTCACGGAGATCTAAGTTCCTATTGAACCAAGTAGGTCGGTTAAACAATCAAATGCTAAGATTTGAGAGTAAATCATTATTGTTTGATAATGATGAACCGAATACATACAAAGAAGCGATGATGGGCCTGACTACAAATGGCTTGAAGCCATAAAATCCGTGATAGTTCCATACACGAAATCAAGTTTTGAACTTGGAAGACCCTCCTAAAGGTGTAAAAACCTATCGGTCGTATTTGGATCTATAAAGAAACAGACATGGATGTCTCACATCTATGAAATATTCGACATGTCGTAAAGTATTTTATGACAATGTTCAAAGAGTTGACTATGACAAGATTTGATCTTTCATAGCGATATTTAGTCTGAACGGATTAAAGTAGCAACCACTACATATAATATGGTATATGGTAGATGAATAAACAAAACAAAGTTCTTCTAATAGAATGGTTACCTAGGACGTGTACATGACACGGTACAAAGGGTTTGTTAAATTCAAAGGATGCTAAAAGGGCATGCAAACTTCAATGGTTGAAGTAAGCATCATGAGTTGGAATCTTCACCATGATGAAAATGATTTTTCATCCAGGCGATGAAGATGCTTGCATTTGCAAGAAATTAAGTGGGAATGAGTCATATTTCTAATACATTATGTGAAGGACATCTTGTTGATTAGAAATGATGTATATTTTATTGACAAAGGTTAAGAATTTCATTTCGATGAAAGACTTAGGAAAACCGAATATTTAGCATGAATGTCTATAGTGGATGGTAGAACGCTAATATGTTTATATAAGCGTACATATATGAGATATTGAAGGAGTTCAATATAGAAACGACAAGAAACAGTTCTTGTTGCATGGAAAGGAATTGAATCAAGATTCAAGTGTATCGACACTTGATAAGTGAAACAAGATTCAAGTGCTTTGACACTTGATGAGTGCAATCACGAGAATGTTTTGATCAATCATACCATGATATGTACACATCCGGATATGTCCTATGCTCTAAGTGTTATGAGCATATACCGTAATGAATCATAAAATGATCATTGGACGATAGTGAGGATATTCTTATGATCTTTTGGAAGAACTAAGAATATATTTGTGTAGAGGTGACAAACAATTACAAATAGTTCATTGTAAAGCGTTACATTGATACTAGTTTTGTCACAAGATACAAATTAAGTTTATCTCAATTTAAACTATGGGTGGCACAATGTAATGGAAAGGAGATTCCATGATGGATTTGAAAGAGTTTCAAAGTTAAGACATTGTGACGAATACTACAACAAAAGGCTAAGTATATGACTGCTATAGTAGCAGCAAAGGAGGGAATTTGTGTCAAGTAGTTTGTTATCAAACTAAGGTGTGGTTCGCAACGGGCTAACACTAAAGATATATTGTATGACAATAGTATCGATGTGTTTTAACCCCAAGGAATTAAAGGTCCCACCGAAAGACCAAATTTATACAATGCCATCTCATTGGAGAATGAATGATGCGTGAAGACGCAAAGACATGCAAATACACACGGACCTGAAAGCGTCAGATCCGTAGATTATGTTAACCACTTGCAATTGCGTATATGGAACACCAGAAAGCCATAGGTGTTCAATACGCAAAGTTCTCAAACTAGATTATTGTCTCTAGTGCAAGTGGGAGACTGAAGGGAATATGCCCGAGAGGCAATAATAAAGTGGTTATTATCGTATTCCTTGTTTATGATAAATGTTTATTTTGCATGCTATAATTGTATTAATACGGAAACGTTAATACATGTGTGTTTAATAAACAAACAGAAAGTTCCTAGTTATGCCTCTCTTATAAACTAGCTCGTTGATTAACAAGATGATCAAGGTTTCCTGATCATGGACATTGGATGTTGTTAATAACGGGATCACAACATTAGTGTAATGGTGTGATGAACATTCATCCAGTATAGCATTACGATCAAAGTCATTGAGTTTATATTGCTATAACATCTTACGTGATCCTAATCCTTAGACCATGAGATCATGTCAATCACTAACACGGAAGAGTTTCTTGATAACATCAAAGCGTCACCGTAGCATGGGTGATTATAAAGATGGATTCAGAACTACTAAAGTGTTATGTTGAGGCCCATGGATCGAGAGTGGAATTTGTTCATCCCGATGACGGATAGATATGCTCGGGCCCTCTCGGTGATATCACATTGATTAGCTTGCAAGCAAGTGATTTGATCACTAGAATGTTATATCACGGAACGAGAAAAGAGTGCATGTCGATGCGAGATCAAACTAGGTATGGAGATACCGATGATCGAATCTTGGACATGTAATATATCTGAAACAAAAGGATTAAGATACTAGCGTAAAGGTTCCGACGATCACAAGAAAGTCATCGTTGAATGTGTGGGAGTCAATATGGGTCTCAGATCCGCTTCGATTATTGATCTAAGAGGGTCTCGATCATGTCCACATTATTCATGAACCGTAGGGTGACACACTTAAGAGACACCGACATCCAATTGGAGCAAAAGTTTCATGCGAAAAGAAAAGAAAGCGCAGGAATTTATTTCACTAGAACAAAACTGCTTTGGTTGAAATTGCTGAAACTGGTTACGCATGTGAAATGGAATACTAGCAAGGGGTTTTATGTGAATGTTTGTTGATTAAAGTAATTAACAAAATTCTGAATAAATAAATAAAAGAGTTTTATTTAAATGAGAGCTTGCATTAAATTTGGTGGAAATTTAATGCATGTGAGTGGATTTATGAGTGGAGGCTTTTAATGGGAGTGGAGGCTTTTCATTTTGAGTGGGAGCTCCACCCACATGAATGTGGAAGAGGTGGGGCAGCCCCATGGCTGGGCGCCATGCCCTTGGGTGCCCCCTCTCCCTATAAAGGCCCCTCTCCTCCTCTCACAACACACCTCCTCGTGAAGGATCTCTCCCTCTAGAATTTATCCCCATGGTCTCGGACTAGCGAGATACATGTTCCCGTGGCTATTCGGCAAGAAAGAGTTGTGCTTCCGCTGCATCGCTGGAGCGAGGAGGCGGAGGTTGCTCGGTGCGTCGTGTGCGATCATGGATGCGCTGCTGTTTTGCGGCGCTAGGACTTCCTCTCGATCTTGAGATCGGCAAGAGATCGTCTACATCAACCACGAGTTTGGACTCGTTAAGCTTTGTCGGTCTTCAAGGGTATGTTCTCTACGGATATACATCCGCCCGTTGTTTGTATCTAGTAGATAGATCTTGGTACATAGTTGTTCCCATCGTAGGAAAATTTTTGTTTTCTATGCTGCGAACCCTACATGTCCTGGGTACGGAGGCGCCGCCTTCTGCAGACGTTCCACCCACCACCACCGCCTTACCGCTACCGATGGCATCCTTAGTCGGAGCTTCAGCCATTTGATTTGCGGTGCTTTCTTGTGTCGCCTGTTCGCCGACAACGGCAAGCTCCGCGGAGGCACCTGAGTCCACTTCCATGGCGGAAGGGCCAAATGCATCCTTGGCCTGTGAGCTTGTCGGAACGGGTGTAGGCTGGACGCTGGGAGTGACAGGGGCGATGGCGGGAGATGATTGGTGTGGTACGACACATTGCAACATATCTTTGATGTTTTTAAAAGCCCTCGATGTTTTGGAGGTCTTCTTCAAACTAGTGCTGGCCTTCTTCCTGAAACGTGCAAAAAGTATAAGTACAGGAATAAGACAAGCAATGGACAATGTCGGAGAGAAAGAAGCTTACACAACAGGTGGTGCTTTGGCAAAGGGAATCCCATTAATCTTTCTTTTCTCCGCATCTAGGGCGGCAGTGGACTTATTGGAGGCTCCACCCTCCGTCTTCTTCCTTTTGCCTCCATCGGCAGCGTCAGAGGTGGAGCTCTTCCGCTTTCGCGCCAACGGGACATCGTCGTCGGGCACAACGGTGATTTCCTTCATCTTCGGGTTATAGATTTGGACAACCATGCTATCCTCCTCTAGACTGCCGAGCTGTTAAGTGAAATCCCAAAAGTGTTAAATGAGATGGTAATGGTTAGACGGAAGAACTGGAGTATATGTCATGCATGGAAAATAAACAGGTACCTCTGGGCACTTGCCCTCCTCGAACATGTTATAGGTGATGGCGAAGCCACGCTTCTTGTCCTTCACCTTGACGATGTCCTTGAGGTGGAGATTGATGGAGTCACTCGACAAGTTGTCCTCGGAGATGCGGAGGCTATCCTTCCTCTCCTTAGAGTACTCGTGCATAAGCTTGGAGTGGTGTTGCAGAGGCTGGATCCGCCTGACGAACCAGCACATGGTTAGGTCCAACCCGGTCAGACCCGTGTCTACGAACCACTCTATCCGCATAATGGCGTGGGAGGCTTTGTTGTCATAGGGAAGGATGGCTTGGGATCTCCATGTCGGGGCTTCGGCAGCGGCTCCGTCGATGAAGTCTGGATACGTTTCTTCTCGGCCGGCCAGAGGGATATCTAGGCCGTATAAGTACGTATGTTGCCCGTTCTTGCAGGACTCATGGACGACGATGTCGGGGAACCGCCGGCCAGGCCGGATCTTAAAACTAATTGTACCACAGTTCCTGAGCTCGTCCTTACCGGCTCTAGCTTCCCTCTTAACGGTGAAGAAATAAACAAAGAGATCTAGCCTAGGCCTAATCCTTAAGTAACCCTCATAGAGCGCCGCGTGGTTGCTCAGCGCGAGGATGCTATTTGGGGAGAGGTTCTGGGGCTGTACTCGGTAATGACTAAGGACAGCTAGGATGAAATTGGAGATGGGCAAAGAAATGCCGTGTACCAATTGGGCTTTGAGGTACACCTTCTCTCCGGCTTGGGGAGAAGGGGTGACCTCGCTTGCCGGCACCCCCCGCCATTCGAGCCCCTCCGTCGCAGGGAGGTAACCCTCGACGATCATTTCCTTGATGTTGCGGTCCGTGATGTCCGAGCCGCGCCAGTCCCCTTTGTGGGAATCGCTCTCTTCTTCCAGCAGCTCTAGCGCCGCTGGATTGTGGTCGCTGCTGGTGGATTCAACCACCACGGAATTGGGCAGCACCAGGCCCTCTGGGGGAACATGGACGGTGCTCGCCGACTTTGTCGCGGCATCGCCTGACGCCGCCATGGAGGGAGCAGATCTGCTGCTTGCCATTGGAGAGGAGGAACTGTTGACTGGAAGGATTGGAGGGCTAGGGTTTTTCGCGTGCGCGCAGAGAGCTCAAGGAGGTACTCACTGGAGGAAGAAGACGACATAGGGGGAGAATGAGGTGAAAAGTAAAAATCCGCCGCAGTTACAATTTATAACCCCTGGCGTCAAGATTCGTGCAAGATGATCGAATGGTCGGCGCGTGGCCGACGTGTGCGGGCGCATGCGCGGAAATTTCGCCACGTTCCTAACCGTCGCCGCCAACAGTTCGTATATCTCGTGCGGGAAAAACAGACATGATTGTGTTCTCTACATGTGTGAGTTATGAGGCGTCGCTGACCTATGTCTACGTCGTCCTAGCTGTCACTAGCATATGAGCCATCACATCGGAATATTCCGGCATGGACGGATCCAGTCCGGCTACGGAGGAGTACGATAGACTAGATGGATCCAGAAGGGAGGCTCTGTAAGCAGTGTAGGACTCTGTAACCTGTCCGGCTAGGACTTTTTCCTGTAACCCTAGGACCTGACGACTATATAAGTCGGGCATATGGGAGCCTTTAGGGCACGATAACTTAGACTCTCTAGTCACCTCACACAACGAACCAATTCCTGTAACTCGGCGTATTGTCCTTATAGTGATTTATAGCAGGAGTAGGATTCCGCCATCGTTGTGGGATCTGAACCTGGGTAAGCTGCGTAACCTCGTACCTGTCAACCTCCGCCTTCCCCCACGTCTCTAAACACGTACTGTGAGGACCCCTTCATGGCGTACTCGTCGGCAATACCACGACAGTCCCAAGGCCACTAGAGATAGTTTTTAGTGGTCGAATTGACGACCTAGGTATACGCACGCGGCTTGTAAACCAAAACGAAGGAAGTATTCTAATCTGCCAGCATAATCTACCCCGAATCTCAAAGATAAAACTAAATAAAATCATGACAGCCCTCGCAAAAAAAATCCTGCCAGAAAAACAAGAAGTCTAAATTATAAGATGTTTTAGTTTTTTTCCAAAAATGTATGTATCTATTCTTCTTTTAATATATAACTTCAAAGCAAAAATGAGTGAATCTACACACTGTTTTAGTCTCCTTCTAAAACCCATGCATCTAGTCGCTATTTAATATATTAGTTCAGAACAAAATAAATAAATCTACATAGTAAATGATATCTAATTACATGTGTTTAAAAATAATAATAGAACATTTTATACTTTGCAACGGTGGAAATATGCTGCAACTGCAACGTTCACGTGCGCCACTTGCACAAGCACTGATTTTGTTTTGTTTTCACTATGGAAGAAGCCAATCGATCCATCGAGCCTACGGTTGACTAGTACTAGAATTATTATTTCTTACTCTTATTTGTTTGTCGCGTCCTTCGAGCGCGTGCATGCACTTTGGTGATGTTGCCCATCGAATTGCACGCAGCTTATGTTTCTTTCATGTGTTGGAGCTATGCGGGAGAACATTGGCAGCTCGTCGTTTTCCTGCTATTCTCTTTTGTCTCCGTGTATTCATTTTTCTACTTTGCTGTGATAATTTGGGGTATACTGGGTACATGAGACAGCTTGATATTTTAAGGGTGTTGATATTTAGCGATTGTGATGGGCTGCAAATCACGGGTGTGTACGGTGACTTTTGTAAATCATAGTATCATTCTAGTATCATTATTTTTATTTTCTTATTTTTTGTTATGATATTTTGAGGGTGAAAGGGACCGACTTACTTGAGAGGCCTAAAGATTATGGGGCGCCGATAATCGGAGATTGTGACGTATTCCCTCAATTCAGAAATATAAGAAGTTTTAGCTAGCTTTGTGAATGGAATGTATCTGAACATCTTCTAGTGTATAGGTTCGTAGAGGTTTAGAATAAACCTATACATTAAAAAGTGTCTAGATACACTTATTTCACAAAGCTAAAATGTCTTATATTTCTGAATGGAGAAAATATGTAATTCAGGGGTGTGCGCGGAGGTCTTGTACAAAGATTGTAGTATACCAACAAAGGTAACACATTGATAAAAAATTAACTGGTTTGTTCGGTGAATGTAATCTGCTCTCCTACATTATCATCGAGGATCATTTTAGACTTCACAGACGAGGGAAATGGATGTTAGGCCTCTCATCCAGACAACACTAAGTGGAGAGACGAAATTGCATAATCAGCCTTCACTAAAGAAGAAAACCAAGAGACAAGAGAAGGTGAGGAAGTCAATGGAATAGATTAAAATCAAGCACCGGGTGTTGTCCCACAAGGTTATGAAGTCTAGGTCAACTAACTTATATCATTCAAGTTGTTATTCCACCATCTTCGATGAGATTTTTCTAATCAGTAACTCTTATGTCCTAACACCGGTTGGAAACAGGCTTCCAGTCCCGGGCCGCAACTGGCTCTAGTCCCGGTTTTGGGTCCGGGACTGCTAAAACGGGACTAGAGCCCCCCCTCTACATTTTTCCACCGCAGCAATTCCAGTGTGATGCGCAGCTTTTCAGACCATTTTCGCAATTTGGGTACAACAACTTTTTGTGATTCTCTAACATGTGATTGAACTTCTCCCTCTCCTTTTTAGTTTCACAGTCTCTTCGTGGATTGGCAATTGTCCGACCAAGATCATCAGCGGATTCATCATGTGTCTCTTCTTCATTCTCCCCTTCAGCATCCCCCATGTAAGTATCTCCGTACTCAGGAAAACCATGATAGTTGTCATCCTCCTCCTCTTCTTCATTTTCTTCCATTATAACCCCTCTCTTTTTGTGCTTGGTCCAACAATTATAACTGGACATGAAGCCGGACTTCAACAGGTGGCTGTGAAGGGTTTTTGAGTCAGAGTAATCCTTCTGATTCCTACATCCACTACATGGACAGAATACAAAACCATTTCGCTTGTTTGCATCAGCAACACAGATGAATTGATGCACGCCATTAATGAACTCGCCAGAGTGTCGGTCAGTACCATACATCCATTCCAGGATCATCTGCATTATAGTAAAAGTATATCAAAAACCATTACACAACATGATAAAATTATTACAAGTTACATTGAGAGCTTCTAGAGCATTAATTTTGATTTTTGATTTTTGAAAAATTTACATGCACCAATTTGTGAATTGGAGAAAACAATTAACATGATAAATGTGGAGTTTTTTATTATTGTTCTATCAGTGAAAACCTCATTCCATTCTAAGCTCTGAAACTCTAAAATTACACATTTCAATTTTCAGTAACTATGTGCCTAATCAAAATTTGTTACACATATCAAAATCCTTCTACTTCTAGAGTATGCATGTATTGATCCATATCTCTATACTTTTAGAGCATTCTAAAGCTTAAGTAGCAATAAGAGATGAAAAAATGAAGTTCTAACCTTTTAAAACTTTGGATTTAGGGGTTGCAAACTAAATCTTGATAAATTTTGAGAAAAAAAATGGCATGAACTCGGCTTGCTTCTTTAAGTAAAATGGCCACCATATGATTTAGGGGCAGGTGGACAGGAAGCTATATATATACTGGTGGACAGCTAGTCTCGGGTCATGATACGACCCGGGACTAATAGACCACGAAAAGAGCAGTTGTCCCGCTCTAGGTTATTAGTCCCGGGTCATATTACGGACCGGGACTAGAGGTTTGGCGGCCCGGGACTAGTGGCCACAGCCATTTCTAACCGTTGGAGGCATCATGGCCCGGGACTAGTCGCGGCTCGTGACAGGCCGAGACTGCTGACGTTATTCAGATCGAACCGAAGACCTGCTTTCTACTAGTGTAAATCTTACTGTTACATCAAATATATGTTATCTTGATGTATGAGATTCTCTTATTTTCCCCCTCTTCTTTGTTCCTTCGTTCTTTAGTGGACCTGTGCATCTTTGTCCGTTGAGTGTGGGTTCTAGATTGTATGTTGATGTAAGTTAACAAGTCTAATAAGAAGCGGTAAAGAAGAACTTGCTGTATCCCGTATTTGATAATAGTAGAAAAATATCGGGGTGACTTCGACCCGTGGGTTTTTTCACGTAATTTTTGAGATTCTCCCTCCTAAAAAGCTAGACATTGCCTGGTGCGAGTTTTCTGTTCTTTGGTTCGATGCGAGCTTCTCTCATAAGAGCAGACATGGTTTCGCCTTATGTCCGAGCCAAGAAGTGTGATATTATCTTCAGACATACTTCCTCTATTTAGAAATATAAGATGTTTTAGGTTTGTGAATAAGATGTATCTAGACATATTTTAGTGTCTAGATTCATTTAAACCTACACACTAAAAGGTGTCTAAATACATCTACTTCACAAACCTAAAACATCTTATATTTTTAAACGGAAGGAGTAATTTTGAAATCTACATTAATCATGCTAATCTCTAATTGTAATCGATGTGCACAGTCTAATTTGCCTGCCGTTGACTTTTCTCATGGTTTTGTCGTTCGCGACCGTCTCTTGTTTCCGGTGCCTGGCTCTGCTTTTAAAGACCTTTCAGGATGTTGCTTTGCGTAAAGATGTGAAGCCACCGATCGCTCGTAACTGTATATGTGAAAGTTCTCATCTCAAGGTTGGAACTTAATTAATTATTCCCTCCGTGAGGAAAGCAACAACTCCTTTTTTTTTTGCGGGTATAATACTGCGATTCTTAACGTGCATCGATCCAACAGTCATTTGTTTTGCACCATATGGGAGCAATACTTGGAAGAAGCCGATCGATCGTGCGTAGTTCTAGTTCCATGTTGACATGTCGATCTTTCTTTGTCTATTTTGTTGGTGTGACATCTTGGGGCGAAGGAGGATGACCGATGATGAGAACGGCAGAGACCTGCCAAAAAACGCTCCTGCGTGTCCCCCGCGGGCGCGACACGGTCGGACCGTAGTCTCCCCGCTCCAGCCCTTCTCCACCCTCTTCCTCCATTGCCGCCCGTGGAAGCCGCCGGACAAAGCCCGGGCGGTGCCGCCGGCGGCTTGTCTCTTCTCATGCGCGGGGGGATTCGTCTGGGCGGCGGTGTGATGCGGTGAGTGGCGGGCTCGATCTGGCGGCCCGGCGAGTGCGGCTCCGGTGTCGGTCCTGGCGAGGTGGCGTCGATTCGGCGGTGGCCGTGCGGAGGCTGCCTTGGCGGCGGGCAGCGCGGCCCAGATCGCAGCCTGGTTGGGCCGATCCGGTTCCCGCCTCCGCCGATGTGGTTCTGGGATGGCGCCCCGACCAGCACCTCCTCCAAAGATTCATGGTTGGGGCTCCGGAGCGGGACCTGTGGGTCTAGCTCCGGTGGGCACATGGCAGGCACAGGCTTCCCCGTGCGCTAGCGCGGCGGCACGCGTCGCGACGGCTTGTGGCGGAGCTCCTCGGTCGGTGATGGTCCTGCATACTAGCAGTGGCTCAGGTGTGGGATGGACGGAGGCACGGCAGCATCTTCATTAGCGGCGGGGCAACGAGGTGATGCCCTCCACCGGTGTCCGTCTTGACCCAGTTCTGGGTTGGGTCGCGCCTGCCGCTGCGCGGTCTTCTACAGCTCCCTGGAGATGGAGGAGGGTGACGGATTGTCTGGGTTGGTGGCGGTGTTCGCAGCTGCCCTTGCTGCAATGTGGTGACGGGGCTTCACGGGCACATCCGGGCCCAACCGGGCCCGAGACCTGGTGTGTCCCTGTTGCTGCGCCCGGTCGGCTACTGCCATAGAGGTGGAGGTAGTTCCCTCCCGCGCGACGGCGAGCCTACTACCCCCGGTACATCTATCCCCCTTGCTCGGGCCTCAAGGCCTTGCGTCGATTCCCATAGGGAGATGTTGAAGTTGGCGCCTTTTCCGTGGTGGCGCGTGTTGGTTGGCGGTGGGTTGGGTGGAGCACTTCGGACCGTCTGGGTGGTGGTTCTTTGGGGGTGGGAAAAATACCGGTTTTCCCAGTTCGGCTCTGATGCGGTGGCGCCTGCGGGTGTCACATCTCCTTACTGAAGGGCATCGGGTACTCCCTTCCCACTCCCCTCTGTGTACCGGGGGAAACCCTAGGTTCAGTGTGGGCAACAACAGCGTCGTTGTCGCTCTCCTTGCTGAAGGTGTTGCTTGGTACACGGCAGTTCGGAATGTTAGGAGTGCGGTAGGACCTTTCCGGAGGGCGCATCGGTTGAGAGCCGTCTTAGATTCATCGATCTACTGACGTTGACATTTGTTTATTTTTTGTTCTCTTTATTTTCTGTTTGCCTCTGAACCACGCGGGGGCGAATCAGGTCGATCTGTCTGTGGAAATATTATCGTCCACTAATGACCCACAAGTGTAGGGGATCGCAACAGTCTTCACGGGTAGTATTACCCAATTTATTGATTCGACAAAAGGGGAGCCGAATAATACTTGCAAGCCTTAACAACTGAGTTGTCAGTTCAGCTGCACCTGGAAATAGTTCTTGCTCACAGAAGTTTATCAGTAGCAACAGTTTGGTAGTAGCAATAGTAACAGTAACGGTAACAGTAGGATTTGAGTGCGGTAGGCATAGGGATGGATGGACGGGCGTTGAATGGACAAGTCTAAACATGTAACTTCAAGATCTAGGGCATTGCAGATAAATAATAACAAGCATCCAAGTATTAAACAATCCTAGGCATGTGCTCCAAATATAGTCATACGTGCTCGCAATGACAACATCTTCTGTCCAGCCAGCCCGTGGCAGCGGGGCTTCTAGGGAACTACTGGCAATTAAGGTGCTCCTTTTAATAGAGCACCGGAGCAAAGCATTAACACTCCGTGAACAGATGTGATCCTCACACCACAGCCATCCCCTCCGATTGTCCCAATTATTGTCACTTTGGGGCCTTTGGATCCGGAAAATGATATGTGTACACAACTTGCAGATAAGATCACAAACAATACTATCATAATGATTCAATAATAAGTTCAGATCTGAGATCATGGCACTTGGCCCCTAGTGACAAGCATGAAGCACAAAGTTGCAACAAAGTCAAATAGCACTATAGAGGTACTAGGCACTATGCCCTAACAGATCTTATTCGATTACATGATAGAACTCATCCAATCCCTATCATCCCCAAACCTATAGCGGGGGATTACTCACTCATGGATGAGGAAAACATTGGTGGTTGATGGACACTACTAGGAAAATGGCTATAGGTAATCAGCACATCCGTGGCTCACATGGTTGAAGTGCCCCACGGCTAAAACAGGCATGGCTCACCTATGGGCAGTGCCCTACTAGTAACTAGAACAACCGTGGCGCATATGGTCATAGTGCGCCATAGATATGTGTGGGCCAGGGCCCTGCTGGCCCGCATGCCAGATACCCGTAGCGCACTTAGGGTTGGTGCGCTACGCTTGTTAGAGTTAACCGTGGCGCACATGGATGGGGTGCGCTACGCCTAAGCGCATGCCCCTCTGCTCTGTAAACGGTCAGACACATCCGTGGCGCACTGTGGCATGTGCGCCACGGTTGTTATTATTCCCTGTGGCGCACTGGGCCACATGCGCCATGGATGTGTCGACCCTTTTTTTGGTAGCTTCACTTTGTGCACATGTGTGATCATCCGCCATCCCACACTTCACTTTCCCTTCTTCTTCCTCCTTAGATCTAGTCGGGATCCTTCTCCTTCCCACCTCAATTTTTCCACTCATTCACCATTTTTAGCATGTAGAACTTGCCTTGGATGTTACATACGTAATAGAGGAAGCTCTCCGGTCTCTCATCTCCTTCTCCGGTCTCGCGCGCACCTCTCTTTTCCATCTTCCTCGCGATCGGTCTCTCATCTCAGTAAGTTGTCCATGTAAGGATGTGTTCATGTGTATATGGATGATATGCTCATATGTATGTAGATGATCGATGCTCATGATGTGTGTATGGAGAGGATCGATGGTCATGTGCGTGTATACATATGGAGAGTATCGATGCTCATATGCATGTGTGTATGGAGAGGATAATGATATGTTCATGTGTGTATGGATCGGTCTCACTACAAGACAACCCCCTCTACACCAACGCATTTATGTGTATCTAAATGGCTATATAGGCGTTGCTAGACACTATACCAACGAATAAAAATGTGTTGCATTTTTGGGCGTTGCTAGCATACAAGGCAACGCATATAGCTCTATTGGTAATCAGTTAATTATGCGTTGCAAAATAACAACGAAGTTCAAACAACAGTTGTATGCGTTGGTAGACAATATAAATGGCTGAACCTTTTATTTCATAATAAATATGATTTTTATTAAAATTTAAATATTATTTTATGGACTACATTGTTCTCATCTTATTTGTAAGGGAGAGTATTCTTTAGAAAAAGATACTATATATGACAATAAGAAAAAAATTAGAATAAAAAAGGATCAAGTGAAGAAAAAGTCAATTTATATTATTGGAATCACTGTCAAAGTACAAGAGACTTATCCGAAGAGTACACAAGAGTACACATAGCTTACAATCTTTCAAAATATGACAATCTATGTATATATCCCTACAAATATTCTACTTTTAGACATGTCCAGAGCATATGTCAAATCGCGAGTAATTGTTGATCTTTCGGTCCTGCAAGAAACAAAATTACTAATTTAGTATCAAAGTGGCAAAAGCTAGAAGTGTATGTTTAAATCTACATTTACTTGCACAAAACAGAAAACTAGGAATAGAGACAAAATGATCAATACTCTGGTCCAATCATACTAACTTCAGGAATGAAGAAATTGATCAGAAATCCATATGAAAAACTATTTGTTTTCAGCATCCATTTCTCCTTTCCACTAATACAGCGTCCATAAAATACATAGCTGAGAAGAAAGAACTTATGCATATACAGGTAAACTACCATCACCAAGTTGTACCAGCTGCTAATGTTTAATTGTAATCTTAGAAAGTGTTGATTATTAACCATTTGAATTCTCAAATAACTAGATAAAATGTTGATTAAAATATCAAGAAAAATTGTTCTTCATAACCAGGATGAATTACCACAGCGCACACGTATTCTTTGATAAGCAACATAAACTAGCAAACACGTTCATTATCAACCTAGTATATCATAGTAAATAAGCTGGTTTTATTAAAAAATTGTACTTCGCATAATCGTATAGTCAATGTGAAACAATGATGAAATTGAATAAAATAGATGAAAGTATTTTAAAATGGCTTACTGCAACGAGAGTTTTTTATGAGGTAAGTCATGTGTTTTCTACCAAGTACCATGTACGTAACTTCACCGGGTCCTGACGAAGTGTGTATTGCCCACTGTGTGTTTGTGACAATAAGCACTTGCAGCAAAAGAAAATCCTTGCGTTTAGAAAAATACCAGGGTCAATGAGACAGTGACTACCGACCACCGGCCGACTCATATATCAACATAGATACAAAAAATAGAGAGGAAAGAAGAAGATGAGCAGAGATTGAAGATCATCAGACATAGGTGTTTGCTCGTTGACGCATTATCTAGGCTAAAGTTTTTGCAATTCGTCTGATCCACTGCAGTGCAGGAAACAACAAACTCAGCAGTGCAGAAATATAGTGACAAGAGCACTGAATCATGTGAAGGCCAAGGATTTGACCGCCCGCCCAGCAGAAATATGGTGCCACGAACGGAGTAGCCACTCGCGGAAACTGACCTGTCACATCAGCAAATCAAAATGAGAGAAAGAAGAATGGGGATTAGGAATACCGAGATCGCACCTACATGGAGACCAAGATCTCGTTGAAAGAGGCTGACGCGATCCTTTATACTCAGGCGGGCGGATCAACCCGGAAGTTACCTACCTGGCTCAGGTGCAAGGCAATCCGAGGAAGGTGGCCGATTAGGCGAAGCGGCCGCCGCAGCTTCTTGTTGGTCGCCAATCTAGGGTTAGGAGACGGCTCTGCTTGAGACGACGGCTGAATGAAACTGCAGGCGGACTAGGCGGAGGAGATCGGGGAGAGTGCGGATCTGCGGTCGGAAGTGCTGGAGACCTGCGGTGATACGAGATCGGAACAGTGGGGAGCAAGAACGGAGGCGGTGGGGAGAATCATGGTGGGTCGATGGGGAATTGCACAGGTCGTGCAGGGAGGGGTCAACGGAAGTAGATAACAGGCTACTTCATGGGCCTACTTGTAGAGTAACTATGCGCGAGTATAACCCGCCACAAGATTGAAACTTTTTGTGAGGACATGCGCCAAACTTAAGCCGCGAAAATCAATATTTTCAGCGCCAATTATTTTCGATTTTATTGGTCGACCTTATTATTTTTAGTCGATAAAGGTCATCTCATATATACTGCTATTAATGGAGAACGGATGCGGTCTAGAACGCTTATATGTGTATCTACTAAAAAGAACTCCTATAGATATTTAATTCGTTGCAGGGTATATGTTGCTTAAGGAGGGGTCCTCTTGTAGTGTCTCTCTCTCTTGTATTTGTGTGTGAACAAGTTGCCATTTGTTTTGCCAAAATGTTGATTCATTTCCATTTTGGCAAGACTTTGGCATTTCGCAAAGGTCCTAATTTTAGGATAGGTCATGCCAAAATTTTCTATCGACCATTGCATGCATGCATTCATTATGTGGTTCTAATAGACTTCTAATTGTACCGTGTACACCGTGCAGGCAAAAATGGTCCGCATAATGAGCGAAGGCATTGTGGCTAGATTTTTGAAATGTGCGACGGCCGACATGATACGAAATAACAAGACGGATATAAGATGTCCGTGCGTAAGATGCAAACTCAATGGGTGATCGACCCGTTCCGGAATCTGCGCACTGCTCCGCCATGGTTTCATGGATGGATACACTCGTTGGATAAGCGATGACGAAGACGATGGAGACGGTGAAGGTGGGCAACATGACGATGATTATCATGGCGAGGACGGGCGAGATGATGAAGAGTCTCCTGGTGAAGGTGCGGAAGCAGAACAGGATGATGATGATCTAGATGCCGGAGGAGCAGACGACGATGGAACAACGTGAGGATGGGTGCGGGACCCTTATGTGCAAGAGTTGCTTCTCAAGCAGACGAGTAACGCCAGGGCTGCGGCTAGAGAGAAAGCCAAGCTTGTGCAACTTGAGAAACACGCGGTTACTCCATTGTATGAAGGATGCAGGCCCGATGATACCCGGTTGAATGTAACGCTTAAGGCCATGGAGATGAAGGCAAAACACAAATTGAGCGACGCAAGATTCGACGATATGATGGCATTCTGGCACGATCGTCTCCCGGAGGGGAACACGTGTCCAACTAGTATCGAGGACACCAAGAAAATCGTCTGTCCTCTCGATCTACGGGACGTTAGATATCACGTATGCATCAAGGATTGCATCATTTATCGGGGCGAGGACGCGGAGAAAACCACATGTCCGGTGTGCGGCGTGAGTTGATACAAGAAATGGAAGAAAGCACCTCGAAAAGTGGTATGGTACTTTCCTATCACTCCTTGTTTGTAGCGCTATTTCGCGGACCCTAAGGAAGCGAAGCTCATGCGATGGCATGCGGAAAGGAAGAAGCCAGGAGATGATGATGACCCCGAAAAGGATGAGCTGCTGACGCACCCTTCAGATGCTAGCCAGTGGAAAGCATTGGACCTCGAATTTCCAGAATTCGGTGGAGATTCGAGGAACATCAGGCTTGGTGCCAGCACCGATGGAAACAATCCGTTCGGTAGCCAGAGCAGCATGCACATCACTTGGCCCGTGCTTGTATGGATGTACAACCTCCCTCCATGGTTGTGCATGAAGAAGAAGTACATACAAATGAGTATGCTAATTCAAGGGCCGAAACAACCTAGTACCGACATCAATCTGTATCTCGGGCTTTTGAAAGAGGAGCTAGCCACGTTATGGGAATCTGGAGCCAATACTTACGACGCCGTCGCACAAGATTATTTCACTATGAGAGCCGCGTTGGTCACTACGGTGCAAGACTATCCAGGTTGCGGATATATCTCGGGGCAGGTTATCCAAGGATTATGCGCATGCGTTAGGTGCATGGATAACACAAGCTATCTCCAATTAGAGAAAGATCTAGGGTCTTCGAAAACCGTGTTCATGGCGCACCGGAGGTGGCTCGGCAAGAATGATCCATGGAGAAAACGTGGAGACCTGTTCGATGGCAAATCCAAGACTCGAGGAATCCCAGAGCGTAGGAGCAGCGAAGAAGTGGAAGAGTTGCTGAAAAACTGGAAAGATTGTCCTAAGCCTGGAAAGAAGCGAAAGAGGCAGCAAGACAAGCCGCTGATGAAGGTATGGAAAACAAGGTCTGTTTTATGGGAGTTGCCATACTGGAAGTTTCTCCGCATGCCTCATAGCCTCAACATCATGCATATCACGAAAAACGTGTGCGAGAGTCTGGTCGCCACCATAATCAACATGCCAGATAGGACGAAAGATGGTATGAAAGCAAGGCACGACCTGATATTCATGGGTATCCGGAAGGAGCTTCACGGAGGACGCACTACTCCTGATGATCAGGAATATGACGATGATCATGAGTCGGAGACGACACAAGGTCGTCGGAAGGGTAAAAAGTTCAAGAAGAACGAATATTACTGCCCTCCTTCTTGCTTCACTCTAAGCTAGGATGAGATCAAACAGTTTTTCAAGTGCCTTCTAGTAGTCAAATTTCCTTACGGCAACGCGGGCAAGATAAGCAGATACCTAGACGAGACGAAGCAGAGGTTCAGTGGCATGAAGTCTCACGACTGTGCCGTGCTAATGACGCAGGTACTCCCGGTTGCACTAAGAGGGATAATGGACGAGCACGTCCGTGAAATGTTATTTGGCCTCTGCAAGTTTTTCGACGTCATCTCTAGGAAGTTGATTGGCGTGAATCAGCTCGGGAGGCTACATGAGGAGATCGTGGTGATACTATGCTAGCTTGAGGTCTACTTCCTACCCGCATTCTTCGACATTATGGTGCATCTGCTGGTCCATGTCGTGGAGGACATCGTCCAACTCGGGCCGATGTTCCTCCACAGCATGATGGCGTTCGAAAGGATGAACGGACACATCAAAGGATACGTTCGCAACAGGTCCCGTCCAGATGGAAACATAGCCAAGGGTTTTCTGGCCGAAGAGTGCATCTCTTTCTGCATGAATTATCTAGACATCGAGAACCCTGTCGGTCTTCCCGTCAACAGGCACCTTGGCAAGCTCGATGGATCTGGTCACCGAGAGGGTCATCGCATACTGCATGCAGACTTCGATTTTCGACGCGCAGACTTTGATCGAGAAGAAGTACAGTGACCGGGGCATACAGAGGATGCAGGAGAAATAATCAAAGAGCACAACTCAGATTTCACGCGTTGGTTTAGGCAGACGCTCCTTGATAATCCCCAGCGATCGCATTCTTCTGACATGGAAAAGATCATATTCACCTCGTCGCAGGGACCGATGCAAAACCTGGTGACCTATCAGGCGTATGATATCAACGGCTACACATTCTACACGGAGGAAAAGGACAACAAGTGTGATTATCAGAACTCAGGCGTAACGTCAGAATTCTACACCAATGACAACGTGAAGGAAAGATTCTACTGAAGAATCGAGGAGATCTAGGAGCTCGACTACTATGGAGAAAAGGTGCCGATGTTCCGTGTCAGATGGGCAAAGAGCGTCGAAAGAGAAGACCGGTATTTTATAATCATGGTTATACCCGAAGCCGCCAAATCCAAGGCCTCTGGTGCGAACGTGGACGCGAAAAATGAACCGTGGGTACTGGCTACCAAAGTGGACCAATATTTTTACTATTACCGACCCGACAAGCCTAGTCGTGTTGTCATGAGGAGAGGAAAAAGAAACATCATCGGAATGGATGGAGTCGACAACGAGCAAGACTTCGACCAGTACGGCGATCCAAAGATTGAAGATGACGACGACTACGATGCAGCAACATACATCACAAGAAGAAAAAAGACAACCCTACCCAAAAAAGGTAGCCCGTTCGAAAGAAGAAACATTAAAGTGCCGGGGCTAAATTATTCAACCGCGACAAAGAAGGGAAAAAAGATTGTAAAACGCTAGCTCAAAAAATATTGTAAAACACGTGGTCGAAAAAGATTGTAATATTCATGGAAAAATTATTATGAAATTTAGTTATACTTTGAATTATATTTGTACCACTTTTATGACATATATTATCACTTTTGGGCATTTTTGGAATATTTAAAAGTATTTTTAAAAATAAAAATAAAAAAGGGGAGCACCAGGATTCGAACCTGGGTGCTCACAAGTTTAGAATAGAGCAATGGGGAGAACCAGTGGGATAAGCAAGTGTAGTTGCTGAAAGGAGTGCTGCAGCGTTGTTATAGAGTGGTTACAACCCAGATAGGCGTAGCGCACTCTGGCATAGTGCGATATGCCTATCTGGGTTGTATCCACGTCATCATTCCCAACTCTCCCCCATCCCAGCGTGCTCGATCCCCCACCGCTGTTGTGCTCGATCCGCCAGCCGCCGCCGCCGCACTCGATCCCCCCAGCAGCCACCGCTCGAGGAGGAGGCCATGGAGGAGGATCCCCGCCAGCGTCCGAGGAGGAGGCCCACATGCGTGTCCGAGGAGGAGGAGGAGGCCGCTCGTGTCCGAGAGGAGGAGAAGGTCATCGTTCGCTTCGCCCGCCCAACGCTCGCCTTCCTCTTTTTAGAGGTGTTTCTCCCTTCCCCTCTCTGTTGCCAACAGGCAGCCAGGAACAGAAGAGAAGGAAGCAGAAGAGAAGAGAAGAACTCGAGTCTCGTGTGAGAGTTGTTAGAAGTGTTGTTACCTAAGCAAATGCTAAAAATGTTCAATTTGCCTAGGAATTAAAGACAGTAGTTTATCTTTGGACCTTGTTGATTTTTTCAAGGGCGATGTAACGGTCTACCATCATCTCTACCAGAAACTTTGTCTTCTTAGTCGTACCCCAATGATTAAACTGAGTTAGAATGGCATCATATCTATGAAATCTCTTGGATTTGGTTGTCACGGTTTCCCCAGATCAGAAGCAAAAGTCGTATTTTCTGATGCTTAGTATTGCTGCCTCAGAATTGCTAGTCGAACCTCAACTTGGATTTAAATAGTCTGCTTATTTCGTTCATGCTATACTAAGTTTTTATTTATGTAGCTAAACATAAGATGGGCTGTACTTTACCCTATCAGGTTTTGTACTTCTCAGAATTTTCTGGATACACTGAAATGCTCCCCATTATATCTTGGTTATCTACTGTTACAAATATGAAAGCAAGAAACCCTGAGCACATAGTGGACCAATAATAAAGATAATCCAGAACTGATAGCCTTGTGATATGCTAGCTTCAGTACTTTTATCTGTCAATATCACTACTCAATATCATCTGATGGTTTATACTACTCAAAATGCTGGAGAACATAGTAGTAGCTAGCTAGCTGGAGAACATAATAGTAGCTGGAGAACATAGTAGTAGAAAATGCTGGAGAACATAGTAGTAGTATAAACAATGTTGTTTATACTACTCAAAATCCATCCCTGCAAAACAATGTTGTTTACATTCTCATATCAACAGTTAGAACATAGTAGTAGTTTCTGACTAGTAGATGTTGGATAACTATCTGGAGCTATTGCTTTTGCAAAGAAAAATCTGTATGTATGTGCTATATATATGTTGCTGGTTGTACTGCTTTTGCAAAGCTACTGTTTTTGCAAAGCTATCTGGAGATACTGCTTTTGCAAAGCTACTGTATGTGCTGCTACTATATGTGCTGCTGGTTGCTACTACTATATGTCTTCTTGGCTACAAAAACTACAAATCTGCTACTACTATATGTGTTGTGGATCTGGCCATTTATTTTATATACCTAGTAATGATCTTGTGCTTGTTGTCTTTGTAATGTTTGGTAATGTACTGTGTCTTGGTTGTGCTTGTGCTTGTACGAAGCACTTTATTATGTCGTGTATGCAGGTTCTTGTATGAAATGAGTCCTGATTTTTGCCGGAATGTTGATTAACTTCCATTTTGGCAGAAATCGGGCACTCCTAGTTTAAGAAAATTAGCAAAGGTCATGCCATATTTTTCCGTGCATTTAACCAATTATTTGTTTTTTATTAGTGCAAAGATGTGTGACAACGACGAGGCTGGATGTTCTGAGCGCATCAGCGCTGAAGGAGAACTCAGAACTCCGAATAAACAATTGACATTCTGGGAGGCGGCCCAGCGGCTAGAAGACGATGAAGAATACCATCCTTCGGAGAGCGAGGATGATGAGATGGAAGATGCGGAGGAAGAAGCCAAAGGAACGGCGGGTGATGAAACCACTGATGGTGGCGAGGGCACAAGGAGTGGTAGCAATCCTCCTAAGAAGAAGAAGCCGAAGGAACGGCGCCTGAACACGGTCGGCACCATCAGGGAGGAAATTACCAAAGTGAGCCCATCAGGGGTTCCTTTGGAGCCCGCCGTTGTCGTCAAAGGGTACGGTGGGAAAGTGGCGGCGATCACCCGGACAACCATCTTGATCAACACCGAGAATCTCCGGCATAAAGATAATGGCCACTTGCGCACACTCCTCTTCGAGAAGCTGCACGCAAGATACAAGGTCCCAGCTAAGTATCAGAACACAAATTATCATGGGAACGAAGTAAACAAATCCGCCCTCACAAAGATGAGCACCGCACTGGACAGCTGGAGAACCCGGATAAAGAAGAAGATCTATAAAGAAGGCAAAAGTCTCGAGGAGATCCAGAAGATTGACCCGCAGATCACCAAGATCAGTTACGGGAGTTCAAGGAGAGGTGAATCCAAAGAGCCCATCCAATAGTAATCGGGGAAAGGTGTTGCGAGCAATGAATATAGGTCATCACCATCTCGGATCCGTGGATACTGATCGCTGGAGGCCAAATGGAATAAGGAGGACGAAGAGTATAGATCCAAGGGGATAGAAAACCCCTTTGTGAAATTCGAACCCGGGCAGGTTCGAAACTTCATCAGGGCCCATTACCATGTGGACCCAAAAACCAAACAACTCACTGCGGATCCTGCGGTGAAGGAATTCAAGGAAATTGTGGTAAGTAATCTAATTACCGTGGATCAACTCGATTGCATTCTCATCGATGATCTAAACGATTCACTATTACTTCTTCTTCAGGAGGAGGAAATTGTTGCTAGTCATGGATCCCAGGGTTCCTCATCCCAGGGGTCGACGGCGGCCACCCGGTGGGATAACCCTTTTAACAGGACGATGAACCGGGCCAAGAAAATAGAGCCGGTTACGAAGAAGCCGTCGTCCGCTAGCCGTCTGGTCGGCCTCGGGGGTAAGAATTGGGTGGATCATTTTGGTCCACCGTCGAGGACGCATGTGGCGCCGTCGAGAAGGAGCGAGGAGGAAAACCGCGAGGTTCAAGAACTTAAGGAACAAGTGGCGCGGATCCCGCAGATCGTCCAAGACAACCTGGCAATCACCCTCATGTCCTTCCTGCCTACCTTGGTGGAGTCAATAGCGAACTGGAGTGCGGGTGGTCGAGTAAGGCTGTGCCCGATTCCAAGCATGGTCAGCAGCCACTCGAACAACGCGGCGCCGACAAATCAGGCGAACTACGTGTTCGTGACTCCGCCCGCTAGCACCGCGGCGCCGCAAGTGTTGGTTACTCCCCCTGCCATCACCGCGGCGCCGGACATGTTGGTGGCCCCCTGCCATCGTCGCGGTGGCACCGGAGCTCCAAGCACCCGGTAGGGAGAATACACCGCGGCCAGCACCGCGCCATCAAGCAGCCCTTCCGTCTCTTGCACGCCCGTCACCGTATGCGGTGCCTCGACATTAGCCGATATCGACGCCATCACGGTAAACAAATTGCTTTACCGCCTTTCACGCCATCTATTACACTTATGGCATCTCTGACGACGCCGTACATGTTTTCCGCAGACGGATGTTCCTTGCACTCGCTTATGCTACATGAACAACGAGCCGAGGGATGTTGCCAAGGGTACCATCATTCAACCCTTGCAGCGCACGTTCCACTCAAGGCCGATGCCAGATAGCGTGCATAGGGTTAAAATTAGTCGGGTGCTAAGGGGCTGCGATGACCTGGAACCTCCCATTCAACCCCCAGGAGCGGATGAAGAAGAGTCGTCTGTCCTCAGAAGTTGCTTCGGCTTATTCTTGCAATGGCCAAAGAGCATGATCTGTTTGGGGACGGCGGGGCCATCACACCACAGAGAACAGCACCGCCTGTCGTGCTAGCGACAAGCGGTGGCAAGGCCCCCTTACCGCCCTCGCCGTCACCTCCACGCGGTGGGTCGGATGATCATGTTGATGATATGCACATGGCGCAGGATCCGACCGAGGACGACAAAGACTGGAATGATCACTTCTTGAACACTAAGTTTAGCAACGAAGACCTAGCTGGTGGCCCCACATAGAAAGCCACTATCACCAAGCGTCTGTTTGGTTCTCAGGAGATGCCTCCAGCTTGCGCCTTTACAGAGCCAGCTGATACAACCAACCGGCCCTTTATTCTAAGCCCTAACACACTACATAGGGCGGCCGATGCTCAGATTGCGGTGCCTGCCCGCTTGCAGGAAAAGAAAATCTAGCAGCTCGAGCCAGCCGGTGGCGTCAACTGCAAATCCGATCAGGTTTCGGGACGGGCCACCAAGACCCGAGGGTATTATGTGGAGGATTCATGTGGCGGGTGAGCCCATGCTACCTAATAATTTGTGGAGGCTCGCCAGTTCGGAACTGCAAAGTGTGCATGACGGATGTCGACGAGAGAGACGCTTCTATCGGAGAAAGATCCTCGCACCCAGATTCGTGGTTAAGGTGCCACCAGCTAGGGCTTCGTCGACAATGCCCTGCGGATCTATTCTTCTGCGTTCGACAACATCTTCAATATGTTCCACCTATACTCATGCACTATACCATGGTCCGCCTGCTTTCTCTCGGCGCCATGCAGATCATTAGAGAGAACACACCGACATCGCTATAGTGGACCCTACTACATGCGTGATACCGCTTGGGTTCCCTCACGAACGACGTATCGTGGCCTCGTACCTAAAAAAATCCTCGTGGCGAACAAGACAAAGGAATACATTCTCGTGCCTTACTTTCCCGAGTAAGTCGTTATTCACTCGCCATCATCGATTGGATTTATTAGATTATCATCCTTCTTTTTCCAACACATTCCATTTGAATTTTTTGCGCAGAGATGAACACTGCACGCTCATCTCCTTATCGCCGAAGCATTCCCACGCCACGTATTTCGACTCAGGGAGTCTAGAAAAGAAGAAAAACTACGACAAGATCAAGAAAGTTCTGGATGATGCTCTCACTGGCTATGCCTCGACGGAAGGCACCACCTTCGTGCGTACGAAGGTCAAGTTCGGCAGGCACGTCTTCAACCACGTAACGGAGTTCCCCTGCGTGAAGCAGACGGAGAACAGTAAGAAGGAAGCCTACTACACACTCCATCACATGAGGGCGTTCCTACTTGACCAGCAGAATCCTACGCTGCCAGATCATCTCAAACAGTGGGCCGAAGCAAAGGCCAAGATCACTGATTCAGATATTAGACAAGAGATGTATCGCATCCAGCAGCTTAGCAATCATCTTCGTGATGTCATGACTTGGGGATCTTCTACGGAGGAAATATCCCGAATAACCGTGACATAGAAGATCGCCTAGAGATGCAGGGTGACTATAGGAAGTTCATGACGAGACAAGGCGTCCTCCCATTCCCTAAGTCGAGCCAGAAGGCTTGATGTTGGCCTAGTTGTAGTTACAAACTATAGATGACCTTTGTGTGTGTGTGGACAAGTGTACATGCTACTACTTATCTTATTAGGTTTATGAATCATCGCTTATTTCTTTTGCTTATTATTATTATATATCAATCAATGCTTGGTTTTTTTGCTTACTCTTTGGTCCTTTGCTCACTTTGGTCCTTCTTTTTTCCTTACTCTTTTTTCGAGAATAATGTCGATGATTGAAATGTCATGGCATACTATATATGTGAATGTGCTACGACGGGATTGTGAGCCTTGTCATATGCACAAGTCCAGGTCTTGTGCATCCTACTTGGCTTACAGTTCCATCGTAGCATATTCCTGTGTCCAACGACCTATGTATATATATGAGGCATTCTTTTTGATTTACTTTGGTCCTTTTCGAGAATAATGCCAATAATTGAAATGTCGTGGCACAATATATATGTGAATGTGCTACGACGGGATTGTCCGCCTTGTGCTATGCACAAGTCCAGGTGTTGTGCATCCTACTTGGCGGACAGTTCCATCGTAGCATATTCCTGTGTCCAACGACCTAGTTATATATGAGGCATGCTTTTTGAGTTTGGTCTTTTTGATTTAGGAGTACTTTCTATAAGTGTATCTTCATATGCGACTTTAATTATACATGTTTGTTTTCAATCACCAGTTAATTATTATTGTCAACTTGTAGATGACGTGGTATGTCGTGTACAAGGGATGGGTTCCCGGAGTCTACGATGATTGGAAAGACTGCCGGAGATAGGTGCACCATTTCAGCGGCAATAGCTACAAATGGTACAACACTATGGAGGAGGCAGAAGATAGATACACGCGCTATCTAGCGGGAGTTAGGACGAGGAACCGGATGAAGACCTACACCTTCGTCGCGGTGATCATGCTTATCTTTTTTGGTTGTTTATCCCGCATTTGTGTCTAGCTAGTTTAGATGTCTAGGCGAGCTTCCGAGCTCTAACTTGTTCGATACACATGTATTCGCATGTCACCAACTACTTTGTAACTTGATCGAAACATTGTATAACTTATGTATTCATGTATAAGACTTATATATATGTATTTGTTTCAATCTTGTTTTGCGAATTGTGTATTTATATATATAACTGTATATCTTATATCTGTGTGTATATCTGCATATAATATTGTATATAATATGTATTGTATATCATCTGGCCCTGAAATTAAAAAAAAAGACACTCGCGACGCACATGGCACAACTTTTGTGGCGCACTACAGCTAAAGCGCACCTGCGCAGGCTAGTGGCGCACTACAACGTGCGCCACAGTAGATCCAAAGCGTAGCGCACCTGCCCACATATCTGTGGCGCACTGGCATGTGCGCCACGCCTATCTCGACATAGCCGTGGCGCACCAGGCAGTGCGCCACGACTAGGAGATAGCCGTAGCGCAAGGCCCGTGGCGCACCCCTAGTGCGCCATAGATTATGTTTACAGGTGCGCCACAAACGACCGTTTTCCTAGTAGTGGGAGATGCGTTGGTGATGACGATGGCGATGATCCTCTCCAAATTCCCCGTCCCGGCAGGGTGCCAGAACGGAGTTTTTGGATCCGAATCTTGGTTTCTGGTGGCGGCGGCGGAGCAGAACTCTTTCTGGAAAACTATCGAACCCCCCTCGGTTTTTAGGTCGAAAGGCAACTTATAGGCACAGAGGGGGGCCGAGGGGGTGCCTAGGGTGGCTGCACCTCCAGCGCAGCTGTGGGGCCTGCACTGGGTGGTGGGGCCCCAGGCCTCCTCTCCGTCTCGTCTTCTGGCTCCGTGGATCTTCTGGTGAAATATAATTTTTGGCATATTTTCCAGGATTTTTCCTGATAGTTAATTTTCTGCACAAAAACAAGACACCAAAGTACTTCTGCTGAAAACAGCGTCAGTCTATGTTAGTTGTATCCAAATCACACAAGTTTAGAGGAGAAATAATAACAAAGTGTTCGAGAAAGTAGATACGTTTTGGACGTATCAACTCCCCCCAAGATTAGCTTATTGCTTGTCCTCAAGCAATTCAGTTGAAAACTGAGTGCGATAAAAGAACTTTCACGAACACATTGCTTCATATGATGTAGATATTCTCAGCACAGGAGTAGATGCTTAGACAATTCATAATAAATAGTATGCAACTAAGTCTACTCAATAGTCAATGCAAGCTATGAAGAGAAACCAACTCAATAATAATAAGTAGCATGAAACAGAAACATAAGCAGCATTGAAATGCTCATAATAAGGTATGATAGAGTGGTATCTCGCTTGCCTTTGTTTGAAGAGCACAATAAATGCCAAGGCACCTCTGAAGTTCACATGAAGACTAGAGATAAAGATATTAGAGATTCAAGCATCAAAGTCATGACATAATTAACCAAGTTTTGGAACAAACACAAAAATGACAACTATGCTCTCTAGAAGGTGCTCATAGAATAAGTGGTGACTCAACAAAGTGGTGAAAACGGTTTTTGAAAGGTTTGAAAGGCTTCCAAATGTTGAAAGGAAGGTACTCATTAGCTTTGAGATCTCATTGCCCCTATCATAAGCATCTTTATGTGGTTAAGGTGAAAGTGAGGTCCACTCTAAATTATATGCTTGACAGACCATAGACTGGAAATCCCGAGTCCCTTGAGTGCGAGGGCCACTCCGCATACTACTCAACTTTGGGTCCAGGCAAGTTCTTGTCATTGTAAGTATTTGCATATCATCGAGAACCGCCAACGGGGTACCCCTTTCATATGGTACAGGAGCTTTCCCATAACCAAAATGACAAGGAAAGCAGACAATGAGCATCTCAGCAATCTTTTTATTTACTATATGCATAGTTTTTTATTGAGGATGCTTCATAGATGACTCACTATGGTGATGCTGCAAGTTTCCACCATAATTAGGCATGGCTTAGGCTAGTGGCCCAGGCGTTTCTCTAACACAGAATACAAACTCCATGGACTCACAAGTCCTCCTTTCATTTCACATCGTTGACATCCGCAAACAAAAGAGCAAGGTATCAACTAGATATAAATATATCTAAAAGGTGTTGAAAGCGCCTCGTGATAAAGACAGCTCACTCCCAGCATATAATTTGCAAGCATATAACTTTCATGGACTAGTCACAATGGTCCAGGATTATTAAGTGCAACGAATAAAGTGTGCCATCAAGTTAGTGAGAGCTTTACTAACTAACTTTCTCAAAACAAACAAACATTTTATTTTTGAAGAAAACACGACATATAAAATATGCACTGAAGTAGCAAATAATGCCAATAGGTAGGTATGGTGGACACAAGTGGCAATAATGGTTTTGGGGAGTTGGAAGAACATGTAGAGCACATACTCAGTGCAAGTGAAGGCTAGCAATAGAGAGGGAGCGACAAACGAGAGAGCAATAACTGTCATAATCATGCTTGCAACAAAACATGACTAATTATGGCATGAAAGTGATACGAGAAATCTGAGGCAAAATAAATCATCGAGGCTTACTAACTATTGATTAGTCATATGCATGCGTGAGCATGTGCCAAGTCGATTCATATGAACAGATAGAGGAGGATACCACAATATCATACCAAAGTATGAATAAAACAATGCAAGCAAACATTCATATGGCATGCTACAAACTATTAGCAAGCTAGAGCTAATCATAGACAAGCAAGAACTACTAAGCATCCATAATGACATACACCCAACACAAACAGGCTAAGCATGCTCACAATGATGAGTATATGTACAAAAATGAAACAAATAGAGTTCGTTACCAGCCTCTTACCATTCCTCGAGTTGTCTTAATCTTCATTATTGCTCTTCACTTGTGTAACTTGAATGATAACATGAAACCAAAATCCACTGAGAACGGCTGAACCCTGAAAAGAACTCACGAAACCAAAGAAGAAGAACAAATATTTTTGGTGTTTTCAATTTTTAGAAACAAGCAAACAAATAAAAACCACACAAGAGGCAAACAAATCAAAAGAAAAATCTTTTTGGATTTTTATTTTAAGGCAAACCAAAGCAAAGAAACAAACCAAGAGAAACAACGAAAATATTTTTGGTATTTTTGTGTTTTTGAGAAAGAAGCAACAAGAACCAAAAACAAAGGAAAACAATGGATATACAAAGAACCGATCGAACATGATATATAGATGAGTGCGATGTTGGTATACCTCCCCCCCCAAAGCTTAGGATTTTGGCCTAAGTGGGGCTCAATCCCATGGTGTCCAAGAGGATGCACCTCCGTAGTATGTCGAGGAAGCTCCCTCGTCCTGGTATGAGCTCGAGGCCTCCTCCATGTAATACACAGAGGGGTCGTATGATGGTGCTTCCTCCTGATAGTGCGCGTGGAAGTTAAGAGAGCGCAGCGTGTCATCCATCTCTGCCTTCAAGCGTGACAAAGGTCCCTGAGAAATACTGAGCAAACTAGTTTGGGGTAGAGGGATCTCTCTCTCTTCCCCGTCAGTAAATAGCATTCTATAAACAAAGTTCTCAAGGGTAGAGCTAGTGGTTCCAAAGTGGTGTGCCTTCATGGTAGCAAGATCAAGCCTCTGAGGAGTCAAAACAATATCATGTGGATCAACAGTAATATTCAAGGCAGTAGCAATACGAGTAGAAATAATTCCCCCATAAATGGGTCCCTTAGCAGCTAAACGACGAGCAATGAGAGAACCAAGATTAGAGCATCTCCACTCGTTGGCCGAACCCAGGCCGAAATCTGGACCAAACTTTGGCCGGATGGCACAATTTTTTGTCCTGGGTACGCCCAGTTTCCCACTCGCGTATCCAGGCCGAGTTCCCGGGTCGCCCGTTTCCGCTCAAATTCGGCTCAAGTTCGTCCAGATTTCGGCATAGTTCGTCATAGAACATTTTAAGACCAAAGTTTGGCGAAATTTTAAATAGAGTTCGGCGTAAATGTAAACATAGTTCGGCCTGCAATAAAAGTACAACATATTTCGGCCAAGTTCGGCCAGTTCATGCTCGGCATCTACGTCGTGTTGCCCCTGCGTATCCATAGGTGCTCGACAAGATCATCCTACAGCTGTTGATGCATCACCGGATCTCGTATCTCCTGACAAATTGCGATGAATGCAGCTCATGTTGGAGGCACCTGATGATCAGGCTCGGCAAGAGGACCCTGTCTGTAGTATGGCTCGTCCTCCTCGAGCAAACTCGCTGGATCCTTCCTCTCATCCTCAATGATCATGTTGTGCAAGGTCACACAACAGTTCATAACTTCCCACATCTGATCTTTCGACCAGGTCATAGCAAGGAACCGGACAACTGCAAACCTCTGCTGGAGCACACCAAATGCCCGCTCCACGTCCTTCCTGCAAGCTTCCTGTTCCTTGGCAAAGTGAGAATGCTTGGGGAGCATTGGGCTTGAGATAGTATGCACAAATGTTGGCCATCTTGGATAGATGCCATCTGCTAGATAGTATCCCTGGTTGTAGTGGTGCCCACCAATCTCAAATTCCAAGGGGGAGCATGACCCTCAACAATATTGGAAAAGACAGTTGAGGAGTTGAGGACGTTTATGTCATTGTTCGATCCTGCCATGCCAAAGAAGGAGTGCCAGATCCAAAGATCATGTGTAGCAACTGCCTCAAGTATCACAGTGCATCCTCCTTTGTGGCCTTTGTACATTCCTTGCCATTCAAATGGACAGTTCTTCCACTCCCAATGCATGCAATCTATGCTTCCAAGCATACCAGGAAATCCTCTACTTTCATTGACTGCTAGGATCCGAGCAGTGTCTTCAACAGTGGGTGATCTCAAGTACTGTTCCCCGAACACTGCAATCACTGCCGTGCAGAACCTGTACAAGCAATCATGGGCGGTGGACTCGGCTATGCGGAGATAGTCATCGGCACTGTCAGTCGGCGCTCCATATGCAAGCAACCTCATCACCACGGTGCATTTCTGAAGCGAGAAAAACCCAAACAAGCCGGTGCAATCCTTCTTGCAAAGGAAATATGGGTCGAATTCCCGATGGCATGCACGATCTTGAGGAAGAGCTTCCGGCTCATCCTGAAACGGCGGTGAAACACGTCCTCTCCATGGAGTGGATGGTCGGCGAAGTAGTCGGCGTACAACATGCAATAGCCCTCTATCATTTGTCTCGCCTTGCACTTTCGGCGACCTGGCGCAGAACCACCGCTCTTCGGCTTCACCATCTGCATGTACAGCTGGGCGAGCGATGCGAGGATCTGCAAGTGCTCTTCACTTTCGGCGACCTCGGCGCTCTCCTCCTCCAGGAGTACGGCGAGCATCTCCTCGTTGTCGGAGTCCATGGCGAGTATCTCGTCCTCGTCGGAGTCAGTGGCGAGTATCTCGTCACCGTCGGAGTCCATGGCCGAATCCGGCCAAATGCCGAACACTTGGCGGGCATGGTGGTGGGAGCACGTAGCGAAGCAGAGCTACGGCGAGGCTAGGTCGGCGAGATTGG
Source organism: Avena longiglumis (assembly GCA_030063025.1). Classification (NCBI taxonomy): domain Eukaryota; kingdom Viridiplantae; phylum Streptophyta; class Magnoliopsida; order Poales; family Poaceae; genus Avena; species Avena longiglumis. The sequence goes on from CP125974.1 coordinate 99,516,305, forward strand.
CGACGGGGAAGGCGTGGTGGTGGGCGGAAGCTACGGCGAGCATAGCTAGAGGCGTGGGCATGTCTCAGCGCGCAGGAGCTCCGCCGGCAAAGTCATGGCGATAAGGGGCACTGGGAGCACTTCGCGGCAGTCTGGGCGAGTGGAGTGGGTGGAAATGGGAATGTCTTGCCGACAGAGCTGGCCCACGCCCTTTTTTGCGTCGTCCGGCGTCCCCAGGGCATACCCGGGAACCTGGGTTCGGCCTGGGTAGGCCGGTCCAAAACGCTTGAAATCGACGAAAACAGTCACTTTGAGTGCCGATTTTCAGCGTCTGGACGAATTCGGCCCGGATCATTCTGGTAGGCGAGTGGAGATTCTCTTATACTTATCCTCATTGTTAAGCGCAGCAGCTAAGAAGGCCAAATGATAGTTGGAGATATTACTAGTTTTCTCCCTACCAAGAACACTGGTGGCAAGATAGTAGGCAAAGTACCTGATAGCTGGAAGTTGAATGTTCTTTATCTTCCCTCGCTGAGCTCTACGGTCATCACCATTGGTTATTCCTCGGTAAAGCTCTAACAAATCAGCGGGTAGAGCTATAATCTTCTTTGATGATCCAGTTGTACCAAGTCCCAGGGCCTTGTAGAATTGCTTCAAAGTCATAGAATGAGCACTGCCATAAATTTTGAAAGACATAGAAGGCTTGAACAAACTATTAGTAAAGGAGAAACTCTCCACAAATGTTTTAGTAAGCAAAGCATATTGTGCACTCTCATCCTGCATGTAACTTGTTAGTCCAGCCCTCTATACGAAGGTCATGAAATCATTAAGAATCCCAGCAGCTCGCAAGAAATTTTGGCAAGGAAAGGCGGAGGGGTGCGCATCCCCTTCATCTCCCTCGTCACCAAATCGCGGAGTGATGAGATCCTCATTGTATAAGGTTCTAGAGCTGGTAGATGACCTTGGAAGCCTTGCCCTTCTAGGTGCATCACTCTCAAATATATCACCAAATGTGTGGTGGTCCATGACTTTCCTTTTCTGAAATTTAAAACAACCATCAAACCGAGTGATTTCTAAGTTGATAAATGATGAGAAACCACTATAGGAACTTGCTAGAGGACTACACATGCATAAAAATAAAGATTCTAAGCATAGAAAAATCATGCAAGCTCAAACAACCTGACACCTATAGCAGCAAAATACTTAATATACAATCTACAATCACAAATCTAATTGGACAAGTGGAGGAGGCACATACCAAGGAACAATCTCTCCAAAAAATCAGCACTTGAGATGGGTTGAACAAGGAGATCAAAAATCGCGAGTAAGAACAGCAAGAACTCGAGCTTGAGCAAGTTTTACGGTGTTTTTTGGGAGAGAGAAAGAAGGTGGCTTTGAGGAGGCAGCCTGGAGGGGCCCAGGTGGGCCAGACCCCCCTAGGCGCCACCCCCTGGTAGGCCGCGCCTACCATGGGTGTGGTGGCCTGGGGTGGCCCCCTGGGTCACTTCAGGTACCTCTCTGCCCCTTTTTCGAGGAAAAATTTATTTTAAATTTTCTGGGATTTTTCGGGAAACTTTATTTTTAGCCAATTTTCAGGGTATGAAAATTGATTTTCTCACACAAACAGTTTTTTCAGAAGAAGCAAAAGCAAACCAAAATCCAAACTACATGAGCTCTAAGAAACTCAAACAAACAAACAACTAACAAAACTAAAGCTAAATCAATGACTAGGAAGGAGAAAAGTAAAAGAAAGAAAGAATAACCACAGTGAAAACATTATTTTGTTCATTAAAATCCTTTTGTTAACAAGGTTGATCAAGTATTGTTACCAAAACAATCTTAGATGAGACAAAACTTTTTATTCCACTAAGTGATTATGTTACCTCAAGCTTGATAGCAATGGTCCCAATCATAATGGTTTCAATATTTTCTTGTGGAATGGGACAATATATTTCTCCAAACTTGATGCTCTCAATATTTTCAATGGAGTTTAGGCAATAGCTTTTGGCAACCTTCTTGGGGAAATAGACAGTGTGCTCTTTGTCATTAATATTGAATGTTACTTTTCCTTGATTACAATTGATGACAACACCTGCATTATTAAGAAAAGGTCTCCTAAGAATAATAGACATATTATCATCTTTAGGCATTTCAAGCACAACAAAATCAGTTAAAACCATGCAATTATGAGCTACTTGAACAGGAACATCCTCACATATACCAACAAGAATAGTAGTTGACTTATCAGCCATTTGCAAAGATATATCAGTTGGTATCAACTTTTCTAGCTGGAGTATCTTATAGAGAGACAAAGGCATAACACTAACTCCAGCTCCCAAATCACATAAAATAGTTCTAACATAATTATTCTTAATAGAGCAAGGAATAGTTGGTATACCTGGATCACCAAGTTTCTTTGGAACCTTACCAATGAAGGAGTAATTAGCAAGCAAAGTAGAAATCTCCTCATTAGGAATCTTCCTTTTATTAGAGAAAATATCCTTCAGATACTTTGAATAAGGAGACAACTTAATAGCATCAGTCAAAGGAATTTGCAAAAATAAAGGTTTCATCCACTCACAAAACTTATTGTAGTGTTCTTCCTCCTTTGACTTGTGTTTCTTACCTGGAAAAGGCATAGGTTTCTGCACCCAAGTTTCTCTCTCTTTACCATGTTTATTAGCAATAAAATCTTCCTTAGTGTACCTAGTGTTCTTAGTGTGCTTTTCGGGTTCTTACTCAACTTCCTCATTATCAGGAGCATCATTTTTATCATTACCACTCTCAGTTTCAGCATCAGAGAAAGATATACTATTAGGATCTACAGCAGGTTCAAGTGGTTCCTCAACTATCTTATGTTTCTTTTTCTTTCTCATACGAGGACTACCACTATCTACATGTTGGGAATCCTGCTCAATCCTTTTAGGGTGCCCTTCAAGATATAAAGGGTCTTGAGTAGCCATACCACTCCTAGTTTTAATTCCATAAGCATGTTTATATCCCGAAGCATTAACTAGCATATCCTTTTGTACCTTAGCAAGTTGATCAAGTTGAGTTTGAACCATTTGAAAGTGTTTACAAAGCATTTTAATATCATTAGAATTTCTTTCCACAATATCTTTCAACTCATTGATAGCTCTAGAGTTTTCCAATAAATGATTCTTAACTTGTTTATTAAAATTACCTTGTTTAACAATAAAAAATGTCAAGTTCCTCTAAGCATTGATCAGGAGGCTTACTATAGGGAATATCACCTTCATTGAAGTGTTGGAGAGAGTGTACCTCAATAGTAGATGAATGGGGAATTGGCTTACATAGTTCTTCTATAGGAGGTAGATTCTTCACATCTTCAGCTCTAATACCTTTCTCCTTTAGACACTTCTTAGCTTCCTTCATCACTTCATCATTCAATGCAATAATACCTCTCTTCTTTGGTGTTGGTGTTGGAATTGGTTCAGGAACATCTGGTTCAGGAGTAATAGGCTTAGGTGTATTGAGCTCAGTTGAAGTCCAATCATCATAATTCTTGCTTATTTTAGCCATTAATTCTTCCGCATTTGTAGGAGTTCTTGTCCTGAAAACACAATCAGCAAAGCAATCTAGGTAGGTCCTAGAATCATCAGTTAGTCCATTATAATAAATATCAAGCAACTCATTCTTAGGTAATGGGCAACCAGGATATGCATGAATCAAGGCACAGAACCTTGTCCATGACTCAGGCAATTTCTCTTCTTCTCCCTATTTAAAATCAAAAAGTCTCTGCAAAGCAGCATGTCTAGCACTAGGAGGAAAATATTTCTGGAAGAAAGAAGCAATCAAACAATCAGGGATATCAATGGAACCAGGAGGTAATCTATTAAACCAAGCCCTAGCTTCTCCTTTTAGTGAAAAAGGGAAGATCTTAGCAACAAAGTACTTGCGCATCTTAAAATCATCAAAGAATAAAGCACTCATAGTAGAAAGCTCATTCATATGAGCCACAACACTCTCATTTTAAGTCCCACAGAAAGGTTCTTTCTCAACAATATCTAAATAAGACAAATCAAGAGAGAAATCATAATCTTTATCTTTAATATCTATGGGAGAAGTGGCAAACTTAGGATCAGAGGACAACTTAGGCATAATAGTACATCTAGCAAGGAGACTCTTAATAGCACAAGTACCATGTGTGTTTTGGTACTCTTCATCAAATTCATCAGTGAGCTCAATGTAACCATCATTAATATCATAACTCTCACTAGACTCAGGTGAGCTAACAGGTGTAACAATGTCTTCCTAGGAGTTTCGGTATTTCCTAGACTAGCCATAGTAGCATCTAGAAAAGGACCTAATGAACCACTCGCATCAAGCACAGTAGAAGTAACATCATGAGTATCAAAAGAAGTTTAAGATTCAGCAGTAGTAGCAGTGTGTGTAGCATGAGCATGTGGTGGTGGTGTGACAAGCTTACTTATAACAGACGGTGAATCAAGAGCAGCAGAGGTGTTTAGGAATGTACCTCTTCTTGTAGTGGATGGTAAAATAGGAAACTTTCCATCACGAGTCTTCCCCATGATGAAAGGAGTAGAAGTGAACAATAAAACTTAAAAATAAAGATATGCACCCCGGCAACAACGCCAGAAAATAGTCTTAATGACCCACAAGTGTAGGGGATCGCAATAGTCTTCGCGGGTAGTATTACCCAATTTATTGATTCGACACAAGGGGAGTCAAAGAATATTTGCAAGCCTTAACAATTGAGTTGTCAATTCAGCTGCACCTGGAAATAGTTCTTGCTCACAGAAGTTTATCAGTAGCAACAGTTTGGTAGTAGCAACAACAAAGCAACAACAGTACTAACAACAACAGTGAACAATAGCAATAGTAACAGGAACGGTAACAGTAGGATTCGAGTGCAGTAGGCATAGGGATAGATGGACGGGCGTTGCATGGACAAGTCTAAACATGTAACTTCAAGATCTAGGGCATTGCAGATAAATAATAACAAGCATCCAAGTACTAAACAATCCTAGGCATGTGCTCCAAATATAGTCATATGTGCTCGCAATGAGAACTTGCACAACATATTCTGTCCAGCCAGCCCGTGGTAGCGGGGCCTCTAGGGAACTACTAGCAATTAAGGTGTTCCTTTTAATAGAGCACCGAAGCAAAGCAGTAACACTTTGTGAACACATGTGATCCTCACACCACAACCATCCCCTCCGGTTGTCCCAATTATTGTCACTTTGGGGACTTTCGAAACGGACAATGATATGTGTACACAACTTGCAGATAAGATCGCAAACAATACTATCATAATGATTAAATAATAAGTTTAGATCTGAGATCATGGCACTCGGGCCCTAGTGACAAGCATTAAGCACAACAAGTTGCAACAAAGTCAAATAGCACAAGAGATATTAGGCAATATGCCCTAACAATCATATTCGATTACATGATAGAACTCATCCAATCCCTACCATTCCCAAGCCTACAGCGGGGGATTACTCACTCATGGATGAGGGAAACATCGGTGGTTGATGGAGATGTGTTGGTGATGACGATGGCGATGATCCTTTCCAAATTCCCGTCCCGGCAGGGTGCCAGAACGGAGTTTCTGGATCCGAATCTTGGTTTCTGGTGGCGACGGTGGAGCGGAACTCTTTTTGGAAAACTATCAAACTCCCCTCGGTTTTTAGGTCAAAAGGCAACTTATAGGCACAGAGGGAGGCCGAGGGGATGCCTGGGGTGGCTGCACCCCCTCCAGGCGTGGCTAGTGGTGGGCCCGCGCCTGGGGTGGGTGTGGCCCCCAGGCCTCCTCTCCATCTCGTCTTCTGGCTCCGTGGATCTTCTGGTGAAATATTATTTTTGGCATATTTTCCGGGATTTTTCCTGATAATTGATTTTCTGCACAAAAGCAAGACACCAAAGTAATTCTGCTGAAAACAGCGTCAGTCCGTGTTAGTTGTATCCAAATCACACAAGTTTAGAGGATACATAATAGCAAAGTGTTCGAGAAAGTAGATACGTTTTGGACGTATCATCCACCTTTTTTTACTGGTTCATGTTTCTAAATCAAGTGATCAGTGCAAGCAACACAACTACTAATCGAATGCTAAGCAAAAATAGATCACTTATAATGATTGAAAGTCGGACATAAGTCAGACATAACAATTAGGGTGTCAAGTGAGATAATAAGTTGGATTCAACTTGGCACCCTAGTTTTTAGGTCTCACATAAGTAGGTAATAGTTTCTTTGAGTGAAGTTCTGGTCCTCACATCTCCTTAGGGCGTGTTTGGTTGGCCCGATCTTTCTTTCTCGCACCGGGCCAAAAGAAATAAGCCTGTTTGGTGTCTCGCGGCGTGCCGCGGATTCGGCCTGCACGGGTCTTAAAGAAGCTCTCATCCTAGCTTCGGAGGAACGCTGAAATCAAGTGTTTCCACCAAGACAGGCTCTAGCAGGCGCAAGGGGTGGAACAGCGTGCGAAGGGAGCGGGGAGATGACGGGAGCTGAAAGAATTGCAGCGCCATAGGGCGCGAAAAGTAGGCTCACCTCCCTCTTATGCTACCACCTCCTCCTGGAAGACAAATCGCTCCCTATTTTCCTCTTGTGCGATGGCTTTGGCGGTGGCGGTGGAGGCGAATTAGATCTCCGGCAGCAGCTGCTAAGCACACTCTGGCATCGGCTGGCATCTTCTGTTCGACTCCGGCATCTGCTGGCTCATAGATCTGTGGCGCTGACTTCTCCCCCGTCTTCTTCTTCGCCTGCGGCAGGTCCTCGATGTCCGCCACCATGAAGGTAAGAACCGTAACCTAATTGTTAGCTATACATTAGGGTAGTACATACACAGTGATTACGTAATGCCACTCTGTTTAGGGCCAACTATTGAAGGTTATCATCCAGGAAATTGCTCTAGTCGTTGTGATTCAGGCATGGATGTTCCTGATCTACCGAAGAGCGGCTGGTAGGAATAACATGCCATCCGTGAAATATGATCCCCTGATGCAGCGCGATAGAGAAAGGATGGAAAATCTGAACTACATCTACAACAACAATGATATGAAGGCTATCGCCATGCTTAGGATGAGAAGCGCCCCATTTAACCATCTTGTGCAGACATTTAGGTATACTAGGGGGTTGCTCAAGGACAACATCAACTGCTATTCGAAGAACATGTGGCTATGTTTGTTCATGTTCTAGGACATAACCAGAGATTCCGCGAGATTCACAACACATGGAGGAGATCAACCGAGACAATTTCCAGGTATTTCCATCAGGTGTTGTATGTTGTTGGAGAACTCAGATAAGAGATGATCAAGCCATCATCTGGTCAAATCCCCACAAAGATACATTGAAACGGTCGATGGTTCCCCTTTTTCAAGGTGAGCAACTCTAGCATGTTCTTCTTTCGATGATTGTATTAGACAGCCGGCTAACATTCTTGTAATGCCAAGATTGTATTGGAGCAATTGATGGTACTCATGTGATGGATAGAGTGTCGAAAGCTGAGCAAGCTGTATATAGGGGAGGAAGTACTACCCCGGTCAGAATGTGCTTGTCGTCATTGATTTCGACATGAAGTTGACATATGTGCTTGCTAGGTGGGAAGGATCTAACCACGATGCGACGATTCTGGTTGACAGCCTCAACATATCTGATGGCCTCAAGCTCCCTTATGGAAAATTCTACCTTGCAGATGCCGAGTATGCCTGACGGCCTGGAATTATGCCACCCTTTAGATCAACAAGGTACCATCTCGATGAGTTCTCTGCTAGGAACTACCCAAAGACTCCGAAAGAACTTTTTAATCTTAGGCACTCTATCCTTAGAGTCATGGTTGAGAGGGTTTTATCTACTCTAAAGAACAGGTTTAAGATCCTTGATCAGAAGCCTTTCCACTTTTTCCCCACCTAAGTTAAGCTTGACCTTGCATGTTAAATTTTGCACAACTGGATCTTGCAGTTTGGTGTCGATGAGTACTTTCCGGCTAAGGAAGATGTAGTTCCTGACGACAGCGACATTAACGGTGGCCATGGTGTTGCCCATAACGATTGTGCTGCTTGGAAGAGCAGGAGACAACAGTGGTCACTCGACATCTGGGCGACGAGAGGCAATTACAGGATCTGAAGAAGATGAAAAAGATGGTTTGTTGATGAAGTGCTTCCCTTGTGTTCCATGAACAACCCCCGATGTGGATGTAAAACATTCATTTGTAGTAGCTAGGTAATATTATGGTGAACTGTCATTTACTAGTAGCTAGGTAACATTATCGTGAACACATATTTGCTAGTAGCTAGGGTGGTAATTTGGTACTGCGAGTTTAATTTGCCGCTTGTTTGAAACTGCTATTTCAGTTTGCTGCCTATTTGGCATTATATGGTAACATGACCAGCTCTAAGAAGTGGTGATCACAACACTGTAGCATGAGCAACCAAAACATGCAGTTTTTTTTTTGCATAAACGAGACAAATTAGTTTTGTTGCCAACCAAACAACTTGCTAAAATTGCAGAAAAACTAGATATGGACAACCAAACGAACTGCTAAACTTGGCCCAAATCCAATCTTTCTCCATGCAGCACCCACCGAGCCAAGTTGGAAAAACGAGAAATTTAGACCTGACCAACTAAACACGTCCTTAACTGCTTCATCATCTTGAGTACCATCTTACTGAGTATTGTCATGCTCGTTTCCTATCAGGTGTGTGTCACATGACCGAAAAAAATCTAAAACGGGTTGGGGCGACGGTTTAGACATGTGGTGTACTTTTTAAGATAGTTAATGTATTAATAGAAAAAAATGTGAGATAAGGAGTTTACAACTTGTTGTATGAAACTGAGCACCCCTCGCATAATTAAGGCATGCACCCGTTTGGGAGGAGAAAATAGAGGCGATTTCTTTGTGTCTAGAATTTTTGTTCTATCTGCCAGCGTCGCTGCCAGTACGCCCCGCCTCTGATGGCCCTTTAGGCCTTGGAGGTGAGAGAGACCCTTGCTTTTTACTGGAGGGAGCTCTTATCTTATTTTAGGTTTATTCATTGTATTTTTGTGCGTGAATCGTGATGAGGTGATGACAATACTGAAGTCTGAATGAATAAGGTCGTCCTTCGCGCCTTACACTCACTCTGTTGGTGCATCTAGCGCTAACAGAGGGCACGAGAAGTTATATGTCCGAATCATCTCCTAGGACCGGGTCTGTTTTCATGTTCAACGGTGTGGTTTCAGGTTAATCTTTTCAAATATATGGTTTTTCATCATTAGTGATGGCTTTGATCCTTTTGTGTCCTTAGCATGATAAATTCATGTTCGTCTACTACAATAAACTTTACTAGGACAAGATTTTTCCAGCTTTGAGGATGGAGGGGCAGGACTACGGCATGTCTTTGTCTCACGTTAGTGTCTGTAGTCGTCGCTAGATGGTTCAATGACATGTTTGTATTTTATTTTTATTTTTTAGCTCTATATATTGCCATTTGATGATAAACAATAGATAGGAGAAATTCGCCAAAAAAAAGTTTGGCGGTGTATCGTATTTTACTCTTTAATCTTCCGGGTGATTTTCTAATCATCTAATTTTCATTACTTTCTTTGGCCAGGGAAGGTCCAGAAGGCATGCAAATAAATGTTCAATATATGCGTCCATACAACGATCTGAGGTACTACTCCCTGCGTTTCAAAATATACGATGTTTTAGGTTTATGAAAAAAATATATTTAAACTTTCTTTTAGTGTATATATTCACCCTAAATCTAAATAAACTTATATTTTAAAACGGAGAGAGTATAATATCTGACTAGCTGCAGAGTACTACTGATATAACTAGAGTTATTTGCAGTGATCTTGGAAGTTAGCAAACTGCAGGCACTAGCTGCTATAGCATGACCACAAGACGTACATGGCAATTGGCATGGCATGCATGCATCTCCACACGTGCACATGGCAGCAGCACCACATAATATGGTTCCTGCAACTTGAGATTTGCTGTGTTTTCATCGATGTTCACCACCAAAAATCGAACACAAAATTGCTGAGAGATTCTAACAAAAAGTTCTGGTGGTTCCAACCGGCCTTTGGGTGTGGTGGGCTGCTAGCCCTTCTACTGTTGCAGTGGGTGCAGTGAACGTCTCTCCCTGTCGCCGTCTACCCACTTGTGTCAATTTCGATTAGACTTGGTAGCTGACTCTCTTGGTGTCGATGGATGGATCGCAACATACCAGGACCTAGGCGGCCTGCTGAGCTCTCTGTTTTGGCAGCATACCATGATTCACATTTTTAACTAATTTTATTGAGAGTATTTAATAAACACTTTTGCTTAAGTCTTCCCTTCTTTCAAACTTTGACAAATAAAAACTCGATACCGATTGTTTAAAGGGCCGTACGAACCCATCTAAAGTTCGTATGGTTCTCTTAGACGTATACTCACCGTATATGTATACTCATGTGCCTGTGAAAGGAAAAAATTGAAAGTTATATAATAGTAAAAAAAATTAAAATATGACATGCAAAGACGTAGATCGCGATAATGGGAGATGGGATCAGCCAGCCAGAACGTGGATTGTATCCAATTCGACTAAATACACATATACAGAGATATACGCAGCCTCGATATGGGTTTCGACGGGTAAAAAAATAAAACGATTCATGCAACTTCAGTTTAGAAGGGAGGGACCAAAGCACACCTCATAAATAAAAACATGGAACACACGCATCAGTTGGAAATTGGAATCATTCTTTTTGCTATAAAAAATTACTCTCTGTCCTATAATACAAGATGATATTATAATCTATATATAAGTATATTGATCGTGATAAAAAATGATAGGAAAATACATTTTTAGAAATGGAGGATGGACAGGGGGCTTTGCATCGAAAAGATGCATACGACCTACTTTATTAAATTATTCAATACGGACGAACAAAAAAAAATATACATCAAAAATCCTGAAACCACCACACAACATCTACACCCGACAATGGGTGAAAACCATGTCAACAAGGCCTTATGTCCGAAAAACAAAAAAATCCCTCCACCATCTAGGAATCTAGAACAATCGCATACCCTGAGATGCCCTATAGGCGAAACGAGAGTGCACATCTGGTTTAGTAGTCTCTTATCGAATACCTCATGTACACACCAAAGAAGTCGTCACCTCCATCAAACCACCGAGCAATCTTCATGATTAAGATCAGCATAAACTTCGTCGATCCTACCAATGACGCCACCATGACGCTAGACAGCCTTGCGCGAGGCCATCATCCCACACGCCTTCGAGACCTCGCTCACCACGCCATCAAGACCCATCATCACCGACGCAGTAGATCAAACACTGCTCCACCAGCTGACCCATCCAAGCATGTCGAGCTCCAAAACAATACCCTCAAGAGGGTGAATTGACACAAAAGTGATGTCATCGTCTGATCGGAGAGTACCCAGATCTAGGGTTTCCTCTAGAGCCTCAGGCATGAGTAAAGGTTCATAGTAACGAGGCCTTCATCAAGATAACGACATTGGAAGACGCCGCCATCGTCGCACATCGGAGCTCGGCACTCACCGGACATCCCCCTCGCCTCACCTCCAACCCGCATGCCACAGTCATGGCCAAGACACAAGAGAGGGAGGCCGCCACCGCACCAACCTCCTTCGATCTTCCCAGAGAAGAGGTTGCCGCCGGCGGGGATAAGATCTTGGTGTGCTGGCCAAGGATCTGTCTCCATAGCCAGCGGCTCGTTGCTGCCGACTCCCACGCAGCACCATCAGCTCCGCTTGTGTGCCATAGAAGAGCCTTACGGTGACTGAACATGGACCTCCCCCCGCCCGCCCCCTCCATCGGCGGCCAGGCTTCGCCAGAGACAATCTCTAGGAATGGCGAGGAGGAGGAGAGGAGGGAGGGGGTGGCGGCGGCGATCTAGGGTTTTCCCCTGGACGCCTGGAGGGATAGCGTGCCTATGTTGCGGAGCACAACTGTCCCACAAGTCATAGACCACTGAGCCCCACTAGGAGGCTCCACAGACCAGGAGATGGTGTACGCAGGTTAGGTAGGGTGTTGGTGTCTGTAAGCTACGTACGAGAGCAATGTCTTTGCATCCATCCAAATCCAATACGCACGTACGGTAGCAAGCTACCAGGCGATGCATTTTCGAAGCCAAGCAAGTCTGAACGCTGAATCCATCGCCTTCCTGAGTAGCTGGACATCCATTGTCCGAAAGTGACCACATCCAAACTCTCCGCTGGACCAGACCGAACTTGCACTCGGAGTCCAGCTGCGTCGAAAATCGATACTTTCCCACTCTTCAATAATCCAATGAATATAGTTTCCACAGGTTTGTCGATTTCTCTTTCCGAAATAGAAGTATCACCTCCAGATCCGCTGCAACGATTCATGCACACATCTATGTGAGATTTGAAACTGGGACGTGCGACCTTTTTTATATGAAAAAAAGGTTAAAACAACTATGAGAGGTCAGTTCATAAACAAGAAAAAATATTCTCTGAAACAGGATTTCAACCTATTTAGTAACGACTTTTGCTCCGGTGTCCCTTCTCTCATCCAAACTTATGAAACTGAAGACAGAAAGATGGCAGGGATTCGCTGATATACCCCTTTGGTTCGGAATGCATGAAGGGTATCGGTCAATCGGACCGTCCTTATGTTTTTAGTTTCGTAAGTTTGGGTGACACCTCGACCACACGGTCCAGCCAATACAGACCGAAGAGTGATCCGCCTTACAAAGGAGATCAAAGATAGGAATAGCCACACCCTCCAAGAAACACCCGAGACTACCGACTAGAGGTGTAACCACACCTTCTTGTGAAACCACATGACATTGTCACCTTGTTCCCACAAAGATGTTGTCTGAGAGGACCGCATGCGCTCTAGCTCCAGGCCGTGGAGTGTCGATCCTATAAGCAAAAAACAAGTACAAAGAATAGTGACAACTAAATTTCATTTATAAGATAAGAGGACGTCAAGATTGCCCCATGCCAGGGCCTGAGTGCTTCGATATAGCATCAAGGCATGCCAAACGATGTCAAAGTAACCGGACCGAGAGGTACCGGTGCTCCACTACGATGATGCCCCCAAGAGGGTAACAACGCTAAGCATCGCCAAGACGGAGAACAGTCAATGGTTTTCAGTCGGCGGCCTTGAGCGGGGAAAATAACCACAATGGCACCTCGGGGAGGTCATGACACCATAGGAATCATGATCATTGGCATTGACGCTCTGGTTTTTGCTTGAAATTACATCTGTGTTAGACCTAGATACGATGGTCCGCCTGCTGGTAGTAAAACATACATCTAGGATATGACCTAGGAGCAGCCACTACATAAGCACCACCAACATCAGTATCCCCTACCACTAGCTCCTCGCTATCCACATAGCCTTAGAGAGAAGCCATCATCACTGCAACGCCACTTGCCAGATAACCGAGTGTGTATCCCACCTTCTTCTAGGCAGGGCCTCCGTCCCGACATCCAAAATCTCGTGGCCGCCAAGCGGCAGACACCAGCAGAGTGAGCCTAACTGGCGAGAAGGTCGGCGTCAGATCCAAGACCGCATGGCTATAGTGAGCATGTGGGTGACTGAGATGTGGGGAGCATGACGTACACGACGACCTCCGTGTTTCCTTTAGGTCACACCATGTAGAAATGGATGCCACATCTAAACCCCCGATGCAGATCTGGTCTATCAGCCTCACTATAGCCAGGAGGGGAGCACCCAGCCGCGCTCCGCCGATCTAGCCCGTGCCTCACCCATACTCGCCAGATCCAAGCCTAAGATGACCAATTCTCAACGAAATAGGGCCAACACCGCCACCGGAGAGGAAAACCAGCTATCATGCACCATGCATGCCGCCAAAGGTCAACAACATGCAACCGTCGATATCCAACAACCCTAGCGGCTGGCTAAACCCTAGCTAGTGTTTTTCCCTTCCACGTGAGCGGATGAGGTGGAGAGAGAAAAAAGGAGGGTACGAAATATTATTTCTCGTATTAAAAAACAAAAAAGGTATTAAATTATGATTTTAGAAAAGTTTAAATTTATAAGTTTTTTTTTGAGAAACACAGTACAAACGCAGACGCTCATAATGCATACATACACTCACCCCTATGAACACACGTACACACACCCTACTCCTATGAGCACCTCCGAGAGACTGAGCCGGCGGGTCTTGAGATTGACGAAGTCACCGTAGGCGCCTCGCTGTCGATGGGAACGTTGCGTCCCACTGAAAGAATATTCCAACTTTATGAGACACCAAAGCGTCAAACCTGGGGTTTGAACTCTGGTGTGCTGGGGGTACCAGTGTCCTCTTAACCATCCAACCACGGGTTGGTTCTCAAATTTACAAGTTTTCAGGCGGCTATATATTCAAAATAACATGGTTTCGGTGAAATTTTGCTTAGAACATGTCCAAAGCGAATTCTAGAGTACATACAAGTTTCTTTGTTTTTTCAAGGAAAGTTGCAACCAGCCATTTACTGCCTAGATTGTTTAGAGAGATCGGGAGAAATACTGAAAATAAGATACACCGAGCGTGGTGGTAAGTCTGCCAAAAAAAGAAAAGGATTGTAGAGAGTGAGCATGTGGATCATCTAGAGGATACAAAATCTAGAGATACAAAAGTACTAGATGGGTATGCGCGCTTCGCTGCGCCGCCTGTATGACGCTCGCAGTAGACTTGCATTAGCCTTGTTTACTATCGAGTGTAACCTTCTATCATTTTCTTAATGGCACGGGTAGGTGTGACATTCTAGAATCACTATTTATTATCATGTTGTTTTAGTCTGCTACATCAGCCAACATGCTATTTTAGTCTGCTATATCAGCTAATGCCAGCTGAAGCGTACTCTCAAAAGACCACCAGCAAGGAACACAACACAAATATAGAGAGGATGTCTCCGCCACTCCAGTAATACCTGCGGCTATGCCTGCAGCTAGTATTTATGTACCAATGGTACATAATAATATATTTCAGTTAGTGCCTACATTACATAAACAATAATCTAGATGTACTATATATTGTAACTGATGACATGTCTCAACATTTCATTTAAATTATTTAGTACTGAATGCATTTCTCAATTTCTTCTAGAATATTCCTGAGGAGATATTGTCATCATACCAATATTGCTTTCAACAATGAAAATAAAAACTATGAAAGATAAAAAGTAGGCCAATAGATTTTTCAGAATCATTAAGCATGCACTTTATACATTTTTATATGTCGGCACACTGTTGGTTCCTCGTACATGTCTGGCCAAATAATAAAAATTTGTAGAGAACAATTTTCAATCGGCTTTGGTGACCTCTTTCCTTTCCAAAGCAACGGTGACACTTGCAAACTTCACCCGCTATCGTTCAATAATCATAAACAGTTAAGAGGACTAAGAAACTTCTAAAAATCACTACGCAGAATTCAAAGAGCAACATAAACTGAAAGGATGGACATGCGGGTGCTCCACATGTGAGACCCCAACGTAGTGACCAAACTCTAAGCGAATTAGTGAATCTGAGCTGGACCAAATGAACAACCAATCCCAAACATCAAAATGCAAGATGCAGAAGAATGTTTCAGATTATAATTTATAAGTACCCAGATCACAATTCACCTGTATTGCAAACTCTTAGTCTACACAGCTTGTATCTCTCCAATAACATGCCAGTAACAAAGAGACTTAGGTATAAGTATTTTACGACATAATGATAGAAAGATCTGAACGATGGGAGCAATGGATGCCAAAGAAAGGAAGATAGTATGTGTGCAAAGCACACCTGTAAATACCCATATGAGGGAACTATAGATGCAAAGGAACATATTAACTCACATGTCATGGAACAATTAATCCCTTGATACCAGCATAACTTCATTATACTAATTCAAACTGGATCATGTGTCCTTGATCAAGCGGCAGATGTCGGTAGGGGCCCAAATTAGGGTAAAAGAAATTTCCACTTGTCCAAACATACATACCCATATCGCTTTCATCCCATATCAGATGGCTGAAAACACATTGTGCATGCAGGCCCTAAGTGCAGGTGATTACCTCAGCATACAATGAAGGGGTTACAAATAGAAAAACCGAGGAATACCATGCTTTGGTATCGTATGGCTCCAATCTGATTAAAGGCACCCTCTTATTTAGATGGAACATGGAAGACACTCTCGGATGGAATCATCAAACTGTGCAATTCCGAACACAATTACCTAAAGGAGGTACTCTCTTGCTCTCATAGTGACATATATTCTTTAGGTGCAGACATTAGGTGTCCCTTGATAATTATGAGGGTAATTGGGTTGATGCGGAGGAAAACATACTTGCGATATCCTTTTTCTTCGGGAAGTGAACTTCATGCACAACAAAGGTAATCACAGAAGTATTGACAGTTTGACACCGATGCACATGTTCTAGGAAAGAAAAATAACTGCGATAAATCTGAGAAAACAATGTTTAGGTATAACAATATTGTAAGAATAATAAAAAATAGGCAAACTTCAATGATTTTTTCTCCATCAGTTTTTTTCTACATGATAGATTGTTAGGTCTGCTGACCTAGAAGGAAACACACGTATCATTCAAAAAACAGTTGTAATTAATATGAATCAGACAGTTGATGGTAAAGAAATTACCTGACCTGATTCAATCAATATCAATGCATAGATGTGCAATCGAATCCTATGTAAGTACTCCATATTAATAGAAGTATATCCCAAACCAAAGGATACAAAAAAGAGATGAGGTCAAGCATGATAGCAGAGTTGCAACATTCTGTGCGTAAATTCCTGGATGCAGATAGAACTGAAAGAGAGAAGCAATTAACTATAAATAACAACAGTGAAGATAAGAATCAACCTTTTTTTGCTAAGAAAAGGGATGTAGGAGATTTTGTACCTCAAAACCTCCTCGGTGGGAGGTGAAGCTAGTCTTACATAAGAGAGTTCCATCCAAAAATGACAATTTATTTCATAAGTAGCTAATAACATACTCCCTCCAACTCATATTAGTTGACTTGGATTTGGCTAGATTCGGATATATCTAGCACTAAAACATGTCTAGATACATCCGAATCTAGACAAATCCAAGTAAACTAATATGGGTCGAAGGGAGTAATATAATTGAAATATAACCCTATAATGCATCAAGGAACTTAATAGAAGGTCGCGCATCATCCTAGAAATGAAGCAAACATTATAAGGAAAACTCACAACTAAAAAATACCTTCAATAGAGAACCATTACACAACTAATCAGATTTCTTAAACTATGGTTGGTAAATATAGAACTTCCTAATCTGGTTGTAGGTTGTCTGAGAGGAACTTTTACACGCTCTTATTGAAATAAGCCCCTCTACTAATCAAGCATCACACATGGCACTGTACTGATCTCAGCCTTTTCTTATTATACGAAGTATTCTGAATTCCTAATTAACCTGATAAAGTATTCAAACATAAGATAATTACTAAGTTATCATAACCACGCCGAGAAAATTCATGCATTACTTGATGGAAAATCAAGATGAATATTTCACACATAAATACATACCTTAGCCTTGTTATATAATTTATTCTTCTACATATAGTCTGCTGGGTCAAAGATAAGCTCCTCCCTCCCACCACTTTCTCCCTTGTCCAATAGCTAACTCTTCGCTTCTATACCTTGAATTTGGCAATGCATATGATGACACCATCAAATACGAAACATTTTGATATATCAACAAATCAACCAGCGACACTACGTTATTAGAATAGATGCAAATTCCAAGAAAAAATATCTCATCATAACATAAATAAATGATAGTAAAATAATCAGAATATATGTAAGCCCTTGAAACTACATATATCTCACCATGGTACAGTGTGCTCCGGGATGGTACTGGTAACTCAACCTCTCGACCTTTAGGATTGGTGGGAATGACCAAACCACATATGTTGCCTGAACAAACTGCACCTTGATTTCGTTGGCATCTTCTGCACTCTCAAAAGACTTCTGATGAGCAGGCACAAAAGTTGCTACACCAAGCCGCGTTGGCACCTAGCCACATAACATGATATAAGTATTTTCAAAACTACCAGCTCATCGACATGTGCTCACTTTCCATTAAGTATATTGAATATATGAATAGTATATTGCAAAAAACATATAGAATGACTAATGTTTCCATAATGAACTGAAATTGTGAAAATATTATTCAAATGTTGCAAACTACTACAAACAAAGTTCTTATTAGTTTCAACAACAAAAGGAACCAATATGTATAATTGTTGCCATGATACTATACTTTCGAACATCTATGCAAATAAGAGACCCAGATTTAATCACTGCCAATGTGCTGACAAACGCATGCTATACTATCCAAGTAGAATTTATGAAACATAGTACACACTAAAGATCACAAACACAATGAGTCTCCAATTTTTCCTAAAAAAAGTTGACTTAACAGTCTTGCACCCATAGTTTTAGCTATTAAAATAGAGCACTAATCTGAATTCAATTAACAGAAACTTTAACATACAATTAAATTCATACTTACATAAATAAGTTTACCTGCAGTATTATATCTTCCTTAAGGCACCAATATATATAGAAATAAAGAGGAAGTTTGCCAAATTGTTATACTGATTAAATGCATTCCCGGTGGAATAAAAGAGTCCGACAACTGGAGAGCTCATCTCAGAACATAAGTCGTTGAGAAGAAATTCACTATATTCATATGATGCACACTACCTTACCAAATGTAAAGCAAAATTGGAATAAATCCAGGAGCAAGAAAAGAAGGTGAACAGAAGTATCCCAAACTATCATCATTTTATCAAGTAGGGAGAGAAGTTTTAACCTGGAACTTGCACTTGACAATATTAGCCCTCCTAGGTATTTGTACCAAGTGTGTATCACCAGCTGGTGCAAGATAAGGATCAGACAATGCATTGATATACAAACGAACATGTGCGTATGCATGTTATATATGATTGTTTGTAATGGAAAGTACCATCATACAAAGATATACATAAATAACCATTGCCTTCTTCTCAGATGGAATAGCAGCAATTCCATAAAAAAGCAGATCCATCAACTGCATTAGCTGGTGTAGATCCAAGGTCTGACAAAAAAAGCTTCATGATCAAAGACAAAAATTTGCAAGGCAACTTTGAGGTTCAAACTCTCCAGAGGAAAAAAACTCGAGGTTCAAGGCATAAGTTTCTGGGATTAGATGACTGATAAAGATAATTTTTAACATTGGAATCTAAACACAAGCTTTGAATTTTGACTGATCTCCCAAAAATAGTAAGCATAAGAGAAACAGCGCAAATGAAGCTTTTGTCCTCATCTTAACACAAATACGTAACCTCCTGAACCAGTCTTCACACTGAAGGAGCAACCATATCTTATTTTCAGTAAGTCATGATCAACAGTTTGCGATGTTAGACTTATAGAAACATGACACATTTATGAAGCTCACGCGCTAATACATATCCAATATTCATACAAGTTAGTACATATCCAAGGTAGTTTGTGGCAAAAGAAATACCCGATATTTCAGAATTTAACGGCTACACAATTGTAAATATCTGATAATAATTTATCAAAAATCAGTAATGTCATTTGTTTTATTCTGTATTTGATCAGAAGATTATTTATGACTAAAATATTATTTGTAATGAGACGGGATAACAAGTTAGTCAATATATACCATGTCTCTAAGATGATCGAGGCCGATCTGTTTTGTTGCAGATGGAGGTGAAGGTGATGAGCTTCGGATGGAGACGGTGGCGCTGGGTGCAAGTCCATTAGGGCCACCGGCGACTTCCGGACACTTGGGGTTGCTTCCATTCCATGGCATGAGAGGAGCTGACGGATCCGTGGCCATCGGCTCGCCCTCGGCGTTGAAATCAGTTTGCAGAAGGACCTGTTTGCATTTTCTTACTTTCTGGTATACCTTTCTGTAATTGTGAAGCTCTAATATATCATTTTCCTTTCCCGCAAAAAAATACCATGTCCCAAACTATATCAAGATGGTATGGTGGAAAATAATCATAGGTAAGAAATCTTTATGCTTTGCTCTTTTCTCAAGAAGAAATGCTTCCTGACAAGCCAATCTCTATCATACTTTGTACATGTCATTAGAAACTTCTTCTATAGCTCTTGCAAGTCTATACGCCAATTTTCACAAACTGTCAATGCAAGTCTAGATACAATTGTTATTTCCATGTGATCCAGCATCATGTCCTTGTAAATAAAACATATCACAAAGATGCAGTAAAATGATAGAGCGCCTTATAATTTTATTTGAATGAATGATAAAATGTGTAGGTGAGCTGATAAAATGCGTAGGTGATCTGATTTGGACATGCCTTCAATATAAATATATATTGTTCAGGACGTAATCTTGGCTTAGTTGGAAACATCAAAAGTTCCCGTAGCTAAAGACCGATGCTTGAAGACCGCGGACATCTTGGTATGTTTAAGGACAGTGCCATGATTGATCCGGTGGTGTGGTCATCGTCGTTCTAGATGGTCGTGTGGTGCGGGGCGGTGGAGATGGCGCCCGTCCGTTGCCGTGGCACGGGTCGTCGAGCACGGCGCAGTAGCGATGGCGGCGGCACGCGACTGTTGAATATGCACGGGTCATCGAGCGCGGGGTGGCAGTGACGGCTGGAATTTGCATATGCACATGTTTAAGAAAATATATGCATGACTACGCAGTTTCTTGTGTAACTTCAAGAACTACAAAAATATTAGAACCATAAATGATGAATCGACAAAGATTGAAATGCACAAACTTTAGGATATATCTCACGGTGACAAGAAAAATTTAGCTATACAAATAGTTCTCTAGTTGGAAACCTTTTTTAAATTGCAAATCTAACAATAACATTTGGATAGTCAAAAGCAAAAAGAGAGGGAGGTACATAGTACCACTCAGTTCTAGGAGGCAATCAGTCAACACCATGGACATAAACCATATTTTCTCATATTGGGAAGCCATCCAGAAGCATGATACCAACCAATATTAAGATATTCCTCAGGTTTATGACCAACAGGGGAAAACACGCCATAACCACATTAAAACAAGACCACAAGGAGATACTAAAGTACTCCTTCCGTCCCAAAATAGACGTCTTAAAATTTTCAAAATTTAGATGAACCTATATACTAAATAGTGTCTAGATTCATCTAAATTTTGACAAATCTAAGACATCTATTATGGGACAGAGGGAGTATGTTGTCCTTGTACAATATCAAAAAGAAACGGTAAGCCAAAAATACAAAGATGTCAGAGTATGCTCACAGGTTTGACGCTTCAGTTGTCGATTTTGCAGATTCAGGCTTCTTATATCATAATAAATTCCTTGAAGACCTTGCTATGCTGAACCAAAGTTTGCTGGCCAATGCGATAGTCTTCCTCAAAATGCTATTGAATCATGTCATATGATCAAATAAATTTAATCGTGAGCAACTAAGAACAATAGCCTACATGTGTTGAAGTTGTGAAACAAAATGAATTCGTTGGTGGAGCTCAGACCTGGGCATCCTCTACGTGCTGGACACCGGCCTCCTTCCCTAGATTCGTATGAAGAAGCTCTCACCAGCGCGCCTTGGCCTCGTCCTAGAGGAGATCTTGGTGAAGGTGAGATGGGAAGGCGAGGTGGGACTCGGGTTAGGGCCTCCATCCACCAAGACGTGTCGCCGCTGCTCCCATCTACCAGCGACAGAGATAGGACAGGGAGGAGCGGGCGTTCTGCCCTAGGACGGGACTGAAGCAAGGGAGGTCCAATGAAGCACGGGAGGGCGGATGGAGGCTGGGCGACAGTTCAGGGAGGGCGCCATCTGAGGCAGGATGAAGCACCGGAGGGCGCCGGCGAGGCAGGATGGGTAGGGCGTCCTCTCCGGGTGATTCATCGATGACAGCGCTGTCCGCCCCGTTTCCCAGCCTTGAGCAAAGGCAGCGCCGGTCCAGCCTCGCCACCGGTCCCGTGCACACGTCCGGCCGCACCCTCTGTCGATGGGGAGAAAGAGGAGGAGGAGCACATGGAGGGGCGGCACTGCCGTGGGGGGAGGAGAGACAATGTGGGGGATGGGATAAGCCTTACGGCTTTGACCACGGGAAGAAAAGCGTGTCGCGATTCCTAGGCCCACATCCAGCGACAGCATGTACTGCCTTGCGTCCGCAAGTAGCCTGAAAAGTCTCCCTGTCGCTCACGCTTAATCAATTAGATAATGTGTGCATCAATTGATGCAGAGACCGGGGTTTACCCCCATTTAAAAAAAAAATCTAGAGGATACAAGACATTGAGTGCTAAATTAAACGCAAAACCACCAGGATCTGAAACAAAGCTTGAGTCGTCCCCTTTTAGGATAGCTAGCTGTTACAGCTCGCTCAGTTCTTCAGTAGATTTGTTACTACAAGCTGCTAGCTATAACAGTAAAATCAGTAGTCCATCTACTTTAGATGCTTCTCATAATGCGCATTGCAAAAATTTGGCCGTGCTGATCAATGATCACGCATGAGGGATCCGACAATGTACCATTATTGTTTCTGAGCAGTCTCTCTGGTACGTGTACAAATTGAGAGTTAACGCTTCTGGATGTTACGCACGTTGGATCCGTATATATGTAGGCTGGTCCAACAACCGTAGGATTGAATAGAAATTAACAGCTTCGCTTGATTACTACAGTAGTAGTGTCAGGTACTGTACAGACATCTTTGCCTCCTTTTCCTCAGATTTTTCATGTGAAGATTTTATTGATTCCGGCCTCTGCATCCAGTGAGTGAGTAGGTGCACACAATTCGCGAACCTCTGTTTCACATTCTTGGTAAACTAATTCGCATTGCCTGCGCACCACTCGCATCCACCGCCTTCCATTCCTAGTTTAACCCTCACTGTGCTCCACCACAATGGCGTACAACGGCGGCGATGGCAGCAGCGGCAACGCCTAGCGCACCAACCTCACTATTGACAAGGCCATTGTCTTCACCGACAATGGCCTGCTTGTCCCGCCAGACACCCTCTTGCGGAGCGGGTGGAATATCAGCACTAGCGCCCTAGCCATACCTCCGGTGCCGGAAGGGGATCGGCTCGCGGCGTTGATCGAGCAACGACGTGTCAGTCTCTCCCTCAAATAGCTCGACGACCCCACCTAGGGTCCCAACGTCGAGGTGTGTCCGGCATTGGTCCAGGGAGGAGCGCTAGGCCACCATCACCCACTCTTTCCTACTCCCTACAAAGGTAAGATGGTCTAGATGATCTGTGTTAGATGTATATATCTGTATATTGTATTTCCTCCATATGTTAGGGGGCTTCCTGCATATTTGCTTTGTACCTGTACTATATATTGTGGCATTTGGCCCCTAGAGGAATACAACTTGTCTATTCCTAACATGGTATCAGAGCCGGTTTTAGGTTCCTGTGCCCACCGGTCCTCTGTTCCTAACATCCTTGCCTCCTCCTCTTCCTCAGATTTTTCATGTGAAGATTTTATTGATTCCGGCCTCTGCATCCAGTGAGTGAATAGGTGCACACAGTTCGGGAACATCTGTTTCATATTCTTGGTAAACTAATTCGCATACCCTCTGTTCCAAATTATGAAACATTTGGCCATTTGGGCATCCGAGTCCTAACTATGCATGAGAACAGGGCCACATGTCAATGAAATGTTTCCTTTGCTACGACGCACACTCACACATGATATGTTTCCTTAGCTATGACACCGAGCAGTCGGCACCCCACGCAGGCCCCGACCCATAGGGATCGGCAAGGGAGCACCAACACGCCACACTACGTTGGATCAGTCCAACAAGCCCCACTTGGCATAGACACACCGAGTGGCCAACATGATGAATGACCGCCATCGACACCTCGCATGTTCTCCAGGCGACAAACAACCGTCTCCTCCATGCATCAACGGCCGCGAGACGACTCGCTTTCCCGTGCCGACGTTAATGATGTTCACGGCTCTCCACATATTGGGACTCGCCGCCCATTTAAACCCCTCCGTTCCATTTCCTGCGCACCACTGGCATCCACCGCCTTCCATTCCTAGTCCTACCCTCAATGTGCTCCACCACAATGGCGTACAACGATGGCGATGGCAGCAGCCGCAACACCTAGCGCACCAGCCTCACTATTGACAAGGCCATTATCTTCACCGACAATGTCTTGCTCATCCTGCCGGCACCTTTGCGGGCGGTGGAATATCGTCACGGCAAATTTACCAAGCCTCCGGTCTTGGGGGACCGGCTCATGGCGTTAATCAAGCGACCACGCCACTTATCCTGACAGCTCGACGACCCCAACTGGGATCCCAACATCGAGGTGTGGCCGGCATTGGTTCAGGGAGGAGCGCTAGGCTGCCATCGCTCATGCTTTCCTACTCCTTACAAAGGTAGGATGGTCTAGATCACCACTTGACCAAGGTACCAAAAGCTAATGCAACCGACCACTTGGTTTAAGTAGGTTGGAGGTGATGACTTTTTAGAAGCAACACCTTCCAAAATCTCTTAATCCATTAGTAGAAAAAGAGGCTTCGGTTCGATCTAGAGTCTGACACTAGTCCCGATTTATTACGGACCGGGACTAGTACGAGCACTAGTCCCGGTTTGTACCGTTTTCAGTGGTCAAGAGCCCGAGAAAACTCTAGTCCCGGGTCATTCTGGACCTTTAGTCCCGGATCGTGATACGGTCCGGGACTAAAGGTGTACAGGCGCGGGCAACACCCTTTAGTCCCGGGCCATGATACAGCCCGGGACTAAAGGGTGATACGGTCCTGGACTAAAGGGGTGCGAACGCGGGCAACTTAAAATTGCTATAACTTTTGCGTACGATGTCGAAAAAAATGTACAACCTATTAAAATGTGTGGAAAAAATTTTGAGTTTGATTTTAACAACCTTATTTGGGTTCCTCACATTTTTAGATTTTTAAAGTTATAAATAATGGATTCCTCACATTTTTCTGATTCTTTTACATTTTTAAAATTTGAAAAGCGAAAAAAGTTATTTAAAAATAATAATTATTTAGCAATTTTTATTCCATATTTTGATTCCTCACATTTTTCTGATAATAATGAATATATTATTTGTCGAATTTCGATTTACAGATTTAAAGATATTATTTATGCCATATTAAATGAATAATGGCAAAAAATGAATAAAATATTATTTTATTTAGTTTTTTTACTTTCATTATATTAAAATGATATTATTACTTATTTATTGTTATTTACTAAAATAGTTGTTTGTAGTTTTAATAAATAAAGATGTACGACAGATTGATATGGGTTAATAGGATTGATATGATAGTGTTGACAACAAGGTACAAAAGGGCTTCGCGCAAGGACTTCCGGATAGAAGAGAAAAGTTAAGCGTGCTGAGGGTGGAGTAGTGCTAGGACGAGTGACCGAATGAGAAGTTTGACCACAAGTGTAATTTGACCTAAAATTAAATATACTTAGTGCTAAAAATATTTCAAGTGAGAGGATTACGAGTCAAACAATTCAAAAGTTCAAGAAAAAATTCAAAAGAAAAATAAAAAAATTAAAAAAAATATTTGAAAAAAGATCTTTAGTCCATGGCCGTATTACGACCCGGGACTATAGGTCCTTCATCCCCCGTAGCAAAAAATGGCATACGGTGGCCCTCTAGTCCCGAATTGTAACAAACCGGAACTAAAAATATGGGCCTTTAGTCCCGATTTCACAGTCCCGGTTGCAAAATCGGGGCCAAAGGCCCTTACAAACCGGGACTATAGGGCCTTTTTCTACTAGTGATCGTTATTTATTCTTTTTCTCTACCAAGTTAATGCAACTACATAACCAACACAAAAGGTGGAGAACAAATATTCCTCAACTACTCCAAATCGTCAATAGTTGACCGTTTGCATTACAATACCTACCCACATTTATCTCTTATTACCTGGAAGATAAGCTGGCAGGACACGATCACATGGGCTTTTCAAAAATTGACCGCTTATAAAGATAGAAAATCTGATACTACATAGAGGTGATCTCATAATTAATCTCACCACAGTCTCCAATCCTTCCTAAAAAAAATCCCCATTTTTTTGTTGGAATTTATTTGATTGTTGATTGCGTATATACGTGCATGTATTACCCTGCACTACCTTGTATCTTTATTTTTAGGGAGTGCCTAGATCTCAGGCGCCCGAAAACTTCTTATGTCTAAATCGCTGACATCATCCTACTATTTATGCTAATTCTCAGTTGCAACCTAGTTGCAACTTATATAATTTGTACTAATCCTCAGTTGCAACCTAACAGAACTCATTAAAATCTCGCCATAACCTAGTTGCAACTCATGCAAGTCCCACTTGCACCTAATCGCGAGGTAAATTCAATGGCGAGAGGTGGTGAGACCAAGTTCTCGGTACCACTAGAATCCGTTATTTTTAGCATTACTGACAACATCCGTTGGTACTTGGTACTCATCTTGAACGCTATGTTTGCTCTTGATTCTTAATGTTGGAATTCAGTTCCAGCATGTGGCTTTGATGCTGAAAATTGTACTGCGTACTGTGTGAGAGACACTTGGGGCCCACCCGTTGCAGGGGCCTGCATTGTGACGTGGCAAGTGGGCGCAGAATTTGAGTGCCAAAAGGACATGTAGATTCTTGCTGTCTCGCACCTTGTTCTCTATGAACTTGATGCGCGAGTGGCCGGGGTTTTTCTCATTTCTGGGCACTGGTATGTTTAGAATTCATGTTTCCATCTAAGAAAAAGTTGAGCATTGGAGTTCGATGAAATAGGTAAAACAAGTTTCACTCATGTCGCTCCCTGCGAGCGACAAGGCGAATCCTAGCTCCCCACCCCTAGTCCTCCTTTCCCCCACCTTCCTTGTCCATGCCGCCTACGGGAGCCGGTGGGCAAAAGCCGAGCGGTGCTGGCGGACTGCCTCTACCCGTGTGTTGGAAGGGAGGTACGGGGTCGTCCGGTCTGTGGTGGTGCCATGATGTCCTGGGAACTCATCTTGTCAATATCGGTTAGTCGTGACGGTGATGGCCTAGCGGCGGTGATAGAGGGCGGTTGGTGCGACATGGCAAGGGGAGACAGTGTGCACAACAGCATGCGAGCAACGCGGGCCAGATTTGGGTCGGTGTGGGCTCAATTTAGGCTTGGCGGGCCGTGAACACCATGTCCTCACCTCTGGCTAGGAGTTGCGAGCATTTCCCCTCGCCCGTGAAATGGCTAAGGGCTAGATTTGGCCAAGAGGGCCTCGATATGGTATCATCCCTCTAGGATCTGCGAGGGCGCGACTTGCAGGCATCCCGGAGGTGTCGTGGCTGTCGTGGTTGTCGGCCTTTTTTTACGAGTGCTGGCTCACGCCGACCTCTATAGTCTGTGTCGTTGGAATTGCCATGACGGTGTCTACCGCTGCGCAGGTGTGAGATCGTGGATGCCAAGTCGATGACTCTCGAAGGTGGACTGCGCGGGCGACTCTCTGGCAAACAACGTGGTGGTGATGGTTCCCTTTTTTTTCCACGAGGGTGATGAATAGGGAATGGCGGGGATCCTGTTGTTGGCGGTGCTTCGTCAAAGGAGGCTCCCTGATCGCGCTCTAGAGGCCTGGGTTTGTGCGAGTGGCGGTCTGAGGTACAGGGTTGTGGTGAGAAGGTTTTTTATGGCGAAAGCTCGGTACTTTGGCGCCGGCGGTGGCGAGGCTTGCAGGTGTCGTAACTCCCTTGGGGACACCGTTGTGGTTACCTTCCCCATGTCCGGGCTCCGGGTGAAAGCACTTGATCGTCTCGGTCTTGACGCCGACGAAATGCTATGTTATTACCCTATATATTGATACAGAGAGGTGATCTCATACTTAATCCCAATCACAGTCTCCACTCCTTCCTAAAAAAATCCCCATTTTTTGTTGGAATTTATTTGATTCTTGATTGCGTACGTGCCTGTATACCCCTGCACTATCTTGTATCTTTATTTTTAGCATTACTGGCGACATCTTTTGGTACTTGGTACTCATCTTGAACGCTATGTTTGCTCTTGATTCTTAATGTTGGAATTCAGTTCCAGCATGCATGTGGCTTTGATGCTGAAAATTGTACTGCGTACTGTGTGAGAGACACTTGGGACCCACCCGTTGCAGGGGCCTGCATTGTGACGTGGCAAGTGGGCGCAGAATTTGAGTGCCAAAAGGACATGTAGATTCTTGCTGTCTCGCACCTTGTTCTCTATGAACTTGATGCGCTGAGTGGCCGGGGTTTTTCTCATTTTTGGGCAATGGTATGTTTAGAATTCATGTTTCCATCTAAGAAAAAGTTGAGCATTGGAGTTCGATGAAATAGGTAAAACAAGTTTCACTCATGTCGCTCCCTGCGAGCGACAAGGCGAATCCTAGCTCCCCACCCCTAGTCCTCCTTTCCCCCACCTTCCTTGTCCATGCTGCCTACGGGAGCCGGTGGGCAAAAGCCGAGCGGTGCTGGCGGACTGCCTCTACCCGTGTGTTGGAAGGGAGGTACGGGTTCGTCCGGTCTGTGGTGGTGCCATGATGTCGTGGGAACTCATCTTGTCAATAGCGGCTAGTCGTGACGGTAATGGCCTAGCGGCGGTGATAGAGGGCGGTTGGTGCGACACGACAAGGGGAGACAGTGTGCACAACAGCATGCGAGCAACGCGGGCCAGATCTAGGTCGGTGTGGGCTCAATTTAGGCTTGGCGGGCCGTGAACACCATGTCCTCATCTCTGGCTAGGAGTTGCGAGCATTTCCCCTCGCTCGTGAAATGGCTAAGGGCTAGATTTGGCCAGGAGGGCCTCGATATGGTATCATCCCTCTAGGATCTGCGAGGGCGCGACTTGCAGGCATCCCGGAGGTGTCGTGGCTGTCATGGTTGTCGGCCTTTTTTTACGAGTGCTGGCTCACGCCGACCTCTATAGTCTGTGTTGTTGGACTTGCCATGGCGGTGTCTACCGCTGCGCAGGTGTGAGATCGTGGATGCCAAGTCGATGACTCTCGAAGGTGGACTGCGCGGGCGACTCTCTGGCAAACAACGTGGTGGTGATGGTTCCCTTTTTGTCCATGAGGGTGGTGAATAGGGAATGGCGGGGATCCTGTTGTTGGCGGTGCTTCGGCAAAGGAGGCTCCCTGATCGCGCTCTAGAGGCCTGGGTTTGTGGGAGTGGCGGTCCGAGGTACAGGGTTGTGGTGAGAAGGTTTTTACGGCGAAAGCTCGGTACTTCGGCGTCGGCGGTGGCGAGGCTTGCGGGTGTCGTAACTCTCTTGGGGACACCGTTGTGGTTACCTTCTCCATGTCCGGACTTCGGGTGAAAGCACTTGATCGTCTCGGTCTTGACACCGACGAAATGCTATGTTATTACCCTATATATTGGGGACGTCGTTGTGGAGCTCTAGTATCTCTTGGTATGGTCTTGTTGTCATCGGTAGGCAAGTTCGTGTCCAATCTCGGCCTCCTATTCTATACACTTGATGACTTAGTTTTCACCGTTCTCCGTCCATGTTGTCCGCTGGCAGGATCAGTGCTCCACGGCCTGGAGTGAGAAGACATGCGACCCTGTCCGACAATAACTTGATGGGTATGGTGCGACATCTGGTGGTGGTTTCACAAGGAGGTGCGGTGGTACCTCCTTGTACAATTGTAATAATACTCCAAACCTATTTGTTCATTTCGCGTATCCTTATCCTTCACGTAGCCCATAAATGAATATATTTATTCATGATATTTTCTAGTAGCTAGTATGCACTTTTGCAAAGGATGTGATAGATTTCTCTAAATTTACAAAATATCCTTTTTACTTAGACTAAAGAAAAATGTGATCCCGTTCAAAAAAAAAAGGCTACAATGGCTTCCACAAAAACCATGCACTGTACTAACTTCTTTTGCGAAAATAGGAACCACGCAAATTCTCGATTCATTGGGTCATGCAGAAACGCCAAGCCTACCAAGACCGGCACGCTGACGCCCCCACCAGTTATTTTCTTTTCAGATGCCTGGACCCCTGGACCGGCTCCATTTTGTCACACTCTTTTGACACCAAACTTTTCGGCACTTTCTTAATCACTCACACCAAACAATCGTATAGTACCAGTACCTACAACTGTAGCATGGAAGAAATATGCACCTTTGTATTCATTCAGAGAACTAGTAATAAAATATATAATAAATAGACATGAATTTCAATGAAAAATAAAAGTTCTTCCAGAGAGAAATCTCCAGCTTCGATGCCGCCATGTCACCTCACCTCCATCCATCCTTGCTTTTCTCTTCTCAGTTAGGTTCCATGTTCCAATCCCCTACCAACTCAGAGATGTCCTCCCCATCTCAAAAACTGCTTCCTTTGGCTTAAAGCTAAGTTCAGCAGAGGGTTAGGTTTAGAGGCGTATTAAAAGGGGGGAGAGGGCAAGCAAAAGCTGCAGCCCACCTAATATTCTTCTAGGTGGCAAATACTGGACCGATCTGGGGAGCCTGCTGCCGCATCTGAAAAATGCCAATCCGAATTGGCATCCAATAAGCTTCTGCTGAAAAAGAAAATGGAATGTGCAGTACTACTATACTACAGTATTGTATTGGGAGCACTATACAGGTACTGGCAGAGGTAGAGACAGTGCTGTACTAGTTGAGTTGGGATATCAGTGACTCCTGAGTGGTTGCTGTTGGCTGTTTGGAGGCTACTGAGGTTTGTTGGGCAGCTCCTTTGGTTGCTTGCTCTGAATTTCCGGGTCTCAGAATCAGCCATGGAATCAGTAGCCAAATGTACTTATCCAACAAGCTTAGCTTAAATTGGGGTAAATTCTTGCCGAAATTGGGCGCCAGGTGTTTGTCATCTCGCCTCAGATTCTGTGTCGGTAGGCAAAACATGTCTGAACTCTGAAGGAATATACGCACACGGAGACAAGTGGTGGTGAAAATGCAGTAGGAGTAGCTGTTGAGGGAGGGAGGGACAGGCAAGTGTCACCGCACCACCCTCCTCCCGCGTCTCTTTAAACGAACGAACTCCACCCTCACCAACCCACCCCCAACGCCATTTTCACCTCCAACCTCAACCTCACCCTCAGGTGGAAGTCCAGAGTTTCACCTCTCCCACCCCTCCTCCTTCCCCAGGCGGCACATTCCACCACCCCCACCAAATCTTGGTGCTCATCTAGAGCTACTGCCTCCACATTAATTCCCCCCCTCCTCCCCAATTACTACTACTTCTTGTTCTGCTCCATCCACATTGATTCAGCTCCCTCCCCTCTCCTGCATTTCTCCCTCCCCGCTTCTCCAATCCTTGAGCGCCGTCTGCTCTTGCTCGCCCTGATCTGGGCGGAAGACCCGGCTCGCGGCTCTTGATCTGGGGAGGAGGGGATTCGTTGATTTCTGTGGGTCTTGATCTGAAAGCTTGGGTTTTGGGAGGACTTCTTGGTAGCCCCCCGGATTCGTGTCGGGCTTCATGGGGACGACGGGGGCGGTGGCGCCGGAGCGGCTCCCGAAGCAGCGGCGGGGAGGACACCTCTGGAAGAAGGCGCTGCTCCACTTCTCCCTCTGCTTCGTCATGGGCTTCTTCACCGGCTTCGCGCCCTCCTCCTCCTCCTCCTGGAGGGCCAACGGCGCCGGCGCCGGCGACACGGCGCCGCACCGCGCGGCTGACCCGCACGCCGCCTCCCGCGTCGCCGTCGGCGCTAACCCGCACATCAACCTGGCGCCGCCCTCGCCGGAGGGGGGCGGCGCGACGGTGGACGTGGACGACGACGGCGAGGACGGGGCCGG
Source organism: Avena longiglumis (assembly GCA_030063025.1). Lineage (NCBI taxonomy): Eukaryota > Viridiplantae > Streptophyta > Magnoliopsida > Poales > Poaceae > Avena > Avena longiglumis. The sequence goes on from CP125974.1 coordinate 99,547,985, forward strand.
GCCGCGCCGGATGCTCATAGTGGTCACCACCACGCGGTCGGGAGCAGGGGAGCGGCGGCGGCGCAGGCCGGAGCTGCTGCGGCTCGCCCACACGCTCCGGCTCGTGCGCCCGCCAGTTGTCTGGGTCGTGGTGGAGCCGGCGGCCGACGCGCCCGCGACGGCCGAGGTGCTGCGGGGCACCGGGGTCATGTACCGCCACCTGGCCTTCCGCCCCGAGGAGAACTTCACCTCCGCCGACGCCGAGGCCCACGCGCAGCGCAACGCCGCGCTGGCCCACGTCGAGAAGCACCGCCTCTCCGGCGTCGTCCACTTCGCCGACGCCGCAGGGGTCTACGACGCCCGCTTCTTCGACGAGATCCGCCAGATCGAGTGAGTCCACTGCATCCCCTTTCTTGCCTTTCTTTCTTATTACTCAAACTCACTTTCTAGATTGGAAAAATTAGTAAAAATGTGCCAAACATCAAGAATTCGTGACTGTTTTCCCTTGCTGATTTTGAAGCACAAATGTTGAAACCTCACCTGTTTCCCCTATTCAATTCCAATGGATGCCCATTTCTGGTTTGCATTCTGTTCTTCCAGGGTGTTGAATCTAGATAATTATTTTTTACTTGAAATTGACCTGTAGTCTGTTAAGCAATAAATTTCAGATTCATGTAGCTGTAGGCTGTACCGCTGTAGGTGGCCACCGACTAGGGTTCCTCATTACGAACCTCCACTTCTTTAATTTACTAGGAGTAGCTAAGAAAGGTTTTAGTAGCCGTGTAGTTTGGTGCGAGTATAATTGAAGGCACAAGCTGTCATTAGTTTTTTTTGTTTGTTAGATAAAAAGGGATATGCCCCCGATTTCATTAACCAAAAGCTGTCATTAGCTGGGGGAGAATAAGGGGTTAGAATAAAATTATTGACCCCTCACATCACGAAATGCTCAGAGACCATGGTGGCTCTGATGATGCAAGGAGTCAATTATTGCCTTATTGGATCTAGCTTTACCTCTTCTTAATTCCATTTCCTCCAGCAAACCATGCTTCTGTTGCAGATTTTGAAATTTACAATCTTTTACCTTTTCTTTTCTGCTCTCCTCCCAACGACCAAATTGTGTGGCAACCACTCCAATCAGTAGTTTAATTAAGACCTTTTAACGTGGCTCATGAGTCATGATCATAGCAAAGCTTTAAAAAACAGCAGCAATCGTACTGGAGTAGTAGTATTACTTAATAGTAGCACCAATTAGCTGTTTGCTTGCCGACATGTGGGACCGCCCTAGTTTTCTAATTAACAAAACACACATTGAATGAACTTAAAGCATGCATTGAATGTTGCGATGTTGATGCTCCTCCTAAAATTGGTTGCTAGATGCAGGCAGAAATTGGCTAAAAATACTGGAAAGTAGAAAATAGTACTAACCGTTAGGCCATGGCACCATTGAACCCCATTAAAAGAATACCCACCTGTTGCTATCTCTGGCCACATGTGTGGCCATTTGAAATGCACAGCCGAATTTGCCCACTATTGTTGGTGAAGTGTTTCAACAATGGTGTGAAGGCCAGCTGTTCATGGAGACCGCATGTGGAATTGGTGCCTGAGTTCTTGCAAAGAAGCATGGGCAAGTTTTGAACTTGACGCCGATCATTTATTTTCTTGACCGGAGTACCTAATATGGTCATGCATTTCAACCCTTAGCTGTACTCCAATATTGTGATTCTGGTATCTATCGGCAGCAACAGAATGTGACTAGTTTGTTTGCTCTGACCCTCCTCAATTCCAGGTCAAACATACCGTCTTTGTTCTATCAGAAAGGCCTAACATTTGACCTCCCCTTTAGCTTTTGCTTGTCAAGTGGGACGATGTTTACTGATGCTATTAGAACTGTAGACGCCACTGGATGCAACTTGAATCCTTTAAATCTTTGGCCTGTTAGCAAGAAAAGAAACAACTCAAAGTAAATCCTTTACTTTTGAAACACTAGTATTTTGACTTTCATGAGTACTTTTTTTTCATAATGAGAAGAAATAAATCCTTGCTAGTAGTACTATGTATGGTACTACTACCAATACTACACTCATGTCATGTGAGAGCATAGTGTTGATATTCCCGTGAAGAACAATCTTTTTGTTGAGGGGAACATGATGAGATCAAAGCACTCCACTTCCTTTTCTAATCATACTTTTGCTGCATCTCGCCACCCCACATTGTTTTTATTCGGGTATAGTTCCTCGTGATGTGTGCACATGTGGCCCCTGAATCCCTGATGCTTTTCTGGGCGCTGGAGCACAAAACACAACATAGCTAGCTGTTTTTAGCATCAGACCCCATATATTCATCCTACATCTGATCTGGCGTTTATGTCCTAGAATCGACCAGTTCAAATACTGCAGATGAAGTATAATAGTTTCCCATGGGTTTTGACAATGGTTAAGTCTCCCCTGTGTTTAACATTGGATTAGAGTTAAGGATTATTTTAATCCTAGATGACTAAAATATTAGAACTTGTGTGTACTGTCTGCCTGAGTGCCCAGACAAGAGTACTTAACCTAAGTTGAGTACTGCAATATTTACTGTGGTGTTTGACCATACATTACATTGTGAAAATGTGTGCACAATAAAATCTTGCGTCCGGTGTCAACGATTGTCTCATCCCCTAGTTTGTCAAGGCATTTCAAACTTCGAAGTTATTAATATATCCATTAATTATGCTATTCGTCACACGTCCACATGTGTGGGCATGTGGGGGATGTAGTCTACTCCCACGTATACTGGGACAGTTGCATGCAATAACTCACTCACCTTGTATTGTGTTCCTTGCCTAGTGTCTAGTGATGAAATGCGTGAGAGGAAGTTTTAGAATACTAGCTTTTGTCATGATGCTTTCAACAAGGAAGCATGTGGAAGGTGTGCCAATGGAGTAATGGTATCATGTCTTTTCTCCTCATATATCTTAGTTTGAGAAAATCCTCCAATTTTCAAACTCAACTGGCCCATGCATGTTTGGTGTCGGTGGATCCTAATTCTATGCAAGGTTTCATGTACAATTCTCTATCAATGCCAAGTCTTAACTACTTACAACCAAGATGACGTTGATATGATCATAGCTGGCTCTTGAATTGCATGCTTGCAAACGACTATATGGTGGTATTTACTTAATTCATGTTCTGATATTCCTTCTAATTGCTCAAATGGACAGGGCGTTTGGCACATGGCCAGTGGCAACGATGTCCGCGGGCGAGAAGAAAGTAGTGGTGGAGGGCCCACTGTGCAGTGCCTCGAAGGTTGTCGGTTGGTTCTCGAGAAACTTCAATGATGGCACCACCCGATCAGTGACATATAACACAGAGGCTGACTTGAATCCTGCTGGTGCTGCTGGCACGCGAGCCCACACGATTGACGTATCAGGGTTTGCGTTTAACAGTTCTATTTTGTGGGACCCTGAGCGGTGGGGACGGCCAACGTCATTACCGGACACTTCACAGGTTAGTTCACTCTCAGTAATGTTGTCAACCTAATGCTTGTCACACTTTACAAATGTAGAAAACAGGTTATTTAATCTCTGAGTGGCATGCATGTTTGGTGTCGGTGGATCCTAAATTAACTTTGTCTTTCGTCATGACCAGAAGTATTAAGCCAAGATTTGATCTCTGAGTGGCAGACCACAGTTGTTGATCAGGCCACACGCTGCATTTAAGTAATAGGACCACACATTCTGCAACTAATTATCTGGACATGACATTCTAAAAAACTAAGTGTGGAATTTGCAGAGGATTTGATTAATTGAAGGACTGAGTCTAACACTAAATAAGTTTTAGCTTGTCCATTTCCTGATCTCATGGTAGCCAAATAACAGACCTCCTAAAACAGGGGACCCACTAGGATCCTCAGAAGTGTGGTGGAGTGCACTTTATCCCTTCCTCTAGCAATTATGTGTGAAATAATTTCAGCATGAAATTGAGTTATTTGTATCCCTTTTTAACTCAAAACTTCACAAGTCAATATGATAAAAAAACATATCATTCTATCAATTGGTGGAAGGCCACTAGCAATTCCAAAACAATGTAATATTTAACAGATTGATGCAAATCGTTTTGAACTCTTATGGATTCTTCGCTGAGTGGTAGTACAGTTATCCAGTTAAAATGACTGCTAAATGCATCCTTGTAGTACTACAGTAATTTTCAAGATAACAAACATTCAACTTAGCTGAGTGGTTTCTGCTCCTGATATCCTTGCCCCTGAGATATTATCTCACTATCTGAATTCACTGGCCGACTTGCACAAATATCGACCTCGCTTTCCAAGTTGACTGACCTAGCATCACACAATTATCAAGCTTCCCTTTCAACGGAACATGGCTAAGAACAGTTGGCAATTATTTGTCCCACCATCGCTCTCATGCGCTCCTATCTCAAATTTGTGATTTGGTTTTGTTCATCTCACTGACTCACCTATCACCCCGAGAGCTGCATCCCGCTAGTGGTTCTGAAAGCTGCATGCGCCACTATAACCAAAATACCTGATTGCTTGTTGAAACAAGATAGCAGGGCACTTTGGTCCCTCACCAAACCCCCCCTTAGTTCTAGTTGCACCAGAAAGGTCCTAACTTCCAACCACCGCAACTCCCTTTGTAGCCTAGTGTTACAACACTAGTATAATGCATCTGCCGCGAGCTTCATTCCGAACAGCAAACTGATGCTAGCAGCACTGTGATATATATCCAAGAAGCTAGTAATAATTTCCTTTGCACTCCTCCTACCCAATGGTCCAATGCTAATATTTGTGTCTGCTCACCAGAACTGCTTATTCTCCCAGATAATAACATCTTGGCTCGATAACGGCTGCAGGATTCGATCAAGTTTGTGCAGGAGGTGGTGCTGGAGGACCGGACGAAGCTGAAGGGGATCCCCTCGGACTGCGCCCAGATCATGGTGTGGCAGTACACCATGCCGAGCCCCCTGGCTCCCCTCAAGACCTCAACTCACCATAGAAGGTAGGCACGACATGGAGAAGAGGAAGAAAATCTCTCTCCAGAAACGAACGAACAATGTTGGTTGGGAGGTCGATGTAAATGTGGCGAAAACAAAAAAAAGGGGAAAAGGGAGGAGGTCGCGTGCTTACACTGAGTTCTTTCTTTTTATTATTTTCTCTCAGTTTTGGGTTTTTTGGGGGGTCATGAATTATTATTCCCCAGGGAGATGAGATCTGCCCCCCAGGCGATAGTGAGCGAGTATTATTTATTCAGATTTTACCCTGTGATTCTTTGACTGACTCTGGTCGGGGCTCCTCCTCCTCGCTTCCTTCCGGGTGAATCTCTCTCTCTCTCTCTGGAGTGCAAATAAGACGCTGTTGTAGCAAGTGTGGAGGAATGATAATCCTGCGAATGACATGGTGAATCGATACTATACTAGCGTATGGGTTTCCAGCAGATTTATGGTCCCAAATTGAAGAGCACATGATGCAAATAGCCCATTTTTTTTGTCAGGATTTCTGTGAAATTGGAGTACTAACTGTTTTTTCCGGTGGACTATTTTACTAGTACCTTGATCGGAATTGCTGTGGGTGAATCAAGGATGGTTTCTTGTGTGGGGGGAATTGAAATGGGAGCACGTGGCAGTGGCAGGGGAGAGGGAGAGGGATGAGGCTCTGCCCTGGCAGTGCCGGCAGTGACGAGTGAGATCTGCAGGCGATGAACTGGGATGAATGAATGCGTCGCCCCCCAGATCTCTTCCTCCATTATTGGAGCCTTGGAGTTAGGGAGCTCGAGCTTTTGGTAGGCGTCGTACACATGGCTGGCCGGCTGCTCGTGCAGCGCAGACCTCGCTCGCTCGGAGGCAGCAGCCGACAGCAACCTTTCGTGTGTCGGCAGACAAGCAGTACCTTCGTAGAGCAAGAAGACTGGAGGTGCATCGACGTTCGCGCAATGATGACCATGGATGGAAAAGAAGATTGCCCCGTGTCCGGTGAAATGATGCCGGCTTGCCGGGAAAAAACCTATTCATCGCTCGCAGAGACATCATCCCGATGGATCACTAAAATGGGCCGGCCCACATAGGATCTGAGGATACGACTAGAGATGCTCTTATTTCCATCGTTTCTAACGGGTGATTTTATAATTTGCCACACTGTACTTTTCAGTTATATTATTTGCCACAACATGTGTCACTGACATGTGGTGGTCAGTGTGGCAAATAATAAATTTCTGAAGTAAAGTGTAGCAAATGATAAAATATTCCGTTTCCAACTAAACGGGGGAAAGCCCAGTCAAATCAACTGAATAAGGTTCAATCCAACCAAAGAAAAAAGAGCCGATGATCTTAGCCCCGGCTAGCTGGGGTTTGAAGTGGATCGGAAGGGGTTAAGGTGTATTAAATCCCATGCAAGTCAAAATCCCACCAAATCCATTCCAATACTGTCTGATCCCCTTTTTTGACAGAGAGAGAGAGAGATGAACCGAACAAAGCCTAAAGCAGCAAAACGCTTCATTTCCGCTGGCATCCGGGAGAAATCCTCCACCCCTGCTCTAATGGTGTGGCAAAGTAAGTTCCTCCACTGGCATCCGGGAGAAATCCTTCACTCCTGCTCTAATGGCGTGGCAAAGTAAGTTCCTACACTGGCATAGGTAACTGGGATATTGGGGCCCTTGTTATTTTGCGAACTGATTTTAAAGTAGAGTTATTTTGTGTTGAGTTTTTGAGAATAGGTTACTTTTTGTTTCTTGCCTGCTAGAGTCGTCCATTCTCTTCGAGATTCGGACCTAGCACTCCCTCTCCTCTATTGTTTTTCTCACTATTTGTTATTTTTTAATTCCTTGGTCCGACAAGTACGTGCAACAATTTTTTTCTCATCCTGCCAGCAACCTAGCACCCGTTTTACTTTTCAGTGTAGGTTTCAAAAGGCAATATGTTTTGAAATAAATTCAGATTAACAGTCCATTTAAGCATGTGTATTTGTTTGACGGTGTCTTTTAAACAAGCTCAAAATAGTTTTGTTTCGACAAAATTCAAAGCCTCAATTTCAAAACACAGATCAAACATTAGTTCAAAAGGGCTTCCGATTATTCTATGGGAAATGGTATGAAAATTAGTTTCTGGCATGATGTGTGGTGTGCACCATTGTCCCTGCTCGATGTCAGTAGCAAGAGGTGGTTGTTCATGATGTGATGAGAGGAGATATTTGTTGCTGTCTTTTAGTAGGTCATTTGGTTCTAATGAGGTTAGAGAAAGGGAAGAGCTGAATAGCCTACTACAAGGGTCTATTGTGGGGATGATGATGATAAGGTGAAGTGGTTAGTTAAAAAGAAAATGTTTTTCTCAACAAAATCACTTTACCCTGGGGTTAGGGATCTTAGGATTATGGATATGTGGAAAATCGTGTATCCCCTTTTTTTGCGGGTAAAATGGATCCTTTATTACTCAGAGGGCTACAAAGCGGTCATTTTCAAGATCCTGAAGAATGATCTCAGGTCCTGAACCTAACCAAGTCTTAATACATTGATCCGCTCTTGCTAAGTTAGCAAGGCTGTGGCTAACCCTAACTTGAGATCGATCCACCATAACAAATACACAAGCTCTCTCCTGATATAAGAAACTCCTAATTTCAGAGATTAAATGCAAGTAAGGAGATGTATCCTTGTCATGGTACTGAAGTTGATAGCCTAATCCAAACCTTTTAGGCAAGCCTGGAGTTCAGCTTCCAGCGGGGAGTCGCAGTTGTTCAAGAATCGGTAGGAGGAAAAAACCATCTGCCCCAACTCATCTCGCAGGACAGGACCTGTACCTGCTAGCTGATCCATAGAACGATAAGAGTCGTCGATGGATAGCTTAACCCAGCCAGCAGGAGGTCTCATCCATGGATTAACAGGACCATGTGATGCAGAGCCACGGTTAAAATCTCCGTCCTCTCTTCAACGAGTGGCTGCTTGCCTTTCAATATGGATTCTGTCGACTGAAGTTTAACACCCCTTATAAGATTAAGATAGCCACACAGAAATCTCATCGACCCCTTCATGGTTGGCAATGGTTTTTCATGGTTAGACTCATTTCTGCAATACCAAACACGCCAGGCAACCAGGAGTGTTGTATCCACCATGTTTGCTGGTACTTGACTGAGAACCGATTGTGCGGAGACGCTGAAAGCTCATCAAATGTTACAGTATCTAGTCATCCTCATATGGCGGTGAAGTTTATTCGCTTCAGTAGCTAGGCTATTAGAAGCCACTTTCCATGCAAAAACTTTGACCTTCAGTGGCACCGATGACCGCCAAATTTTTGCCCAACATTCATCGGTATCATCAGGATTAGAGCTCGTAGATGGCCGTGCACACTGGTTGGGATGTTCAGCAAGTGCTAATTTATAGGCACTTCGAACTGAAAAAGTCCCAGTGTTAGGAATAATAATCCCGATAGGACACGGAACGGTGTCGTGTGCGTGTGTGTTCCGTATACTGACCGAGTAGGACTAGAATCCATCACCTATTAAGTATTGGCGCTGCATCGTTTGCGGGTATATATCTGGCGTATAGTAGCGCTTAAAGACAACCGTGAGATTCAATACAAACAGCTGACGCAGGACCGAGAGGGTCCTGTAGCCATATATTGTTTTTCCCCGTACGTACTCGTGTGAGTTGAGAGTTTGATCAGCTAGCTAGCTCAAAGTGCTAGGCTGATCATACCATACGTGCGCGAACTTGCCGGATCATCGTTGTCGTCACGCCGGACTGCACTCGGCGATCGGGGCTGGGCCAACAATTGGTATCAGAGCCTCGCAGAGGATCTCCTAGTAACGGGAGGTCATGACGGACAAGGAGCTAGGCGAATACTCCGATGCGGCTGGGTGCATCGGTGTCGTCAGCGATACCACGGTATGATCGTGGAAACTACGGCGTGGCGAAGCGGATGAAGTGGGCCATGGAGCAGCGACATCGGGAGGTTGTCGATCCTGGCGGCGAGTTCAAGAAGGCGTGTCAGTCCGCAAGGACGAAAGGCACTCACGCCATCGGCCCGTGGTGCCGTGGACGTGATGCGACACGATCTCGAAGGTCTCTGCAAAGGCGTGGGATACACTCAAGGCGTTGAATCTTGGGCACAGCGTCCGTAGGGCGACCCTACAAATCTTGCAAAAGAAATACGAGAACACGGAGATGGAGGAGATGAGACGCTAGGCGCTTTTGCCTCGAGGGTAGCCACAATTTTCAAGCGGGATTCGCGCAAGGTGAGAAGCGAAAGATATCTCGGTCGTGTCGTTTCTCTGTGCCGCCGCCCATGATATATCTGTGGTGTTGGCAATCGAGGAATGCGTTGATCTCACCACCCTCACGATGGATGACCTGGTTGGACGGTTCAAGGCGCATGACGAGCGGATGAAGATCACCTACGGCGACGCGAATCAAGATGAGCACCTCATGCTTACATGTGCCCAGTGGCAGGCAATGGTCGTCAAGGAGAGGAGCGATAAGGCATCTGGCAGTGGCGATGGTTCGGTCCCGCGCAGAAGTCGGACAGCAAGCCAAAGAAGCCAAAGAAGAAATTCGATAAGAAGAATCTTCGCCGCCATAAGTGCAATCAGCTCGGGCACTTCAAATCGGAGTGTCCCAACCGTTCAAAGGAGAAGGCTCTCATGGCGAAGGAAGGATATGATGGACCGATGATGCTCATGCTCGAAGCTTGCGAGTTAATGACCACCAAGGAATCAACTCCTCAGGAGTCCGCTACGGAGATGTCACGCTTGTGGAAGAAGGTCTTCTGCGGAGGATGCGAGCGCTCACGATGTTTGGTACCTCGACACGCGCTAGCAACCACATGACGGCGACAAGGCTCGGTTTTACGAGTTGAACCTCACGGTTGGAGGCTCCGTTCGATTCGGCGATGGGTCAAGGTGGAGATTGCGGGCGAGGCATTGTCTGTTTGAGTTAAAGGATGGAGGTCACAAGGTACTCGGCGTGTACTATATTCCCAAGCTTAAGACCAACATTATCGGTCTTGGTCAGCTCGCGGGCGTGGATGCAAGGTCGTGTTGGAGGCGAGTTCTGTGGGGATATGACCGCCAAAGGAAGCTCATCATGAAGGTGGAGAGGTGAAGAATAAACTCTACATCCTCAATCTCAATCGGGCGGATCGGTATGTTTGATGACAAGCATGGAAGACTCGGCGTGGAAGTGGCATGCGCTACTGAACATCTAAATTTCCAAGCTCTCGACAACTTGGGCGGAAGGAGATGGTACGTGGCTTACCGTGTGTTGATCATGTTGAGCGGTGTCGCGACGGTTGTCTCATTGGGAAGCAAAGCGAGCCCGTTTCCAAGGGAGGTACAATATCGAGCAAGTAAGGTTCTTGAGTTGGTGCATGGAGACTTATGCGGACCAATCACGCTGGCGACCCCATGGGGAACAAGTACTTTTGCTCATCGTCGACTTGAGAGATACATGTGGGTTGTGTTCTTTGAAGAGTAAGGATCAAGCTTTGCAAGCGTTCAGATTGTGAAGATGGCGGCGAGGTGGAGTCCGAGGCAAAGTTGAAGGCCCTCTATACCGATCGGGGTGGGGAGTTCAAATCCAATAAATTCAAGGCGTTTTGCGAAGCTCATGGGATCCAGTGATACCTTACTGCGCCATATTCACCACAGCAAAATGGTGTTGTGGAGAGAAGGAACCAAACCGTGGTGGCCATGACACGTAGCATGATGAAAAGCAAAGGCGTGGGCAGGTTTTGGGGCGAGGCGGTCACGACGGTCGTCTCTTTGCTGAATAGGGCGCCAACTAAGAGCGTGGTTGGTATGACACCGTACGAAGCATGGTACTGACGCAAGCCCTCGGTTGATCATCTTCGCACTTTCGGGTGCGTGGCGCATGTGAAGACGGTGACCGGGCATACTAGCAAGTTGGCGGATCGAAGTACTCCAATGGTCATGATCGGCTATGAAGCCAGTTCGAAGGCGTATCGCGCGTAAAATCCAGTGAACAAAAAGTTGGTGGTGACACGTGACGTCGTCTTCGAGGAGGAGAAATCATGGAATTGGGGCTCTATGGAACCGGTACAATCAATTTCTGATGAAATATTTTACGTAGTCTCTGATGATTCGCATGCAGATGATCAAGAAACAGCGTCCGTGGCATTACGGATTTAGGCGCTGGTTCGAAGATGGAGGTCCGGAAGCGAGCAGCGGCGCTCGCTGGAGCGTCTCTCCGCATGGGAGTCCGCACGACGGCAGCTCACGCACCTAGAGGCTCGGCGTCGCCATCCGATCCACGCAGACGAGAGCCTGGCGCAAGTGGCCCATCGGTACACTCCCATCCAAGAGGACTAGCGGCGATCGAAGTGGGCGCGAAACGATGTCACGTCGCCAACATGCAATACAGCGAAGCTGCAGGAAATTCAGTGAGCTGAAACAAGTACCACGTCGACTTCCACGTCTCCTCAAGTGCACGGAATAAAGGAGACGGCCTACTCTAGAAAAATTCCGAAGTGTCTTTGGAATTGTATCCATGGGAGACCCTTAAATGCAAGGCGTCTTGTGAGGAGGACAAGGTCGGTGTTTGCTCACCGAGGAGCCGACGAAATTCGAGGATGCTAATACGAAGGAGTGTTGGTGTCATGCTATGGATGAGGAGTTGGGATCGATCAAAGACAACGATACATGGGAGCTTGTCGATCTACCCAACAATCACAAAGCCATAGGGCTCAAGTGGGTGTACAAGATCAAGAAGGATGCTTAGAAGGGAAGTTGGTGAAACACAAAGCTCGGCTAGTTGCCAAGGGGTATGTGCAAGAGCAAGGTGTGGATTTCGAAGAAGTGTTCGCTCCTGTTGCAAGGATGGAATCGGTGAGATTACTTATCGCTCTCGTGGCTCAAGAATCTTGGAAATTGCATCACATGGATGTGAAATCCGCGTTTTTGAATGGGGAGTTAGAAGAAGAAGTATATGTGAAGCAACCACCGGGATACATCAAAGAGGGAGAAGAACACAAGGTTTTGAAGCTACATAAGGCGTTGTATGGGCTACGGCAAGCCCCTCGGGCGTGGAACATCAAGCTTGATCGTACATTGATCTCTCTCGGATTCGAGAAGAGCCCACTGGAGCAGGCGATGTATAAGCGAGGTAAAGGAAGGGATCATCTACTAGTTGGCATCTATGTAACTGGAGCGGATGAGAAGGAGATTCCAAAGTTCAAGCTACAGATGAAGGAGTTACTCAAGATGAGTGATCTAGGCTTGTTGAGTGTTATCGCCATATTTTGGCCAAAGGAGGAGATGGGCTGTGATCAAGATGGGCTTAGAGGATACGTATATGCAACGTGTTGTTGAATCGGCCTCGTACGTTGATTTGGGCTAAATTGCCCGTGTATCTTATATTGTAATAGGTTACGTTTCGGTTTAGGTAGAAGATAGAGTTGTAGAGTTATTCCAAAGATAGAAAGTCTCCGGACTATAAATATGTACCTAAGGTTATCGAGAAAAGGAGGAAAATCACGTTCACAACAAACACAATCTCGGCGCATCGCCACCCCTTGTTTCTAGGGTTTCTCTCGGGTAAGTGCCATGCTGCCTAGATCACATCTTGCGATCTAGGCAGTATCTACTTATGCGATTATTTGGTGTTACTCGTACTGAAGCCTTGTTGATGGCGAGTAATACTATTATCATAGATTTGTTTAGGCTAGCATCGGTACCTTTTTGCTATGATTGTTTAGTTATGCTGCCTCTAGTTATCTCGCCACCTTTTGCACCTTTTCCCGGGTGTAAGGGTGGCATCTTGCTTGATCTTTATTTAAGTTGATTTGATCTGTTATAGTTGTGCCTTGTTCTCCAAGGTTTAGTTTGATATCTACATGATCGGGCCTTGCAAACGGGTTGAACGATCCAAGAATATGTAAGATTTGGTTTGCCAATCCGAGGGAGTTGTTCGGGAATTGACTTTATGTTGGTTTTAGGCCTTCTCTAGGGTTAGTTTTCTATCATCTTTTGTATCTACCGGCTCAACTACGTGTAGGATGTTCCAATTATGTGGTGAAAACGTTAAACCGTGAGATCGATTTAACTTGTATTGATGAAGCAAAACCCCATGTTATCGTAGATCTAATGCGTAACCATGGGTTGATCGGCTCTAGGAGCCGATTCGCGGAAACACAGAGCCGTCACGGCTCGAATTTTACGATACTTGTTTACCATGCAGAAACCAATCGAAGCAATCCTTCACCTTCCCCAGGTATAAGTCGTGTGGCACTCGAACCAAGCCAGGCGTGTCGGAGTTTTGCGGGCCGTTCGAGGGACCAGGCCCACCAGCGGTTCCTGGAGCCTCCCGCTCGTGTTGCTCGTCGCTGCTCGCCGTGGGTTTTGACAGCAACACATTCGCACGCGGTGGGACATTCAACAAGATCTCGCATCAACATCCGACGCGAGATGGGGGATGACCGATCACGTCTGACGAGCTGCCCGAGGAGCACAAGGCGGTATGATGACATCAAAGCCCTCTTGAAGCCGATCTCATCGGCTCTTTTGAGAGGACCCGTAAGCATGGCATCGTGGAAAGGGTTCTCACCCGAGGGTGCTCTTGATGAGGTGGATCTCTGCTCCTTCGAGGAGCGCACTGAGCTCTGCGAGAAGTCAACTACATGGTGGCTCATTCTCTTCACCGCCATTCTCGAGAGCTGGTGAACGCTTTCGAGCGGATCGCGATTCGCGTAGTTCGTGAGATCATGAAACATCGATTACTCCGTCGGGCCTACTCTTGGGACTCACCAGGGAGAAAGACCGCCTGTGCCAGGCCACACGCCATTTACACTTGCAGCCCGAGCCACCGTGGCAGCGCGTCGTCGTCTACAAGGTCGGGAGGCGACCCAGCGATTGCCGATTCTGTTTGAGCCACCTAAAGAAATCCCCCATGGATATGTGTGCACCACGTGCGGACTGCAATAACCCGACACCAACCAGATTGCGACCGCAGGATTTCGCGGGCAGGAGTTCTGAGCGGGAGTTTCGGAGCGGCGTTCTGAGGCAGCGATGTGCAGGATGGACGCAAACAAAGCGTGGCTAGCCAAGTATGCAACCGAACGAGCCATGAGAATCTAGCCTGCAGCTCAAGCAGTGGAGCAAATCCGTACCATCTTGAGAGACCAGTTCGGCTTCGCGTCAAGAGAAGGACAATCGGCTATTCAAAGCCGTACTTAACGAAGTTTGACCTGATTCCGCCGCCACCCAAGTATCGGCTCCCGAGTTCTCAAGGTTTAGCGGATCGGAAGGGTCGAGCTCGATCGAGCACGTGAGCCGATACCGCGCGATTAGGCATGATTTCAGCATCGGATCGATTCTTGGCGTGAGGTTCTTTGCGCAATCTCGACGGACCATCTTTGGTGGTACACCTCGCCACACGATTCGATCAGACGTGGAAGCAACCGGAAGAGCAGTTCCACATTCAAGATCATTCGAAGCTACCGAGGCTGGCATTGCACCCGGCACATGTGCGTAAAAGCGGGTGAAATCAGAGCGAGTACATCCAGCCGGGAATGTCAAGAACCGATGTTACTCACTCGTTAATCGAAAAGGCGCGACCGGCTGTGTTGGGGCTCTCGGCACCTATCAAGGATCTGGCTTTCAAGTAGAGTACAACTCATTGGCGACATGGCCCGTGTTGACGATGTATGAACAACGCCACCGAGTTGTACCAAGACAAGTTCAAACGTCCGATAGGCTGGTCGATCTGTAAGAAGAAGATCCTACAAAAGATCGAGGTGGCCGTGGCTGAATGGGCTCGGGGCGATCCCGTGTCCTGCAAATGGGTAAAGCGAGGGCCTGCAAAGGGTTCGACCGACGTGAGCAAAGCTGAGCAGATATTCGATTCTTCTGAAGGAGAAGCATTTGAAGTTGCCAAGGCCACAAAATCCCTGACTCAAGAGATGAGCGGAAGACCATACTGCAAGTGGCATCACTCATTCACCCACACCACCAATGACTTCAAAGAGCTACGTCGCCAGATCCAAACGGCGATAGAGCAGGGCCGTCTGATCCTGGGACAATACGCCATGAAAGTCGACACCAACCCGTTTCCGGCGTCAACATGGTAGAGCACAACACTCCACGAGGCGCCAGCTGATTTCTCGTTCGATGTCAACATGGCAGGGTCTGTACCACCATGGCACGCATAAGGAGGAAGGCGGTCACTCGGGCAAAGAAAGAGAGGAGGCTGGTCCACGCGACCGCCCAGATAATGACAAAGGTATTTAAGCGAGGAACAGTGAGGCGTGCGATATCGGAAGCCACATTCCACGCATCTCCTTAACAAGTATGAGGCCAAGATGACCGACGTCGCCGGCGCGATGGAGACGATGAAGGATATGAGCACCTCGCTAGGGGACCGTCAAAAGAAAAGGAAGGCGCAGACAAACATTGGGATTGTCCTTTCTTCAAGTATTGCTGGGATGCGGGAATGAGCCGATTGCCTACAATCGATAACTGCCCGGAATGTGGACAGCAGAAGGAGGACACGGGGCCAGTGTCAGTGTTCAAGCGTCTAGGGCCTCTCCCACCTCAGAGCCGACACAGGGAGTCCACTCGAGCGAAAGATCTCGAGGAGCCAACGGATGACAAAGAAGAAGACAGATATCACCGTCCAAGGTGGTGTCCCGATGGACTCAGACACACCCAAAAGCGTAGGGTCCAGCGACTACGTAACTTGGAGGAAGCCGAAGCGCAGTACCTCCACGCTTTAAGGAAAGCACGGCCCGATCTAGCCGCGAAAATTCGGCAGACATTGGAAACGGAAGATCGTCCAAAAAGGAGAGAGTGGCGCCCTAAGCCAGTAAAAGCCGATGCGAAGACATCGGCTGGCACAAACATGGTGTTCATACTTCCGTCAGAGTTCTGCGCGCCAAGAACCAACGAGCTGCCAGTGGCACAGTTTGACTGCGGCCCACGGCCGGTTATCTTTGAAAAGCCGCGTGAAAAGGGCTACAAACATCTGAAAGCCCTGTACCTGCGAGGTTACATCAATGGGCAGCCTGTCAGCAAGATGTTGGTTGACACCGGAGCAGCAGTCAATATAATGCCATACTCTATGCTACGGCGCCTGGGACGCTCCACTGCAGATCTGATCAAAACCAACGTCACGTTAAGCGACTTCAACGGCCAAACTTCAGACACGCAGGGTGTACTGAACGTGGATCTAACCGTAGGCAGAAAAACTATCCCTACGTCATTCTTCGTCGTGGACAGCAAAAGCACCTACGCTGTCTTGCTAGGGAGAGATTGGATTCATGCTAACTGCTGCATTCCATCCACGATGCACCAAAGGTCTGATGGGATGGAGATGAGGTGGAAGTCATTCATGCAGATGATTCTATAGAGATCTCCATAGCTGGCATGAACATCTGGGAAGCAGAAGACCAAGAGCCGATCTCTGGAATCAGTCTAGACGGCTGTGAGCGCATTGAAGCTACAAAAAACGGGGTGAGGCTGGTCTTATCCACTGGCCTGACAGAGTAGCAAAGTCCACGACCGTACGTGGTACGGCCGATCCCTGCGGTCGGCCACAAAAATAAAAGCAGCAATCTTACGACAAGCGATCATAGTCGTAGTGGAGATTCCCTGCCATTGTAAAACACAAATAAGGTGTAAACCGTCCTTGACTAATGCAATAAAAAAGGGGGCCGATTCAGGCAATCGTCCCAAATTATTTGTGTTATCCTCACCTACTGTTTGCCCTGTGTTTAGCATCGATTTAACAGGCGACGGAAAGCTAGGATATGGGTTTACATCCGCTGATGAGCTAGAGGAGATCGACATCGGTCCTGGGGATAAGCCACGACCAACATTTATCAGCAAAAAGTTAGATCTGAGTCTGCGGGGTCCGATGGTAGCTCTGTTGAAAAAATATCCAGACTGCTTCGCCTGGGACTACACAGAGATGCCTGGGTTAGACAGGAGCATCATTGAGCATCGACTCCCGCTTAAAAAAGGATTTCGGCCGTTCCAAAGAATGAGCACGATGATGAAGGCGAAATTTTGGCGAAGTCAAGAAAGAGGTCGAGAAAATGTTGACGCCAAGTTAATCAGCCATGCGTGTATGCGAGTGGATTTCTAGTATCGCATACAGAGAAAAAGATGGCATTGGCGTGTTGCCATAGATTTTCGGATCTCAATGAGCCACTCAAAGGATGAGTATCCGATGCTTAGCGTAAACGTTAATCAACGCATTTGGTCATAAGGTTTTGAGCTTCATGGATGGCAATCCCGGCTACAACCAAATTTTCATGGCTTCGGAAGATATACACAAGACTGCATTCAGAGTCCCAGGCTTGGTGGGGTTGTTTGAATATGTAGTAATGACATTTGGACTGAAGAATGCCGGCGCCACGTACCAAAGAGCCATGAATTACATTTTCCATGATCTGATCGGCAAGCTGGTGGAAATTTACATCGATGACGTGGTGGTCAAGTCTGCTTCAGTACAAGGACACTTGGACGATCTGCAACGCGTCCTGGACCGAACAAGAAAATTCGGGCTACGGATGAATCCAAAGAAGTGTGCCTTCGGGGTGACGGTCGGTTCTTGGGTTTCTTGGTCCATGAACGCGAATTGAGATCGGCCTGAAAAGTCGAGGCACGAACAATGAAGCCACCTACCACGAAGAAAGAACTACAGATCTCATCGGCAAGATCAACTTCGAAGATTCATCTCCAATCTATCGGGAAGAATAGAGCCGTTCATGGACCGGTAAAATTAAATCGACGAGGAATTCCATTGCGAACAACAACTAGCCTTCGACGAGATCAAAGAATATCTGACGAAGCCGCCAGTATTGGTTCCACCCCAGCCGGATAGGCCGTTCTACATTTACTTGTCAGTAGCTGACACGTCCATCGCTTCAGTGGTGGTGCAAGTTTATGATGGTCTGGAGCGAGTTGTATTTTACATCAGCAGAAGGATCTTTGGATGCGAGACAAGGTATCCCGAGATCGATAAGTTGTGCCTCTGCTTTTTCACCGCACCAAGTCGCCACATCTTGCTCTCAACGGAGATTATCATCATATGCAAATCGGATGTCATAAAGCACATGTCGCCGCCCTATGTTGAAAGGCGACTCGGCAAATGGATGTTTGCGTTATCGAATTTGACATCCGTATCAACCCGAAAGCGATTAAGGGTCGCATTGGCCGACCTTATTGCTGAAAGGATCAACACCAATATAGCGCGCTGTCCATACGGCGTGGGCTATGTTTTTCGATGGATCGGTTTGTGACGATGGTTGCGGCATCGGCATTCTCGTGTCGCCGGGGCAACATTTTCCTTCTCCATCGGTTATCTACCCTCGCACCAACAACGTCGCTGAGTATGAGGCGATCGCAAGGAATGGAGTTGCTCATCGAAGCCGGAGCGAGCGTGGAAATTTTGGAGACTCCAAGTTGGTGATTTCTCAACTCACGGAGGAATACAAGTGTGAGAGCGAGTCGCTCTTCCCATTATGGCTGCAATGCCGTGAGCTGATGGCACAGTTCCGGTACATAAACTTCACCTGGATCCCGCGATTGCAGAATACCGAGGCGAATGATCTTGCACAAATGGCTTCAGGCTACAAGGACATAGCAGAGGGAGCCGATGTTCAGGTACAATTCCTGGACGCCGACGACTGGAGAGCCGATATCTTCAATTACTTGAAGGATTCGGCTCGGGGGGCACCTAAACGGATAAGGTACAAGGCCATGAAGTATGTTCTTATTGGCGACGACATGTTTTACAGGACTCTGGAGGGGTTATTGCTCAAATGTCTGGGGACAGCCGAGGCCAATCGTCTCCTACACGAGGTACACGAAGGCGCCTGTGGAACCCACCAATCGGCTCACAAGATGAAATGGTTGATTAGGCGATCAGGGTTTTATTGGCCCACCATGCTTGAGGACTATTTCAAGTACTACAAAGGGTGTCAAGCATGTCAGAAATTTGGGAAAATTCAGATGGTACCCGCATCAGCAATGAACCCCATCATCAAGCCTTGGCCATTCCGAGGTTGGGGCATGTATATGATCGGCAAGATCAATCCTCCATCAAGCAAAGGCCACATGTGGATTTTGGCCATTACTGATTATTTCACGAAATGGGTGGAAGCTGTCCCGATGAAGTCAGTGAACTCAAAGGATGTTATCAATTTTGTGAAAGAACATGTTATCCATAGATTCGGGATTCCCCAAACTATCACGACCGATGGAGGTTCGGTCTTCATTTATCACGAGTTTAGAAAGTTCGGAGGACACGGGATTAAGCTGATTAGATCATCTCCATACTATGCTCAAGCAAATGGGCAAGCTGAAGCGTCCAACCAGAGCCTTATCAAGTTGATCAAGAGGAAGGTCGACGAGCACCCTAGGCGTTGGCACGAGGTTTTGTCAGAGGCTTTATGGGCTTACCGCATGTCATGTCATGGAGCGATAAAAACCTCGCCATACCATCTAGTCTATGGACAAGAAGCCGTATTGCCCTGGGAAATTACGGCTGGATCGAGACGTGTCACTTTTCAGAACGATCTAACAACTGAAGAATATGCAACACGATGAGTGATGTGTTGAGGATTTAACTGAGCTCAGGCTGTGGTCGCTTGAGAAGATCAAAGAGAACAAGGCCAAGGTAGCTCGTGCATATAACAAGAAAGTGAGACCAAAGGAGTTCCACGTCGGCGATCTGGTATGGGAAGCTGTATTGCCGTTAGGAACCAAGGATGCAGCATACGGTAAATGGTCTCCAAATTGGCACGGGCCATACAGGGTCGATCAGGTCTTAAGGGGGAACGCGTACATGCTGGAGGAGCTGGATGGCGTGAAATTCCCAGTGGCTGTTAATGGTCAGCATCTCAAGAAATATTTCCCAAGCATGTGGGATGATGGACAGTGAGATATGGGGGCCGATACATGAAATCGGCCAATAAACAAAATATATAGCCGATGCACAGTCATCGACTCTAGGGGTTCAAGCACTGGCGGATGCCGGTTTACATAAACGAGCTCTTGAAGAAATGCCTCAAGGCGTGAGGGCGTCGACGGACACGGTCCACCTCGGCGATCTCGGCCGTCATCTTCGTCCTTGCCCGTCACTAGCTGCTTGTTCAGGCACGATTTCGCCAGATCGGTCTTGATTGAGCTTTGAGGCTTCGCTTCATCTTGGGATCGGCGATGGATTCTTCTTTGTCGCGAATGAGTTGTTTAGTCGCCGACCTTTTCTTCAAGATCCTCCAACTCCCTTTTTAAGGAGGCGCGAGCTGGTGATCGACAGAGGTGTCGGTTTGGCATCAAGAGACGCCTTTTTCGTTAAGTCATTGACATCTCTGCGATGTTGGCCTTCGGAAGTTGGGCACGCAGGTTGATCCTTTCACGAGCTAGCTTCACCCTTGACCCGTAGAAAGACAGAGTTACAACGGGCCAAAGCTTCACCTGCAATGCTACTGGGAGTTGGTCCTTGATTTCGGCAAGGACGCTCTTCACCTCCTCAGAACCCTCGATCAACTCCTCGATCGGGGAGGACAGCAAGGCTCTAAGACGCTGGAATTGAGGTAGAACAGCTCTGGCTTGTGGTTCATCGGTGGCGACAGAGGGAGTTGGTTCGATGGATTCAGGGTCGAACGTCAGCAAGCCTGAAATATCACAACCCTGGAAGCCCGGAAAGGCGTCAGTACGCGTCCAACATGCGAGGATGAGCCGGAAAAAAGCTAACATACCTCCTAAGGTCGAGGGATAGCGGATGACGACAATCGGCTTGTGTGTTGCTGGGGCTTTGCCAAAGTGGTAGCCGTTTCATGCACCTTCGGGATTGCTAGATCCGGCTAAAGGCATCGGCCTTGCCCGCTTTTCCACTAGAAGCATCGATTAAATGCATGGAAGGTGTTTAGCCAATGTAAATGATGATGAATCGGCAGATAAAAAGAAGTAAGTGGTAAGAGCATGAAGGGTGATGATTTTCGAAACCTCCTGGCTCGACGAAGAAGTTTGCAGTCCTTTGCGAGCTCTCTTGGGACCCATGGTGGCCCCGCCGACCGGGTGCTCTCGGGCGATGGGTTCAGGAACCGACCTTTTCCTGGAAGCCGATGGTGGTGAATCTGGCTGGCTCGATGTGATGGTCCTCTCAGAATCTGTTGGGCCCAGTTCTCCTCGATTGGTCTGAGTGTCCTCGCTGGAGGTGTCTTCGACGGAAGCCTGTAAAAAAGGAGAACCAGTAAGCACGGGCATGTCTGCAGGAATGGAAGAATGAGAAGGATCGACCAAGGCATGGATCAGCCTACATGCGAGCTCGGAGAAGGGCTCCGGCGCCTCAAGGTCTTCTGGCAGCTACCTTCCTCGTCATCGTTCTTGTTTTAGTTGAAACTCGAGGGCGGTGACTTAGGAGTTGTTTGGTTCTTGGAAGCCGATTGTGGTGTTATCGGGTTCGCATCACGACCTTCTTCAAAGGTGGCGAGTTTTGCAGAAAAGAACCACGAGCTGGCGGAAAGAACTCGAAGGGAGCCATCACTGCGTGAGGTTCAGGCCATCTTGTTGCTGCAAAGAGAAAGAGTGGATTAGTAGAAGAATCATTGGTGAGCTGCATCAAGAAAATTTACAAGTAATGGTACTGCTCCACGGGATGTCATAGTCAGCATCGAGTTGTTTCATCAACGGTCCCAGAGCTCTCCTGAAGGCGTGGGTCTTCCACATCGACCACCAGTCTTCAAAGCCATCGGTTCATGAGGCGAAGGTGAGGTCGTTAGGAATTGGGATGGTCAGAGCATCAAAGAAGGAGTAACACCTTTGGCTGGTGAGAGGATCAGGCAGGTCGGCTCTGCTCTCTGTAAGATGGTGGAGAAAGAAATGGGGAGGTACTTGTCCAAGGCCAAACTTTCGAGCCACCCTTGTGGCTGGTAGAATTCATACCCAGGCTTGATTATTCTGTTAGATGTGCTCATGCCAACTGGGAGGAAACAGGGACGGATCACAGTGGAAAAGAGCTGCCGAGTGCTGGTGTCATCGACAAAGTTGTCTAACCTAAAGGAGAGTGGATTTTCAAAATGCTCCGATTCCTCCATGTAAGGGAAGAAGATAGGATTGTCCAGGCCTTGAAAGAAAGTGCTGAACCATTTAGATGCTTCCTGAGGGATCAGTTTACTACCTGGCAGTCTATACAAAGCCTGGCCGTAGCTGGTGCATCTGATCGCTTCCTTTGACAAATGGAAAGGTGCAACTCGCCAAAAGGGAAGTTTGGGACGTGGTTTTGGAAATACAAGTGAGCCCATAGCTGAATGAACCACCAAGGACCTCTGTTTTGACTGCTATGCCGTAGAACAGTTGAGACATCAAGCGGAGGTATCGATAGACCTCTCCAAGAAACAGTTTGTCGATGCCAAGTTGAGTGCCTTTGGCAAGCTCAGAGGCCAAAGAGAGATAATTTTGGTTGGAGCAAGAGAAGGGCCACGAATATGAAATGTTCCAGCGGAAGTTGAGAAAGGCTGTGTTCTTTCTCCGTGACAGGCCTTTGTTTTCATGTGGCGTGGAGGTAGGCACCCCATTAGGCAGTCTGTTTTAGAAGACAGTTTGTAGGGGACTTTGGTGGGTTTAAAAGCGGAGCTGGGTGATGTAACATCCACCAAGAATCATCACCACGTCTAACAGAGTTGGTGACATAGGACCATGACCGAACATGAAGCAGTTCAAAGCGTCAAACCAGAAGTAGCCGATGGTTTTTAGAAGATTCTCATGTTTCTCAAGAGGAGACAATGACAAATGCAAGGCATCGGCTATTCCCGTGGTTTCCCATTGGGATTGGTAAGCTCTAGCTACCCTGCTGAACCAAGAGACCCAATGTTCAGGGGGATTAGGCTGCTGCAAGCCGGCCCAAGAGTTCAAATCTAGGTCTTGGCTTCTGAAGGGATTCTGCTTTGCTTAAGAGATCGATGGGGCAGGACGTTTCTGACCAAGACAGCAGAGAATTTGGGAGAGAAGGATGCGGCAGAATGTCTGAAACCTAGAAAATTTAATGGTGGAATAAGGCATTAATTCAGGTGTTCGCCATTAATTCTAGCATCGCGTTCAGACTGCGAGGAGTAGGCGTACCTTCAGACCGGAGACCTCTGGGTTGGTGTTGGACGATTCCGCCATCTAGTTTGCTGGCGGAGATGGATCTGTGCAATTGGGGATCGAGGGTTCTTGGCGCTGTGAGCTCGATCTGTTCGGTGAGCAATTGGAGATCTGGGTCGCTCCTTTTTGAAGAGGGTCGCAGGTTACCGTTTGAAACTGGGAAGTGGCCGCTCAGATTTGTCTAAGTATGCGACCAGACTTGACCTTGTCAACGTTTTTTTGGGGAAAGCCGATGTTTTACCATCGGCTCTTTGGGCTGTGACTTGGTTGACTGTATGGGCATAGCAGGGTGAAAGCCGATACGTTGCTATCGGCTTCTGGAACATCGACCTATGTGACTATCGGCAAAATGGAACTGGAAAAGCAATCTTTGAGTTGACAAAAGCCATCTTTGTTCATTCAAAAGACGATTGTTTACAATAGAACTGATTACTTGCAAAAGGAAATCTACTAGTACTACTACTACTAGTTCCTAATATAGAGGCCGAGGTCGTCGCCGTTGTCTTTGCCGTCGTCTTGTTCGCTGTCATCGCCTTGCCGGCGTCTTCCTTCACTTTGAAGATGCCGTGGGCCTCTCGTCCGTCGTCTTCGGTGTCTTCATTTGGACCCGGCCAAGTACTTCACCGGGTACTCGTCGGAGGAGGTGTCCTCCTCCGCTTCCTCCTCCTCGTGGAAGGAGTCGACGCCCTGTGACATGGCGTCGTCTGCTGTCCGCCTCCGGCCCCATCGGCAAGGCTGCAGGCCCTCCTCGCCATCGGTCAAGGACTCGTGCCCTCGGACCAGGTGGCGTCTCAATCCTCTCGTCCCACCATTGTGGGGCGAGCGTTATCTGTCGTCGGCCGGGTGCTCGCGTCGGCTCCCGGTCGCTCATTGTGTTGGAGGCTTGGAAGGACAGGCCAGATGAAGCAGAGGAGGCCATGGCGGAGAAAGAGGGTTTTTTCGGCGGAGGAAGAAGGGTTTTTTGGCTGCTGGAGGAAGATGGGGCTGCAGACTACTCAGATGAATTTAAATAAGGGGAATAGTGGGAAGTGGTTCAAAGCTATAGCGGTTTCCCAAAATGTGCTGCCGAAATTGTCAAATCATGCACTGCGGAGAAGTGGAGAAGACGGGGCATCATGATGAGGGGGTGGCGTGACGATTCTGTTCTGCAACGCATTCTGGAAACGCGTAACCCGATACAAAAAAAAAGAGGAGAAGGAAAAAACAGAGTGGTTTTAGAATTATTATTGCCAAAACCAGGGGGGGCATGTGTTATCGCCATATTTTGGCCAAAGGAGGAGATGGGCTGTGATCAAGATGGGCTTAGAAGATACGTATATGCAACGTGTTGTTGAATCGGCCTCGTACGTTGATTTGGGCTAAATTGCCCGTGTATCTTATATTGTAATAGGTTACGTTTCGGTTTAGGTAGAAGATAGAGTTGTAGAGTTATTCCAAAGATAGAAAGTCTCCGGACTATAAATATGTACCTAAGGTTATCGAGAAAAGGAGGACAATCACGTTCACAACAAACACAATCTCAAGATCGCCACCCCTTGTTTCTAGGGTTTCTCTCGGGTAGTGCCATGCTTCCTAGATCACATCTTGCGATCTAGGCGATTCTACTTATGCGATTATTTGGTGTTACTAAATCAAGCCTTGTTGATGGCGGTAATACTATTATCATAGATTTGTTTAGGCTAGCATCGGTACTTTTTGCTATGATTGTTTAGTTATGCTGCCTCTAGTTATCGCCACCTTTTGCACCTTTTCCGGGTGTAAGGGTGGCATCTTGCTTGATCTTTATTTAAGTTGATTTGATCTGTTATAGTTGTGCCTTGTTCTCCAAGGTTTAGTTTGATATCTACATGATCGTGGCCTTGCAAACGGGTTGAACGATCCGAGAATATGTAAGATTTGGTTTGCCAATCCGAGGGGAGTTGTTCCGGGAATTGACTTTATGTTGGTTTTTAGGCCTTCTCTAGGGTTAGTTTTCTATCATCTTTTGTATCTACCAGGCTCAACTACGTGTAGGATGTTCCAATTATGTGGTGAAAACGTTAAACTGTCGTAGATCGATTTAACTTGTATTGATGAAGCAAAAACCCCATGTTATCGTAGATCTAATGCAGAACCATGGGTTGATCGGCTCTAGGAGCCGATTCGCAGGAAACCTGGGAGCCGGTCACGGCTCGAATTTTACGATACTTTTTACCATGCAGAAACCAATCAAGCAATCCTTCACCTTCCCGACTGTATAGGTCGGTGGCACGCCCTCGAACCAAGCCAGGACGTGTGCCGGAGTTTTGCGGGCCGTTGCCCGAGGGACCAGGGCCCACCAGCAGTTCTGGGAGCCTCCCGGCTCTTCGTGTTGCTCGTCGCTGCTCGCCGGTGGGTTTTGACAGGCAACATTGAGCTACTACCTTGGGATCGAGGTACATCAAAAGCTGGGTGAGATCACGCTATGCCAAGAGGCATATGCAAAGAAGATACTTCAGAAGTGTGGCATGGAAGTATGCAATCCAACTCATGTTCCGATGGAACCTCGTCTTAAACTAAGCAAAAGGAGTGAAGCACCTGCGGTTGATGCAACGGAGTATAGGAGTGTGGTCGGAAGTTTGAGGTATCTCACTAACACAAGACCAGACTTGTCCTATTCCGTTGGCTATGTGAGTCGCTTCATGGAAGCACCCACAATGGAGCATTGGACAGCCGTGAAGCATATACTCAGGTATATCAAAGGGACAACAAACTTTGGTATTGTCTACTCGAAAGAGAAGGAGGAGGTGAAGCTACTTGGCTACAGTGATAGCGACATGGAAGGAGATGTTGACGACCGTAAGAGTACCTCGGGCATGGCATATTTCTTGGGAAGAAGCATAGTAAGTTGGCTATCACAAAAGCAAAAAGTGGTGGCACAGTCATCCTGTGAAGCTGAGTATATTGCGGCTGCAACTGCGGCGTGTCAAGGTGTGTGGCTAAGGAGTCTACTCGGTGGTCTCACCAATCAAGAGGCGGAACAAGTGGTGCTCAATATTGACAACAAGTCTGCAATTTCATTGTGCAAGAATCCGGTGCATCATGACAGGAGTAAACACATTGATACGAAGTATCACTACATATGGCAGTGTGTAGAGGAGAGCAAGATTGAAGTCAACTATGTTTGCACAGATGATCAACTTGCGGATATCTTAACTAAATCTTTGGGACGAGTGAAATTTGCAGAGATGCGAGGAAGGATCGGCGTTCAAACTATGAAGAACGGCACATCGTGCTTAGGGGGTGATTGTTAGGAATAATAATCCCGATAGGACACGGAACGGTGTCGTGTGCGTGTGTGTTCCGTATACTGACCGAGTAGGACTAGAATCCATGACCTATTCGTATTGACGCTGTGTCGTCTTGCCGGGTATATATACACCCATGTAGTAGCCTTGTAAGACAACCGTGAGATTCAATACAAACAGCAGGACCGAGAGGGCCCTGTAGCCATATATTGTTTTTCCTCGTACGTACTCGTGTGAGTTGAGAGTTTGATCAGCTAGCTAGCTCAAAGTGCTAGGCTGATCATACCATATGTGTGCAAACTTGCCGGATCATCGTTGTCGTCACGCCGAACTGCACTCGGCGATCGGGGCTGGGCCAACACCTAGATGGCTCTGGATGCCAAGCTAAAACATCGTTGTCACCATGCCGTGATGGTTTAATCTTAAGTATCACATCAGCATCAATTGGCGCTAAATTCTCCCTAGCTATAGTTTCCTTCCAAGAGCCATCCCATTCAGTAGTTGAGACACACAATGGATTCGTCGGTTAGGTCTCATGGTCAGGGATTTAAAGCAAGTAATTCGAGGTATCCAACTATCACGCCAAACCCTAATGCTCTGGCCATTACCCACTCTCCATATAAGACCTTTCTTCAGAAGTTCTATCCCAAAGGAGATTGCAGTCCAAGTGGAAGATGGACTGCCCGTAAATACAGTATCTATTAGCTAGTTCGCCACTTGGATAATACCTTTACTTTAGAACTCTTGCACATAAACTGTTCGGGAAAGCCAACATGCGCCAAGCTAACAGGCGCCAAGCTTTCCTAGCTAGCAGTGCCTGATTAAACAGTCTCATATCCCTGAAGCCGAGTCCACCCTGGTGTTTTCTTGATTCGTTTAGGCCGGATCCAATGCATCTTATGCTTCCCTCCTTCCACTCCCCACCAGTAGTATCTTACACTAGTACCGGAAACCCTACCGCCGGCTAACCAAAATGTCCTACCGTCGATGAGTTCGGGCTCGCCGGCGACCATCTCGCCAGCGGTAAGGACACATCGACGACGCACTCCAAATTCGCCAGGGGTATTCTTTGTTATCACCGACAAATAATCTTATTCGCCGGGGTAGTGCCCTTACCACCGGCGCCCGTCTCATTTAGCCGGGAATATTATGTACCAGAGAAAAAAAATAGACAGAATACACAATATACATGAGAATACATAGTAGATAATGATAGCAAAATATATACTAACATAGTAAAAAGTAGCAGTATACACCAAATATTCAATATAGCTAGCTAGGACATTGGATCCTAGGATTATCTAGAATTCACTCGTATCTTCACCCTCGTCGTAAGAATCAAGAGGAAAGCAAGTCGTGCATCGCAAGGTATTGACTAAGTAAAATCATATGACAAAACAAATAGTCATAATTTTCATTGAACACACACACACGCACACACACACACACACACACACACATATATATATATATATATATTTATATTCTCCACATGAATTTTAGAGAACATACCATCTCATTCAAAAATAAAGGACTTGTGTGAGTCACTTTAAATGGCTAACACCAAAGTTCGCAAGGAGCGATATGGTAATCTTCGTGTCCATGCAATGCTAAAGTAAGTAAACATAGTTATAAAGTAAGTATCATAAACATAGTTATAAAATAAGTACGTAGCACAAATAAAACACCAGAAAGTCTAGCAGGATAAGTAACACTACTAGGAAAAGGGTTGTTCGTGGTGCACCTAAAAAGCCCATCCGTGGCGCACTAGTGATGCGCCACTAAGCGTACGCTGTGGCTAAAAAGTGCTCGTGGCGCACTATCCTGGTGCGCTATGGTTATATGGGTATAGGTGTGGCGCACCTGGTAGTGCGCTACGGGTAGGGGTATAGGTGCGCCACGGATGTTTTTTTCAAAAAACAAAAAAAATGCAAAAAAACACCCTCGTTTTGAATTGCAAAAGCAATCGGGTCCGCATCGCCGCTGTCGTGTCGCCTCGCTGGAGCATGGTGACCGTGGCCACGACCTACCACCGCAGGGAGGTGCGGGAGGCCGTGGTCGTGCTACTCCTCGCCGACATCGAGGAAGAGAGGGAGAATAAGGTGTGGCTGGAGAAGGGAGGAGGTCGTCGCAAGGAGAAGGAGGTCGTGGGCGCTCGTCGCCGCTCGTCATGACTGCAAGGAGGAGGAGGACGCAAGGAGAAGGAGGTCGTCGCCGTCGTGACTGCAAGGAGGAGGAGAAGGTCGCCGTCGTTGTCGCCATCGTGACTGTTGGAGATATTCCCAAGAGGCAATAATAAAGTGGTTATTATCATATCTTCACACTTATGATAAATGTTTACATACCATGCTATAATTGTATTAACCGGAAACATTAATACTTGTGTGATTTGTAAACATAAAAGAGTCCCTAGTAAAGCCTCTTGTTAAACTAGCTTGTTGGTTAATATATGATCATGGTTTCGATCATGAACATAGGGATGTTATTAACAAGTGGTCATATCATTGGGAGAATGATATGATGGACATACTCCTATAGTTAAGCGTAGCATAAAGATCAAGTCATTTAATATAGTTCATTTGCTATAAGATTTCTGATACATAGTAACCTAATTCCTTCGACCATGAGATCATGCTTATCACCATCACCGAAGGATGCTTTGATGACATCAAACACCACACCGAATCGGGTGGCTATAAAGGTGGCATTGAGAGTTCGAAAGTATGGGTTGAGACACATGGATCAAGAGTGGGATTTGTCCATCCATATGACGGATAGATATACTGGGCCCTCTCGGTGGAATGTCATCCAATTAGCTTGCAAGCATGTGACCGCTCACAAGGGATCACATACCACGGAGCGAAAAGAGTACTTATCGGTAACGGGGTTGAACTAGGTATGCAGAGATACCGACGATCAAAACCTCGGATAAGTAAACTATCGTGAGACAAAGGGAAATTGGTATCGTATGTAAGTGGTTCATTCAATCGCAAAGTAATCGTAGAAATATGTGGGAGCCATATGAATTTCCAGATTCCTCTATTGGTTATTGATCGAAGAAGTGTCTCGGTCATGTCCGCATAATTCACGAACCGTAGGGAGACACACTTAAGGATTCGATGTTGTTGAGTAGTTAAGAAATAATGAGTAAGAGACCAAATGTTGTTCGGAGTCTCGGATGGGATCTAGGATATCACGAGGAGATCCGGAATGGTCCGGAGAATAAGATTCATATAAGGAAAGTCCTGTTTCGGGGTTGGAGAATGGTTTCGGTGTTTTCATCGAGAATGTTCTAGAAGGTTCCGGAATGTCCGGCACTCCGGAGGGGAAGGGTAGATGAATGTTTCATATCAAGTTGGAATTATTGCATCACGTACTAGGTGTCATCGCTGAACAAAATAAAGGGTTTAATTAAATCCTAGTTTGAAAAAGTCAAACGCCAATTTGAAAAGTCAAACGGCTATTTTGGGAGGTGGAGGGGAAGTAGGAAACCTACTTGGGGAGGAGTTCCCTCCCTCCACCGCCGGCCCACTTGGAGACCGAGGGTGTGTTCGGAAGTCATCTAGCTTCCAGCTTCTTGTAAATTCACCGTGGAGTGGTGCCGAACATCCTAAATCCACGGCTTTATTCGAAGTCGAGCAAATATTGTGTGCAAAACGCGGAGCAGCGATTTAGCAAATCCGCGGATCAGAATACGAGCAGCAGTTGAAATTTACAGGTAAATGCCACCGTGAAGTTATCTAGCGAGCGAACCGGTATACTCTCGTGACATGTCTCTCTCCCGTACACGCTACTCTTCTCGATTCCCTTCGTTTTTCTCCCATCTGAACTCGATTTTCTGTCGTTACGGAAGCCGTAGACCAACCCTGAACTCCCGTGCGCGTGGTAAGGCCGGCTACATCAATTGAAGTTTCAAGCTCGCTGTAGAAGACAGCAAAAATTACCTCTTCCTTACAAGATCTCACCTCATGTTAAAAAAAATCCACGATGCGAGGCAGGAGGACGAGGGCAGGAAGCAGGTATCGGTGGAGGACATCCGGCTGCACGCCGACCGCGTCCAGGACGAGCTGGAGCGTTGGGTGACCGTACATCGGGAGCGAATCCATGGAGCTTCTCACCAATCTCGAAGGTGTGTCAGGCCGCGGCCGTAGCGGGGCTTGAGGCGGAGCTCCTGCTCGCCGAACTCGAAGGTGTGCTATGCTACGTTCATGGTGAGGCTTGAGGAGGAGCTTCACGTTTTCCTCCTCCGTTTCCTCCTTGTGTTGTTCGCCGGTCAGCCTGGACCGAGAGGCGATAGAACGAGCAAGATCTTTCGTTGGACATTCAAGACGGGCCAATTATAGGTAGCTATTTCCTTCTACCTGGGCCTAGCTAGGCTTGCATCCCAGCAAAACAATGGAGCTGAGCCGAACGTTTATTGCTCCACCCAGTAGGAGTCGGGCCCTGAAGCTATATCGACGGATTTTCAAGAAGCTGGACCGTATAGAACACGTCCGAGTTGGGAGGACTCCTCCCTGGCTTGGCGTCCCTCCACCTATATATAAGGAGGCTGACCCTCAAGGACACACCTCCTCTCCTCTAAACCTAACCTCTGCCTGCCTCACCCCAGCCCTAGGGTTTGACCAAGCCACGAGTTGGGGCAATCCCTTGCCCAGCCGCCGCCCCTCTCCCTCTCCTTGTCTAAACCCTAGATCCGAGGCTCTCTCTCATAGTCCACCATACTCGCTTAAAGCGAAGCCCTGTGAGATCTCCCCTCTACTTAGGTACCACGCTTGTTAATGGCCGGAGATCGCAGAGTGCTACAACCTCCACGTCACTGGAACAAGAGAGGAAGGTCTTCATCGATCGAGCGTGAACCCGACGGGAGGCGGCCCTTGCGAGCAACTTGGGAAGGATCGTTCGCGATCTTGGGATCGGAAAGAGTACGACTACATCATCACCCACGAGAATCTGCTCTCATTAACCCGCTTTGGATATTATCTACTAGTTGCTACAATCTAGTAGATAGATCTTCAATGTTTGTGTGCATGCGTAGAATTTTTTGTTTTCCATGCTCTGAACCCCTACAAAGGGTATCGAGCCGTGTATATATATGTAGATCTGCAGGTGTAGAACACAATGGTCATTGTGGACATTGATGCTTTTGTTGTCGATTGCTTCTTGTGGGATACTTTGCATCTTGGGGATGGGTGGGATAAGGCGCGGCTAACCTTACATGACATCGTTCATGAGACTTGCTCCACGCTTGACATGCAACATGTATTGCATAAGTGGCTTTGCGGGTGCCTGTTTCTCCCAACATAGTTAAGATTCAATTTACAATGGGTGATTGACAATACTAGTATCAATGTTGTGGTTCTTGTTCATAAGTTAGAACGACACTTATTGAAAGCCCCAAACCACGTAAAATATGCAAAGAAAATTAGAGGCGTCTAACTTTGTTTTGCAGGGGTGTGCTATGATGTGATATGGCCATGATTGTGATTATATTTGATATATGCAATGTTCCTTATTGTAAGTTGGCAACCGGCAGGAGCCATATGGTTGTCTTTAAATTCTGTTAAGACATGCGTGTCTATTCAAAGTAGTTGTAATAGTTGAAGCTGGTGGACGACAACCATGGAGCGGCGTCATTGACCTTGATGCCACACCGGTGATGATGGAGATCATGTTCGTGCTTGAAGATGGAGAACGGAAGCACAAGAAGAAAGACCATATCATATCACATATTATGAATTACATGTGATGTTAATCCTTTTATGCATCTTGTATTGCTTAGTTCACGACGGTAGCATTATAAGATGATCCCTCAAGCACACAATTTCAAGTTTTAAAGTGTTCATCCTTAGTAAGCACCGTTGCTAAAGCTCATTGTTTCGAAGCACCACGTGATGATCGGGTGTGTTAGATTCTACGAGTGTATACAACGTGAGCAAGCCAGATTTGATCATGCAGAAGCTAAGGTTTGATCTTGACGAGCCTAGAATGTACAGACATGGTCTCGGAACACGGATCACCGAAAGGTAAAGCATGAGTCATATAGTATATGATGAACATGTTGATTGTTCGCCATTGAAGCTACATCAACTCTCGTGATGATCGGTTTTGATGTGGTGGATTTGGTTCGTGTGATCACTAAAACAATGTGAGGGATATTGTTTTGAGTGGGAGTTCAACGACAATGTAATTAAAAGTTGAACACTATTTATCATAAATTAAATCAAAGTGAATTTGCATAATTGTTGTAGTCATTGGCATCCGTTTACCACCTTGCGCTTAGTTTTAATTAAGATGATAGAACTATAGAATTCTGGTTAGTTACTTTACGAACTGGTATCGTATTGTTTTGAAGTGTTAATCTAAAGTTTAAAAGTCCTATTGCAAACTTTCAGTAAGTTCTGGTTACTCCATGAAGTTTAAATAATTGGTATTAAAACAAGAGTGAAAATTCCAAGAGTTAGTGTATGAGTATCATGTTTATCTCCATGATTCTTGATATTCAAAGAATTGTCTTAATATCAAGGTTATCTAGGATCTGAAAGAGTTGTTTCAGAAACCATGATGTGTGGAAGATATTGTGATATCTGAAACAAAGTTTTGGTTGCAACATGATAGAGTATAATATGGCAAAAGTCATGTTCTCATATTTGATGAGAATTTGCAAAAGGTTGGAGACACTAGTTGTCCTAATCCTCCAAAAGGTTTTGGAGAGCAAAATTATACTCGCGATTCACCGCAATAAGCTAAAGTAGCTCGATCATGAATAATTCCATGGTAAGGGTGAATATTTGATGTAGGTAAAATATTTACCACACCAATAGATTACTAAAGAATGAAATTTGAAAGCACACCAAACATTTGATGATGGTGATCTACTTCAAAGTGCAAGTCCAAAGACATTGGTATTTAATTATACACGCTTTGGACTATGTGTCATATGTATGACTCCACTATTGATGTTGATAGATTCTTCCAAACAGAAAAGGAAATACTGAAAGAGAATCTCATAAATATATGGCAGAAAAGAAAAGACTAGAATTGTTCAGTTTAAGTATATGGATGATATACATGTTATGGCTATATTCTTTGCTTATTAAAAAATGTGGTTCTTAAGTATTTGATACTGAATTTGTTGGTGTGAATCGTCATACGAAACAACACAATTTATGAACTACAATGGCCTAAGTAACTAGCAAAAGAATATGTGATGATGTTCATCGAGAACAAATAAAGGGTTATTGTGTTGCTCGTTAAACATTAAAGCTTGCCTTCAAGATTTGTTTTTATCAGGTATTATGAGAACAAAAGGGTTGTTCAAATAATTGTCGTAATCCATAAAAGATGGATGATCCACAAATCTCGTTGGAGAAATCACATCCATAAAACTAATGCTAAAAATGTCGAAAGACAAATTGATTGAAAGATCACTTAGGAAGTGACATCGCTGTTTAAATTATGTTGGAAAGAAAACATGAAGAAACTCCATGTGGATGGAATTTTGGAGTTTTTTGATTTTTTGATCAAATGACGCTTGTGAAACTTTCCTAGAGATAATTAAAACTTCGTTCTTAGGCCAAAAGGGAACAAATGACTAGCTTATTAGAACTTGTACATATTGTTGTACGAAGTCCATTATGTGTAGTCAAGAGCGATGGATTTCAACTTCATATGCTTTCTCTGAAAATTTGAGTGAATATATGAATATTTACTTAATAAGGATGAAGTGTGAAACATTTGAAAAGTTCAAATACTTTCAAGATGAAGTGCAAAATCATTGTAACAAGAATATAAATAGTTTATGATAAGATCATAAAGGAAGATAGTTGAGTTACAAGTTTAGCATAATACCTAAGATTTAAGGAATCGTTCCGTGAATTTGCATGTCCCGAAACACCATAAGAGTATGGAGCGTTCGAGATATGTAATTAAACCTTGTTTGACATGGTAAGATCAAAGGTGTAAATCATAAAAACTGCCATTATATTTTAAAGATTAAAAGCTTTAGAGACTACCGTTTTTCCATTGAAAAGAGCTTCATCATAATCCGTTGAAATGACACCATATAAAGTTATGGTTTGGGATAAAACCCAAGTTGTCCTTTCTTAAACATTGGTATGCTATGCATAAGAAAGATGTTTGCAACCAAAGTCGGATGAACCTGTCTTTGTATGTTATTTCGAATAACTGTTAAGTAATCCTCCATAACATCGGAGACAAAAGTGTTTGTCACTTAGAACGTCAAGTTTCTTTGAGAAGGAATTTTTCGTGAAAAGATAAGTGGGAGGACAATAGAACTTTGATAAAGTTAAAAGAACCTTAGCTATATGTGCAAGTTGCAGACCGAAAAGTGTTCCGGAGGCAGCAACAATGCTCATGGCTCACGTTCCTCAAAGGTTGTGGTTACGAAGGTCAAAGTTTCTATTGAACCAAGTAGGTCGAGTAAGCAATCAAATACCAAGATTTGAGGGTTGAATCATTATTTGAGAATAATGAACGTACTACATGCAAAGAAGCGATGATGGGCCCTGACTCCAT
Source organism: Avena longiglumis (assembly GCA_030063025.1). Lineage (NCBI taxonomy): Eukaryota > Viridiplantae > Streptophyta > Magnoliopsida > Poales > Poaceae > Avena > Avena longiglumis. The sequence continues at coordinate 99,582,853 of CP125974.1, forward strand.
AAATTGGCTTGAAGCCATAAAATCCATGATAGTTCCATACACGAGAAATCAAGTTTTGAACTTGAAGGACCCTCGAGAAAGGTGTAAGACCTTATAGTTGTGTTTGGATCTATAAAGAAATAGACATGGATGTTTTGCATCTATGAAATGGTCGATATATTGGGAAAGAGTTCACAACAATGTTCAAAGGTTGACTATGACAAGATTTGATCTTTCATAGCGATATTTAGTCTAGACGGATTAATGTAGCAACCACGACATATAATTTTGTTATGTGTTGGATAAACAAAACAAGTTCTTCTAATAGAAGGGTTACCTAGGACGTGTGCATGACACGGTCCAAAGGGTTTTGTTAATTCAAAGGATGCTAAATGCATATGCAAACTTCAATGGTTGAAGTAAGCATTGCAGAGTTGGAATCTTCACTATGATGAAACTGTTAACGGAGTTTAAATTCGTCGGAGACGATGAAGATGCTTGCATTTGCAAGATTAAGTGGGAGCGCTAAGACATGTTTCTAATACATTATGTGGAAGACATATTGTTGATTGGAAATGATGTATCTTTTATTAACACAGGATAAGAATTTCATCTCGATGAAAGACTTAGGCAAAACCCAAATATTTGGCATCAATAGACGCTAATATGGTTGTGCCGAAAGTACATAGATGATGTATTGAATGAGTTCAATATAGAAACTACAAGAAAGGTTCTTGTCACACAGAAAGGATTGAATGAGTTTAATATTGATGATATATTCAAGTGTATTGACACTGGGTAAGTGAAACAAAGATTCAAGTATAGATTGATACTTGATGTATGAAATCACAAAGAGTATTTATATCAATCATACTGTGATATGTACAAATCCAGATATGTCCTATACTCTAAATGTTATAAGCATATACCAGAATGATTCATAAGTTGATCATTGGACAATAGTAAGGATATTCTTATGATCTTTTGGAAGAACTAAGAGTATATTATTTGTAGAAGTGATAAATAGATGGTTAGTTCATTGTAAAAGTACTGCATTGATACTAGTTTTGTCACAAAGTACAAATTAAGTTTATCTCAAACTAAACTAAGGGTGGCACAATATGATGGAAAGTAAGTTCCGTAATGGATTTGGATGAGTTCCAAAGTTAAGACATTGTGACAGATACTACAACAAAAGGCTAAGTATATGACTGCTATTATAGCAGCTAAAGAGGGCATTTGTGTCAAATAGTTTGTTATCAAACTAGGTGTGGTTCACAGCGGGATAGTGCTATGAAGATATATTGTACGACAATATTATCAACATGTTTTAACCCCAAAGAACTAAAGGTCTCACCAAAGGACCAAAATTATACAAAGCCATATCATTAGAGAATGAGTGATGCGTAGAGACGCAAAGACATGCAATTACACACGGACCTGGAAGTGTCAGATCCGGAGATCAGTTGACCACTAGCAAACGTGTACTTACAACATCGGAAAGCCATAGGTGTTGAATACACGAAGGTTTGAAACTAGATTATTGACTCTAGTGCAAGTGGGAGACTGTTGGAGATATGCCCAAGAGGCAATAATAAAGTGGTTATTATCATATCTTCACACTTATGATAAATGTTTACATGCCATGCTATAATTGTATTAACCGGAAACATTAATACTTGTGTGATTTGTAAACATAAAAGAGTCCCTAGTAAAGCCTCTTGTTAAACTAGCTTGTTGGTTAATATATGATCATGGTTTCCTGATCATGAACATAGGGATGTTATTAACAACAGGGTCATATCATTGGGAGAATGATATGATGGACATACTCCTATAGTTAAGCGTAGCATAAAGATCAAGTCATTTAATATAGTTCATTTGCTATAAGATTTCTGATACATAGTAACCTAATTCCTTCGACCATGAGATCATGCTTATCACCATCACCGGAAGGATGCTTTGATGACATCAAACACCACACCGTAACTGGGTGGCTATAAAGGTGGCATTGAGTGTTCGGAAAGTATGGGTTGAGACACATGGATCAAGAGTGGGATTTGTCCATCCATATGACGGATAGATATACTCTGGGCCCTCTCGGTGGAATGTCATCCAATTATCTTGCAAGCATGTGACTGGCTCACAAGGGATCACATACCACGAGAACGAGAAAATAGTACTTATCGGTAACGAGGTTGAACTAGGTATGAAGAGATACCGACGATCAAAACCTCGGATAAGTAAACTATCGTGAGACAAAGGGAAATTGGTATCATATGTAAGTGGTTCATTCGATCGCAAAGTAATCGTAGAAATATGTGGGAGCCATATGAATTTCCAGATTCCTCTATTGGTTATTGTTCGGAGAAGTGTCTCGATCATGTCCGCATAATTCACGAACCGTAGGGAGACACACTTAAGGATTCGATGTTGTTGAGTAGTTATGGAATGATGAGTAAGAGACCGTATGTTGTTCGGAGTCTCGTATGGGATCCGGGATATCACGAGGAGATCCGGAATGGTCCGGAGAATAAGATTCATATAAGGAAAGTCCTGTCGGGTTGGAGAATGGTTCGTGTTTTCATCGGGAATGTTCTAGAAGGTTCTGAATGTCCAAGACTGGAGGAAGGGTACATGAATGTGTCATATCAAGTTGGAATGATTGCATCATGTACTAGGTGTCATCGCTGAACAAAATAAAGGGTTTAATTAAATCCTAGTTTGAAAAAGTCAAACGACTATTTTGGGAGGTGGAGGGGAAGTAGGAAACCTACTTGGGGAGGAGTTCCCTCCCTCCACCGCCGGCCCACTTGGAGACCGAGTTGGGGAGGGACTCTCCTCCCCTTGGCGCGTCCCCTCCACCTATATAAGGAGGGGCAGGGCTGCCCCTCCAAGGACACAACACCTCTCTCCTCTAAACCTAACCCTAGCCGCTGGCCTCTACCCAAGTCGTCGCCACCCTAGGGTTTGCCCAAGCCGCCGAGTTGGGGCAATCCCCTTGCCCTAGCCGCCGGCCTAGCTCCCTCTCCTTGGTGCGTCTAAACCCTAGATCACCGAGGCTCTCTCTCATAGTCCACCATACTCGCTCCGGCTTAAGCCCCTGAGATCTCCTCTACTTCCACGTCGTCACTGCCGAATCGCGAGAGTGTTACAACCTCCATTTTCTTTGGAACAAGGGAGAGGAAGGTCTTCATCGAAAACCAACGCAGTGACCGATTGCAAGGAGCGCTGCCGGAACGCAGCGCCGGAAGGATCGTTTACGCGATCTTGAGATCAGAAAGAGTACGACTACATCACCCACGAGAATCTGCTCTCGTTAACCGCTTTGGATCTTCGAGGGTTAGTATTCTATCGACTCGTTGCTACAATCTAGTAGATAGATCTTGGCTTGTTTGTGTGCATGCGGTAGAAATTTTTTGTTTTCCATGCTACGAACCCCTACAGTGACTGCAAGGAGAGGAGGGGCCGAAGCAAGGAGGAGGAGAAGGCCACCGTCGCCGTTGTCAGTGCAAGGGAAGGAGGAGAAGGAAAAGGAGGAGAAGAGAGAAGGAAAAGGAGGAGGGAGGAGAATGAAAAGGAGAAGAGGGAGGGAATAGGGGTAGGTGGGCGGGGTGGAGATTCAAATTTTGAATCTCGCTTACTCTACTCAGCGCACTAGGTGGTGGTGCGCTACGGGTAAGTTTCCCTCTATTTTTTTCTGTAGGAAAAAACGGTCTTTTGACCATAACTTTTTACTCTTTTCGAATTTTGAAAATCTAAATAATCGCTTAACGATCGGAGGTGATTGCGAGCGGATGCGGAATCTCGTTCTCGTCATTTTGGTATATTATACGATTTTTTTTGACATCGTATGCAAAAGTTACGGCCATTTTACCGTGGCATGACCTTTTTTTGCAGAAAAAGTCGAAATTATTGTTTGTTAATTTTCCTAGAAACTATACCACATTACCTATCTACATATGAAATTATTTTATTTTTTGAAGTGTTTATCATTTTTCGAGGGTGGGGTGGAGTTGGTGCAGCCACTTGCCGTAGGGCACTAGGACATAGTGCTCTCGGCTAAGTTGACCGTCTTTGACAAACATGCCGTGGCGCACTAGATCGTGATGCGCTGGAAAGTTTCATCCGTGGCACCTTGACCTAGTGCGCTACGGGTACGTGTGCTGCGGACACATGTGCCCTGGACCACACATAGCCGTGGCACACCACCCCATGTGCGCCACGCTTACGGCAGTTAGCCATAGGGAACCTGTGGGCAGTGCGCCACGCCTATTTTACCCGTGGGGCACCACTAGCACGTGCTCCACGGACGTGTGGATTACCTATAGCCGTTTTCCTAGTAGTGTAATATATGACAAGTAGCTGATCCCACACGGCTTTGTCCTAGCTAGCTAGATCGGGCGTCGTCGTCGAACAAACCTAAGGAAGAAGCAGACAACATGGATGTGACGATAAAGTCGCAGGGGCTGAACCCGTAGTACGAGCCACGAGGCGCGGTGGAGGAGCCAGCGTCGGACCTAGAGGACCCTCCTAAACAGTTCTTGCGCTGAATGGCCGCCAAGATCTTGTACTGATGCGCCATCACCGTAGGATCCTCGCGGAGTGTCTGGAACAAGGGGTCAAGAAGCTGTCTCTCGACCAGTCAGAGATCTAGGGTTTAGATGACCGGGAGGAGGAGGAGGAGGTGTCGGCGGTGTCTAGGGCGGCACGAACAGCGGCGGCCTTGGCATGACGGCGTCAGCGGTGTGTGGAGGGAGGGCTTGGCTCTTGAGGTGTTGGTGCAGCCCTCCCCCTCTATTTATGAGAGGGAGGGGAAGCCTTGGGAGGGGTGGGTTTGAATCCAAACCCAAACCCAAGTTGGATTGAGAGAAGGACTTGTTTCTTCTCCCACTAGGAAACCATTGTTCCAGTTTGACTTTTCAAACTTCCCGTTTGACTTTCAATTTAGAGCTTTATTTCTCTCTTGCAAATGCCAAGATCAAGTGACTTAGGATATGATCCAATTATTCCACATATCCATGACACATTCATGGACCATTCCCCTTCCAGTCCGGTAAACCTTCTAGACCCATCTAGAACCTCTCCGATGAAAACATCGGAAACTTTCCCGAACTCTGAAATAGGACTTTCCTTATATGAATCTTATTCTCCGGACCATTCCGGATCTCCTCGTGATATCCCGGATCCCATCCGAGACTCCGAACAACATTTGGTATCCCTACTAACATTCCATATCTACTAAACAATATCGAATCCTTAAGTATGTCTCCCTATGGTTCGTGAATTTTGCGGACATGACCAAGACACTTATCCGATCAATAACCAATAGAGTAATCTGGAAATTCATATGGCTCCCACATATTTCTATGATTACTTTGCGATCGAATGAACCACTTACATACGATACCAATTTCCCTTTGTCTCATGATAGTTTACTTTTCCGAAGTTTTGATCGTTGGTATCTCTGCATACCTAGTTCAACCTCGTTACCGATAAGTACTCTTTTCTCGTTCCCGTGATATGTGATCCCTTGTGAGCCAGTCACATGCTTGCAAGCTAATTGGATGACATTCCACCGAGAGGGCCCAGAGTATATCTATCTGTCATATGGATGGACAAATCCCACTCTTGATCCATGTGCCTCAACCCATACTTTCCAAACACTCAATGCCACATTTATAGCAACCCAGTTACGGTGTGGTGTTTGATATCATCAAAGCATCCTTCCGGTGATGGTGAATAGCATTATCTCATGGTCGAAGGAATTGTAGGGTTCGCAGCATAGAAAACAAAAATTTTCTTACGATGGGAACAACTATGTACCAAGATCTATCTACTAGATACAAACAACGGGCGGATGTATATCCGTAGAGAACATACCCTTGAAGACCGACAAAGCTTAACGAGTCCAAACTCGTGGTTGATGTAGACGATCTCTTGCCGATCTCAAGATCGAGAGGAAGTCCTAGCGCCAAAAAACAGCAGCATCCGTGCTCGCACACACGTTCGAGGCACCGAGCAACCTCCGCCTCCTCGCTCCAGCGATGCGGAAGCACAACTCTTTCTTGCCGAAAAGCCACTGGAACATGTATCTCGCTAGTCCGAGACCATGGGAATAAATTCTAGAGGGGAGAGAGATCCTTCACGAGGAGGTGTGTTGTGAGAGGAGGAGAGGGGCCTTTATAGGGAGAGGGGCACCCAAGGGGCATGGCGCCCAGCCATGGGGCTGCCCCACCTCTTCCACATTCATGTGGGTGGAGCTCCCACTCAAAATGAAAAGCCTCCACTCCCATTAAAAAGCCTCCACTCAAAATCCACTCACATGCATTAAATTTCCACCAAATTTAATGCAAGCTCTCATTAAATAAAACTCTTTTATTTATTTATTCAGAATTTTGTTAATTACTTTAATTAACAAACATTCACATAAAACCCTTGCTAGTATTCCATTTCACATGCAGAACCAGTTTGGCAATTTCAACAAAAGCTTGATTTGTGTCTAGTGAAATAAATTCCTGCGCTTTACTTTTCTTTTCGGCATGAAACTTTTGCTCCAATTGGATGTCGGTGTCTCTTAAGTGTGTCACCCTACGGTTCGCGAATAATGAGGACATGATCTAGACCCCTCTCAGATCAATAATCAGAAGCGGGATCTGGAGACCCATACTGACTCCCACACATTCAGCGATGACTTTCTTGTGATCGTCGGAACCTTTTACGCTAGTATCTTAATCCTTTTGTTTCACGATATATTACATGTCCGAGATTCGATCATCGGTATCTCCATACCTAGTTTAATCTCGTTCACATGCATGCACTCTTTTCTCGTTCGTGATATAACATTCTAGTGATCAAATCACTTGCTTGCAAGCTAATCAATGTGATATCACCGAGAGGGCCAGAGCATATCTATCCGTCATCGGGATGAACAAATTCCACTCTCGATCCATGGGCCTCAACATAACACTTTAGTAGTACTAACACATCTTTATAATCACCTGTTACGGTGTGACGTTTGATGTTATCAAGATACTCTTCCAGTGTTAGTGATTGACATAATCTCATGGTCTAAGGATTAGGATCACTTCGTATGATGTTATAGCAATATAAACTCAATGACTTTGATCGTAATGCTATACTTGGATGAATGTTCATCACACCATTACACTAATGTTGTGACCTCGTTATTAACAACATCCAATGTCCATGATCAGGAAACCTATGATCATCTTGTTAATCAACGAGCTAGTTTATAAGAGAGGCATAACTAGGAACTTTCTTTTGTTTATTAAACACACATGTATTAACGTTTCAGATTAATACAATTATAGCATGCAAAATAAACATTTATCATAAACAAGGAATACGATAATAACCACTTTATTATTGCCTCTCGGGCATATTCCTTCAGTCTCCACTTGCACTAGAGACAATAATCTAGTTTGAAAACTTTGTGTATTGAACACCTATGGCTTTCGGTGTTCCAAATACAATTGCAAGTGGTTAACATAATCTACGGATCCGACGCCAGTCCGTGTGTATTTGCATGTCTTTGCGTCTCCACGCATCACTCATTCTCCAATGAGATGGCATTGTATAAATTTGGTCTTTTGGTGAGACCTTTAGTTCCTTGGGGTTAAAACACATCGATACTATTGTCATACAATGTATCTTTAGTGTTAGCCCGTTGCGAACCACACCTTAGTTTGATAACAAACTACTTGACACAAATTCCCTCCTTTGCTGCTACTATAGCAGTCATATACTTAGCCTTTTGTTGTAGTATTCGTCACAATGTCTTAATTTTGGAACTCTTCCAAATACATTATGGAATCTCCTTTCCATTACATTGTGCCACCCATAGTTTAAATTGAGATAAACTTAATTTGTATCTTGTGACAAAACTAGTACCAATGTAACGCTTTACAATGAACTATTTGTAATTGTTTGTCACCTCTACACAAATATATTCTTAGTTCTTCAAAAAGATCATAAGAATATCCTCACTATCGTCCAATGATCATTTTATGATTCATTCTGGTATATGCTCATAACACTTAGAGCATATGACATATCTGGATGTGTACATATCATGGTATGATTGATCAAAACATTCTCGTGATTGCACTCATCAAGTGTCAAAGCACTTGAATCTTGTTTCACTTATCAAGTGTCGATACACTTGAATCTTGATTCAATTCCTTTCCATGCAACAAGAACTGTTTCTTGTCGTTTCTATATTGAACTCCTTCAATATCTCACATATGTACGTTTGGCATAAACATATTAGCGTTACAGTCTATCCACTATAGACATTCATGCTAAATATTCGGGTTTTGCCTAAGTCTTTCATTGAAATGAAATTCTTAACCTTTGTCAATAAAAGATACATCATTTCTAATCAACAAGATGTCCTTCACATAATGTATTAGAAATATGTCTCGGTCTCCACTTAATTTCTTGCAAATGCAAGCATCTTCATCGCCTCGATGAAAACTCCTTTTCATCATGGTGAAGATTCCAACTCATGATGCTTACTTCAACCATTGAAGTTTGCATGCCCTTTTAGCATCCTTTGAATTTAACAAAACCCTTTGGACAAAGTGTCATGTACACGTCCTAGGTAACCATTCTATTAGAAGAACTTTGTTTTGTTTATTCATCTACCATATACCAAATTATATGTAGTGGTTGCTACTTTAATCCGTCGGACTAAATATCGCTATGAAAGATCAAATCTTGTCATAGTCAACTCTTTGAACATTGTCATAAAATACTTTCGACATGTCGAATATTTCATAGATGTGAGACATCCATCTGCTTTCTTTATAGATCCAAATACGACCGATAGGTTTTACACCTTTAGGAGGGTCTTCCAAGTTCAAAACTTGATTTCTCGTGTATGGAACTATCACGGATTTTATGGCTTCAAGTCATTTGACGAGCTGGGCCCATCATCGCTTCTTTGCATATAGTCGGTTAATCATTGTCAAACAATGATGATTTACTCTCAAATCTTAGTATTTGATTGTTTATACGACCGACTTGGTTCAATAAGAACTTAGATCTCTGTGACTACAACCTTTGAGGCACATAAGCTATGAGCATTATGGCAACCTCCGGAACATTTTCCGGTGCTGCGCAACTCATCACATATAGCTAAGGTTCGTTAACCTTATCAAAGTTCTATTGTCCTCCCACTTAACATTTATGAAAAATTCCTTCTTCAAGAAACTTTACATTTCAAGCGACAAACCCTTTTGTCCTCGGTGTTATGGAGGAATAACCAATTGTTATTCGAAATAACCTACAAAGACATGCTCATCCGACTTTGGTTGTAAACATCTTACTTATGTTTAGTATACCAAAATTTAAGAAATGACAACTTGGGTTTTACCCCAAACCATAACTTCCATGGTGTCATTTCAACGGATCTAGATGGAGCTCTTTTCAAGGTAAAAGCGGTAGTCTCTAAAGCTTTAATCTTTTAAAACATAATGGCAGTTTATAAATAACACCTTTGATCCAACCATGTCTCAAGGTTTCATTACAAATCTCAAACACTCCATACTCCTATGGTGTTTGGGATATGTAAATCTAGGTGTTTTGCTAAACTTGCAACTCAAATAAATCCTTTATGATAAAATCATAATTCATTTATTTTGTTGTTACACTTGTAACTCAAATAAATCCCTTCATGATCAAATCATAATTCATTTATTTTTCTTGTTACAATGATTTTCCACTTCATCTTGAAAGTCTTTGAAACATTTTCAAATATTTCATACTTCTTTCTCATTAAGTGAACATTCACTCAAAATTCGGAGAAAGCATATGAAGTTGAAACCCGCCATTTACTACACATAATGGACTACATACATCAATATGTATAAATTCCAATAATTTAGTCGTTCGTTCTTCTTTGGCCTTTGAACGAAGTTTTAATTATCACGTGGAAAGTCTCACAAGCGTCACTTGATCAAATCAAAGACTCAAAATCCATGAATATGGAGATTCTTCATGTTTTCTTTCCAATATAATTTAACAATGATGTCACTTCATAAGTGATCTTTCAATCATTTGTCTTGCAACATTTTAGCATTAGGTTTTATGGATGTGATTTCTTCAACTAGATTTGTAAATCATCCATCTTATATGGAATACGGTAATTATTTGAACAACCTTTGTTCTTATAATACCTGATTCAAATAACAATTATTAAAACAAATCTTGAAGTCAAGCTTTGATGTCAACGAGAAATACAAACAACGGTTTGTTTGTTTTCGATGAACATCATCACATATTCTCTTGCTAGTTACTTAGGCCATTGTGGTTCATGAATTGCGTCATTCCGTATGAAATTTCATACCAACCAATTCGGTATCTAATACCCAAGAACCACATTGTTTAACAAGCAAAGAATACAACCATAACATGTATATCATCTATATACCTAAATTGGATATTTCCAATCTTTTCTTTTCTGCCAAATATATTTTATAGATTCTCTTTCAGCATTTCCTTTTCCTTTTAAAAGAATCTATCAACATCAAAAGTGGCGCCATATACATGACACATAGTCCAAAGCGTGTATATTCAAATAATAATACCTTTGGACTTGCACTTTGAAGTAGATCACCATCATCAAAATGATCGGTATTCTTTCAAAATCCATTCTTTAGTAATCTTTAGTGTAGTAAACACTTTACATACATCTTCTATTCATCCTTATCATGACGACTTTCATGATCAAGCCAATTTAGCTTATAAAGGAGAATCGTGAGTATAACATTACTTTCCAAAACCCTTTTGGATGATTAGGATGTCTAGCATCTCCTAACCTTCAGAATTCTCATCCAATATGAGAACATATATTATACTCTATCATATTGCAACCAAAACATTGTTTCAGATATCGTTATATCGCCACACATGATGGTTTCAAACAATTCTTCAGCTCCTAGATAATCTTGATATTAAAACAATCAAGAATCATGGAGGCAAACATGATACTTAAGATACTAACATCGAATTGTTACTCTCGATTTAATACCAATTATTAAATTTCACGAGTAAATAGAATTTTGAAAGTTTGCAATAGGACTTTAAACTTTAGATTGACACTCAACACAATACGATACCAGTTCAGAAAGTATATATCCGTAATTCTATAGTTCTATTATCTCAATTACAACTATGCATAAGGTGGTGAACGAATGCCAATGACTACAACAAATTATGCAAATTCACTTTGATTTAATTTATGATAAATTGAGTTCTACTAATCCAAATTAGAAATGAACTCCCACTCAAAACGACATCCTCGTGTCTTTTGGTGATTACATGAACCAAATCCACTACACCAAGTCCGATCATCACGTGAGTTATAGCTTCAAAGGCGAGCATCCATATGGTCATCATATCAAAACATATGATTCATGCTTAACCTTTCGGTCCGTGTTCCGAGGCCATGTCTACATGCTAGGCTCGCCAAGTAAGAACCTTAGTATTCGCAGTGTAATCTTTTACACCCGAGATATGCTCGTGGATTCAAGTACACCGATCATCACGTGATGTCTTGAAGCTTAGAAACATTGCCAGTGCATACTTAAGGAAGAACACATTCTTATCTTGATATCTAAATGAGGATCATCTTATTTTGCTAATAAAACGCCAAACAAGCAATATAAGATGCTATCAAACATCACATGTTTATTAGTGAAATGTTATGGTTCCCGCAGATGATCTCTATCATGTGCATCGTGGTATGATCACTATCATACCTATATGTGTAAATCCAAGGTCTATGGAGTTTACACGCTATGTGTGTTGTAAGAGTATCATCTCATACTTCGACTTACAACATCACCATATTATATCACTAGCCCAAAGAACAATCTAAACTAGACGCTCTAATTTATCCATTGCAAATTTTACGTGGCTTAGGGCTTTCGAAGATAGAACCGTTCTTACCTACGAACATGAACCACAACGAGGATAACCAAATTGTTGACAACTCGTTGCAAATTAGATATTGACTATAGTAGGAGAGACAGACACCCGCTAGCCACTTATGCAAAACTAGTTGCATGTCAAGCGTGAAACAGGTCTCATGTGCGAGGACATGTAAAGTTTGTCCGGGCCGCTTCATCCCACTATGCCACCAATATCCAAAGTACAACTAAGAAGCAATAAAATGATCATCATCGACCACCTACTCCTATGTATACTAACCATGAAAAATATCTACGCATAGATCTGCTCTGATACCACTGTAGGGTTCGCAACATAGAAAACAAAAATTTTCTTACGATGGGAACAACTATGTACCAAGATCTATCTACTAGATACAAACAACGGATGTATATCCGTAGAGAACATACCCTTGAAGACCGACAAAGCTTAACGAGTCCAAACTCGTGGTTGATGTAGACGATCTTGCCGATCTCAAGATCGAGAGGAAGTCCTAGCGCCGCAAAACAGCAAGATCCGTTTCGCACACACGCTCGAGGAACCGAGCAACCTCCGCCTCCTCGCCCAGCGATGCAGCGGAAGCACAACTCTTTCTTGCCGAAAGCCACCGGAACATGTATCTCGCTAGTCCGAGACCATGGGGAATAAATTCTAGAGGGGAGAGAGATCCTTCACGGAGGTGTGTGTGAGAGGAGGAGAGGGGCCTTTATAGGGGAGGGGGGGCACCCAAGGGGCATGGCGCCCAGCCATGGGGCTGCCCCCACCTCTTCCACATTCATGTGGGTGGAGCTCCCACTCAAAATGAAAAGCCTCCACTCCCATTAAAAAGCCTCCACTCAAAATTCCACTCACATGCATTAAATTTCCACCAAATTTAATGCAAGCTCTCATTTAAATAAAACTCTTTTATTTATTTATTCAGAATTTTTAATTACTTTAATTAACAAACATTCACATAAAACCCCTTGCTAGTATTCCATTTCACATGCGTAACTGGGCCAGCAATTTCAACCGAAACAGCTTGTTCTAGTGAAATAAATTCTGCGCTTTCCTTTTCTTTTCGGCATGAAACTTTTGCTCCAATTGGATGTCGGTGTCTCTTAAGTGTGTCACCCTACGGTTCGCGAATAATGCGGACATGATCGAGACCCTCTCGGATCAATAATCAAGCGGATCCGAGACCCATCGACTCCCACACATTCAACGATGACTTTCTTGTGATCGTCGGAACCTTTTACGCTAGTATCTTAATCCTTTGTTTCGATATATTACATGTCCGAGATTCGATCATCGGTATCTCCATACCTAGTTTGATCTCGCACGACATGCACTCTTTTCTCGCTCCTGATATAACATTCTAGTGATCAAATCACTTGCTTGCAAGCTAATCAATGTGATATCACCGAGAGGCCCAGAGCATATCTATCCATCATCGGATGAACAAATTCCACTCGATCCATGGGACTCAACATAACACTTTAGTAGTTCTGAATCCATCTTTATAATCACCCCATTACGGTGTGACGTTTGATGTTATCAAGAAACTCTTCCAAGGTTAGTGATTGACATGATCTCATGGTCTAAGGATTAGGATCACTTCGTAAGATGTTATAGCAATATAAACTCAATGACTTTGATCGTAATGCTATACTGGATGAATGTTCATCACACCATTACACTAATGTTGTGACCTCGTTATTAACAACATCCAATGTCCATGATCAGGAAACCTATGATCATCTTGTTAATCAACGAGCTAGTTTATAAGAGAGGCATAACTAGGAACTTTCTTTTGTTTATTAAACACACATGTATTAACGTTTCCGTATTAATACAATTATAGCATGCAAAATAAACATTTATCATAAACAAGGAATACGATAATAACCACTTTATTATTGCCTCTCGGGCATATTCCGTTCAGGAATTAGGTTACTATGTATCAGAAAGCTTATAGCAAACGAACTATTAAAATGACTTGATCTTTATGCTATAGGAGTATGTCCATCATACCATTCTCCTAATGATATGATCTTGTTATTAATAACATCTCAATGTTCATGATCGAGAAACCACGATCATCTATTAATCAACAAGCTAGTATTATAAAGAGGCTTTATCAGGGACTCTAATTTAGTTTACAAATCACACAAGTATTAATGTTTCCGTTTAATACTATTATAGAATGAATGTAAACATTTATCATAAACACAAAGATATAATAATAACCAATTTTATTATTGCCTCTAGGGCATATCTCCAACACTTGATACGTCCAAAACGCATCTACTTTCTCGAACACTTTGCTATTGTTTCTTCTATAAACTTGTGTGATTTGGATACAACTAACACGGATTGACGCTGTTTTCAGCAGAATTACCTTGGTGTCTTGTTTTTTGTGCAGAAAATGAACTATCAGGAAAAATCCCGGAAAATATGCCAAAAATTATATTTCACCAGGAGATCCATGGAGCTAGAAGAAGAGACGGGGGAGACTGGGGCGGACACCCCAAGCGCTGCCCACCGACCCGCCTAGGTGGGGTGTGGCCACCCCAGGCAGCTCCTTGGCCTCCCTCTACGCCTATAAGTTGCCTTTCGACCTAAAAACATGGGGGGATTCGATAGTTTTTCCAGAAAGAGTTCCGCTCTTCTGCCGCCACCAGAAACCAAGATTCGGATCCAGAAACTCCGTTCTAGCACCCTGCCGGGACGGGGAATTTGGAGAGGATCATCACCATCTTCATCACCAACGCATCTCCATCAACCACCGATGTTTCCCTCATCCATGAGTGAGTAATCCCCCGCTATATGCTTGGGGATGGTAGGGATTGGATGAGTTCTATCATGTAATCGAATACAATCTATTTGGGCATAGTGCCTAGTTTCTGTTGTGCTATTTGACTTTGTTGCAACTTGTTGTGCTTAATGCTTGTCACTAGGGCCCGAGTGCCATGATCTCAGATCTGAACTTATTATTGAATCATTATGATAGTATTTTTTGTATCTTATCTGCAAGTTGTGTACACATATCATTGTCCGGATCCAAAGGCCCCAAAGTGACAATAATTGGGACAACCGAGGATAGGCGTGGTGTGAGGATCACATGTGTTCACGGAGTGTTAATGCTTTGCTCGTGCTCTATTAAAAGGAGCACCTTAATTGCCAAGAGTTCCCTAGAGGTCAGCCGCCACGGGTCGGCCGGAAAGAAGATGTTGTGCAAGTTCTCATTGTGAGCACGATGACTATATTTGGAGCACATGCCTAGGATTTTTTAGTACTTGGATGATTGTTATTATTTATCTGCAATTCCCTAGATCTTGAAGTTACATGTTTAGACTCGTCCATGAAACGTCTGTCATCCATCCCTATGCCTACCGCACTCGAATCCCAATCGTTATCGCTATCATATTATTGCTCTGTTTCATCATTCGTTGTTATTGCTACTACAAACTGTTACCGATAAACTTCGTGAGCAAGAACTATTTCAGTGTGCAGCGAATCGACAACTCAGTTGTTAAGGCTTGCAAGTATTCTTTGGCTCCTTGTGTCGAATCAATAAATTGGGTAATACTACCCACAAGACTGCTATGATCCCTATACTTGTTGGTCATCAAGACTATTTTCAAGCCGCTGTCGGGAGCATAGCTTTATTTGTAAGTTCACTTGGATCTATTATTGTTCACTGCTACTCCTTTCATCATTGGGAAGTCTCGTGATGGAAAGTTCCCTATTTTACCATCCACTACAAGAATAGGTACCCCTAAACACCTCTGCTTGCTCGATTCACCGTCTTATAAGTAAGCTTGTCACACCACCACCACATACTCATGCTACACACACTTTGCTACACGAGTCTGAAACTGCTTTTGATGCTCATGATGTTACTTCTACTGTGCTTGATGCGAGTGGTTCATTAGGTCCTTTTCTAGATGCTACTATGGCTAGTCTAGGAAATATCGAAACTCCTAGTGAAGACACATGATACTAGTGCTATGAAGAGTCTCCTTGCTAGATGTACTATTATGCCTAAGTTGTCCTCTGATCCTAAGTTTATCACTTCTTCCATAGATATTAAAGATGAAGATTATGATTTCTCTCTTGATTTATCTTATTTAGATATTGTTGAGAAAGAACCTTTTTGTGGTACTGAAAATGAGAGTGTTGTGGCTCATATGAATGAGCTTTCTACTATGAGTGCTTTATTCTCTGATGATTTTAAAATGCGCAAGTACTTTGTTGCTAAGATCTTCCCTTTTTCACTAAAAGGAGAAGCTAGGGATTGGTTTAATAGATTACCTCCTAGTTCCACTGATAGCCCTGATTGCTTGATTGCTTCTTTCTTCCAGAAATATTTTCCTCCTAGTGCTATACATGCTGCTTTGTAGAGACTTTTTGATTTTAATCAGGGAGAAGAAGAGAAATTGTCTAAGTCATGGACAAGGTTATATGCCTTGATTCATGCACATCCTGGATGTCCATTACCTAAGAATGAGCTTCTTGATCTTTATTATAATGTACTAACTGATGATTCTAGGACCTACCTAGATAGCTTTGCTGATTGTGTTTTCAGGAAAAGGACTCCTATAGATGCTGAAGAATTAATGACCAAGATAAGCAAGAAATATGATGATTGGACTTCAACTGAGCTAAATACACCTGAGCTTATTACTCCTAAACCAGTTATTCCTAAACCAGTTCCAACATCAACAACAAAGAAGAGGGGAGTTATTGCATTAAATGATGAAGTAATGAAGGAAGCTAAGAAGTGTCCAAAGGAGAAAGGTATAAGAGCTGAAGATGTGAAGAATCTACCTCCTATAGAAGAATTATGCAAGCCAATTCCCCACTCATCTACCATTGAGGTACACTCTCTCCAACACTTTGATGAAGGTGATATTCCTTATGTTAAGCCTCCTGATTAATGCTTAGAGGAACTTGACATTTTTATTGTTAAACAAGATCATTTTAATAAACAAGTTCAGAATCATTTATTGGAAAACTCTAGAGCTATCCATGAGTTGAAAGATATTGTGGAAAGAACTTCTAATGATATTAAAATGCTTTGTAAACACTTTCAAATGGTTCAAACCCAACTTGATCAACTTGCTAAGGTACAAAAGGATATTCTAGTTAATGCTTCAGGAGATAACCATGCTTATGGAATTAGAACTAGGAGTGGTATAGCTACTCAAGATCCTTTATATCCTGAAGGACACCCTAAAAGAATAGAGCAGGATTCTCAACAAGGTGAGGATAGTGGTAGTCCTCGTAAGAGGAAGAAAAAGAAACATAAGAGAGTTGAGGAACCACTTGAACCTACTGTAGATCCTAATAGTATATCTATCTCTGATGCTGAAACTGAGAGTGGTAATGATAAAAATGAGTCTCCTGATAAGGAGGAAGGTGAGGAAGAACCTGAGAAGCACACTAAGAACACTAGATACACTAAGGAAGATTTTATTGCTAATAAACATGGTAAAGAAAGTGAACCTTGGGTGCAGAAACCTATGCCTTTTCCAGGTAAGAAACACAAGTCAAAGGAGGAAGAACACTACAACAAGTTTTGTGAGTGGATGAAACCTTTATTCTTGCAAATTACTTTGACTGATGCTATTAAATTGCCTCCTTATTCAAAGTATGTGAAGTATATTGTCTCTAATAAAGGAAGATTCCTAATGAGGAGATTTCTACTCTACTTGCTAATTACTCCTTCAATGGTAAGGTTCCAAAGAAACTTGGTGTTCCAGGTATACCAACTATTCCTTGCTCCATTAAGAATAATTATGTTAGAACTTCTTTATGTGATTTGGGAGCTGGAGTTAGTGTTATGCCTTTTTTATCTCTATAAGAGACACTAGCTAGACAAGTTGATACCAACTGATATTTCTTTGCAAATAGCTGATAAGTCAACTACTATTCCTGTTGATATTTGTGAGGATGTTCCTGTTCAAGTTTCTCATAATTGCATGGTCTTAACTGATTTTGTTGTGCTTGAAATGCCTGAAGATGATAATATGTCTATTATTCTTGGAAGACCTTTTCTTAATACTGCAGGTGCTGTCATCAATTGCAATCAAGGAAAAGTAATATTCAATATTAATGACAAAGAGCACACTGCCTATTTTCCCAAGAAGGTTGTAAGAGCTATTGCCTGAATTCCATTGAAAATATTGAGAGCATCAAGGTTGGAGAAATATATTGTCCCATTCCACAAGAAAATTTTGAAACTATTATGATAGGGACAATTGCTATCAAGTATGAGGTAACATAATCACCTTGTGGAATGCAAAGTTTTGTTTCATATAAGATTGTTTTGGTAATAAGACTTGATCATCCTTGTTAACAAAAGGATTTTAATGAACAAAATAATGTTTCCACTGTGGTTATACTTGCTTTCTTTTTTCCTTTCTCCTTCCTAGTCTTTGCTTTAGCTTTAGTTTTGCTAGCTGTTTGCTTGTTTGAGTTTCTTAGAGCCCCTGTAGTTTGGATTTTGGTTTGCTTTTGCTTCTTCTGAAAAAACTGTTTCTGCGAGAAAATCAATTTTCATACCGTGAAAATTGGCCAAAAATAAAGTTTCCCAAAAAATCCCAGAAAATTCAAAATAATTTTTTCCTCGAAAAAAGGGGCAGAGTGGCACCTGAGATGACCCAGGGGCCACCCCAGGGCCCCACACTCTTGGTAGGCGCGGCCTACCAGGAGGTGGCGCCTGGGGGGTCTGGCCCACCTGGGACCCTCCAGGCTGAATATCAAAGCCACCTTCTTTATCTCTCCCGAAAAACACCGGAAAACTTGCTCAAGCTCGAGTTCTTGCTGTTCTTGCTCGCCATTTTTGATCTCCTTGTTCAGCCCATCTCAAGTGCTGATTTTTGGAGGGATTTCTCCTTGGTATGTGCCTCCTCCACTTGTCCAATTAGATTTGTGATTGGTAGATTTTATCTTGAGTATTTTGCTGCTATAGCTGATAGGTTGTTTGAGCTTGATGCTTGTTCTTTGCTTAGAATCTTTGTTTTGATGCATGTGTACTCCTCTAGCAAGTTCCTACAGTAGCTGCTCTTCATTTATCAACTTAGAAATCACGTGGTTTGATGGTTGTCTAAAAATTTCAGCAAGGAAGATGAGTGCTTATCCACTGAACCAATATGACTTGATGGTGCATGAGCCCATGAAGGTTCATCTGGAGGAGGCAGTTTTCCCTTCCATATATCCATGCCATGAGTTCATGAGAGCTGCGGGGATCCTCCAAGATTTCCAAACTTTGGTTACAAATGCAGGGTTGGAGCACTTTGTTGAAGATGAACCAATCCAATATGTTAAGCTAACCATGTATTTTGTGCAGTAATTCCAGTTCACTTGGTCTACTTCTAATCCCATGGTCCATTACAAAATATATAATATACCTGTCGACCTGCCTTTTGCTAATTTTTGTGCAAGAATTAGAGTACCTCAATGGGGATCTTGTGAGAAGATCAAGGAGAGGACCAAGTCACTTGTGGATTTATATGCTGAGATTTGCCAAGGTTTGAATTCTCAAAGGAAAGTGGTAAAATTCGGAACATTCAACCCAACTATTAGATATTTTGCCTATTTCATTACCAAATGTGTTCTTGCTAGAAAGACTGCTAGAAAGTTATCTTTTTTTGATCTAGCTTTTATTGCAGCTACTCTGAATAGGAATAGTTCTTATAGTTTGGGTGCTCTGATAGCTCACCGTATCACCACCAACCATGAGAAGGGTGGAATTTGTGGAAGTCTCGTTGCTTCTAGGTTGCTAGCTTTCCATGGTTTAGAGCCTCACTTTTCAGATTTTCAATTCCCCATAGAGAGGCTTGATATTGAATCTATGATTCAGCATGGTTTTGTTTCCTTGGGGGAAAATGTGAGAAGTTTACCATATGAAATATCTTTTGCCCAGCAAGGTCGGAGAAAGGGTAGGACTGAGAAAATAGTTTATTTGTCTGCATCTGCTTTGTTTAATTTCGATAACAGGCAAGGATGGTCGCTTACGGAGGAGGATGTTGATACTTATGTAGGGGAACTCTCCCAGCAAGAGGAGAATGTTGAAGGGGATGCTGAAGATAATTCGGTTTAGCCCTCCAACTTGGGAGAGTCTTCATACCAGCGGCCCTCATTTGATTGGGGCGCGTTGTCTTTTTTATCGCAGGTGCCTGACTATGATCATTCCTATGATGACCCACCAGCATGGGGGTACTATCCGCGCTATTGAGCCCCACTTAGGCCAAAAACCTAAGCTTGGGGGGAGGTATACCGACTTCACACTCATATATATATATCATGTTCGGTCGGTTCTTTATATATCCTTTGTTTCGCTTTCTTTTTTGTTTTTGTTGCTTCTTTCTAAAAATCCAAAAATACCAAAAATAGTTTCGTTGTTTCTCTTGGTTTGTTTGTTTCTTTCTTTGCTTTGGTTTGCCTTAAAAGAAAAATCCAAAAAGATTTTGCTTTGTTTGGTTTGCTTTGTTTTTGTTTGGTTTTTCTTTGTTTGCTTGTTTCTAAAAAATCAAAAACTCCAAAAATATTTGTTGTTCTTCTTTGGTTTTGTGAGTTCTTTGCAGGGTTCAGCCGTCCTCAGTTGATTTTGGTTTCATGTTAATTATTCAAGTCACACAAGTGAAGGGCAATAATGAAGATTAAGACAACTCGAGGTGTGGTAAGAGGCTGGTATAAAACTCTATTTGTTTCATTTTTATACATATACTCATCATTGTGAGCCTGTTTAGCCTGTTTGTGTAAGGTGTATGTCATTATGGATGCTTAGTAGTTCTTGCTTGTCTATAATTAGCTCCAGCTTGCTAATAGTTTGTAGCATGTCATATGAATGTTTGCTTGCATTATTTTATTCATACTTTGGTATGATGTTGTGGTATCCTCCTCTGACTGTTCATGTGAATCGACTTGGCACGTGCTCACGCATGCATATGACTAATCAATAGTCAGTAAACCTCGATGATTTATTTTGCCTCAGAGTTCTTGTATCACTTTCATGCTATAGTTAGTCATGTTTTGTTGCAAGCATGATTATGACATGCTCTCTCGTTTGTCGCTCCCTCTCTATTGCTAGCCTTCACTTGCACTGAGTACGTGCTCTACATGTGTTTCCAACTCCCCAAAACCAATATGGTCAGCTATGTCCACCATACCTACGTATTAGCATCATTTGCTATTTCAGTGCATATTCCATATGCCGTGTTTTCTTTCAAAATAAAAATATTTGTTTGCTTTGAGAAAGTTAGTTAGTAAAGCTCTCACGAACTTGATGGCACACTTTATTCCTTGTGCTTAATAATACTGAACCATTGTGACTAGTCCATGAAAGTTATATGCTTGCTAATTATATACTGGGAGTCAGCATAACCGTGTTGTCACGGAGAACGCTTTCAACACTTTTTGGATATCTCATCCAGTTGATTTCTTGCTCTTTTGTTTATGGATGTCGACGATATGAAATAAAAGGGGAAGTTGTTAGTTCATGGAGTTTATACATTGTGTTAGAGAAACGCCCGGGCCGCTAGCCTAAGCCATTCTTAATCATGGTAGAAACTTGCAGCATCACTATAATGAGCATCTATGAAGCGTCCTTAATAAAAATCTATGCATATGGTAAATAAAAAGATTGCTGAGATGCTCATTGTCTGCTTGCCTTGTCATTTTGGTTATGGAAAAGCTCCTATACCATATGCAACGGGTACCCCATTGGCGGTTCTCGATGATATGCATGTATTTACAATGACAAGAACTTTCAGGTGACCAAAGTTGAGTAGCATGCGGAGCGACCCTCGTACTCAAGGGACTTGGGATTTTCAGTCTATGGTCTGTCAATCATATGATTCAGAGTGGACCTCACTTTCACCTTAAGTCCTTAACCACATGAAGATGCCTATGATAGGGGCAATGAGAGCTCAAAGATAATGAGTACCTTCCTTTCAACATTGAGAAGCCTTTCAAACCTTCACAAAACCGTTTTCACAACTTTGTTGAGTCACCACTTATTCTATGAGCACCTTCTTGAGAGCATAGTTGTCATTCTTGTGTTTGTTCCAAAACTTGGTTAACTATGTCATGACTTTGATGCTTGTAACTCTAATATCTTTAACTCTAGTCTTCATGTGAACTTCAGAGGTGCCTTGCCATTTATATTGTGCTCTTTAAACAAAGGCAAGCGAGATACCACTCTATCATACCTTATTATGAGCATTGCAATGTTGCTTATGTTTATGTTTCATGCTACTTAGTATTATTGAGTTGGTTTCTCTTCATAGCTTGCAATGACTATTGAGTAGAATTAGTTGCATACTCCTTATTATGAATTGTCTAAGCATCTACTCCTATGCTGAGAATATTTACATCATATGAAGCAAAGTGTTTATGAAAGTTCTTTTATCGCACTCAGTTTTCAACTGAATTGCTTGAGGACAAGCAATAAGCTAAGCTTGGGGGGAGTTAATACGTCCAAAACGTATCTACTTTCTCAAAACTTTGCTATTGTTTCTTCTTTAAACTTGTGTGATTTGGATACAACTAACACGGACTGACGTTGTTTTCAGCAGAATTATCTTGGTGTCTTGTTTTTGTGCAGAAAATGAACTATCAGGAAAAATCCCGGAAAATATGCCAAAAAATATATTTCACCAGAAGATCCACGGATCCAGAAGAAGAGACGGAGGGGAGGCCTAGGGGCTCAGACCACCCAGTGCGGCCCACCTAACCCCGCTGGGTGGGTGTGGCCACCCCTGTGCCTCCTCGCCTCCCTCTCGCGCCTATAAGTTGCCTTTCACCTAAAACCCTGGGAGGGGGTCAATAGTTTTTCCAGAAGAGTTCCGCTCACGCCACCGTAAACCAAGATTCGGATCCGTAAACTCCATTCGTACCTTCGGACGAGGAATTTGGAGAGGATCATCGCCATCGTCACCAACGCATCTCCATCAACCACCAATGTCTCCCTCATCCATGAGTGAGTAATCCTCCGCTGTAGGCGTGGGGATGGTAGAGATTGGATGAGTTCTATCTTATAATCTAATAAGATTTGTTAGGGCATAATGCCTAGTTTCTCTTATGCTATTTGACTTTGTTGCAACTTGTTGTGCTTAATGCTTGTCACTAGGGCCCGAGTGTCATGATCTCAGATCTAAACTTATTATTGAATCATTATGATAGTATTGTTTGTGAACTTATCTGCAAGTTGTGTACACATATCATTGTCTGGATCCAAAGGCCCCAAAGTGATACTAATTGGGACAACCAGAGGTGATGTCTGTGGTGTGAGGATCACATGTGTTCATGGAGTGTTAATGCTTTGCTCCGATGCTCTATTAAAAGGAGCACCTTAATTTCCAGTAGTTCCCTAGAGGCCCCGCTGCCACGGGCTGGCCGATGTAAGATGTTGTGCAAGTTCTCATTGCGACGTATGACTATATTTGGAGCATATGCCTAGGATTGTTTAGTACTTGGATGCTTGTTATTATTTATCCAATGCCCTAGATCTTAAAGTTACATGTTTAGACTCGTCCATGCAACGCTCCATCCATCCCTATGCAACCGCACTCAATCTCATCACATCTATCATACTATTGTTCTTGTTTCATCATCGTTGTTGCTCTTGATAAACTTCTGTGAGCAAGAACTATTTCCAGGTGCAGCTGAATTGTCAACTCGGTTGTTAAGGCTTGCAAGTATTCTTTGAATCCCCTTGTATCGAATCAATAAATTAGGTAATACTATCCGCAAAGACTGTTGCGATCCTCTATACTTGTGGGTCATCATGCCTTCGCCCCGAAGTGTTGGACTGCCATGCAGTAGTAGGCATGTGTCGCCTCGTCGGGAGATCGCCATGTCCCAAGGTGGCGCCTCCTCCCATCGACGGTGATCTTAGCCTCCCAAGTGGGGATCCTCGTCAGTTTCTTATACACACCGCGGTACGTCGGCTCCTCCTGCGTCATACTATTTAAAAAGACAATAATCATTAGACATATAACAAAGGGTGATAACTACACCATCTAGTGAAAGAACCAGCTGTGTCTACATGAATAACATAAATTAAAAATGTCTTATAAGTAGGCCACAACAGCTCAACGAAGAGCTGGTTAGCAACACTAGGGGGTGAATGTCATAAAATCAAGCAGCCGCTGATCAAGAACAGCTACAAGCACACAAGCCATGGAGTAGCAACCACTCTACAAGTCACATATGAACATATCAATAGAATGGTATTTCTCCTTATCAGTTCAACTTTAGAAATAATAATACCAGATCCTCAAGAGGAATAAAAGTAATGAATCTCTCATATATGTATAGAAATGCTATACTAAATTATCACAGAGATTTAAAGCCAACCGTAAGTATTTGTTCTGATCCAACACACTATCTCAGTCTATGCATCATTGGTAGCTAAAACATGAAGTTTGACTAATCAATCAAGCAGTTGATCATGTGTGTGATCTTGCTATTGTGCACACTCCCAAAGAGGCTCCACGGTACCAAGATCGGCCTAGCAGGAGTCACTGAGTTAATTAGCAATTTCAATCCCAAGATCTTATGTCTCTAAAGGATCAGCAAACAATTAGGAATAATTTATTTAAAAGATCTTTCGAACCTAATTCAAGTTTATATACATGCTGTTTTTTTTGTGGTTTGTTGGCTGACGAGGCGCTTCACGCAAACAACCCACCCCAAAACGATCAACACAGCTCTAATAAAAAACAAAAAACAAAAAACAGGCCAAACGCATGGGCAGGATGGCGCGTCCCCTCCCCGACTCCCGCTGCAACTCCGCCTCCTCGACCTCCTCCACCCTCTCCAGCGACCTCCCAACCGCCGCCGCCACCGACGCTGCCACCACAGCCTCCTCCTCCTCCTCCTCCTCCGCGATGGCGCTCGCGGCCCCATTCCCCGACCTCGGCGTGCCGCTCTCTGCCTCCGACCTCCGCACCACCGCCTACGAGGTCCTGGCCGCCGCCTCCCGCGCCACCGGCGCCAGGCCCCTCACCTACATCCCTCAGTCCGCTACCGCCGCCACCGCTTCAACCCCCTCCTCATCGTCCTCCCTGACGTCGACGGCGGCCACCAAGGTGAAGAAGGCGCTGGGGCTCAGGTCCCCGTCGGCGTCCAAAGTCGGGAGGGCGGCGCCGCCGCGGAGGCCAGCGACAGTGTCTGAGATGGTGCGGGTTAAGTTGCGGATCACGGAGCAGGCCGACTCGAGGATCCGCCGTGGGCTTCTCCGCATCGCGGCTGGCCAGGTGAGGTCCCATTCTCATCTCGCTTTATTGTGATTGGAATTCCTTATTTATTTTCTTGGATTGTTCTCCGGGAAAAAGTGGTTGTTGCAGCGTCGGTTGGATGCACACTTGTACAAGATCTCAGTCTGCGTTCGTTTTAATGGTGTGTGGTTCGTAGACTAGTATCGATCGCGAGCGTTGAGCGGCCAGTGGCGTGTCTCAGTTTTATTTGTGATCTTCAGAGTTGGAGTTGGGAGACAGTAAGGAATTTAGTTTATTCGATTGTTAATATCGCAAATGAAATGTGGGTGACCAACAGCTTTATAGAGAAAAGTGGGAGCGAATTGTTTGCTGCGCGACCAATTTTTTTCCTTGTGGGGGCGCTACGGACAATTAAATGGAAGTTGGTTGCATGAATTCAGTGATGCAATGCAAGTGCTATTCTCCTCTTATTGGTTTCTGTCCTTTGGCAATCTTTACCTATTGCTTGAATGGTTAGCTTAATGGTGATGTTTTCTTGCGCTTACATGGGCCTGTGTGCGGACTTTTTGACTGCAATTATGAGTGGTCTGAAGTATTACTGAGTTGACACTTGCAATTGAGAAAAAAATTCCACGTCAACATTGTATTACGGTCTTCATATAACAGTAGTATAATACATCACCTTAGATAATGTTCTACGTATAAAATGAAACCAAAGAAGTATTGTTCTCTTTTGATTCAAGATTACTTTTTGTGACCCCTTCAAGTTCTGAGTGTAAACTTGCTAAATATGCTTCCTAATGTGAACTTATGGTATATTTTAGTTCTGGTATTTGGCAGTTGACATCATTCTCTATTTTACCTGGTATAGTTAACTTGTATAGCTGAGTCACCATCAGACATCGTCTATGCTCTGAACTTATTCATGTAGTACTTCAGACATTTCTGTCATGTACAAAAGGAGTTTGAACTTAAAGACTAATCACACTTTTTTCTTCTTAATTCAAACAGCTAGGCAGACGAGCAGAATCAATGATTTTGCCCCTAGAGTTCCTGCAGCAGTTTAAAGCATCAGATTTCCCCGATCCACATGAGTATGTAACCTGGCAGCTTAGGAACTTAAAGCTTCTTGAGGCTGGTTTGTTGGTTCACCCGCTTGTTCCGTTAAGCAAATCAGACGTTTATGCACAGAAATTGCGGAAGGTAATACATAAAGCCTATGATGGGCCACTTGATACTGGGAAGAACTCTGAATCGATGCAGGAACTATGCAGTGCTGTGAAGTCCCTTTCTGGTAGGTCCCTCGGTGGAGATTCTGATGAATGCCACTGGGCAGATGGCTTTTCACTTAATCTCCATATCTATCAAATGTTGGTAGAAGCTTGCTTTGATAGTGAGAATGGTACTGTGGTTGATGAGATTGATGAAGTGATTGCGTTGTTGAAGAAGACTTGGGTCATTCTTGGGATTAATCAGATGCTTCACAACCTCTATTTTACCTGGGCGTTGGTCAACCATTTTGCGATGTCAGGCGAAGTAGATATCGAGTTACTTTCTGCTGCAGAGAATCAGTTAAGTGAAGTTGCAAAGGATGCAAAAACTACAGAAGATCCAGATTACTGTGAAGTATTGAGCTCCACTTTAAGTTCGATAATGGGTTGGACAGACAAAAGATTGCTAGCTTACCATGAAACCTTTAATACTAACAATATTGATTCCATGCAAGGCATTGTATCAATACAAGTCTCGGCTGCGAAGATTCTGGCTGAAGATATATCTCAAGAATACCGCATTAGAAGGAAAGAACAGACTGATGTAGTGTGCAGCAGGATAGAAACCTATATACGGTCATCACTACGTGCGGCTTTTGCTCAAGTAAGTTTATATTGTGAACTTGTTCTGCTTGGGCTCTTTTTACGAGGAATTCTCTTTTATCTCACCATCATTGTCAGATAATGGTCTTAACTCTGCTGCAAAATTGGACATTAAACATTGCTGATCGTTGTCATTAGAAGTGATCTGGTTATTTCTGGTTTCAGAAAGTTACAAAGTGCAACCTTAATAGCGACATTTGACAATGTCGGTTATGTCTATTGATTTCGATGTTCTCTTGATTTGTGCAGAGGATGGAGGAGGCCGTCTCAAAGCAATCATCAAGGAACGATGTACCAGTTCTTTCAATCCTCGCAAATGATATTAATAATCTTGCTACAAAGGAGAGAAATATGTATAGTCCAATACTAAAGGAATGGCACCCGTTTGCTTCAGGTGTTGCAGTTGCAACCCTTCATTCTTGCTTTGGTAATGAGCTGAAGCAATTTATAGTTGGGACTACAAAACTCACACCAGACACGGCTCAAGTGCTTAGTGCCGCTGACAAGTTAGAGAAGAATCTGGTTAATATTGCTGTTGAAGATTCTGTGGATAGTGATGACGGAGGCAAGTCATTGATTAGACAGATGCCGCCTTATGAAGCTGAAAATGCAATTTCTAATCTGGTCAAAGCTTGGGTGAAAGAACGAGTGGACAAACTTAAAGGATCAGTTGACCAAAGTTTGCAGCAGGAGGTGATCCTACTCATTGTCGCATACCATATTTATTACAGTAATATTGCGAACTCAGTTATTTTAGCCTTTCAGTGCTGTTCATGGATTTTAAGCAATGTTTCCTTTCATCAACCGTTAATAATAATCTTTATAGGCTTCTATATTTTAATTTTTAGTTAGCCTGACATCACCTTACTCTATTTCTTTAGTTGGCTGGTGCACCTTAGAAACTACTGCTGCTGTATGGACAATCAGAGGTGCATTTTCCTTGGTGACAACCATTGCATGCTTATTGAAGTGCTGAACGGCTAATATCTGACTTGAGTGATTAGCTATTTAGGCATTCAGCCATGCTCAACCATCTGTTGGAAATATTGCAGTATTTTGTGCAATGATGGAAAGTCTGATATCAACGTAGAACAACTATTTGAGCATTCCACTAATTATGTGAATTTATATGCAGACATGGAGTCAAAAAGCTAACAGGCAGAACTTGGCCCCTTCTTCCGTTGAGATGCTGAAGATGATACATGAAGTTTTAGATGCGTTTTTTGAGCTGCCCATATCCATGCACTCTACTCTGTTTCCTGATCTAGCAGCTGGGCTCGATAGGATTCTACAATATTATGTTTCCAAAGCAAAATCTTGCTGTGGTACGTAAGAGCGCAGAGATCTTTCTTTTCGTACTATATGTAGACATGCTGGATTAATTTAAATTTTGATTCACAGGGACCCAGAGTACTCCTATTCCACAACTACCTCATTTAACGAGATGCGATGTTGGACCCAAATTGTTCAAGAAAAAGGAAAAAACCCATGTCCTTATGAAGCGTGGCTCACAAGTTAGATCGTCCACTGGAAACGTCTCGCGTGCATCAGATCTTCCTAAACTCTGTGTACGAATAAATACACTCCACTACATCCGAACTGAGGTGGAGAACCTGAAGAAGAAGGCGAGAAAATACTTGCTAAACAGTGAATTAGGTCAGGATGGTATCACTGATGGAATGAACATCAACTTTGAGCTATCCCAGGCAAGTTGCCAAGGTGGCATCCGTCAGCTATGTGACACAACGGCATATAATGTGGTATTCAGTTATTTGAGCCATGTTCTTTTGGACACACTGTATGTTGGTGGTACTGCATCAAACAGGGTGGATCCTTTGCTGAGAGAGCTTCACTCCGTCCTTGGGATGATATCTGGCATAATGCATAATGAGGCGCGGGACCGTCTAGTGACTGCGTTGATGAAAGCTTCCTTTGATGGATTCTTGTTGGCGCTTCTTGCTGGTGGACCGACACGCGCTTTCACACTTGAAGACTCTCAGGCTATCGAGAATGATTTCAGAGCCCTCAGAGGATTGTACTTAGCAAATGGTGATGGTCTGCCAAATGAATTGGTTGACAAGGCTTCGCTGGAGGTGAAGAACATTCTGCCACTCCTTCGAACAGACACAGAATCCCTCATTCAGCGTTTCAAGCAAACAGTCTCTGAATGTCATGGATCTCCAACCAAATCTAGGTTCCCGGTACCTCCCGTGCCCACCCAGTGGAGCGCAAACAACCCCAACACTATCCTGCGAGTTTTGTGTTACCGGAATGATGAGACAGCCTCGAAATTTCTCAAGAAAACATACAATCTTCCAAAGAAGCTCTGATTTGTGTAACCCTGATGCCTAGCAGCTATACAAATTTACAGCTCGTAAATAAATGTGTTTAGTTTGCCTGTTTATAGTTTTTCCATGTGAAGAAGAATAACCACCTCACTACCTTAGTCGGACCGTGGCAGGTCCATGCTGATAAGATGCAGTGTTCTTTGAGTGTGTGTAGCTTCATAAGACAACATAATTTTTTGCCGATACTGGCGTTTTTACTAGTGTCAGCTTGCTTGTGGATCTTTTTGGATTCGTGTGAATTATATGATCACAAAAGTACTGCATAAACTGTACCAAGGAAAGGATGATAGGTTTGGCACATGTAATATCTGGGTGATATTTGCTATGCGATGTTTGAAATTATTTCTACTTCTAGAGTTATGGTTTCGTATGTCACTTTGCAGGCAAAATAGGATTCGCAAAACTTAACATGAGTAATTTGCTTACCCCAAGTAACAAAGACATTCTCAAAAGTAACATGAATATTCAATTATTTGAGACATTGAATCGTGTTCTAATAGGCACGGCGGTACCATTAAACAGGGCGGAGCCTTTGTTAAGAGAGTTGACTGTATCTTTGGCGTGAGCCTCCTCTCCAGTTCTTTCATTAAAACAGATAAACATTAGCTAAAACAGAAAAATAGAGTAGCGAAAACAACTAGGAATGATTTGGAAAAGAACACTCAGATATTTGGAATAGCTAGAAGACACTACAACAATAGATAGAATGGTATTCTAGAGGCCATTCTTAAGAAGGGACATTACTAAGTTGAACTACAGGATGGACTTCTATAAGATGACACATGATATGAAGAGCAGAACTGGACATGAGCACTCCTCCATTCAGCTTCCTACGCATCATATCTGCAGATGTTCTCGAATCCCATGTACTCCTGCCGCGCGATCTTGTGAATCGTGTTGGCGATGCCTTCTCCGCCTGTGGATTTTCAGAGCTTTTGTGTTGGTGTTTATTAAACCGTGTGAGCTGATGATTGTTGCAGTGATGGGGAGGGAAACAGGTACCTAGAGAAAGCGCGCTGATGAAGATCATGAAGGACAATATGAAGATGATAATTGACGCCCGCCCTAACAGACTGATCAGCTTCCTTACAACACGTTGCCCGACAATCGCAGCAAAAAATGCCAGTGTTGTGAAGAACAGAGCTGCCGAAATTTCAGAGAATAAATAATAAGGTAAATATGGAAGGACCATAGCCAAAGAGGCATTTACCATATGGTACAGGGAACCGGCTCAGGAGGTAGTATTCTACGACAGACATGGAAGATGAGAACATCATTGCAAAGGTGGCCGTAGCGCTTGAGACCTGCGGTAGTTCAAGGGAATACATAGAGAGGTAGAAAATACTACAATGAATGTATGAAAGGTAAAAGTAGAATACCATCAAATGGTTGCCCAAGTAAACAAGATGAGAAAACCATGATTGAAAAAATGAGGTTCTTGACATGAAAAGACAAAGATTTTACTTGCGGAGGGACACCGAGCTCCAAGAAGAGAGGCCCCATGATGGAGCCTCCGCCGACACCAAGCATACCGGCGATGACACCAGCAGTGACACCCAAGAAGCAGTATACCAATAGCTGACGAGCTTTCAGGCTGGTCTGCTCATGTGAATTCGATGATATCACCCTCTTCCCCTGCATCAAACCTACAGCTTCGTACATGGCCACCCCGACTGAAACCGGTATCTTCACATATGTAAGCAAACTATGTTACTGTAATACCAAGAAGTGATATCTTGATTCGGATGATAATATATTTCGTTAAGTCTCAGAACCATCTTAAATTCGCAACTAAAGATCCATTATGTATTCACTATGGATGAATATCGAGATGAAGAAAGCCCATAAAGTACCTGAAGCAAGTTCAAAAACCAGTACCACATGGAACATGTTGCCGTGTAGTTCTGCGAACATGAAAGAACTAACATAAGTCAGATATGCTAATGTCAATATCACTTTTTGTCGGGATGCAATTTCAAATGCAATGAGTTTCCTGTAGTGGTTTGTCATTTGCATCATTTTTTCTTATTCAATACTGTTATGGACAAGATAGGTAATGAGAAAACTGAATACACAAGTGTCTTGATTTTGTGAAAAGGAAAGTTGATTTTGTTTAAATAAACGGGAAGTGGATGGATATTGACGCATAATACTACTACTTTGGAGTAGATATTTATCCTTGAACTCATGTTATGATTTCAGTACAAAATAGTTATCCTAGAATTTCATATTATATTTCCAAATGCAGTTGCGTTTCGCACCTTGGTGACCTGAAGCGCAAGGAATGCTACCCAAACAAAGGCAAGAAGGCCAGCCTCCTTCCAGTAAACGTTTGTCCAAATGGATACCTGCAGCATGAAACGGGCTCTAGTCAAAGAAGCCTTTAATTAAGATGATTGCTTCTTAGTCCAGGGATTTTAATGTTCATGGGTTTTCATTTTACTACTTGGTCAGACGGTGTTTCAATATTTCTATGACGATGATCTTGCACTGGCAGGGTTTCGGTCTGTGATGCGGCATCAGGTCCTGCAGATAGCGGCGTGTACTCTTGTTCTTCACCTGCAAAGGGATGCGGCATCAGATCCCGCAGACAATGTAATTAAGCAACATTTCCTCCTGCTTTATAAATGATGAATGAATAGTTGCGTTTATGGGGTCACTTACTGGTTTGCTCTGATTGTTTTGCGGTCTCCTGGTCGTGCAACCAAATTAAAATGCTTATTATCAGAATCTGTAATACTAATATAATATGATGTAAAAGAAATAACAATTTCCTAAAAAGAACATTACCCTTTTGATTACCGTCTCTTTCTTCCATGTCTCAACACCCTTATGAAAAGCTTTAGTTGAAGTAACTGGAATTTGATTAGGAAAAAATAAGCATTGTGAAGTCAGGTAGCTGTAAAACTAATAAGGATAAGCGGTTGGCTGTAGTTTAAGGATAAAAAGTGTGAGCATGACCTATGCAGAGAATGATCAAGAGGACAGTGACAAGCCAGTCAGGGAACACCACATTGCAGATAACCCCAATGCTGACCCCCAGCATGAGCATGGGCTGTATGAGAAGCGCCAGATCGTAATCTATGACTGGCATGTCCAGAGTTGGGTGCTTCACCTTGAGGTTACAGTAGACGGTTGACACAGCTGCCCCCATGATCATACCTGTGGCAGAATAGTTCAGAAGAAGAAGAAAAGTCTAGTAAGGAGAATGAATTGGGTCCTTACATTTTGACATGGCCGCCGCCGACTTGGGATCGAATCCGATGATCAAGGTGAGCATCGGCACGAAGATCCCACCACCGCCTACCCCGCCGATGCTGCCGAATGCCGCTCCGAAGATTCCAATGAATGACCCCAACACGATTTGCCATCCAAATTTCATGGGCTACATAAAAAAAGCTAGCGTTAAGCAAAGTTAATTTGGTTGATTGAACTTACAAACTTGGCAAACAGAGCTCGAGATTAATAACACGGAAGAAAGCCTTGTGTTATTACCGGCCACACGTGGTGGTAAGTGGTTCCGTCGCTCTGCGGCTGCCATACGGAGTTAGCGACCTTGCGCAGGTAGCCCACTTCCTCCTCCGGTGGCGCCAGGGTGACAGTGAGCGAGAGCCCCCTGTCGGCGGCGGCGGTGGCGGCAGCCGCGGCGACGGCGCAGGCAACGCCGAGCACCCCGACGACGAAGTGCCATTTCGTCCCCATTTCTCGCCCCTACGATCGAATCCGAAGGAAGGAAAGGTGCGATCTTTGAGTTCTCAACAGCCAGTAGCCACACAGTGAAGGGAGCAAATTCTGCACGCCTGTGGTGATTGCTGAGACTGGGTGTGGCAAACGACCGTGGGAGAACCACGAGGCAAACGACAGGAATTATAGCTACTGAGAAGTACCGATACTATATTCAGTGACTATATGTACAGTTTTATCTATGGTGCTCCTCTGATATTTTATTTAATGGAAATTGAATATCAAATTGAGACTTTTTATGTTATAAACACGACAAGTAACAAAACAAAGAACGAACAAAACCACACTCATACCCAAGCCTCCGGCGATGGTGGAAACGTGGGCCCAAGCCTCTGGCTCCCGGTCGTCGAAAATTAGTCTTCACAATATAACTTTTTACTCATCCCCGACGACCCGGATCATTTTTTATCGCGAACCTTACCTACCTATCTGATTTTGTCTGTGAAAGGTCGCATATCATAATCACGTGGTTATCGGATTATATATCATAATAAAGATATGCGGACCAGTCTCCATCTATTCATACCAGTAGTGTAGGCACTGTTCCTATCAATGCATTTGCTGTCGTCTGTTCTCATGAACGTACGTACAAGTGATATTATGACGTATCTAACGTTATAGCAGTAGCCATTCGACCTGTACACGCCGATCTGACATTAATAAACGGTTAGCAGTACCCATTCTGTACACGCCGATCTGACAAGTCCACCTCTCAGATATCCTACTCTCTTGACTGCTTCAAATTACTCACATAAACACGCATACACGGTAATGTATCTGTGCTTAGCGCATATGAGCAGAATAACCAAAAAAATTAGCGGGAGTTATGGATAAATGTGTGCTTAGCGTACATGAGCAGAATAGGGCCAGAAACAGTTGAAGCTGGTTCAGGACTTCTGTCATAGCTAGGACGAAATCATAACAAAGGCATTATCTGAGTGAACTTAGAAAAAACTGCTGCGTGCAACTGATGACTCTGGATCTCTATGGTCTTACGAAATATATTTCTTTGTTGCTTATTTTCTCTGAATAAGAGATAAGATGGAGTCGTGGCATAGATTTAATGATGTGTTTGTATCTGCATGCTAGGACCTGAAAATTAGATCACGTGGTTGTTTGCTTTCGGAAAAATAACACGTCCTTCAATATTTGCTGGAGTTAATTTAATTTCGGAGGGATGCTATGCGTACGACACTTCTCTGTACAATTCTCGTTCAACATCAGTCGCACATAAATTGCTACCCAATCTGCCCCTTGGTTATCCAATTCAAAAGAGGAATTAAGAGAAATAGATTTAGGCCTCGTTTGATTCATAGGATCTTAAAACAAAGGAATAGGAATAGGAATAGGAATTTGGTAGGAATGCATGTGAAAAACTATAGGAACCGGGAACACGGGAATTCTTTCTTAGTGGTCGTTTGAAATGAAGGAAAGGAAAAACATAGGAATTTAATGGTAATTTAGTTATCTTGATTAATAGGCATAGATAACCAAAGGACAGCAGGCGTTAGGTACATATCACGACTGGTATTAACTTTGATATGCCTCGTTTCACGCAAAGGAATGAAAAAAAGAGCTTAGAGTGGATTTTTTTTCCCTTGATTTTCCTAAGAATCTGGTTGCAAAGGAAAATTTCCTTCAGAATTCCTTTAGTGCATTCCTTTGAATCAAACAGTGCTACAGTGCATATTCCTATAGGAATAAGAATCCTATACGTTTCCTATGAAAATCCTGTGAATCAAACGAGGCCTTAGCCACTTCAATACGCCACATCGTAAGCACAACGGACAAAGAAGGATTTTTAGGCTCTGGTTTTTACAATCCTGTTCTGGCGTGCCAGCTACTAACGTCTAAAGATGATTTTTCAAATAGTGTTATATATAAAACATTTAGAAAATTCAAATGACCATTTAGTGATCTCGCTGACCTGGCAAAATGGTCTTGTAAGAGGACCAATATCCTTTTTTTTGTAAGAGGACCAATATCACAGCCTAGCAGTATGATTTAGTTAATTAAGCATAGTAAAACCAATATAACTGGTAGTTTAAAATCATTGATGTGCTTTCATTCCCTAATCTTACAGATATACTATTTATACCAGCGACCTAGTATATCTAGGGATTGAATTTGCATCATCAGTACAATTAGTACAAGAACTTAGCGGGAAAAAAAGAAAATAAGACCAAAAAAAATTTAATTGGAGGAAGCACATGTTGGAGGAGTGAAGCTGTAAATGATGATGTCTCTACACTCAGTAGCACATCATTACTATATTCAAAACATACTTGTTGGAAATCTGCAAGGAAAAATATAGACAACCCTGAAATACTTCGTCTTTATCTGGTTTGCCTCTGTTCCAAAATTTAAGGCGACTAAGGATTAGTCAAAAGCCAAATCTTACTAACTTTGACTAAATATTTAGAAAAAAAACCATATCTACAATATTAAATGTACATATTAGTAAAATATAGTTTATAGTGAATCTATTGATATTGATTTAGTATTGTAAATATTTATATTTTTGTATATAAACATGGTCAAACTTAGAAATTTTGACTTTTGACTAATAATTAGGTGTCTTATATTTTGGGATGGAGGGAGTATAAACAATGGGCACCGAATTGGTGATCTACTGCTGCAGTGTTAATGCCTGAGGACAGTTCATTTCCCTTTCTCCTTGCTCAACCATTTCCTCCACCTTGGACATCACATCTACTAATTCCATCATAGTAATCCCCTACACCATGTTCATCAACATAATACATGGTGCTAGAGATTCCATAGGCGTTTGTCTCAATCAAGGCTAAGAAAATGCAGATTGTTCGATCTACACACTAATGATGGCCTGAAGATCGAATACTTTCTTCAGGATGAGAGTGTAACCGATAAGTACAAGTTGCTGCCATGCTCATTCCTATGTTCATATTGAGAATATTGAGGACAAATCCATGGCAGCTTGAACTTCTGAGACAAAAAAGGAAGAGAAAACATAAATAGCATTAGCAGTACGTGAATAGATGTAAAATACATCAGATGCAAAACAACTCGTAACACAATGGGACATTACTTCTAATTAACTACACAAATCAATCAGCGATTACAAATCACTCTCGCAGGCAGTGAGAAAGTACTTCCACCACTTGGCCGCGGCACTAGTTAGGGGATTAGCTTCAAGACAACCCCGTCAGTTCCGACGCTCATCGAGTACTTGGGGCTTTGTGATAGAATTAGAGAGGTTGTCCTCCGCAACAACGTGCCTGACACTCGCCTTTGGAGGCTGACAGCGAGCGGCGACTATTCAGTGAAGTCTGCATATAGCATGCAGTTTATGAAGGAGAGATGAGATGCCCGGTGCCTAGGGGTGGACACAAAGCTTGAGGCTCAAAGCTCGGATCAGTCTCAATAGGGCTCTGCTCGAAGGTTGGGCAAGCCAAGCCCAAACCTTGCTACTCAGGCTCGAGGCTTGACAAGCTAGCTCGACGAAGCTCGTAAGCCGGCTCAAAGGATCGATGCACATAAAAGTCGTTATGATCCTTGCTAAAACAAACAATTGGCAATGAGAAGTAACATGATATATGCATGCATTGATGTATAACCTAGTCTAAGAACTTTTTTACATATGATATATGCATGATCCATAAGGTAGTTCAGTATGTGCATCACCAAATTTATGCCCACACACTATCTCCACAGAACTAATTCCCCATACCAAAATATATCAAACTAATTAAATAGAAGGAATGATTACATTATGCTAATATAGTCTCAGAAATTACCGTAGATCGTACAAGAAAAATCTTTTGTAGAATATATCAATTGGAACTGTCATATTATGAATCAGGGGTGTTCCCGGCCAAGACAAGGAGGCGGTGCATAGTAAGGACGATGGAGGAGCTCGTCTAGGAGTTGTTCATGATGACGGGAGGGCCTAGGAATCGGCAAAATCGGGTCGAGGACGACTAGGGAAGACGACGGCGAGGCAGCCTGCGCGACGAATTGAAATCTCGGCAGCAAGGGACGACCGAAATCATGTTGACAGTGGTGACACGGGAGATAGGAAGGAGAGGGGAGTGCATTTAGCGCTTAGTTGTTTTAGGACACTGGGTTGTGGTGGCTGGCTCGTGAGCCTCCCAAGCCAAGCCACAAGCTCGACGAGCCAAGACACGAACCCAATATTTCAGAAATTTTTAGACACAAGCCAATCCAGGCTCGGCTCAAATTTTAACCAGCTTGATCGAGCCAAGCCACGAGCTGGCTGGGCTCGGCTCGATTCCACCCCTAGTGCCTTCCAACTCTCGATCTCTGGAGCACCACTTAAATAAAGATTCATATGTGGCTAGTTCTGAGGAACAAGCTTTGGATGGAAGATCGGCAAGGCGAGGTGCATCCAGACCATTGTGTTCTCTGCCGTCAGCTCCAGGAAACAGTCGGGCACCTCACCATGCAATGCCCTTACTCGAGAGAAGTCTGGTTCCATGTCCTGTCCACCTTTGGCATTCAGCGCTTCACGCCATTGGACGAGGACCATCTGGCGATTTGGTGTCCAACCCTTTCAGGGCAATGGCCGCCCAGAACACGAAGGAGATAAACTCGTTGGTGACATTGATTGCGAGGCCGCTATGGATGGAGCACAATGCCAGAGTTTTCAGTAAAAAGGTGCGGTTTCGCCTACCTACCCTTGCCGTAGCTGTGCTTCGGCTCGGTGCGCCCACCACCACGCCCGCCAGGTGTTCGACATTTGGCCGGATTTGGCCATGGACTCCGACGGCGATGAGGTGCTGTCCACTGACTCTGACGAGGGCGAGATACTCGCCATGGATTCCGACGACGAGGAGTTGCTCCCCCTGTGGAATTTGAGATCAACGGACATCACTACAACAAGGGATACTATCTTGCAGATGGCATCTATCCAAGATGTCCAACATTTGTGAAGACTATCTCAGGCCCAATGCTCCCCAAGCATTCTCACTTTGCGAAGGAACAGGAAGCTTGCAGGAAGGACGTGGAGCGGGCATTTGGTGTGCTCCAGCAGAGGTTTGCAGTTGTCCGGTTTCCTGCTATGACCTGGTCGAAAGATCAGATGTGAGAAGTGATGAACTATTGTATGACCTTGCACAACATGATCATTGAGGATGAGAAGAAGGATCTAATGAGTTTGCTCGAGGAGGACGAGCCATACCATCTGGTGGTCCTCTTGCCGAGCCTCGATCATCGTGTGCCTCCAACATGGGCTGCATTCATCGCAATGTGTCGAGATCCGAGATCGACGATGCATCAACAGTGCAGGATGATCTTGTCGAGCACCTATGGACACGCAGGCAACACGACGATGCCGAAAGCATGAATCGGCCGAATTTGGCCGAAATATGTTGTAATTTTATTGCAGGCCGAACTATGTTTATAGTACGCCGAACTCTGCTTAAAAATTTCGCCGAATTTTGGTCTTAAAGTGTTCTGTATTCGTCGTATGCCGAACTATGCCGAAATTTGGACGAAGTTTAGCCGAATTTGAGTGAAAACGGGCGATCCGGGAACTCGGTCTGGTACGCGAGTGGGAAACTGGGCGTATCCAGGCCAAAAACTTACACCGTCCGGCCAAAGTTTGGTCCAGGTTTTGGCCTGTGTTCGGCCATCGAGTGGAGATGCTCTTAGATCACAGCCTAGTGGCTGGTTGTAGTTTATTTGCATAGGGCCTCAATTTTAGTAGTTTGCATAGGGCCTCAATCTTTGCCCGCTCGGCTTTGCAAAAGAACAGAATGGGGCTTGATTAGGTGCAGGGTTATTTTGGGCTCAAATACGGGTGGGTGAAGCAGTGGCCCGAATTTGGCCCAGATAATTACATATAGCCCAAGCAACTAAAAGAGGCTTCCCTCAAAAAAAAAAAAGCAACTAAAAGAGGCAGGACAGACGGATTGAAGCAGCTCACGAGGACGGAAGATATTCACACTTGCAGGTACACTTGTTCATGCACGCTACGTCGTGTCCCTGGATGCACCAAGTACCCGTGAGCTCCATACGTATATACACACACACAGTACCCACCGTCCATGAATATACACGGCGTGCGTGCATGCGTGTGTAATGAAGCAGTTCACGAGTACGTATGCGGCGGAAGTGACATTCCTTGTTTTGTATTTTGCCCATTTTGTACTTTGGTCGCCTGTATTTTGCCCATTTTGTTGGCCTTTTCTTTTCCTTAATATATACATGCAGTTCTTCTGCATGGTTTAAAAAAAACAGTGAACGACTATTCTCCCCTCATGAACTATTCTATAATGTATGGATGTAAAACCTAAAAGATTGGTTTGGTTGTGGTTGCACGTGCTAGACCGCACGGCCCTCTGGACATATATATTGATCAATACAAGAGTTACAATTATACACGATTAGAGTTAGGTAGAGTCCTATACAAACACAACTGTCTAACACCCTCCCTCAATCTTAGCTACGTCAAGTAGTCTAAGATTGCGCCTACAAGTTTCGAACAAAGGCAAAGGCAACGGCTTGGTGAAGATGTCAGCAAGTTGATCTCTGGAAGATATGAATTTTATCTGTAGAAGCTTCTGTGCAACTCGTTCTCTGACGAAGTGATAGTCAACTTCAATATGCTTTGCACAGACATGGAACACGGGGTTAGAGGACAGGTAAGTGGCACCAATATTGTCACACCATAGAATAGGTGAACAATCCTGTGAGACTCCAAGTTCCCGAAGCAAAGACTGTACCCAGATCAGCTCAGCAGTGGCATTGGCAAGAACCTTATACTCTCACTCCGTACTCGAACGAGACACTATGGCTTGTTTTCGAGCACTCCAGGCGATCAAATTATGACCATAAAAGATGGCATAGCCCCCCGTAGATCGCCGATCATCAGAATTACCAGCCCAATCTGCATCAGAAAACGCAGAGAGAAGACCAGAAGGAGCTCGCCGAAGATGAACTCCATGTGAGAGGGTCGCATGAACGAGGCGGAGAATACGTTTGACAGCAGACCAGTGTGGATGGCGAGGAGTCTGCATATACTGGAAGACTTTGTTAACAGCAAAAGACAGATCAGGTCGAGTGACAAGCAAATACTGGAGACCACCAACCATGCTGCGATACAAGGTAGCATCATCACAAGATAACGGATCACCATCAGTAGCAGTGAGGCGATCAGTGGTGGTCATAGGCGTGACCGATCCTTTACACTTGAGCATCCCAGCACGATGGAGAAGATCAAGCGCATATTTCTTCTGGGTGAGAACAAGACCCGAAGACAGAGTAGCAACCTCAAGACCCAAGAAATAGTGCAGAGGGCCAAGATCCTTCACAGCAAACTCAGAATGCAGCCCTGCCACAAGACGATCTGTAGCAGTGGAAGAAGAGCTGACCACAATGATGTCGTCGACATATACCAAGAGTTACATGGTGAGTCCCGGTCGACGAAGCATGAAGAGTGAAGTATCTGCTATAGAGGGAACAAAGCCATGAGCCCTGAGAGCACTGCCAAGACGTGCATGACAGGCACGAGGGGCCTGTTTGAGACCATAGAAAGCCTTCACAAGCCGACACAAATGCTGAGGAATGAGCTGAATCAACAAACCTTGGAGGCTGACGCATATAAACCTCCTCCTCAAGAACACCATGGAGGAACGCATTCTGAACATCAAGCTGACGAAGATGCCAGCCATGGGTGACAGCCAAAGACAGCAGCAACCAAATAGTAGTGGGCTTGACAATCGGAGAGAAAGTGTCCTCATAGTCAAGTCCCCAGACATCGGAATATATAAGCTCCAAAGGATCTTTGATTACATGTATAGATGATGAAAAAGGCAATTGGTGACTTTTGCTTTGCTGACAGGCATCACACACATGAATATCTTTATTACTAGACTCAATAGGAAGAGCATGCTGAACAACTGGAGCAGCTGGATGACCTAGACGACAGTGCCATTTGGAAGAGGACACTCTAACACCAGTGTAGACTTGTTTATTGGAAGAAGCGGCAACAGGATAAATACCACCATGCGCCCGACCTCTAAGAATTTTTGCCCTCGTAACGCGGTCCTTCACAAGACAATCAAAGAGATGAATTTCCACAAAAACATTATTATCTAATGCAAGCTTGTGAGCAGAAAGGAGATTACGCGTGACTTGGGAAACATATAGAACATTTTTAAGATGAAGTGGCCGACTGGAAGGAGTAGCAAGGGTGGATTGACCAATATGAGATATGCACATACCTGAACCATTAGCAGTGTGCACATGGTCTCTCCCTTGGTACGGCTCCTTGGTGTGGAGCTTGTCAACGTCGCCGGTGAGGTGGTCAGTGGCGCCGGAGTCCATGTACCAGGCGGGGTCGATCTGGTACGACGTAGAGGGAGCATGACCGTGATGGCCACCGTGGATCACCATGGCCACCTGGCGCTCCATGTTGGCGCCGTCATTGCCGACGCCGAGAAAATACTTGTTGAAGAGCTTCCAGCAGCGCGCACCGACATGACCAACTGTGTTACACAGCTGGCAGACGGGACGGTTCCCGTCCTGGGTGTTCCAGCGACGGCCACCACCACCACCAGAACCACCAGGAGGCGTGCCCCCACTGTTGTTGTTGGACTGTGGGAGCTGCAAGCGCGACGACGGCTTGGAGGTGAAGGACGTCTTGGAGTAGCCGGCAGGGGTGCCATAGGCCGGCTTGGAGGGAGCACCGCGCCCAGCACCCTTGAACGCCGCGTTGGCAGAGGAGTTGGGGAAGCCGGCGCCAGCCTTGGCGCGCCGAGCCTCCACCCTCTGCTCGGTGAAGAGGAGGCGGGAGTGAAGATCACGGGCAGAGATGGGCGTCTCGCGCCCATTGACGTTCTCGGCGAGGTTGTCGCAGTCCTCGTCCATCCCCTTGAGCACGTACGCAGAGAATTCTTCTGGACGAAGGGGCTGTCCCAGCACCGTAAGCTGGCCAGAGAGGTTCTTCACCTTGTGGAAGTAGGCAGAGACGGAGGAGTTCAGCTTCTGGACCTCGCCCAACTGCGTACGGATCTGCACAGATTGTGCAGTAGACTGCTGGGAGAAGCTCTCCGATAGCGTGACCGACGCTTCCTCCGCAGTCGCGGCGAACATGATGAGGCCGCCCACCTGCGGCATCAAGGAGGAGACGATCCCAGAGAGGATCGCCTGGTCCTGCATCACCCACGAGTGATGCTCGGGTTGAACGAAGGCGGCGCCGCCCTCAAGCTGCTGCAGAGGCGCCCGGTGGACACGGGCACGACGCCGACGCATTCCATGAGGAATCGTGAGCGGAGCAGCGGAAGGATCGCCGCACGCCAGAGGAGATAGTTCTCTCCTCCGCCTAGCTTGATGGTCATCAGGTTGCTGAAGTTGAACGGATCTGCGCCATGGGTCGAGGACGACGAGGACGCAGCATGATGACCGGTGGAGAAGAGGCTGCCGACCGGGCGGGAGTTGGACTGTCCCAGGGTCGACGCGGAGAATTGCGATGCCGTGGACGCGGACACCGTCGAGATGGTGAGCGCGCCAGAGGTCGCGCTCGCGAGAGCACCGATGGTGGCATCGGCGAGGGCGCCGTTGGTGGCGTCCGACATGGCGCCAAGAGTGGCGTCGAGAGAGCTGGCGGAAGTCATCATGGAGTAGCGGCGGCACTAGAGGGCGCGGCGGCGACTCAGAGCGGCGACGGCAGCAAACCCTAGATGAGTTCGGTGGTGACGGCGGCTCGTTGCTCTGATACCATGTAAAACCTAGAAGATTGGTTTGGTTGTGGTTGCACGTGCTAGACCGCACGGCCCTGGACATATATATTGATCAATACAAGAGTTATAATTGTACACGATTAAAGTTAG
Organism: Avena longiglumis; assembly: GCA_030063025.1. Classification (NCBI taxonomy): domain Eukaryota; kingdom Viridiplantae; phylum Streptophyta; class Magnoliopsida; order Poales; family Poaceae; genus Avena; species Avena longiglumis. The sequence continues at coordinate 99,625,818 of CP125974.1, forward strand.
GTAGAGTCCTATACAAACACAACTGTCTAACAATGGAGTTTCACGACTTGTTTGTAGAGAGATATACACGACTGAAGGATATGGAGAGAGATATTCTTTTCCGACATGGATGGCCGCGTGATTTGCAAACTCCATAGCTTGAGACCATTTATTTACATTGCGCCTTTTGTAATGATGATCTACGTACTTTGTTGTCTAGTCGTCTGGATTGATCGGCTATGTGCATCCTAGCTATGCAGATGCCGAATGTAAACATTCTTTTATGTAATAAAAGCGGACATTTAAAAAAAAAATACACACCCATATCTAGTCCTAGTACCCTACGACCAACAATCATGTCCAGACTAGTACAAACTATTCCCTCTATTTCATAATATAAGATGTTTTAGTTTTTGTAAAAACGAATATATCTAGACGTCTTTTGATGTGTAAATTCACTCCAAACTTTTACACTAAAAGGTATCTAGTTATATACGTTCAAAAGCTAAATCATCTTATATTTTACGAGTACATGAAAAACTACTCCTACCAAATTATGAGGACTAACACTTCTGCTTCGGTCTTTTCCCCTTCTTTCAAACTTTGACAAACAAAAACTCGATACCGATTATTTAAAGGACAGTACGAACCCACCCGAAATTTGTATGGTCCTCTTAGACGTATACTCACCATATACGTATACTCATGTGTCTGTGTAAGACGAAAATCGGAAGTTATATAACATGAACAATTTTTTTTAAATATGTCATGCAAAGACGTAGATCACGATAATGGGAGGTGAGATCAGCCGACCAGAACGTGAATTATACCCAGTTCGATCGAGTATACATATACGAAGATATACGTGGTCTTGATATGGGTTTTGACGGAAAAAAAAAATAAAATGTCCCATGCAGCTTAAGTTTAGGGGAGGGACCGAAGCAGTGTTTAGCTAATCTATAATGGACTTGCTAGACTACACCCTAATCAACTCAAGATTATTACTAACATTCATCACAAAAAACGAAGAAAGAGCCATGATGCACAATCGGACATGCGTATCGTCTGCGAGGGGAAAGAGAAAGGCAAGCTACTAAAGGAGGAAAGGACACGCCCTGGCAAGCTATGTAGCATCAAGGCAGTTTATTACGTACCCCGATCGATTAGGCAACCACTTAGCAGCTACGCTTTATCGAAGGCGAAAACGGCCGCCTACCAACAGACATACATCACACACACGACACTTCTTCGGTCCCAAATTAATCTCCTGTTATGTTGCGTCCCATCAATCAATTATGTAGTTTTCGTTAATGCATGGCCGCCGACAGTCACCTGCGGTACAGGCGCTTCCGCGGCCTTGCCGGCCGGGCCCTTGCATTTACCAGAGAGAGGTATGTGACCAAGTTTTGCCAACGACCGACGCTTGCCACTAAGCTAGCTGCTCTCATCGATCCAAGAAGAGGCACGATCCGGCACGTGATTGCTTGGCATTTCTTCATTTAATTGAAGTTCCAACTTTATTCTAAGTTAGTTTTCTCTATATTTGGCTAAGTCTATAGGAAAAAATTGCCAATTTTTTTTTTTAACCAAGATAGGTCCCGAAGGACCCAGATGCTGCACTTGATAAAAGCGGTGGGTACATCAAACATACAGGACCAAAAAGAAAAAAAATTACAACAGGGCCCTCAACTTTGCACATAGCACCCTGCAGGAAAGCATCAAACGCAATCAAGTCCCTGCACACCGCAACACGCTCGCCTCCAACCACGGCCGCCGGAGTCGGCACCGGGGACGAACCACTTGGGCCGACAACGGCGAAGGAAGCCGTGGGGAGGGAGAAGAACAGGCCGCCGAAGGCGGTTAGAAAGCTCAGGCACAGAGGCCTCTCGAGCGCGGCGAGGCCATCGTCTTGGCCAAAGGTAGCGGGTGGCGTAAAGCTTCCGCTTGGAGATCGCCGGGGAAATCGCAGCATCGCCGCCTGGACACACCAGGCAGCCCTTTCCTTCGCCAGCATCCACAGGTTCCGATTCTCCTCCCATCCTTCCCTCGCCACCACGGCAGGCCGAGATCTGGACGGAGCACCAACAGAGACGCCATAAGAAGTTCTTGAGCTTTATGGCGAGCCGCCAAGCTTCTCCTCCCACCGACAATGCAACACTGCAGCTCGAGAAGAAAAAGCTGACGACCTCCACGGCCAACAGCACCAGAGTAGCTCGGAGACGCCATGCAGCTGCAGCCACCAGATCCGGCCACCCCCGCCGCACGGCCGGAGAGAGCCCAGATCTGGGTCTGCACCAAGCACCAGTCGCACAACTTTATTAAGGAGCACAGGAGTCACCGCCGCCGCCTCCCGCCCACCATGGACGAGGAGGAGCCCGACGAACAACCCTAGAAGGCATGGGATCTGGCTGCTCAGATCCAACGCCCAGACTCCAAACACGGGCATGAAGCCCAGACTTAGCATGAAGCCAACAACCCTACCACTACATCTGTACAACGGCCGGCTTCTCCCTCCCCAACCACTCCAGCTAGAGCCGGAGAAGAAGGGGAGGGGAGCCGGCAGCCCTGAGGCGACTCTCAAGGAAGGAGGAAGGGGGGAGGAGAGAAGGGTGGGGGAGGAGAGAAGGATGGTAAAAAAAATTTGCCAATAGCTACAACATCAAACGTATATAGCACGAGGAACATAGTTTGTAATAAATGGACATAATAAACTAATTGGAGTTACATATGTTGATTTATTTATTTACGCACTTGATCAGAATAAAAAGGTTCAACTTAAAAAAAAAGCTAAGACTTCACTGAATTTTGAGTGAAATGGGTACCACCAATATAATTATCAACATTGTCGATCTGGTGCATACGGATTATATCGGATTTTACTCGTACAGATTCGAATCCAAATACGCCGAACCACGGATTCGAATCATAAACGGGGAGGACTTGGACGGGAAACAAAAATAGTCGAATAGATGCTGTTTGTAGGCATATAATTAGCTTTTTTTTTAGCAAAACTTGAGAGGGATTTAATCTTTTCAGCCTTAAATGAGAGCCAATTACTTGAGAAATGGAGACACAATATAGGCTAAAAACCAAGCATCGACGATATATTGTAGATATAAATTGGATAGTTGAACCATTGCTCTATCAGTGGTAAAATTAAGAGCCAGACATGCCCGCCAAATGAACTTAGTAACTCAATAAGTACTCTCATATTTGCCTTGACTTCGACTAAAAAATGGATTATCCGTTTGAAACATTTGCATAATCCTAATTCATTTTTGGATAATCCATATTCGCCTGCTATTTGCCGGACGTATCCTACGTCATATCCAGGATGACACTTTGGAACCGGATATCCTTATCTGCTGAATTATTTAAAATCGGATACGGTTATACCATAAAACGGGTTCAATGCCGTGATTCGGTGCCACTCAAATTTTCATCGGTCTATCCCACCTACTAAATCAGCACCAATACGCACAAATCACGGGTGTGGTGGGACCTAGCTATCCTATTGAAGTCCCATAATATGCGCAAAAGATAGTACCGTGCATCATTGGAGGCGAGTAGAATATGTAGTAGCTTGCCATGGATGCTTCACCGATCCGCAATCACGGCCCGTTAGGTAGATGCTCGATAACCTGGCAAAAGATTTGTCCTCAAAGTGACATGAAAATTTAATGAAATTTCCTACGGAGTACCAGTAGATAGGCTCGTAGGCAAGTTCAAAGATATATATTCATTTGAAGGGAAGACATACTTTTTGGCTGTGGGATCTTCGGATCGTTAAGAAGCTTCGTCGGCAGTTCACTCTTCTCCCTCTCCAGGGCGGATGTGAGTCTTTTGAACCGTTCGGCGACTTTTTGTTCGCAACCAACAACGTCAGACTGACTCAAGCAGGAGCGGCAGCAGCAGAGCGCCGTCGATATGGTCTGAAGGTTGAAGATGAAAGGCTTTTCAAGAATGTTGATGTAATGTTTGTTTTTATTGAACTATTTTGTACTGTTCGATGTTTCTTTTAATGCTAAAGTCCTATTCGTAAAAAAATGATTTTGATTATGCTTGAACGTCGACCACATTCAGAACTTAAATGACATCTCACACCTTGGTCGGCGTCACAGCATATGGCACCGAGTGAACCGATGTCGAAGCGGCCACTTTGGCTTTCTTGTGGCACCAACATTTGTGATTTGGCACCATGGGACGTGGCTCCAACTCTAGATTTTTCGAGGTTCGATAGTGGTTTATTAGCAAAAATAGCCTCGAATGTTGGTCAATCATCAGGAAATTACTCATATGAGACCCGGAAATGGGCACACGGAATACGGATCCAATGCAGAGGTGCTCTTTTGATGTTTACCCAAGCCCGCTGGCAGTTGTTGCACAAAAACCAAACAGTATTAATTGGCTTCTTCAAGAAGATTAATTAAAAATAATCCCTAGTACATTGTATGAATGTGCATAAGCGAGCGTTGCGCTGTCGCTTTGCAGCTCGTGACGTTTTCTAATCTCTGACGGGGAACACAACGAAGGGCACTCACTTGTATACTCAGTAGTACTATATTATGTGTCGGTTTGACCATGATTGCAGTTCTTGACCTCTAGTTAATGTGTCAGGTCATTGAAAATTAACTACGGATTATGATTAAGTATTCATATGGCTAAGATAACAAAGAGACAAACATCAGGTTGATATCACTCCACATCCACATGCATATCTGTACTTAGCCTATATATCTTTCATTGTCCATGTAGATGTCTTACCCTTTGGCAATAGCTAATTTTTATTTTCTAGCTAGAGTACATGGTAGCAAGTATAACCATGGAGTATCTATAGTTTGACAGGCTATATTTGGACACGCTTGCAATATTATTTAGGACCGAGTGAACAGCCAGGGGGAATTATATGATGTGTACCCGGCTGTAAGTACCTTGAGAATTTATGGTATTATAATCATGATTTTAAAATATAAGCTTTTTGCCAGCACATGTGGGGTAGCCAGAGTGTGAACAAAAAAGGGAGATACGAACAGTTCCTGATGAGTTGGCATAACACTGAAAGATGATCCATCAAATAATTCCGTGCCACTTTGGCATGTACTTTTTTTCGACAAAGGGAATACATTAATATTGCGAAGATACAAATTATATCTAGCCTCTGCACCAACTAAATATCTAAAAACATTACGGATGCACACAACCCTATAAAAAAGATGCCATTACAGTGATCCAATCATCGTAACTGTAACACAAACCTCTCTCTCAAAAAAAACTGTAACACAAACCACAACCAAGACAACACTCAGAGTTCAAATTCTCCAAAAACGACGCCTCCAAGAAAAAAAATAGTGCACAAGCACCACCCCCTTCCGATCATAGAGCTTAGATTTTCATCTTGGAGAAAGTCCGCACTCTCAAAACATGCACAAGTAATTAAGGTTAGGCCGTGGATTTTCACCATAAAAGTGCCGCCCTCGCTTGCTAATGCCACTGCTGTCAAGAATTACCAAGCAAAGTCCTCATCGCCTCGAAAACTTAGTCCGCCATTAGTAAACCTTAGTGTTGAAAAATATTGCCTAGCCCTTTCTATCAATTCGGACTGTTGGTTGCGTTGGCTAGTGCACCAATTCAATATGTATCAGAGCAGGAGGTCCTAAGATCAAATCCTCGCCAACGCAAGAATTAAAAGGAAATATTGTGGCTCTCCAAATATACGTCACAATAGGCCAAAAGGAGAAAGACTTAGGGTGAGTGTTAAAATATATTGTCGAGCCCTTTCCATCAGTTTGGACTGTTGTTTGCGTTGGCTAGTGCACCAATTCAATATGGTATCAGAGCAGGAGGTACTAGGATCAAATCCCGATCAACGCAGAAAATAAAAAAAAATTGCGGATACCCAAACATGTGTCACAATAGGACAAAGAACAAAGACGTAGGATGAGTGTTGAAATAAATTGTCTAGGCCTTTCTATCAGTTTAAACTTTTGGTTGCGTTGACTACTGCATGCAATTCAATACTTAGTACCATAAAAATCGAAATACTAACATGTCTCATACTGGCAACAATAGATAACGAAACTTCGCGTCAGTCCCTCCTAAAGTTGCATGGCAAGAAAAATTGGTGCACATGACCAAATCCCTCTCAATCTAACAATCTACAGCATAGACGTCCAATGGAGATCGTCGTTGAAGCCTTCCAAAAAAATTTACCGACCAAACCAATGAAAACATGCATCAAGTAGAACACTATCTTAGCACAAGAAAAACTCTAGGACCGCCTCCTTATTCGAGCGCACCAGCATGCCCCCACGCCATCGGTCGGAGCAGCCAAGGGAAAGACAACTGCAGCTTTCAGAATTGTTTACTGATGTTTTTTTTTTATCTCTTGCGGCTGCAGTTAGTTATCTTCTTCAGTGGCTCGTACAAGCTGAACCTATCTGTACACCCAACAACTAAAATCACACAAAAATATAAAGAACACCAAGTGGAGATTCCACTTCAATTGGTTCCGCTTCTGTATCCAACCTGTCCAGCTCCAAAGTCCCAATGTTAGAGGAGTGGCAAGAAGCACCAAGCAAATGCACACAGGACATCCTCAACTCTGTCTGGTCACTCTTCTTCTCACCAAAGACAAAAGGCCACACCTTCCAAACCGCCAGCTTTCTCTCCTCTCTGCGCCGCGCTGTGTCCTCATTGGAGGCGAGTACATACATGTCCAAGCAATTGGTGCTTCAAGCTCGTTAGGTACTAAATCAATACTATGACTAAGCCTATCATAAAATATGTATTTTAGATCATATTCATCGAACATTGTAGGTACTATTGTTATTGTTTCATAAAAAAATATCAAACTTAAACGAGTTTAATTTAAGATAGGAGTAAGTGCATTGAACATTGTGGATGTTGTTATTGTTTCCTAAAAAATCGGTTAAACTGGAAGTTTAACTTAAAAGTGGTCTTGTATTGATAGACCGAGGGAGTAGGTAACTTTGCCCCACGGAATATTTTGCCCCAAAGTTTAATTTCTTCTTTTTGCCTCAAAGCAAGATGAAAATTTAATGATTTTTTTCCTAAATAGGCAAGTCTAAAGTTATAGATTTTGTAGGAAGCCAGGTAAGATGATATGACAACTTTTGAAGTCATTTTGAAGATAGATCAGATTCATAAGCTTAAATGGTGCCTCACACCTTGGTCGACGTCAGATGGCAACGAACAAAGAATTGTCAGATTACCACCACCTTACCTGCAAAAAAAAAAGATTACCATAGTTGTTGTGCCTGCGAGATGGCGAGAAGTCCATGTGTGGTTCCATAAATATGTACAGCTGCAATGGCACACACACATTTGTTAGTTAGGCACCATTGGCCGTGGCTCTGACCCTAGAGGTTGGACGTGGTTCGAGTTTCCATAGCGGTTGGACAGGCCCTTGGCCCGGTGCCAGAGCGCAGTGGAAACTCACGATAGACCTAGGTTTAAACCTTGCAGGTAGGGCACCCTCAGAATCGGCCCTATGCAAGTTTCAGCGATTCCCGCCAAACCCGCATAGAAACGATTCAAAGGTGCCCACCAGGCACTTTCGTGCGGGTGGAAAACGAAGTAATACCATTACACAATAGTCCACGATGGAACCCACAGAACAGATATATACAACAGCGACACAAAGAGTCAAGAATACAGATATACAATACAAAGATCCAAATCACCTTGAAAATGATACAGCGTCCGACTACGGACAAGATGCAAATGGGGCTAAGAGCCCTGAAGAATAACCAATGGCGTCCATAACCCTGCCCAGGCCAAGCCGAAGGGTAACCACGCTAACGACGCCGATCTCAAAACCTGCTTAAACAAAGGTGCCGACAAGGGCAAAGGAAAAGAGAGAGCGGTCGATCGAGGCCAAGACACGGCGAGGCTAGAATTCGGCGGTCCTCGCCTACATAGGTATGGTGGATTGAGCGGCAGCGCGGCATGCACTAAACATCCTATAGAGACTTGATACAATGGGCCGCTATCAGAGAGGGGTAAGAAGGACCTATTCGGCACCAACCTGTTACTACCACCAAACATACCCATCCTGGTATCTCCCCCCCCCCCCGAGACCAAACGAGGAGTCAACCGAGGAACTCACACAGTTGGCAGTTTTATTTATTCAGTTATCGTTGCAGCAATTACTAGTCAGGTATAGATAATCATCCTGATATAATAAGCAATGGGCAATTTTAGTTAACCATTCCGTTGTAGTTGCGACACTTACTAGTCAAATACAATTAGCATGAGATATCCCAAACTCAGCAGTTGTTGGCACTTTTATTTAGCCATTCCGTTGCAGTGAAGCTGATTACTAGTCATATCGGATACAAGTCAAATTATAGCAGTAAACTTCAGTTATAGTTGTCTATGATCGAGAACTGTGCTCCAAGTCGTCCATAACCGCGGACACGGCTTTTCGAAAATATTTAACCCTGCAGGGGTGCACCAAAGTATCCACACGCACTTGACCCTTTTGCGGATCAATTAACATACACCCATCGGTATGTCGGCGGGGCCTAAGTCATGACGTTTCCGACGAAAGCAAGCACGGGGCCACCCCACTAAGTCTACCAATAACGAAGTCGGCCGGTCTCGAGACGGACTCGGTTTGGGTGGACGGCCAGAACGATCGGGAACCCGAAAAGATGACTGGGCTTGTCGATACAGTGAAAACGTGTCCCGATCCTAAACAGTACAGGTGGTCCTCGCACAATCGTAAATAAAGCAGTAAGCATGGCATAAGTACAGAATAGTAATAAAGCCCCAAACTACTTGTGGCCCCCAGTACAGTACTTTGAAATCAGGTACTAAATCGATGGGGTGCCCATACATCCTACATGTGGTTAGCGCGCTCGATATCGGAACAGGTGTCAAGAACTCGGGGTCCTACGGGACACCATTGAGCGGTCGGAAACCAAATATTATCTATCTCCCATCGGTGCCTCTGCATTTACCTACTTCAATTTTAGTTATTAAACAGTAATTAAAGTAAACGATAATTAAAGCCATGATCATCTTCAACCTTAAACATACGGCAATACTCCAACAAGCGTGGTAATCGACACGCAATAAAGCACTTGAGCAAGCGACTACGACGCGCAGGCCCAACTATCTACCAAACAACAGGTAATAGGATGTGTCCAAGGCAATATAAGGCTGCAAGGGATATCACGGGTACGAAAACTAGAGCATCGCAACACAGATAGCAATAGATCAACAGGAGGAAATAAAGACTATAAAAGTAAGATAGGTAGAAAGGGGGAGGTGCTCGCCTGAAAACATTGCTGAAGGTTCAACTGAAGATCGGGTCGACACTCGCATCAACTCATCGGCCTAGTCCGTGAAGAAGCAAAACACTAGCACAAACACCGGATGCACTATTTAATACTACGGTAGAAAATCCGGCATGATGCATGTATGATGTATGGCATGGCAAAGGTGCAATGCAATTAGATCATATTAAGCGGAATCGGGGTCCCGACAATTAATTAATAGGTTCATGTTATTTAGATACCCCGCAATTTAATTGTTGTCTTAACAAGGCAAAATGATAACACCGGTTCGCTACACAAATTTAAATGGGGCCAATATAAGACTAGATTTGCCGGCATATGGGTCCCATATTTAATTTAGGTGAATCGGCATAAGGCCCCAAACCACATGACAATATGCATGCGAGTATGACAATTTAATATGCAACAATTTATATAGATGGCATTTATAAAATAGGGGCTCGGATCAGGGAATTACATTAGGGTTCGGAAGATCTTGGGGGTTCCGGAGGGTTCAGGGTCGGTACACAGGGTCAGGATCTGGGGTTCGGTCTCGGCGGGATCGGTCTCGGATAACGAAAATAGATCTTGGCGTTCCGCGAAGAAGGGCTTGGTTCGGTGTCGGGGCGCATCGGATTCGCCCTGGTTGGTGTCGATCTTGTTGTTGTGAAGATCTTGTCGGGTCCGCGCCATCAAGTCGGTCTTGGCATTCGGGATGAAGAACTCGGCATCCTCGAGGAGGTACTTGTCGTATCTGTGAAGAAGATCATGTCGGTCCACGGGGTGCGGTCTTCGGGGTTCGACGGGTGTCTTGGCGTCCCATGTAGGCATCCTCAGTGCTCCGTGTCGAAGTCATCGGGGTCTCCGGGTAGGAGAACATGGAGTTCCGAGGGGTTCAGTCCCGTGAGGCAGATCTTGGGGTTCGGTCTTCAAACACCAGGATCGGTCTTCGGATCTCGACGGGAACGGGCTTCGGAATCCATGTTGGCGCATCCGAGATCCTCGGTGATCTTTGTTCGGGGATCTTGGTGAAGGCACACTCGTATCTTTGAAGCCACGCGAAGATCTTGACGGATATGATGCCACCCGAACTCGCTTTCGGGATGCAAACAGAAGCGAGATCATGCGGTCGCAACACCATCCGCATGTAGAATGCATCGGGACAGATCGGGTCCTCGCTGCAGCTCGGGCTCAACAGAGGTCGCAGCCGCGACAAGCGCTTGCAGAGCAGGCCGACTCGAGGCAGACCCTGGCGACAAGCGGGTTGACAGAGGCCGGACGCGGTATGGGGCAGAGGAGGCGAGGGTTCCTAGCAGCTTGGTCAGAGGCAAGGCGGAGGTGGCATGGCGCAGCTAGGGCGGGCGGCAGGGTGTCGGCAGACGGAGGTGGTGGATGGTGGCAGTTGATGCAGATGGGTGAGGCGGGGATCGAAGCGTCTGGCGAGGCTGGCGGAGGAGGCAGGCGGCGGTCACGGCTCGAGGAGGCGGAGGCGGTGGAGCGGAGAGGTCGAAGCATGCGGTTGTCGGGGAGGAAGAGGGCGGCAAGGCAGGATGAGAAGGAGAGAGGCGTCGGGAGAGCGTGCGGTGGCGAGGAAGGTGGGAAGCGGGGATGCGGCGCGTGGTGGGGCCAGGGCACTGCGTGGGGGGCTGTGTGTGAGTCCAGGGTGGAGGGAGTGGGGAGTGGGGGTAGGATGAGGTGGCGTGATGGGAGAGGAGGGGGATTGGGCCAGGATGATGTGGCGGCTTGGGATAGGCTGGGGTGAGGTGGCTAGAAGGGTGGGTAGATAGGATTAGGTAGAAAAAGGGTCTAGGTTTTAGGTTTATTATTTTGTAAAATATTTATTTGTTTTGTTTTTTTAAATCTTTTTAGCAAATAATTTTTAGTTAATTAGTTTAGCAGATAATTATGAGACTTTGTTTCGAAATAAAAGAAGGGTAATTTTAGAAAACAAAGAATAGGTTTTTTGAAAATAGTTTTCAGACAAGCAAATGCATGATGATGACGATGCTCAAATACAATGTGGCATGATGACATGAGCATGCGGTCATGATGATGCGCAACACAAAAACACCGCTATTTTCTAGTAGTGATTTTTGCGGGATGCCACATAGGGCTGAAATTCGAGCCGAGCCGACTCGGCTCGACTCGCTAAAACTCGTTCAACTAACGAGTTAGCTCGACTCGGCTCGTTTATAGAACGATCTCATATTTGAAACTCGGCTTGACTAGGCGCGAGTAGCTCGTTTAGCTTCTTATAAGTTATGAATATGAGCACATATAAGAAAAACTAATAATTATTCTACTAATTTGGAATTAGAATAATGATAGTACTTTTATAATAACAAGAAGAAAGATCAATTAAAAATATAGTAGCTCTACACCATTATAGATTCAAGAAATATTCATAGTATGACACTCATCTATGAAAAATTTCAAACTCTGTATTTGAACGAGTTTAACGAGCTAAATAAGTAGCTCGCGAGTGGCTCATTTAGCTTGGATGAACAAACAGAGCTCAAATCAAAAACTTGGCTCTACTCGTTAGACACCGAGTTTGAGCTGTCACGAGTTACTCATTTAGCTCGCGAGTTTCGAGTTATAATTCCAGCCATAATTACAGTTGATATTTTTAGATGCTGCAGGGCTCCTCCCACGGGTTCTTGTTTTATTTTTTCCAGTTTTCATAGCGGTTTATCACCAAACAACACCCATCGTTTGTGACCGAGAAATGGGCACAAGGATACAATGAAGAGATGGTCCTAGGTCCTCCTTTGATGTGCACCGAAGCCGATTGCAGATGTTGCAGAAAACAAAACAGCTCCGATTGATCCTACCAAGGAGATTGATTCAAAATAATCTAGTATCGTACATTGTATGAATGTGCATGAGCGCGTGTTAGGCTGTCACTTTGCAACTCGTGATATTTTTTAATCTCTGGCGAGGAACACAACGAAGGGCACTCACTTGTATATTCAGTGTCAGTTTGACCATGATTGCATTGCTTGACCTCAAGTTAATGTGTCAGGTCATTGAAAAAATAACCTATATCAATTATGGCGGGTCGGGGCGACGGCGCTGCCTGCTCTGGAGGTCGCGGGCTGTGCATGGTGGCTCGGCGGAGGCGGTGTGGGTGGCTAGGGCGGAGCCTCGCGGCGACGACGACCGTCTGCGGGTGCACCGCGCGGGCTCGATCTGGGGCCATCTAGGCCAGGTCGGCCCTCGGCAGGGGCGCCGTGGTAGGCAGCGGTCAAGGCGTGGTGCTGGAATCCTGCTGGGCAGCGGCTCTGGCGCTGCTGCGGTGGTTCCCGGTTTGGCTCTCTCCCTTTTTGCCTGCTCGATCCGTCCTCCGGGAACTGGCCGGCGGTGTGGGGATCGCTGTGTCGGATCTAATAAAGGTGGTGGTCCTTTGATTTCTTTCGCACGAAGACGAAGATCTACTTGATGTCTGTCCTTCTTGATCTGGTCTGGAGAGGCGGGTTCCGGAAGGCTCCGCCGGCGAACTCCCATGGGCTATCATGCCTGGAGATTGCTGGATCGGAAGGTATTCGATCGCGCGCACCTTGTTTTTCTGGCCGTTTGGTTTCAGCGGGAGCGTTGCGAAGCTCTGTTGTTTGTTCCCACCAAGTGCCATGCTTAGAGCCATGATGATGTCAGATGCGGACAATGTCAGGAAAGCAGAAATTTGAGGGTAGCGATGGTGATTGTTTGTTCTTGTGGCAACGGAGATCTGGCTGCGTGATCTGGGACTCGTTGCAGCTATTGTTGGTACGGGAAGACAACACAGGGGAGTTTCCAGTCTTATCTTGTAGGGTAAAAATCCAAGGTCTGGCCTTAACTGGTTGTGCCTGACAATGACCTTGTTGAAGACATTGTTTTGTGAGTAAGGACTTTCTTCAGGGTGAAAACCTATGATCTTTGGTCGGACAACGACGGCGTTTGGACACTGTTTCCTTCTTAAAGGCGTTGTTATTGGAGTGGAGGACTACTGGTGTTGTTTTGATGGTGTCATTGTCGTTTCTTTGAGGATTGGTTCTTTGTAGCGGGACTTTTCTTTTTTGTAACGTTTCTTTCTTTTTTCTGAGTTGTGTGTATCCGTAGAGACGCTAGGGCATGCGTTATTGCAGAGGTTGAGTATAATTGGTATCTTTGTGATATTAATATATACTTTTTAAAAAAAAAAATGATATGGCTAAGATAAGAAAGAGACAAACATCAGGTTGATATCACTCCACATGCATGTGTGTACTTCCTCTACCTATCTTCCATGGAGTAGATATCTTGCCGTTTGGCAATATAGCTATTTTCTAGAGCACTATACCGTAGCTAGCATAACCATGGAATATCTACTGTCCACATGCTGTATTTGGATATGCCTGTAATACTTGGGACCCAGTGAACAGCTGCAGAGAATTATTTGATGTGAACCTGCAAGCTAGCTAGGTAGCCAATTTTATGATATGAAAATTAGGATTTAATTAGTAAAGTTTCTGCCAGCGCACAACGCACACGCATGTGGGGAAGCCAGAGTATGAACAAGAAAGGGAGATACGAACAGTTCTTGATGAGTTGGCGTAATGTTGAAAGATGATCCACCAAATAATTCCCTGCCATCTGGACATTATATTGCTATGATAGGTTTCCGTTCTGTGCATTAGCACTGCTCACATTTCTAGGCAGTGGCGGAGGACGGACTAAATTTTTGGTGTGGCGAAATTGAATGATTGGAAATTAAAAGTATCAAATCTGGAGTATAATAAGTTATATGGAAAAATGTAATCAACATAACATGAATTACAATTCAGGTACGATCATCTCTAATGTTAGGGTGAAAATCCTCAATTTGCATACAAAGTGCTAGATCAGAAACAATATGGATGCCCCGGATAAAATTCTTAATACCTTTGGAGTCGACATTGTTGTCCTCCTCTTAGTTAATCATGAAAGTTTCATCCTCAATCTGCTCATCTTCTTCTTGTGTTGCAATCTCAACTTGCTCTTCATTTTGTTCCGTTCCTTCTTCTATCCCATGGCTTTGCTGCTGCTAGGTACGGTTAGATAATAATTCTTTAAACCTAGCAGTTTATACAATCACAAACCAAAAATCACAACGGAACACTCGACATTATTCAATACTGTTTCACATCTAATTATTTTAATAACAATACCTTTAATTTTGAGATTTTGACCTACGCTTAGGGATGCCATCTCTCGTTTCTGTCAACGAGTTCATGCAGGGCGCTCTTTCGTCGGACGGCCGGAATGTCTTGGCAAGATCTTTTCCGTCAATCTCTCTGTGAGCCTCGCTCAGTGCCGGCCTAATGCCCTAGTTGTCTCGCCGGTTACCGCAGCCGCCGCCAGTCCGCCACCTCTTCTCTCTAGGTTTTTTGATCGATCAATTGATACACCGATCGAGTCCTTTGGTCGGACGTACAACAGATATGCATACACGGTCACTTGGTATAGTTTAAGCCCAAAAAATTAGCAGGCGTGCAGGCCCAAGTCTTTTTTACGTGTCGATATCTTCATGAAATTATAATTATATAATCGAAAGCCCAAGTCTTTTTTACGTGTCGATATCTTCATGAAATTCTAATTATATAATCGAAAGCTCAGATTACTTAGTGTCGTACGGATTCACCCAATGCAGCTAGCTAAATATTCCATAGTACTAGGCGCACACGACGTGACTTAGGTCGGGCGATCGCCCTAGTCCGCCCTATGGGCTCCTCCGCCACTGTTTCTAGGTTTTTCTTGAGGAGGGATAGATGCATGGTACCGTGGCAGTTTTGGTCCCTGCACACACAGTTATCTAGTAACCACTATGTTTAATATACTCCCTCGGATTCTTTGATGTAGGGTGTATAGTGTTTGGCGCAAAAATTAAAGAACACAAGTGAAGCGAATTTTCCATCAGTTTTGGGTGTGATTAACCATGCCTAATTGAAGTGACAAAATATAGGAGTTTGCATGAGATAAGAAAACGTAATCAAATCCCCCTAAAAAATTATCCAGACGAGTGGTGCAACGCAATACACCGTATATTATGAATTTTATTTCTCAAAGGGGTAATTTATTTTCATGTAGTATATCACGGGATTTGAAGCTAGCAAATTTAGACGATGCCATGTCGCTTACAATATGCCTTCCTATACTATTTTGTGTGATGCAAGCGTCGATTTTCTTGTATTGTATTTTCTAATAGAATTTACTCTGTCAATTTCAGTTGGTTGCCGTGGGTGGGGTTTGTGACAGGACAACAATGTTACTCAAGGTGTGGCAGAACTCATGGTGGTGGTCATGTTTCAAGTCTCTTCCTCTTTAATGCCCGGGGTTTCACTTTGTCATGCAAGCTTTAGGGCAAACATATGCCAGTCTAACAGGCCGACACCCTTTAGGCCAGGGCTACGGGGCTTAGGGCCGTCTTCGGTGATGGATGGAGGGTACCATAACGAGGTTTGTCCTTATTGGTAAAGAGGGTGGTCTCTTCTTCCCCCACATTGTGCCTTCTCCTGCTTCTCAGATATCGCATCTAATCAACCTTGGTTAACAAATCTGGTGTTTGAGTAATAAAATAATAAAAAGACTATATGCATCAATTGATGCGGAGGCCGGGCTATCCCTTTTTGGAAGAAAAAAAATACTCATTTGTTTGAAGCCTTGTGTGTTTGCATGTCCCGTGTCCATTGTCTGTTGTGTTGTAATGTTTGTAGCCTTTGTAATCTGTTTTTGTTAGCACCATGTATCGATCGACCAATTGAGATTCTAATTAAGTAAAAATCAGGTTTACTCGAAAAAATAGTCCAACTTTTTATTCAGTTTTTTACACCAATTTCTTGGATCTCTCGCAGTTTGTTATCTTCGGTGCCTCATCCAAGCATTGTGCCTTCTTCTGCTTCTCAGATATTGCATCTAATCAACCTTGGTTAACAAATACTCCGGTGTTTGATGCAGGAGGCCGGGCTGCTTCTTTTTTAAAAGAAAAATACTATTGTGTTTGAAGCCTTGTGTGTTTGTAGGTCCCGCGCCTTTTTTATTGTTTGTTGTGTTGTAATGTTTGTAGTCTTTGTAATCTGTTTTTTGTTAGCACCATGTATCTATCTACCATTGAGATTTTATTAGTAACTAAATATTGGATTTACTGGGGAAAACGATCCAATTTTTTATTCAGATTTTTACACCAGTATCTTGGAAATCTCGCAGATATAGTTATCTTCAGTGCCTCATCCAAGCTGACCCTATCAGTAAATCCAGCAGGTAAAAAACACCGAAGCACGCAATCCCAAAACATAAAGAACATCAAGTGGAGATTCCAATCCCGTTGAGTCGTTCCTCTTTCTTCTGCATCCAACCTGTCCAGCTCCAAAGTCGCAATTCAGAGGAGAGAATGGCAACCGACACCAGGCAAATTGCACACAGAACACCCTCCACTATCTCTCATCCGCCACTCTTGTTCTCACCCTACCTTCCAAACTTGCACCTTTCTCTCCTCCCTGCGCCGCGCTGTGTGTCCTCCTGTCAGTCCTACTCCCTCCAGCTAAAAATTCGCAGCTCCCTCCCAGCTCCACCACCCCCCACATGATTGCAGATACCTGCAGCAGCAGCAACTCGGCTCTGCTGTCCTCTCACCTCACCACGCCAACCTGACACACCTTCCGGTTAGTTAGTTGCTACTTGCTCTCACCGCCACCGCCACCGCACCGCACCGCACCGCACCGGAGGAGAGCCTATTTCCCTCACCTTGCTTCTGCAGGAAGATCCTGGCTTTGGTGGTTCCTGTCCTGCTGCGCCAGTAAAGACCGCTGCATCCTCCTCCTGCTTTGTGTATGTATGCGCGCTTGCCTTCTCGTCGCGGCATCCTATTCCGTCCATAGATCTGGGCAGCAGCAGATCTGATCGGTGTCTGTTTCTTTCTCGTCAGTGACTGACTGTTTCTTGGCGGAGGGCTCGGGGCCATGGGGAAGAAGGGCAAGTGGCTGGGCGCCGTCAAGAAGGTCTTCAGCCCCGAATCCAAGGAGAAGAAGGAGGAGGTATAATTAATGGCGCCGCTTCTCGCTTCGGATTCTCCTTTTTTTACAGATGTTATTTCTGTTGGATTTTTTCCTTAGATTTTTGTTTTTACTATAGTGGTTGGAGTAGTTTGGTGGTGTTGTTGTTGTGGGCCTGATCAGGATTTGCGGTTTCCTCCCCTGTATTGCACAAACGGGAATTTGATTTTGTTTGGCAACAAAATCTGAGCCCAAATGGGCAGGCACCGTTTGTCTCGAATTGAATTGGCATGTTGTTCTGTTCACAACACCAGTTTGTTTCACCCCCAGGAAAATAGGAGAGCAATTTGTTTCACCTATAGAAGAAAAAACGGCAGTTTGTTTCAGAGGTTTCTTGATTTTGATGGCTGTCTACTAGCTACTGCACAAAGATTTAGCGTCTCTATTTCAGTAGTGGTCACTGTTTCAGCTCGGCCTGCCATGTTTCGAAACGATTTTCTGTTTTTTTTCCCCACTTGCCATTCAAGTCGGCAGTTGCAATTGGATATACCATCTTTTCACTTGCAATAGGATTGTCGAGTAATTTCACATATTTGAATAGCACTGTGTTTTCACTTGCAACTGTGTTGTCAATACTGTACTTTGAGCTTAATTGCGATGACAACCCCAACTTTGCCTTTGAAATGCACAGAAACTGAGGAAGAAATTGGCTGCAAGCGACCCAAACCCAACGGATCTAACCCCGTCTACTTCACTGGAAGTCGATGCCTCGATTCCGCCGCCTCCAGCTCCTCGCCAAATCGAGGATTTCAAGGTCCCTGAACCTGAGCAGGAGCAGAGCAAGCATGTTACTGTCGAGGCAGCCCCGGATTCTCCTACACATACGTCGTCGATGTTGCCACCTGGTGTATCGAGGGAAGAGGTCGCTGCAATCAAGATCCAGACCGCCTTCCGCGGTTACCTGGTAATGTGACATCAGCTCTTTTAAAGTTATCTACTTCGTGCCATTTGGAATTATGCAGTGTGTCCACTTTATGAAATGTCCAAAGAACACGTCAATACAGTTATAGACTACTTCACCGTTACTCTCGGTCATAACCACGTAAGTTGTGAAAATAGTATGAAGATGATTGCGTTGAGCGTCTAATTCTGCTGACCGCTGATCTGGTCTTTGCTATTTTTGAGGTCAGATGAACCATTCTCTGATGTTTATGATTTTCTCTTGGTATCAACGTGACTGAACATGCAAGTTAATGTCTGCTAGTGGCCATCCTTAAAATGTTCTCTTATCCTTTTCAGAGCTCTAGGTATTGGCAGCTCACCAACTAGTAACTAATACCTGTTTAGGTGCTATTAATTGGAAGTGAGTATTGAAATATCGTTGCTCTTCACAGTTCCTATACCATCTCAAAACTTTTTGTGGTAAATGAGTTCTTATGGTTCAAGAAGCAATTATTGTTGCCAAGTGGATTCTCTCATGCTCCTTCAAAGCAGTCATTCCACCTTTCTGACTTTCACCCTCTAATGTTTATATATTTCGTATATGTTTGCCGAGATGGCCTACAAATCAATCGTGCCAAATATAAAAAACTACAAAAGAATTCATGCACATCTGGCAGTTGGTGGCAGCCACCTTTCATTATTAATTTTGATTCTTTATTATTTTCTTGATGTTGATGCCTTTCTCTGTCTTAATTAGTGGTGTAGCCTTAACACAAGGGTAGCATGGTTTGAACATCACTTTGTAGCAGCATATTCCAATTCCATTTGGGAAACACTATACCGAATTTTATTGAGATCCGGCATACAAAATAAGACTTTTGCTTCTACTGTATGTATGCTGAGAGTGTTTCTGTCATCATAATAATGCAGGCAAGAAGAGCATTACGAGCCTTGCGAGGCCTTGTTAGATTGAAGTCATTGGTCGAGGGTAATTCAGTTAAGCGTCAAGCTGCCAGCACTCTGCGCTGTATGCAGACTCTAGCACGGGTGCAGTCGCAGATACGTGCAAGAAGGCTGAAAATGTCTGAGGAGAACCAAGCCCTCCAGCGCCAGCTCCTGCTGAAACAGGAATTGGAGAGTTTGAGGGTAGGCAAACCATCTCAAAGTCTTCAATACCCAATTATTTTATTTCTTTAACCAAGGGTTTCCCTGATTTCTGTAATAGAAACAACATACTACAAGAGGTCGAAGTAAAAAGAAACAAAAAAATACTATAAAAAGAAACCGTATGTGAAGTGAAACAAAAACAAACCCAGGGATATCAAAGTAAAAAATATTTCATGTGCCACTGTTGTTCATTAAACTCCAAAGATAGATACTGTTTTTAGTTATTGTGTGATAGGATTTTGCTTGGTGAGTAACTCCAGTATCCAGAAGCATCCTCGCAAACAAAATTATCCAGAAGTACTGTTTTCTTATTTGCTCCAAATCTTTCAGGTAATCACGAATTTTCATTGAGAAACATAAACTTAATCTATTTTGTCGATTATACCAGATGGGGGAGCACTGGGATGACAGCACTCAATCCAAGGAGAAGATTGAGGCAAGTCTAGTAAGCAAGCAAGAGGCTGCGATTAGAAGGGAGAGAGCACTGGCATATGCATTTTCCCATCAGGTAGGGGCCTTCCTAATTCTTGAGAACAGATGTCAATCTACCCTTCTTCCATATCATTTGACAACAGCATTTTTAAAATTGTTACAAAATTTGTACAATGCAGTGGAAGAGCAGTTCAAGGTCCTCCAACCCGATGTTTGTAGACCCAAACAACCCCCATTGGGGCTGGAGCTGGTTGGAGCGCTGGATGGCAGCAAAGCCTTCGGAAGGTGGCCGCACAGGGACTACCAAGGAAAGCAACGGTGACCAGGTATCTGTGAAGAGCATAAGTCTGAACCTTGGAGAGGGTGAGATCACAAAAGCCTTCAAAAGTCGGAGCATCAAGCCAGACAAGTCGTCGCCGACGACTCCAAAGCTGGCCCGCCCAGCCTCCCGGCTATCCCCATCAACGCCCTCTGCCAAAGTAACACCAATCGTTGTGAAGAAGAAACCCGCTACACCAAAGAACGGGCTCTCGCAGGTGGATGACGACGCAAGGAGTGTGCTCAGTGTGCAGTCCGAGCGACCAAGGCGGCACAGTATAGCCACCTCAACTGTGCGGGACGACGAGAGCCTCGCAAGCTCTCCATCAGTCCCAAGCTACATGGCTGCCACAAAATCCGCAAGGGCCAAGTCCCGCCTGCAGGGGTCGCCATCGATCGATGCCGGAGAGACAACACCAGAGAAAGTAGCCTCTGTTGGGTCTGTCAAGAAGAGGCTGTCTTTTCCAGCTGGTGCGGCGTCGCCGATGAGGCGGCATTCTGGTCCTCCCAAGGTGGAAATTCTGGTGAAGGACATTGCTGAGACACCACAGCCAGAGGCCCTGGCGATCAGCGGTTGAAACACGTAACTATACAGGTGGCAACAGGGGGCTATGGTTATGCAGATACACAAACTTCACCCATGAGCAAAGGTTAAAGTTCTATCAGATGTATGAATCATTGGCATTTTTCTCTCATCCAGTTATGATGGCTACATTGTTGGCCTCATTAGGAGAAGATTCTCAGTGTCTGTACGTTCATTTCATTTGTTGCTTGTGTAAAACTATATGGGTTTGTCATCGGAATCTTTGATGTCGATGTTTGTATGTATGAGGTCTTATATTTATGCGAGCAATATATTTCTTCCATGCCTTCTAAAGGTCCTGAATTCCCTGCCAGTGTGGCACTATGCTCTAATCATCAGTTCTGTATTATATTTGTGTTCTTCAGTACCCATCACCTTATGGTAAGCGGTTTTGGTCATTGGGATATTGATGTACAAGAAAAATAGAACCCATCTCCCATCCAATGACCCATTTACCGTGAGTGGAGTATTTAGTTCGAGAATTCCCGAAGTGCATTTATCTGAAATACACTGCAGTTAGGCAAAGTTTCGGGCAAAAATGATTTCACTGTGGGCTATAAAATTAAAAATATATGGTAATCGTTAATAGCTAACAGAACCACCGGCGGAGGGACTGCAAAATTCATGTAGATAGAGGCCTATCTAGATCGGTCTGGTGATATTGGTGCAGTCTCAAGGGGTTTTGCTATAAAAAAACTACTCCAGACGCAGAACCGCTCTTGCGGAAAAGCGATCTGGGACATCGCCTGCCTACGACTACGGCAGTGGCCGGTCCCTTCCTCCTTTGTCCGCCGCTCCGGCGACCGGGGTGGGGGGTGGGGCGATGTAGTTAGGGTGGTCTAATGTTTTCTTGGGGTGCTGCTTTTATGGAAGAGACTGCGCCGCGTCGGAATAATTTGTTTCTGCTCTTTCTCCTTCTCGGTGTTGCTCTTATCGGTAGCGTCGGGGGGCAGGTGGCCCCATCTTCTCGCCGATCTTTGTATCCGGTGAGATTCGTGTCTGGTGATCGACGGTCAGCACTCTCACAGGTAACGACCGGCGTCGGCTGCTTTAGTTATGTTTGATGTTTTGCAGTTGTTCGCATGAAAGATGGCAGGCGTTCTCCGACTACGTCAGATGAAGATAATGGCGTTGGGATATGGTGACCATATGTGTAATCTTTGTAAACAGATTGTTTAATAAAATATATGGTTATTAAAAAAAGTGTTTTGCTGAACCTTGGGTCTTGGAAGCAGATTATTAAAAAAAAGTGTTTTGCTGAACCTTGGGTCTTGGAAGCAGCAGCTTGCAGCGAGGCCCTCTCCTTGGCAGACGATCTTCAGCTATCAGGTTACTGACTACGTCCTGCGAGTGGTGGACGTGCGCCTGAAGATGAGGACGTGGGCAACGCTGCGTCGTCGGCTTACTGGCATACGAGACGTAAACCGCGACGACGGCATGGTGGCAGCCAAGAGGCAGATGCGGGGCACGGCAAGGACGGCGACGGAGAGGACGACAACCGACCTAGGCGATCCGGCGAGGAGGATGCACAATGCTCCGTCGTGCGATGGGTTTGATCCGAACAATGTTACCAGTCCCGGTTTGTTACGAACCGCGAGCACTAGTCCCGGGCTGTGATGCCTCCAACGGCTAGTAATCGCGATAGCACCGAACTAGACCTCTAGTCCTGGTCCGTAATACGGCCGGGACTAGTAACCTGAAGCGGATTAGCTGCTCTTTTTTGGAGACTATTAGTTTCGGGTCGTATCACGGTCCGGTACTAGTTGTCCCTCAATATATATACAACTTCGTATCCACCGGCCCGAATCATATGGTGGCCATTTTACTCAAAGAAGCAAGTCGAGTTCATGACATTTTTTTCTCAAGATTTGTTAAGATTTAGTTTGCAACCCCTAAATAAGTTTTAAAAGGTTAGAATTTCATCCTTTCATCTCTTATTGCTACTTTAGCTCAATAATGCTCTAGACGTATAGAGATATGGATTTGAATGCATGCTCTAGAAGTAGAAGGATTTTGAAATGTGTAACATATTTTGATTAGGCACATAGTTACTGAAAATTGAAATGTGTAATTTTAGAGTTTCAGAGTTTAGAATGGAATGAGGTTTTCGTCGATAGAACAATAATCAAAAACTTCACATTTATCATGTTAATTGTTTTCTCCAATTTACAAATTGGTGCATGTAAATTTTTCAAAATTCAAAATTAATACTCTAGAAGCTCTCATTGTAACTTGTATTAAATTTATCATGTTGTGTAATGGTTTTTGATATACTTTTACTATAATGCAGATGGTCCGAGAATGGATGTACGATACTGGCCGACGCTCTAGCGAGTTCATTAATGGCGTGCAAGAATTCATCCGTGTTGCTGATGCAAATAAGCGCAATGGTTTTGTATTCTGTCCATGTAGTGGATATAGGAATCAGAAGGATTACTGACTAAAAAATCCTTCACACCCACCTGTTGAAGTCCGACTTCATGCCCAGTTATAATTGTTGGACCAAGCACGGAAAGAGAGGGGTTATAATGGAAGACAATGAAGAAGAGGAGCATGATGACAACTATCATGGTTTCCCTGAGTACGGAGATACCTCCATGGGAGATGCTGAAGGGGAGGCTGAAGAAGAGACACATGATGAACCCGCTGATGATCTTGGTCAGACCATTGCCAATGCACGAAGAGACTATGAAAATGAAATGGAGAGGGAGAAGTTCAATCACATGTTAGAGGATCACAAAAATTAGTTGTACCAAAATTGCAAAAATGATCTGAAAAAGCTGGGAAACACACTGAAATTGCTGCGATGGAAGGCAGAGTGTGCTATACCTGACTACTCATTCGAAAAGTTGCTGAAAATAATGAAGAATATGCTTCCAAAAGATAACGCATTGCCCGCCAGTACGTATGAAACAAAGAAGGTTGTCTGTCCTCTAGGTTTAGAGGTTCAGAAGATACATGTATGCCCTATTGACTTCATCCTCTACCGCGGTGAGAAGTACGGGAATTTGGATGCATACTTGGTATGCACTGTATTTTGGTATAAGATCAGACGAGATGACCCTGGTGACGTTAAGGGTGAGCCCCCTCGTAAGAGGGTTCCTGCCAAGGTGATGTGGTATGCTCCTATAATACTACGGTTAAAACGCTTATTATTCAAAAACAAAGAGCACGCCAAGTTTTGTGTTGAGTGTCAATCTAAAGTTTAAAATCCTATTGTAAACTTTTAGCAAACTCTATTTACTTCATAAAATTTAATAATTGGTATTAAATCGAGAGTAACAATTCCAGTGTTAGTATCTAAAGTTGAAGACATAGAAGGGAACTGACCTCCAAAGGCTGTGGCGGCTGGGAGGAACTCCCACTACTAGTTAGGTCAAAGAGCACTGAGAAAAGGAACCTTATATAGGTCAGACACTGGGCTGGGCTAGATGGGCCACATAAAACTTAAAGAATGCCCAGTAGGCATCCAACAGGTATCTCCAACAGTTATCCAACATCCAACATTCCTCCTCAAGATGGGTGATAAATGTCAATCATTCCCATCTTGGCACAAGCAAGATTACACTCTGTTGTACCCAGCCCTTTTGTCAAACAGTCAGCCACTTGTTGTCCTGATATCACATAAGCCAGAAATACAATGCCTACATCAATCTTCTCTTTAATAAAGAACCTGTCTATCTCCACATGTTTGGTTCGGTCATGTTGGACAGGATTATTCGCTATGTTTATTGCAGACATATTATCACACCACACCTTTAAGCTTTCCTGCCTTAACACTTTCAGCTCACTTAAGAGGTTCCTTACCCACAACATTTCACTCAAGCCTTGTGACAAAGCCCTATACTCTGCTTCAGCTGTGGATTTTGAGACAACAGATTGTTTCTTGCTTCTCCATGACACCAAGTTCCCTCCAACAAAAACACAATATCCTAAGGTGGATCTTCTATCATCCTAGCCCAATCTGCATCACAATAGCCATCTACATTTAGATGTCCATTACTTTTGAACCATAGTCCTTTTCCTGGAGTGCCCTTTAAGTACCTCAAGATTCTTTGAGCTGCTTCCAAGTGTCCATCCCTGGGATCATGCATATAGCGACTCACTACACCCACTGCATATGATATATCTGGTCGTGTGTGGCATAAGTAGATTAGTCTTCCAACAAGTCTTTGATATTTCTCCTTGTCCATAGAGTCGCCAGACTCTGCTGTTACTTTATTGTTTTGATCAATAGGAGTTGAGGCTGCTCGGCATCCCATCATACCCATATCATTTAAGAGATCCAAGGTATACTTTCTTTGAGATAGTGCTATTCCTTTTGAAGATCTAGCAACTTCAATTCCTAGGAAATATTTTAGTTTTCCTAGATCTTTCACCTCAAAGGCTTGACTTAGGCATTTCTTCAATCTTGTAGTTTCTCCCTCATCATCTCCTGTGATGATAATATCATCAACATACCTTTGCCGAATGGTGATTTTACATTCGAGAATGTTTGTAAAATAAAGTATGGTCTCCATTGCATTGACCATATCCCATGCCACACAACTTTCCTAAACCTATCAAACCAGGCCCGAGGATTGTTTTAGACCATATAGGATTTCTTCAACTGCATACCCTGCAGTTTCAGCTGTGACAAATCCTGGTGGTAACTCCATATAAACTTCTTCCTGTAAATCACCATGCAAGAAGGCATTTTTTACATCAAGTTGATGTAGTGTCCATCCAAAATTTGCTGCACAAGATATTAATATTCGAACAGTATTCATTTTTGCCACCGGTGCAAATGTCTCATCATAATCAATGCCATATGTTTGACTATATCCTCTTGCCACTAGTCTTGCCTTATATCTCTCAACTTCCCCTTCTGGGTTTTGTTTTACTGCATAAATACACTTACAGCCCACTGTCTTCTTTCCTACTGGGAGATGTGCCAACTCCCATGTTTTGTTTTTCTTCAACGCCTCTAGTTCTTCCATCATTGCATTGCACCATCTTGGTTCCAGCTTAGCTGCCTTCCAGTCTTTAGGAACATGTACAGCTTGCAGCGAGGCAACAAACGCTCGAAACGAGGAAGACAAAGCCTCGTAGGAAATATAATTCCCTATGTTATGGTCATCGTAACCATGTCTTTTTATTGGGTTAACTTTTCGTACTCCTTTTCTGATTGCAATTGGCAAGTCCAGCGTATTGTTTGATGCGGTCTGAGATTGACCCCCTTCAGATGAATCCACACTTGTGCTCTTTTGTTGTTCGTGCTGTACTTCGATAGGCTGCTCCCCCTGACCCAAATCTTGTTGTTCATGCTCATTGTCTTGCTCCCCCTGACTCAGATCTTGTTGTTCCCCTGGCCCTTTTCTCCTAGAGTAAACAAGAGGATTTTGCTGCCATCTTTGTGGTGGTGTAGGTCTCTCAACATGCTCTTGAGAAACAGGCCTATCAAGAACTGTAGGGATCTCCGCAACAATGGGAATTTGTTGTTGTTGTTGCTGGTCATCTTGCTGAGTGTTCCCATTTTCTGTTCTCTCCCCCTCTTGAGCATTAACAAGTTGTGGTTGGTCAAGAACCCGAACAAGTCGTGAGATCACTTGTGTCACCATAAAATGGTTACGATTCGAAATGTGATATACATGCTCACAAATGTCCTTCTCTCAGAGGGCTCCAACATTTGTACCTTCCGTCCGGAGGAATAACCAATAAAATGCATTTGATAGCACGGGATCTAATTTCCCCAGATGGCTGTGATCCCTAACAAAGCATGTACAACCAAAGAGTTTGGGTGGAACAATGAACTCATTTTTATTTAGAACAAGTTGGCACGGAGATTTCATACCCAATATCTTTGAAGGCATCCGGTTGATCAAATAAGTAGCTATAAGAACAGCCTCACTCCAGAGGAACTTGGGTACATTC
Organism: Avena longiglumis; assembly: GCA_030063025.1. Taxonomy (NCBI): domain Eukaryota; kingdom Viridiplantae; phylum Streptophyta; class Magnoliopsida; order Poales; family Poaceae; genus Avena; species Avena longiglumis. The sequence goes on from CP125974.1 coordinate 99,652,439, forward strand.
ATGGTAAACATGATAGATCTAGCAACTTCAAGAATGTGCCTATTCTTTCTTTCAGCCACTCCATTCCGAGGAGGTGTATCAGGACATGATGTCTGATGTAGAATACCTTGTGAAGATAAGAAACTAGCAAATGGTTTGTTGACATATTCAGTGCCATTATCAGTGCGAATCACTTGCACCTGCACATCAAACTGGTTTTTCACATATGCACAAAAATTCTGAAAGCATGTGAACACTTCATCTTTATGACGCATCAGGTAAATCCAAGTCATTCTGGAATAGCAATCAATAAAAGTCACAAAGTACTTCATGCCACTAACTAACACAACAGGACATGTCCATACATCAGAGTGCACTAGCATAAATGGGGATACACTTCTCATCCCTCTATGTCGTGGGAATGGTCACGGCAGATGCTGCAATCAGTAGCGAGTAGTAGAACGAGGGGCAAGGGCGGCCAGCCATCTGCGGTGCGAGATGAGGGCAGAGACACAGGGTTTTACCCAGGTTCGGCCCCCGGAGGGTAAAGACCTACTCCTGCTAGATTGTATTATGGAGGTGGTACAATGGGCGAGCTCGGCGGCTAGGCGGCGAGTCGCTTGGGTGTATGATGGAACGTATCTCTACTCACCCTATAGGGAGGTTTATATAGGCTCACCTCCCCTAGGGTTTACATATCTCAACCGATTCAGTTAAAGCTTCGGTACTCGTTTAACCTAATCCGACTAGGCCTATCTACTCGTCTGGCCTTGACTTCTAGTCGTCGGTTCCTCCGGCTTCAATCCAATCGCCGTCTTGCAGGCCCACTCGCCGATTCTGGGCCGGAACGTCTGCTGGGTATACCCGGTAGGCATATCCCCATCAAGAGTCCCCGAGGCCGCGTCGATTGGGCGTGGTGGCTCTGGCACTCGGAGTATCTTCAGTGGACATCCGAATCGTCGGCGGGCTCTCGTATAAAGGAGAAACCAATCATCCGGCCGCAGCTTTGGCGTGTCGAGTCGGCAAACATCATCATAGTGAGAGGATCGGCGAGTCGAGTGGCCAAGTTGGACCGTTAACCGTGGTCAAACTAGCTTGGGGTAATCCAATGGTAACTTTTGGCGTAATCACCGCGTAACGGCTCCCGATTTGGCGGGTAACAACCGCTATATAAGAGGAATGGCGCATCGAGAACCACCTTCTCACCATTTCCTCCGATTGCAAGCCTTCGCTTCTCACGCATCGCGATCCAGCCGACTTGAAATCCCCCGACCCCCAGCAAATCTCTCTGCCATGGCCCTTTCCACCGAGCCGTGGGGTAGATCTAAGTGCATGAGGGCGCAACTGGCTTCCTTCGAGGAGGCTGGGATCTTGCGAGCCGGCTGTTGGAGCATTCCCGCAGCCGGAGAGACGACCCCGAATCCGCGAGAGAGGGAGTTCATCTGCTTCACCAGCCATCTTGAACGGGGGCTAGGGTTCCCCACGTCCCTGTTCTTCCGCGCTTCGCCTACTACGGATCCAGCCTTCGGATCAGGTCCCCACAGATCGAAAGCTCGCCATCTTCGTGGCGTTCTGCGAATGCTACTTGGGCTGCCGGCCCTACTTCCCCTTGTGGCAAGATCTGTTCCACGGATGGATCAGCCGCGAGGAAGCAGGCGGCCCAATGCTAGACGCGGGCGGCCTAACCTTCCAGCTCAAGTCAAAGGCTTCATTCTTCGACCTGATGCTTCCCGCCAAGGCAGCGAGCGACTGGAAGAAATTGTGGTTTTACGTAGCCGAGGCGACCCCGGAGGGCGAGGCGGCGATCCCGCGGTACTCCGCTAATCGGTCCGAGTCGCGCCGTCTCCAAGTCGGCAAGCTCCCCAACGATCAGCGGATGGTCGTCGACGAGATGCTCCAGACCATCCGCGATGCGAAGAAGGGCCAGACGATAAACCCGTACAACTGCTGGCTCGGGCGGCTCGTCCGCCGCTGGCGCGAGCACTACATGTACCAAGACATCGGGCGGGAGACTCGAAAGGCCTGCCTCGACGAAAGTGGAAGCCGGAGGACTACATCCCACAAAGAAAATCACCCAGCGGTGTACCTGAGACGCAGTGGGGTCACCCTATACATAAGCGCCCATTTCAACGGTAATCGCTTCACTTCGCTCGCAGTCGCAGTTTATGCAGTCGCGGTAATTCTAATTTCATCTTGTATTCATTGCAGCTATTCCAAGTGGTGGAAGGATGGCTCCCACCTTCGGACGATGAGAACTCGAGATCGTCCGTCCAGGACGTGGGTGAGTCGCCTCCCGCCAAGGGCAATGCCGGGAGCGACGAGGGCGACAGCGACGACGAATCCGAAGAGGAAGTCGCCCCACTGCTCCGCAAGACCCGTGGGCAGCGTCAACGAGAGCTTGAGGCAAGTAAAAGCCTCGAGCGTCACGATGACGACGACGAGCTTCCAGAAACCACCTCGCCAGCGACTCCATCGAAAAAGAAGAAGAAGGAAAAGGAGGTGAAGGCGCCTCCGAGGAAGACGAAGACCAAACCGACGAGGCCGGCCTCGCCGCCACATTCAGCGAGCAGTTCTGACGCCCCCAGCCCGGCCAAGGATGAGGCGTCGCCAACGACAGCCGCGTTGGACACGGCCACCATCGAGGTGCCCCTGGTGTCAATGCCTCCGCCATTCGCCCCATCTACGGGGGGGACGCCTCGATCGCGGCTTAGCCTCACAAGGAAGCTCTGTTGAAGGCGTTCGAGGCTCCGGTTGCTGCCTCAACAACGAAGAAACCGTCCGTGTCTTGGGCACGCGACGTTCTGGAAATGGGGCTCAGCCGCCGACTGGGCCCCGAACTAGAGAAGCCAGCCGGCCTCCGTACGGGGCTGCGCTTCATTCCAGTCGCCAAGTAAGTACACTCTCCCTCCTTTATCTTTCATAGCAGCTCGAATTATATTTCTTACATGATTGTTGAACAGGACCGAGGTGAAGAGGATGGGCCACCCAACCGTGGCCAAGGTGCCACCCGTCGTTAGCGAGGATGACCCTTCCCGCAAGAGGAAGGCGGACGAGGTCGTCGTCTCTGCGGATGGCGGCAAGAAGGCCAAAGGTGATGACGTCGTCACGATTTCTGACGACACGGAGGTCGCGCCACCGGACTGTAACGGAGGCAGCGTCCCGAAGGCTCACGCGAGCGCCTGGAACGGCCGAGCCAACCTCCTTTGGGTCGGGGGCCTCTATCGCCACCTTCCCGCGTTTCATGACCAAGGCGGCTGCGGCGAGTGGGACTTCGCCCTCCAGCCACGCTCCTGGGACCGCCGATGCTGAAGTCGACCAACGTCGTGGGCATACGCCGGCTCTCCTCGCGTCCGTGGACACGACACAACTCCACGACATGCTTGGCGCAGCCATCCAGGTACATCCAGTCCCCGAGGATCAGGTCGGTGCTTTGCAGCGGCCTGATTCTTTTAATGTCTTATCTTTATTTTTCGCATCCACCACGAGTGCGCTGAATTTCAGCGGGTGGGCACTTAGGAATTTCTTGAGTACCGGTCCCGAAAGTGCGCATCGCTGAATTTCGTGGTGGGCACTTAGGAATTTTGCTTGATTAACCTTTTGGTGTGCGGTGGTCTGCAACTTGAATCGGTGACCGATTGGCAGCGAAGCAAGCTGGAGAAGGAAGGCCATCGCCCGTGAAGCGAACAAAGGGCTTGAGCTGCCGCTGGCGCGAGGAAGCTCGCTAGGGCTTGTCCCGCTGGTGAATTGGCGGCGCGCAATCGGCTTTGAGTTCGGTGAATGGATCGCCGACCTCGGCCGTATGGGCAGCGGCGAAGGAAGAAGCGAGCTCGGCTGATGGGCGAGCCAAGGCCGCCATTGCAGCCGCCGAAGAGGATCGCAAAGTGTCGGATGCCCTTGTTGCTGGGCTTCAGGACGACCATACGTTGCTTCAATGCTTCATCACGGATCTCAGCCACCCGTTGATTGGTAAGTGTGGCTGCCTCTTCCAGTAATTGTGCCAGTTGTGGTGTCCGTTGTATTCATTATTGTCTTCTACTCACAGGTCGCATCATCGATAGTGCGGAAGAGGCGAGCTCGTTCGACGCGCGGCAGTGTGTAAGCATGCTTGTCGACTCGGCAACGTTGTCGGCGACGTGCATCCGTGCCTATCTCCAAGAGATATCGCCCACGGAAGTGATTCCCAGCGACCTCGTTGAGGTGTGGAGGTATTTGGAGAAGGCGCCCGCGGTCGTTGAGTTCATGACGCGGTCGGCGTTTCGGCGCGGAGCGGCGACGGCACTTAGTCTTGGGCTTGCCCACTTCCCGAGGACTTCGACATCGACGACGTGACGAGTGGCTACCCATCGTCGACTGGCGCGGTGGAGCTTTCAAAGTCCTCAAGTTGCAGGATCGCGCCGCATACCGGGCGTGTTCGGGCAATGGGCGACCTTCCGTACCGGAGGTGGTCGTCGTGCGAAACGACCCCCGAGCCGCCGATCGTGATTTCAAGGTCGAGCAACCCTTCGCGGCGATGGCGGGTGAACGGCGGCGTATCCGTCGAACCCGTACACGCCGTTCATCCGCAATCGCCGGGGTGTTGGCGAGTCGTCATCAAAGCCTGCAGAGTAGAATAGTTTGCCTTGTGGCGTTAGCAGCAGGTCTGCCATGCGGGCATATTTTGTAACATGAGACAATGTGACATGCAATCGAATGAGACATCGTGTCTATTTTGGTATTTGTCATGTGTTTATGATTGATGTTTGAATGAGTCCCCGAGCGCGTCCGCCCTTTTGTGGGGTTTACCTCGTATGTGATATGTTTTTTGTTTTTATGTGTTTTGTCATTGTGGTCGACTCGCCCGGGCTCGGAGAGCCAGTCGCTAGGCGACTCCCTTGAGTGCTCTGTAATTTGCCGTTTTCCCTTGCGCGAACGAGGTCGGGAGGCCGAGTCCCCGAGCGTGCTACTTGGTTGTTCTAGGCGCGACTCGAGAGTGGTTGAGGACTTAGCGCGTTAGTTTGAGCGCGTCACTCCTGCCTGGCCTGTGGGGTCAGTCGCGTGGCGAGTCCTTGGCATGCTCTCCTATTTGGCGTTTTCCCGGACCGCTCGCGATGAACTGGTCTTCAGTCCCCGAGCGTGGTACTTAGCCGTTCGAGTCGCTATGCCAAGGATGCGGAGGACCATGGTCGCTGTAAGAAGCGAAGGCAGTTGTCTTGGTTCGTAGAACCAGTCGAGCCAGGTGACTCTAATGGGGCTCCGGGTAGGCGTTTTTCATGGACGATGCAAGACCTGAGGTGACTCAGTGCTCTGGCACCGCACTACTTAGCCGTGCCGATCGCTGTACCAAAGGTTGACTTCTACGGTTAGCGTGACGCTGTTATTACGAGTGCGGGTGGCACAAGACATGGAGAGTAGGCGCAATTTGCGGTAACCGTTTCTTTTTATTTTATAGCGACTGGAGAGTACATGTGTGGGGTTCTAGGAGTAGAACTTCCGTAGTAGGTTTACATTCCATGGTCGCTTGACGTCGAGTTCGCCGTCCCCGCGGACGTCGATGAGGTAGTAGGCGTCGTTGCCGAGTACTCGCCCGATGGCGAATGGCCCTTCCCACGGGGGGGAGAGCTTATGCATGCCCTTCTTGTCCCGGATGAGGCGTAACACCAGGTCGCCCTCTTGGAAGGTGCGAGTCTTCACCCGCCGGCTGTGGTAGCGGCGGAGTCTGCTGGTAGATAGCGGTGCGTGACCGAGCGAGGTCACGTGCCTCGTCGAGTTGATCGACCCCGTCTTGGCGGGCGAGCTCGTTTGCGGCCTCCGTGTAGTGGACGGCCCGCGGCGAGTCGTGCTCGAGGTCGGTGGGCATGACTGCCACGGCGCCGTAGACCATGAAGAAGGGGGTGAACCCTGTCGACCTGTTGACTGAGGTGCAGATCCCCCAGATGACAGAGGGCAGCTCCTCGGCCCAGCACCCGGCGGTGCGCTCGAGTGGTACTTGGAGTCGCGGCTTTAGGCCGTGGAGAATGCTTTGGTTGGCTCGTTCTGCCTGGCCGTTGGATTCCGGGTGGGCGACTGACGCGAGGTCGAGCCGGATGTGGTGCTCTTCGCAGAATTCAGCCATGGCTCCTTTGGCGAAGTTGGTGCCATTGTCCGTGATGATGCTGTTTGGGAACCCGTAGCGATATATGAGCTCGCGTAGGAATTTGGTGGCGGTCTTCCCGTCGCATTTCGACGGCTTGGCCTCCACCCACTTTGTGAATTTGTCGACCGCGACTAGCAGGTGGGTGTAGCCAGAGGGGGCCTTCTTGAAGGGGCCTACCATATCCATGCCCCACACAGCGAATGGCCAGGTGATGGGGATTGTTTTGAGCGCTGAGCTCGGCATGTGCGTCTGGTTGGCGTACTTCTGGCACCCGGCGCACCGCTGGACAATGTCGACAGCGTCGGCGTGTGCGGTGGGCCAATAGAAGCCATGTCGCATAGCCTTGGTGACGAGAGAGCGGGCGCCGGCGTGGTGGCCGCAGTCACCGGAGTGGATGTCGTGGAGGATCTTGCGTCCTTCGGCGGGTTGGACGCAGCGTTGGAACACGCCGGTGAAACTGCGCTTGTGGAGCTCGCCGTCGATGATGGCATAAGATTTGCATCGACGAGCGATCATCCGAGCTTCCGTATCGTCTGCCGGCAAGGTGCCGGCTTCCAGGTAGGCGATGTAGGGCTTGGTCCAGTCGTCTGGCTCGTTGACGAGTGCGACCAGGGCTGCCTCTGGTTGGAGCGGGACTCCGATGTCGATCTCCCTCGGGGGAGAGACTGATGGCTTCGTGATCGTGTCGAGGAAGACGCCGGCGGGTGGTGCGAGTCGAGCCGGCCCGATGCGAGAGAGTGCGTCGGCCTCCTCGTTCTTCCGCCTGTCGATCCATTCGACGGAGTAGCCGATGAAGTGTCCGCCCAGCTTGTCCACTGCTTGGCGGTACGCCGCCATGGTGGGGGAGACGGCGTCGCAGGTGCTTGGCGGTACGCCGCCATGGGGCGCCCATCGCCGTTGATCCTGGCGGGGGCCGGGCGCTTCCTCCTGGTGGCGCGTTCTCGCAGATCGCGCGCTCGGTCACGCGGGCCGGGTCATTTTCGTCATCGAAGTTCAGGGCGCCTGAGCGGTGGGTTGGCGCGACGATCTTCTTCGCTGGTGGTGCGATAGTTCCGCGCCACACTGCTCGAGGCGCGCCGCTTGCTCCTTAGCATCGCCTCCGCCAAAGTGAGTTCCTCGACCTCCGTTGCCGTGGCGTTAGGAGGATTGGGGTGGAGAATGGATCCTCCGCGGATCGGTGCCGATCGCCATGTAGGTCGCGCGTGGCGACCGGTTCCGTCAGAGGTCGGCGGAGTTCACCGACCCGGTCGAATTTGAAGATCCAGGATGGAGGGTCTCAAGTCCCACGTTGGAGACACAGGGATGGAGCACGTAACACCCTCGAATCGGACCTATGCAAGTTTTAGCGAAACCGCCAAACCCGCATAGAAACGATTCAAAGGTGCCACCAGCACTTTCGTGCGGGTGGAAAGCGATAATAACATTACACAGTCCTCGATGGGACCCATGGCAGATATATACAAATGACTCAAAGAGTCAAGAATACAAATATACGGTACAAAGATCCAAATCACCTTGAAAAGATGGGCGTCCACTACGGACAAGATGCAAATGGGGCTAAGAGCCCGAAGAATAACCAATGGCGTCAAGTAAAACCTCCTGCCAAAGGCGGAAGGGTAACCCTGCTAACGGCGTCGATCTCAAAACCTGCTTAACAAAAGGGTGCCGACAAAGGGCAAAGGAAAAGAGGGCGTCGATCGAGGCCAGTACACGGCGAGGCTAGAATTCGGCGGTCCTCGCCTACAAAGGTATGGTGGACTGAGCGGCAGCGGCAGCATGCACTAAACAACCTATAGAGACTCGATACCACGACGACTATCAGAGAGGGTAAGATAGACCTATCCGGATCCAACCTGAGGCTAACACCAAAACAAACCCATCCTGGCGTTTCCCCCTCGAGATCAAACGAGGAAGTCAACCGAGGAACTCACACCGTTGGCAGTTTTACTTATACAGTTATCGTTGCAGCAATTACTAGTCAGGTTTAGATAATCATCCTGATAAGATAAGTAGTGGGCACTTTTAGTTAACCATTCCGTTATAGTTGCAACAATTACTAATCAGATACAGATAGCATGAGATAAACCCGAAACCCAGCAGTTGTTGGTACTTTTATTCAGCCATTCCGTTGTAGTTGCAATACTTACTAGTCAGGTACAATGGTCGCAAGCGACACTCCAAACAAGCAGTTGTGGGCAGTATTAATTAGCCATTCCATTATAGTGAAGCTGATTACTAGTCATTATAAAGTCAAATTTATAGCAATAAACTTTAGTTATGCTTGTCTATGATCGAGATACTGTGCTCCAAGTCGTCCATATCCGCGGACACGGCTTTCAGAAAGTTTTACCCGGCCGGGGTGCACCAATAGCAACACACGCTCGATCAACCTCGGAAAAACCAAAGCAAAACCCAACGAGGCTTTCACGACTGAACAATCACAGGATTCAAAAATATTTCAGGGGGCCACCCCTTTGAGTAGATCCCGCAACGAAGTAAGCTAGCTTCGAGACGGACTCATGGTTAGCGCCAATGGCTGTAAGCGACTGGGAACCCGAAAACTCGGGGTGTCGATACCGCGTAATTACTCCGCCTTCCTAAACAGTACAGTGTGCTATCTGTCGCACAATTTAAATACATAAGTAGCATGGCATAAGTACAGGATCGTAAATAAAACCTCAAACTAGTTTGTGGCCCCAAGAAATAAGACTGAATCAAGCTCTGGCTCAGGGGGGTCCCATATACCTCCCGGATGTGGATAGCGCGATAAATCAAGGAACAAGTATCAAGTACTCGGGGTCTTACGGGACACAAGTGGGCGTTCGGAAACCAAATATTTTCTATCACCCACCGATGCCTCTGCTTATTTCAATTTTAGTTGTTAAACAGAAATTAAAGTGAACGATAAGTAAAACTATGATCATCTCCAACATCAACATGCGGTAAAACATCAACAACTGTGGCACTTGACAACACGCAACAGCACTTGAGCAAGCGACTACGACGCGCAAGTCCAACTATCTACCAAACAACAGGTAATAGGATGTGTCCAAGGCAATATAAGGCTGCAGGGGATATCACAGGTACGAAAACTAGAGCATCGCGACACAGATAGCAATAGATCAACAGGAGGGAATAAATACTATAAAAGTAAGATAGGTAGAAGGGGGGGTGCTCGCCTGAAAAACATTGTCGAAGGTTCAACCGAAGATCGGGGCGAAGCTCACATCAACTCATCGGCCTTATCCGCGAAGAAGCAAAACACTAGAATAAACACCGGATGCAATATTTAATACAACGACAGAAGATCGGCATGATGCATGTATGATGTATGGCATGGCGAAGGTGCGATGCAATTAGGCCATATTAAGTGGAACCGGGGTCCCGACAATTAGTTAGATGGTTCGAGTTGTTTAGCTACCCCGCAATTTAAATGTTGTTTTAACATGGCAAGAGATAGCACCGGGTTCGCTACTCAAATTTAAGTGAGGCCAATATGAGACTAGATTTGCCCGCATATGGGCCACATATTTAATTATTAGATGAATCGGCATAAGGCCCCCAAACCACATGACAATATGCATGCGAGGATGACAATTTAATATGCAACAGGTTTATTATATTACATTTATAAAATATGGTTTGCGGAAGGGGTTCACACATTAGGGTCTCGACGATCTTGGGGTTCCGGGGTTCAAGGTCCGGTCTCAGGGTCCGGGGTTCGACGGAAACGTTCTCGGATAACGGAGGTCGATCTTGGCGCATCCGTGGGCTTCGGGTCATGTCGACGGTTGTGGCGTTTCGACGGCACTTGTCGCATCGGGTCTCGGTGTCCGGGCGGCGCTTGTCGTGTAGGAGGTCTTGGCGTCCGGTCCTCGGGCATCGGGGTGGAAAAGAGGTCTTGTCGTCTCACGCGGAGATCTAGGCGTCCGGGTCACGGCGTCTTCGGGTCCGAGAGGAAGAACTTGGGTTGGCATCGGATCTGTCTTGGCGTTCCGCGGCGATGTGCTTGTCGCACCGGGCTGAAGACCTTGGGGTGCCATCTTGATCATCGGGCAACTCGTTGGAAGTAGAACTTGGCGTGGCGCCGGGTTCGGGATCGGGCTTCCATGTTGGCATTCTCGGTGTCCCGCGGTGTAGTGATTTTCTATTTGTGGCACGCTTGGCGGTCATCGGTTCGGCGCCGAAGGTCGTTGGCGAGCTTGGGGTGCCTCAGGACGGCCCACAGAGAACACAAGCAGACCCCCTGGCTCCCTTACGCGAGCACACAGAGACAAACGCACGGAGGCGAGCCCCTGTGGCTCGGCGTCATGAGGTGGCAGGAGAGGCGGCTCGGGCTGGCGTCGGCAGGAGGGCGCCCGGCGAGGTTGGCCGAGCCGGGGAGAAGGGCGGTCGCGCTGGGTCGCCGGGCGAGGAGGGGAGGTGGACGCGGGCGGCGGCCGCTCGGCCACGGGAGAACGAGGCGGTAGGAGGCAAGGACGCGAGGGACATGAGCCGACGCCTCCTGAGGCGGGCAGAGGAGCTCCGCTTGGCGCGGGCAGCGGCGAGGTCGGAGGGGCCGGCCGTGACGGCGGGCGGCGGTTGCAGCGAGGCCGGGCTGAGGCGCGCCTTGGGGCGCCGGAGGAGCTCGTGGCGAGCGCGGCGACGGAAAGAGGCTGGCGACGGCGAGAAGGCTGCCGGGGTCGGGCGACGGAGAAGGGCGGCGGCGACCTGCGGCGGAGCAGAGGAGGGCGGCCATGGAGGACCTGGCGGAGGCGCTGGCGCCGTCGCCGGTCGAGGCCCGGCTGGGCTGGAGGAGCTGAGCGGCGGGTTCGACCGAGGAGGGGAGCAGCCGGGCTTCCATGGAGCGGCGGGTGAGGGAGCGACGGGTGCTGGCGGAGAGGTGAGGAGGAGGAGCGGCGGGCGAGCCAGGCCGGGCTGTGGGCGCAGGCAGGGTCGGGGTTGGGGAGAGGAGAGAAGGGGTGGACCGGGGCAGCTGGGCTGTGGTGGGGCAGGTGGGGACGTGGGGTGTGGGGTAGTGTTGAGTCGTGTGGCCTGTGTTGGGTGTGTCTTGTGTTGTGTTTGGTGTGTGGCGGTGAGAGTGGGGTAGAAGGGAGAGAGGGTGAGCCAAGTGGCGAGGGTGATTGGAGGATGGAGGGACAGCTGAGGTGGCAGTGTGAGTGGCCGTGGTGATGTGGAGGGGTGGGTTGGTAGGTAATTTGGTAGGTTTAGAAATTAGGTGGACCGTTTTAATTTACTGGCGGCGTTTCGGGTCATTCGGCCCGTTCGACTGCCCCGCTAAAAATAACTTAATATTTTATTTATTTTATTTGGAACGTTTGCAAATCGAAAGCGGACAACAAAATAATCCGGTGACCCGGGGTTTGATATTTGATTAAAGTTGGGGCGTTTTAGAAAACAAAACGGGTGTTGCGAAAATAGTTTTGGCAAACAATGCATGATGATGACGATGCAATGCACAAATTCAACGCGATTTTCTAGTAGTGGTTTTGCGGGATGCCACAGAGCCCGCGGGTGAAGCCGCGGTGATGAATCCGGCGAGTGACGCCGGGGTCGCCGAGTCGGCGTCGTCATTGAGGGCCGCGTCTGCAGCCGAAGTTTTTCGCCACGCTGTTGCGAATTGTACTCGGAGGCGAGGCGATGGATCGTGCGGATCTGGCTCTCAGAGAGCTGATCGCGTGGCGGCGACTCGTGGATGCGAGCCGAATCCTCCGAGACGATGACGTCGGTGAGGCCGACGAAGAGGCTGATCGTGCCGATCGGCAGGATCACGCTGTGCGTGACGGGTCGCGCCGCCGGGACGTAGCTGCTCGGCAAGATTTGGAGCATCTCGTCGATCGCTATCATGCGGCCGGTGGCGACCGTCTCGTTGATGGGCAGATTGGATCTCGCCGCAGAACACCGGCCAGACCGGCCAGGCCCCACGGTGGGCGCCACTGTCGTGGGAATGGTCACGGCAGATGCTGCAATCAGCAACGAGTAGTAGAACGAGGGGCAAGGGCTGCCATCTGCGGTGTAGATGAGGGCAAAGACACGAGGTTTTACCTGGTTCGCCCGGAGGGTAAAGACCTACTCGCTAGATTGTATTATGGAGGTGGTACAATGGGCGAGCTCGGCTAGGCGGCGAGTCGCTTGGGTGTATGATGGAACGTATCTCTCACCCCTATAGGGAGGTTTATATAGGCTCACCTCCCTAGGGTTTACATATCTCAACCGATTCTTAAAGCTTGATTTGTTTAACCTAATCCGGGCCTATCTACTACTTTGGGCCTTCACTTCGCTCGGTTCCTCGCTAGGCTTCAATCCAATCGCCTTGCAGGCCCACTCGCCGGCGATCGGAAGCGTCTGCTGGGTATACCCGAGGCATATCCCTATCACTCTACTAACAAAGAGGTTCTTGTATGCTTGTCATACTCACATGCATCACACTTAATTTGGTTCGTCCACTCCTTCATTACATCGGGAAAGCTTCAAACATTTTATCAAAAGCTATGTGGCCCATCCGACAATGATACACTAGTGCCATACTCTTTTCTCCTACAATCGCAGCCAACACGTAACCTGCCTCTTGTCCCATCTTGTCACGATCCATGCGCCAAAGGCCTCTATGTGCAGTTCGGTCCCAATCTTCCCGCCGTTGTCCTCTCTGAATTAAACACATATATTTATTAACCATTATATTACAATCTTGTTGATCAATTAGGGCACTCGAGACACCAGTTCTTTGAAGCAGGAACATGCGATCTTGATGACAATTTTATATTGGGTGTACACTGAACCCCACCCTCTTATAGGTTGAGATGTGCCATCACTGTTTGGATGGTGCCTCTATGTGGGAGGATATGGACTATAAGAATCAAACTCACTAATACTCCCGGGACATGTTTGGATGCTCAATCTAGAATCCATTCTGAATCAACATTATGAGTGGCTATAGACACTCGTTCAATATTACCTTCATTTGCATGGACGTAGTGAGCAAAGTTTCCAAATGTTGCCTCCTTTTGTTCTTCTTCCTTTGACTGTCCCTGTGAGGGACTAGCCTTGGTCTCGAGTCACGCCATATGTGCTTTGGAAGATGTAGTGTCTTCTGTCAGATGGTGTCCATACTGATGTCCACCACCTCTACCATATTGTTGCCCATACTGATGTCCACCACCTCTACCATATTGTTGCCCATATTGATGTCCACCACCTCTACCATATTGCTGCCCAGACTGATGTCCACCACCTCTTCCTCTATAGCTGCCTCTTCCTTGTGAGTATCCTCCTCTCCCCCTGCCGGGTGTCACAAAGGAGGTACACTGATGCTTCAAGTGTCCCTTCACTCCACACGTGTAGCAGTCTCTCATCTCCCTTCTCTCACTTATGTAGAAGGCAGGACGAGGGACAGAATCACTGCCTTTTGTCATCTTCAACCGTACTTCTTCTCTAGACATAGCAGCAATGGCCTCTTTGAGTGACGGGGTAGTGGTCTGATGAAGTAGTGCAGCCCGTCTACCCTCAAACTCTCGATTAAGACCTTTCAGAAACTTTATGACACGCCGGCGCTCAATCCAGCTTGCAGCAGCAGTCACACATTCACTATGGACAAGTTCAAGAGGATCAACATGGTCCAAATCTCCCCATAGATGTTGCAGCTCAGCCACGTATGCCATCACAGTTTTATCTTCTTGTTGCAAATCATGTACCTTATCCTCAATCTCAGCAATCAACATAATGTTCCCCTTTCCAGAGTAGAGACTTGAGAGAGTATCCCATACCTCTGAAGCCTTTGTGAGTGCCTCTACTGAAGAAGCAATGTCAGGGACCAAGGAGTTCAGCATCCATTCCACGATCTGAGAATTTGTGGCACTCCACTTTTACCACTCAGAACTGTTCTTGTCTCTTGGTTACGTTCTCAGCTTCATCACACACGGTCATCCAAATTTTCATTCGAATCCTCAGAGCCCTCCTTGACCACCGAAGATAGTTGGTCACCTTCCAATTGATGTCATTTGGCATCGTTCTAGTTCTGAACTGCTTGGTATGAGGAACAATAGCTCCCCTCCAAGAGATGCTCCTCCATCACTTTTGCTAGTGAGAAGTTACGCCAACTTCTAGAGCTTTGGCCAAGTTCTCATTGTCCCCATGCCTTTCTTCACCTCCTTGCTTCCTTTTGTACCTCCACCCAGCTTGGCACCAAAACTACCTCCGAGAGCACCAAGGACTCACCCTGCAGAATGCCCTCTTCTTCTCCTTGCTTGATCTGACCTCCGACTCCTTGTCAGCAGACTTCTCACTCCTCCTCCTAGCTGCCACAGCAGCTTTGACTTCCAGATCCACCACTCTTGCTGCAGCCCCCCTCACTGTCCCTTGCTCTGATACCATGAAGACATAGAAGGGAACGGACCTCCAAAGGCTGTGGCGGCTGGGAGGAACTCCCACTACTAGTTAGGTCAAAGAGCACTGAGAAAAAGGACCTTATATAGGTCGGACACTGGGCTGGGCTAGATGGGCCACATAAAACTTAAAGAAGGCCCAGTAGGCATCCAACAGGTATCTCCAACAGTTATCCAACATCCAACAAAAGTATTATGTTTGCCTCCATGATTCTTGATTGTTTTTAATATCAAGTTTATCTAGGAGCTGAAAGAATTATTTCAGAAACCATAATGTATGGCAGATATAACGATATCTGAAACAATGTTTTCGTTGCAATATGATAGAGTATAATGTATGTTCTCATATTGGATGAGAATTTGTGAAGGTTGGAGATGCTATACATCCTAATCATCCAAAAGGGTTTTGGAAAGTAAAGTTATACTCATGACTACTTTATAAGCTACATTAGCTTGATCATAAAAGTCATCATGATAAGGATGAATAGAAGATGTATGTAAAGTGTTTACTACACTTAAAGATTACTAAAGAATGGATTTTGAAAGAACGTCAATCAATTGATGATGGTGATCTACTTCAAAGTGCAAGTCCAAAGGTATTAATATTTAAATATACACGCTTTGGACTATGTGTCATGTATATGACGCCACTGTTGATGTTGATAGATTCTTTTAAAAATGAAATGCTAAAAGAGAATCTATAAAATATGTTTGGCAGAAAAGAAAAGACTGGAAATATCCAGTTTAGGTATATAGATGATATACATGTTATGGTTGTATTTTTTGCTTGTTAAACAATGTGGTTCTTAGATATTGAATACCGAATTGGTTGGTATGAAATTTCATACAGAACGACGCAGTTTATGAACAACAATGGCCTAAATAACTAGCAAGAGAATATGTGATGATGTTCATCGAAAAAAACAAGCCGTTGTTTGTATTTCGTTAACATCAAAGTCGCCTTCAAGATTTGTTTTGATAATCATTATTTAATCAGGTATTATGAGAACAAAGATTGTTCAAATAATTACCGTATTCCATATAAGATGGATGATTTACAAATCAAGTTGGAGAACTCACATCCATAAAAATTAATGCTAAAATGTCACAAGACAAATGATTGAAAGATCACTTACGAAGTGACATCGCCGTTTAAATTATATTAAAAAGAAAAAAATGAAGAAACTCCATATTCATAGATTTTTGGAGTCTTTGATTTGATCAAATGATGCTTGTGAGACTTTCCTTGGGATAATTAAAACTTCGTTCAAAGGCCAAAGAAGAACGATCGACTAAAATATTGGAATATATACATATCGGTGTATGTAGTCCATTATGTGTAGTCGTAAGCGATGGATTTCAACTTCATATGATTTCTTCGGAAATTTGAATGAATATTCACTCAATGAGAAAGAAGTATGAAATATTTGAAAACATTCAAAGACTTTTAAGATGAAGTAGAAAATCATTGTAACAAGAAAATAAATGTTTTATAATTTTATCATAAAGGGATTTATTTGAGTTACAAGTTTAGCAAAACACCTAGATTTGCATCTCCTGAAACATCATAAGAATATGGAGTGTTTGAGATTTGTAATGAAACCTTGTTTGACATGGTTGGATCAAAGGTGTTATTTATAAATCTGCCATTATGTTTTAAAAGATTAAAACTTTAGAGACTACCGCTTTTTCATTAAAAAGAGCTCCTTCTTGATCCGTTGAAATGACACCATGTAAGTTATGGTTTGAGGTAAAACCCAAGTTGTCCTTTCTTAAATTTTGGTATGCTAAGCATAAGTAAGATGTTTACAACCAAAGTCGAATGAGCATGTCTTTGTAGGTTGTTTCGAATAACCACTGGGTATTCCTCTATAACATCGAGGACAAAAGGGTTTGTCGCTTGAAATGTGAAGTTTCTTGAAAAAGAATTTTTCACAAAGTTAAGTGGGAGAAAATAGAACTTTGATAAGGTTAACGAACCTTAGCTATATGTCTTGAGTTTGAAATTTGGAAAATGTTCCGGAGACAGCCACAATGCTCATGGCTCATGTGCCTCAAAGGTTGCGGTCATGGAGGTCTAAGTTCCTATTAAATCAAGTAGGTCGAATAAACAATCAAATGCTCAGATTTTTTTGAGAGTAAATCATTGTTGTTTGACAATGATGAACCGATTCCATGCAAAGAAGCGATGATGGGTCCTGACTCCATCAAATGGCTTGAAGCCATAAAATCCGTGATAGTTTTATACACGAGAAAATCAAGTTTTTTGAACTTGGAATACCTTCCGGAAAGGTGTAAAAACCTATCGGTCGTAGTTGGATCTATAAAGAAACAGACATGGATGTTTCGCATCTATGAAATAGTAGACATGTCGTAAATTATTTTATGACAGTGTTCAAGGAGTTGACTATGACAAGATTTGATCTTTCATAGCGATATTTAGTCTAGACGGATTAATGTAGCAACCACTACATATAATTTTTGTATATGGTAGCTGAATAAACAAAACAAGTTCTTCTAATATAATGGTTACCTATGACGTGTACAAGACACGGTCCAAAGGGTTTTGTTAAATTCAAAGGATGCTAAAAGGGCATGCAAACTTCAATGGTTGAATTAAGCATCACGGAGTTGGAATCTTCACCGTGATGAATCATTAAGGAGTTTTCATCAGACGATGAAGATGCTTGCATTTGCAAGAAATTAAGTGGGAGCGCTAAGACATATTTCTAATACATTATGTGGATGACATCTTGTTAATTGGAAATGATGTATCTTTTATTGACAAAGGTTGAGAATTTCATTTTGATGAAAGACTTAGGAAAAACCCGAATATTTAGCATGAATGTATATATGGATAGACTATGATGCTAATATGGTTATGCCAAATGTACATATATGATATATTGAAGGAATTCAATATGGAAACGACGAGAAAAGTTTCTTGTCGAATGAAAAGAATTGAATCAAGATTCAAGTGTATCGACACTTGATAAGTGAAACAAGATTCAAGTGCTTTGACACTTGATGAGTAAAATCACAAGAATGTTTTGATCAATCATACCATGATATGTACACATCCAGATATGTCCTATACTCTAAGTGTTATGAGCATATACCAGAATGAATCATAAAATGATCATTGGACGATAGTAATGATATCCTTATAATATTTTGGAAGAATTAAGAATATATTATATTTATAAGAGACAAATAGTTTAATGAAAAATGATACTAGTTTTATACAAGATACAAATTAAGTTTATCTCAATTTAAACTATGGGTGGCACAATGTAATGGAAAGGATATTCCATGATGGATTTGGATGAATTCCAAAGTTAAGACATTGTGACAGATACTACGACAAAAGGCTAAGTATATGACTTCTATAGTAGCAGCAAGGAGGGCATTTGTGTCAAGTAGTTTGTTATCAAACTAAGGCGTGGTTCACAACAGGCTAACACTAAATATATATTGTACGACAATAGTATCGACATGATTTAACCTCAAGGAACTAAAGGTCTCACCAAAAGACTAAATTTATACAATGCCATCTCATTGGTGAATGAGTGATGCGTGAAAACGCAAAGACATGCAAATACACATGGACCTGACATCATTAGATCCGGAGATTATGTTAACCACTTGCAATCGCGTATATGGAACACCAGAAAGCCATAGGTGTTTAATACGCAAAGTTTCTATACTAGATTATTGTCTTTAGTGCAAGTGGGGGACTGAAGGGAATATGCCCGAGAGGCAATAATGAAGTGGTTATTATCGTATTCCTTATTTATGATAAATGTTTATTTTGCATTCTATAATTGTATTAATACGAAAACATTAATACATGTGTGTTTAATAAACAAAAAGAAAATTCCTAGTTATGCCTCTCTTATAAACTAGCTCGTTGATTAACAAGATGATCAAAGGTTTCCTGATCATGGACATTGGATGTTGTTAATAACGAGGTCTCAACATTGTTGGAATGATGTGATGAACATTCATCCGAAGTATAACATTACGATCAAGGACATTATCTTTATATTTCTATAACATCATACGAAGTAATCTTAGTCCTTAGACCATGAGATCATGTCAATCACTAACACCGGAAGAGTATCTTGATAACATCAAACGTCAAACCGTAACAGAGTGATTATAAAGATGGGTTCAGTGCTATGAAGGTGTTAAGTCGAGGCTCATGGATCAAGAGTGCAATTTGTCCATCCCGATGATGGAGAGATATACCCTGGGCCCTCTCGGTGATATCACATTAGTTAGCTTGCAAGTAAGTGATTTGATCACTAGAATGTTATATCACAAGAACGAGAAAAGAGTACATGTCGGTAGCGAGATCAAACTAGGTATGGATATTGTTGGAATTATGCCCTAGAGGCAATAATAAAGATGTTATTATTATAATTCTTGTTCATGATAAAGTTTATATTCCATGCTAGAATTGTATTAAGCGGAAACTTTGATACTTGTGTGGTTTATGGACAACACCGTGTCCCTAGTACGCCTCTATGGACTAGCTCATTGATTAATGATGGTTAAGGTTTCCTAACCATAGACATGAGTTGTCAATTAATAATGAGATCATGTCATTGGGAGAATGATATGATGGATGCACCAAATTAAGCAGAGCAATTAGATCGTGTCATCGTGTTCATCTTTGCGAAGTTTTTTCTTATGTCAAATATTGTGTTCCTTAGACCATGAGATAATGCAACTCCCTGGTATCGGAAGAAAGCTTTGAGGTCATCAAACGTCATCCTATGAGAGGGTGATCATAAAGGTGTCTCTCAGGTGATCGGAAAGTACTTGTTGGGTTGTATGTATCGAGATGGGATTTGTCCCTCCCAAGTCGGAGAGATATACTTCGGGCTCACTCGGTAATCGATATCAACACCGCTTGCAAGCAAGTGGTTAAGGAGTTAATCACAAAGTGATATCGGATTACGGAACGAGTAAAGTACTTGCTGTGAATGAGATTGAACTAGGTATGCCGATGCCAACGATCGAATCTCGGGCAAGTAAAATATCGCGTGATGAAGGGAATATATATATGGGATTAATTGAATCCTGGCATCGTGGTTCATCCGATATGATCATCGATGAATATGTGGGAGTCAATATGGGTTTCCAGACCCCACTGTTGATTATTGATAGAAGATCATGTCTGCATATTCTCGAACCCGTAGGGTCACACACTTAACATGTCTCGACGCTAGGATAGAATGGATAATTGGTTTATGAGTTTTTGTTCGAAGTCTCGGATGAGATCCAGGACATCACGAGAGGTTCCGGAATGGTCCGGAGAATAAGATTCATATAAGGGAAAGCATTTTTTGGATTTTGGAATTGTTTTAGAATGTTCGGTATTGTACCGGAAGGTTCTAGAAGCTTCCTAAGTGGGACCAACGTGGCCCCACTTGTCGGGAGGGGGCATGGGCCTACGAGGGAGTTCCCTGGCCGCATTGGGCCAGGGGCACAAGGCCCCATAGGCCCAGCCGGCCAAGCCCTAGGGGAAACCCTAGGGAGAGCTTCTAGAAGGCGGGGACTTGCCCCCCACTCCACCCATGTGGCCGCCGGCCCTAGGGTTTGGAGGAGGGGCAAGGGAAGCCGGCCAGCCCTCTATATAAAGAGGGAAGGGGCGCACCCTCCCCACACACCTCCTCCAACCCTAGCCGCCTACCTGCTGCCCTCCTCTCTCTCTCTCTCTCTCTCTCTCTCTCTCTCTCTCTCTCTCTCCCGACTGCGTGTAGGTGAAGCCCTGCCGCAGAAACTCTCCACCTTTGCACCACACCATCGTGTTGTAGATCCAATATATCTCTCCACCCCACTTGATGGACCGAGGAAGGAGGAGACGTTGAGGTACCGTACGTGTGCATCTCTCGGAGGCGTCGCCACTTGCGGCGTTGGATCGGATTGGATCGCGAGGAGGAGAAGGCTAGTACGACTACATCAACTACGTTCTGTTGAACGTTCCGCTGTGCGATTTCTTCAAGGGTATGAAGATATCATCTATCCCTCTCAATGTTTGCATCTCCTAGATTAGATCTTGGCTTTTCCATTCGCATCCGTAGAAAATTTTGATTTACTATGCTGCGAAACCCTTCAGTGGTATCAGAGCTAGATCTATGCGTAGATGTGTTTCACGAGTAGAACGCAACATGCTTGTTGCGGGAGTTGATGTTTTCTGTTGCAAGCCTCTTGTTGTGTACTTCTTATGACGCGGGATAGTGAGATCGAAGCGGTCCAGGCCAACTTTACGGGACCTCGTTCGCGAGACCGGCTCCGCACTTGACGTGTGGCTTGTTCCACACATGCGGCTGGTGGATGCTAGTTTCTCTCACTATAGTTGTCATGGGATTTACACCGGATGTTGGCAACCATAATATCACCATTGTGGCTTTCCGTAGTTAAGAATCGTTCTTAGCTTGTTACTCCCGCAAGGCATGTAAAACATGCAACAACAAAGTAGAGGCGTCTAACTTGTTTTTGCAGGGAGTGTTTCTGTGATTTGGTATGGCCCAAGATGTGATGTGCATGTTGTATGCAATGATCATGTTTTGTAATATTTCACGACTTGCATGTCGATGGGTACACAACCGGCAGGAGCCATATGGTTGTCTTTATAATTGTGTATGACCTGTGTGTCAACTTCTTATACGCCATGTAATAGCTTTACTTTATCGCTAAGTAGTTAGCAATAGTTGTAGTTGCTATTCGTGGTGGAGGCAATCATGATGGAGTGATGGAGATCATGCTGGCACGCACAAGATGGAGATCATTGCGCGGAGATTGGCTATACCATGTCACATAAAAGTATATGCATGTGATGTTTATCCTTTTATGTATCTTATTATGCTTAGATCGCGATGGTAGCATTATAAGATGATTCCTCACTTAAAGATCAAGATAAAACTGTGTTTTCCCCATGTATGCACCGTTGCGAAAGTTCTTCGTGTTCAAGCACCACGTGATGATCGGGTGCTATAAACTCTACGTTCACATACAACGGGTGCAAGCCAGTTTTGCACACGCGGAAATACTTGGGTTTGACTTGACGAGCCTAGCATGTACAGACATGGCCTCGGAACACACGAACCGGAAGGTTAAGCATGAGTCATATGAATGATATGATCAACACTTTGTTGTCCAACATTGAAACCACATCTCTTCTCGTGAAGATCGGATTAGGTTTGGTGAATTTGGAACATGTTCACTAAACAACTTGAGGGATGTTGAATTTAGTGGGAGTTCATCTAGTAATTTGATTAAGTTGAACTAGTTATCATGAACATAGTCTAAATTGTACTTGCAAATTTTGTAGATCAAATGGCTAAGTCCAACTTCAACTTCAATGTTTTTGCTGAGAAAGAAAAGCTTAAGAACAATGGGTCTAACTTCACCAACTGGTTCCGCAATCTGAGAATCATTCTCGCTGGCGGACAAAAGGACTATGTCCTTGAGAAAGCGCTAGGTGACGCCCCTGCTGTAGATGCGCCGGCTGATGAGAAAGCTGTTTATCAGTCGCGCAAGGATGATTATGGTGTGATTAGGAGCACCATGTTGTTTACTATGGAATCGGACCTTCAAAATCGTTTTGAGGAGTTCGCCGGGCCCTTTGAGATTCTTGAGAAACTGAAAACTATGTTTCAGACTCAGGCCCGTTCTGAGAGATATGAGATCTCTGAGAAATTCTTTAACTGCAAGATGGAGGAAGGGAGTTCTGTTAGTGAGCACGCCATTAAGATGTCGGGCTACACTCAACGCCTTGAGCAACTGGACTGCAAGATTCCAGAGGAGCTCAAGATTGACAGAGTTCTGCAATCACTCCCTCCTAGATACAAAGGTTTTGTAGTTACTCATAATCAGATTGGTTCCACTGATACGATCACTGAGCTATTCGCTAAGCTGAAAGCTGCGGAGGTGGACATCAAGAAAGATAATCATGTGTTGATGGTCAACAAGCCCCCTAGCTTTAAGAAAGGTAAGGGTGCTAAGAAGTCCTTCAAGAAAGGTAGCGGCAAGCGCGTTGCCCCTGCTGAGAAGAAGCTCAAGTCTAGACCTAAGCCGGACACTGAGTGCTTCTATTGCAAGGACAAGGGTCACTAGAAGCGCAACTGTCCGAAGTACTTAGCAGACAAGAAGGCTGGCACCATCAAAGGTATATTTGATATACATGTTATTGATGTTTACCTTACTAGCGCTCGTTGTAGTGCCTGGGTATTTGATACTGGTTCAGTTGCTAATATTTGTAACTCGAGACAGGAGCTACGGAATAGACGGCGGCTAGCGAGGGATGAGGTGACGATGCACGTTGGCAACGGATCAAGAGTTGATGTGAGGGCTGTCGGCAAGCTCTCGTTAGTTTTACCTTCGGGATTAGTTTTAAACCTTAATAAATGTTATTATGTGCATGCGTTGAGCATGAACATCACATCTGGATCATGTTTATTGCAAGACGGTTATTCATTTAAATCGGAGAATAATGGTTGTTCTATTTATATGAGTAACATCTTTTATGGTCATGCACCTGCTATGAATGGTTTATTTCTTCTGAATCTCGAAAGCAATGAAACACACATCCATAACATTGAGGCTAAGAGATGTAAGGTAGATAGTGATAATACGACTTATTTGTGGCACTGCCGTCTAGGTCATATTGGTGTAAAACGCATGAAGAAACTCCATTCTGATGGACTTTTGGAGTCTCTTGATTTTGAATCATTTGACACGTGCGAGCCATGCCTCATGGGCAAGATGATCAAAACCCTGTTCTCCGGAATAATGGAGCGAGCAACGAACTTGTTGGAAATCATACATACCGATGTATGCGGACCAATGAGTGTTTCGACGCGCGGTGGTTATCGCTATTTTCTCACTTTTACTGATGACTTAAGTAGATATGGGTATATCTATTTAATGAAACATAAATCTGAAACATTTGAAAAGTTCAAAGAATTTCAGAACGAAGTGGAAAACCATCGTAACAGAAAAATTAAATTTATACGATCCGATCATGGAGGTGAGTATTTGAGTTATGATTTTCTCACGCATCTTAAAGCAAGCGGAATCGTTTCACAACTCACGCCACCCGGAACACCACAGCGCAATGGTGTGTCTGAACGCCAGAATCGAACTCTATTAGATATGGTGCGATCAATGATGTCTCTTACAGATTTGCCGTTATCATTTTGGGGTTATGCATTAGAAACCTCTGCATTCACTTTAAATAGGGCACCATCTAAATCCGTTGAGATGACACCGTTTGAACTGTGGTTTGGTGCTAAACCTAAGTTGTCATTTCTTAATGTTTGGGGATGCGAGGCTTACGTCAAGAAGTTGATGCCGGACAATCTCGAACCCAAAGCGGAGAAATGCGTCTTCATAGGATACCCTAAGGAAACTATTGAGTATACCTTCTATCACATATCCGAAGGCAAAGTGTTTGTTGCAAAGAACGAATCCTTTCTTGAGAAGGAGTTTCTCTCAAAAGAAGTGAGTGGGAGGAAAGTAGAGCTAGACGAGGTTATTGAACCTTCTCTTGAGTTGGAGAGTAGCGCAGCACCTGAAATTGTTCCAAAGGCCCGCACCAACAATAGAGGAAGCTAATGACAAGGATTAGGAAGCTTCGGACGATGCTACTACTGAACGTCGCAGGTCGACAAGGTCACGTGCCCCTCCTGAGTGGTACGGCAACCCTGTCTTAACTGTCTTGTTAGTAGACAACAGTGAACCTGCGAACTATGAGGAAGCAATGATGAGCCCAGACTCGAGAAATGGCTACAGCCATGAAATCCAATTAGGATCCATGAGCGAAAACCAAGTATGGACTTTGGTGGACCTCCTAGCGAAAAGGCCGTTGAGTGCAAATGGATTTTCAAGAACAAACGGACGCAGATGGTAATGTTATCATCTATAAAGCACGGCTTGTCGCGAAAAGTTTTCGACAAGTTCAAGGTGTTGACTACGATGAGACTTTCTCTCTCGTAGCGATGTTTAAGTCCTTTCGGATTTTATTAGCAATTGTTGCGTTTCATGATTATGAAATATGCCAGATGGATGTCAAGACTGCGTTCCTCAATGGCAACATTGATGAAGAGTTTTATATGATGCAACCCGAAGGTTTTGTCGATCCTAAGGATGCTGATAAGGTGTGCAAACTTCAGCGTTCCATTTATGGACTGAAGCAAGCATCTCGGAGTTGGAACCTTCGTTTTGATCAAGTGATCAAGAGCTTTGGATTTGTTCCAAATTGCTACGAAGCTTGTATCTAAAAGAAAGTGAGTGGGAGCTCAGTGACATTTTCAGTACTATATGTGGATGGCATATTGATTATTGGAAATGACATTGATATGCTTAACGATGTGAAGAGTTATTTGAACAAATGTTTTTCAATGAAATACCTAGGGGAAGCTGCTTATATATTGGGCATAAAAATCTATAGAGATAGACAAAGACGCCTGATAGCTTTAAGCCAAAGTACATACCTAGACAAAGTTCTGAAAAGGTTCAGAATGGATAAGGCAAAGAAAGGGTCAGTGCCTATGTTGTCAGGTAAGATATTGAGCAAGGCTCAGTGTCCAGCTACGGTAAACGATAGAGAAGCTATGAGCAAAGTGCCTTATGCCTCGGCCATAGGTTCTATCATGTATGCCATGCTGTGTACTAGACCGTATGTGTCCAATTCTCTTAGTTTGACGAGCAGATACCAAAGTGATACAGGAGTGGAACACTGGACAGCCGTGAAGAACATCCTAAAGTATTTAAATAGGACTAAAGAAATGTTCTTGTTCTATGGAGGTGATGAACAACTTGTCGTAAAAGGTTACATCGACGCTAGTTTCGACACCGACAAGGATGATTATAAATCTTAGACAGGATACGTTTATATTTTGAATGGAGGAGCTGTGAGCTGGAGAAGCTGCAAGCAAAGCATGATCGCGGGATCTACAGTAGAAGCGGAATACATGGCTGCTGCAGAAGCATCAAGTGAAGGATTTTGGATCAGGAACTTTATCGCTGAGCTTGGTGTGGTTCCAAGTGCCTTGGACCCACGGGAGATATTGTGTGACAACACTGGCGCCATAACACTGGCTAAGGAACCAAGATATCATCCAAAGACCAAGCACATCAATCGCAAGTTTCATATAATTCGAGATTATATAACAGATGGAGATCTGAAGATTAGCAAGGTACATACGGATCTGAATGTCGCAGATCCGTTGACTAAACCTCTTCCACGAGCAAAACATGATCAACACCTTAGTGCAATGGGTGTTAGATTGTTGCCAGATGTAAACTAGATTATTGATTCTAGTACAAGTGGGAGATCATGGAATTATGCCCTAGAGGCAATAATAAAGATGTTATTATTATAATTCTTGTTCATGATAAAGTTTATATTCCATGCTAGAATTATATTAAGGAAACTTTGATACTTGTGTGGTTTATGAACAACACCGTGTCCCTAGCGCCTCTATGGACTAGCTCATTGATTAATGATGGTTAAGGTTTCCTAACCATAGACATGAGTTGTCAATTAATAATGAGATCATGTCATTGGGAGAATGATATGATGGATGACCCAAATTAAGAGCAATTAGATCGTGTCATCGTGTTCATCTTTGCGAAGCTTTTTCTTATGTCAAATATTGTATTCCTTAGACCATGAGATAATGCAACTCCACGGTATCGAAGAAAGCTTTGAGGTCATCAAACGCCATCCTATGAGAGGTGATCATAAAGGTGTCTCTTAGGTGATCGGAAAGTACTTGTTGGGTTGTATGTATCGAGATGGGATTTGTCCTCCCAAGTCGGAGAGATATACTTGGCCCACTTTAATCGATATCAACTCCGCTTGCAAGCAAGTGGTTAAGGAGTTAATCACAAAGTGATATCGGATTACAGAACGAGTAAAGTACTTGCTGTGAACGAGATTGAACTAGGTATGCCAATGCCAACAATTGAATCTCGGGCAAGTAAAATATCGCGTGATTTAAGGGAATATATATGGGATTAATTGAATCTCGCATCGTGGTTCATCCGATATGATCATCGATGAATATGTGGGAGTCAATATGGGTTTCCGCACTCATTGTTGATTATTGATAGAAGATCATGTCGCATATTCTCGAACCCGTAGGGTCACACACTTAACGTGTCTCGACGCTAGGATAGAATGGATAATTGGTTTATGAGTTTTTGTTCGAGTCTCGGATGAGATCCGTGACATCACGAGAGGTTCCGAAATGGTCCGAGAATAAGATTCATATAAGGAAAGCAGTTTTGGATTTTGGAATTGTTTGGAATGTTCATTGTACCGAAGGTTCTATAAGCTTCCGAGTGGGACCAACGTGGCCCCACTTGTCGGGAGGGCATGGGCCTACGAGGTTCCCTGGCAAGCATTGGGCAGGGCACAAGGCCCCATAGGCAGGCCAAGACCTAGGGGAAACCCTAGGGAGAGCTTCTAGAAGGGGGGGCTTGCCCCCCACTCCACCCATGTGGCCGCCGGCCCTAGGGCTTGGAGGAGGGGCAAGGGAAGCCGGCCAGCCCTCTATATAAAGAGGGCAGGGGCGCACCCTCCCCACACATCTCCTCCAACCCTAGCCGCCTACCTGCTATCCTCCTCCTCCTCCTCCTCTCTCTCTCTCTCTCTCTCTCTCTCTCTCTCTCTCTCTCTCTCTCTCTCTCTCTCTCCGATCAAGGTAGGCGAAGCCTGCCGTAAACTCTCCACCTTTGCACCACACCATCGTGTTGTAGATCCAATCTATCTCTCCACCCCACTTGCTGGACCGAGGAAGGAGGAGACGTCGAGGTGCCATACGTGTGCATCTCTCGGAGGCGTCGTTACTTGCGGCGTTGGATCGGATCGAATCGCGAGGAGGAGAAGGCTAGTACGACTACATCAACCATGTTCCGTTGAACGTTCCGTTGTGCGATTTTTTCAAGGGTATGAAGATCTCATCTATCCCTCTCGTTGTTTGTATCTCCTAGATTAGATCTTGGCTTTTTCATTCGCATACGTAGAAAATTTTGATTTACTATGCTGCGAAACCCTTCAGTGGTATCAGAGCTAGATCTATGCGTAGATGTGTTTCACGAGTAGAACACAACATGCTTGTTGCGGGCGTTGATGTTTTTTGTTGCAAGCCTCTTGGTGGAAAATTAATGCATGTGAGTGGAATTGTGAGTGGAGGTGTGTTTATGTGAGTGGAGCTTCCACCACATGAATGAGGGAGAGGTGGAGGCATCCTCCATCGCCAGCGGCCATGCCCCCTTGGGCTGCCCCTCCCCTATAAAAGGACCCCTCCTCTCACTTCTCACTCACACCTCCTCGCGAAGGATCTCTCTCCCCCTTTAGAATTTCCCCATGGTCTCGGATCAACGAGATACATGTTCCCGGTGGCTTTTTCTAGAAGGATTTGTTGCTTCCGCTGCTTCGCTGGAGCGAGGGCGTGGAGGTTGTCGGGGTACCCGGACGTGTGTCCGATCACGGATGCATTATCGCTTATGCCTTTGGACTTGATGGTGCTGGACCGGCTGAACCAGATGGACTTCATCATGATATTGAGATCGATAAGCATTTGACTACATCATCCACGAGTACAACCTCGTTACGCTATTCCATTTTCGAGGGTATGTATTCTATGGATGTATATCCACCCATTGCTTGTATCTAGTAGATAAATCTTGGTACTTAGTTCCTATCGTAGGATTTTTTGTTTTCTATGCTGCGGACCCTTCAGATAGTTGATACAAAACAAGCATGGAGCATAAAAAATTATAGATACGTTTACGACGTATCACCCCTCTCGACGTACATGTCATCAATACGACGACAGGGAGGAATCCACACCCAGCCCCGCGGATCGATCAGATTCTGATACCAAGTGTACCACCCTGATCTAGTATGATTTCCAGATCAGGGCTCAGAGCCTTTGTGAGAGAAGAAAGCATAGGAATATATATATATATAGGGTCGCGCTATTTGACACCCAGGGTGCCCACCCTCTATCTTTAGAACTGTATATTATTTTTACGTCACGTAATTTTTTTCTTACTCTGTAAGTTAAGAAAAACATAATAAAATTTAGAAATGACATAATTTTTTTATATACTTGCCATATAAAATTACGATGTAAAATACGTATTTTTTGGTGTTTTTACACTATAATGACTCATAAACTTTATTTTTGTGTTAAAATTTTTGGTTATGGTATATATGAACATAATTATTTATATACAAAACATAATTTTTTCAATCTAACAACATAAAAATATGTTGGGTGCAGAATAGCAATTCTGCACCCTGGGTGCTGAATAGGGTTATATATATATATATATATATAGAGATGATCACGTTTCTATTTCTCAATTCAGGCATGGTTTGTTCAGATTATATATGTGGCCTAAATAGACACTCACGACTCACACTTTGGCACACAGGCCCACCATTCAGATTATTACTCTCTCTTCCATCCTTTCTGGCCACCACGGTACACCTAGCCATCGTGGTGTGGCTCTGTTGCAGCTAAGAAGGTATGTCCTCCTGCGTGACATAGGCGGAACAGGTCCTAGACGTCGACACCAGGGAGGAGGAGAGGATGATGGATGCAGGAACATAAGGTCTTTCACAATAGGGTGTATCTTAGCACATTATACTAAATTTTTTTTTGTCAAGAGACAACTTCTCCAATATATTATTTCTTAAGTGGATGTATTTACATTTAATAAACTATGGTGCCACATAGTCAAAGTGACTAGGATACACAGCTAGTTAAGGACGTTAAGGACGCGAGCCGTTCATAGTTAGTTCTTTTCCGAACCGGCCACGCGCTGTTCTTCCGTTCCTTTTATTCCGTCCCCCCTAGTGGGTCGCTCGTTTGACCTACCCTACCATATATACGAGATCATATTACCACCGAGTAAGGCTCGTCGATCCGGTGAAATAATTCTCCGATCGATCCATGGGAAGGCGGAAGCGCAAATCCCTGGCCGCGCCGCTAGCAGTCTCAGGCTGCAAGCGCCTCCGGCCGGAGGAGCATGCTAGGGACGACTGGGCTTCTCTCCCCATCGACATTGTTTGCCTCGTCACCGACCGCCTCGTCCAGAGCGGCGACATGGTGGATTATGTCGTCTTCCGCGCCGTCTGCTCGGCCTGGCGTGATTCTACGCCAACACCGCGCGAGCGCGACCTTTCCCCGCGCGACTGGATCGCCCTCTGTAATGGAGATTCGGTCCGGCCGGACGAGGCAGGCGAGATCCATCTGTTCCACACGCGCACAGCACGGCGTGCCCGTGTCCGCGTCCCCGATCTCGGAGACCGCCGTCGGATCGTCGGCTTCAGCCAAGGCCTCCTCGTCCTCCTGCACAAGGCCACAGCAGAGATACGCGTGCTCAACCCCTTGACTCGTGCCGCCGTCGACTTCCCTTTGCTCGCGTTCGTGTACCGAAATGACATCAAGTCGATGCGCTCCTCTTCCCTCGCCATGAACGCCGCGGGGGTATGCAGCGCGCCCTCCTTCTCCTCCTCCTCCATCGCTGTGGTCGTCTGGTTCCCATACACGGATTCGGTGCTCACTGCAGAGGCCGGCTCGGACCAGTGGGAGATCCTAGAGCGGAAGTTTCCCGTCTCGAACACCTGCTTGGTCTTCCAAGGGAGGCTCTACGCCACCACCGCCATGGCTTCCGCCTGGCACATTGTGCAGCTCTACCCTCCCACTCCGAGGCGACAAACCCTTGATGTTGATCTTCCAGTTGTTGTTGCTCGGGCTCCCACTATCTCTGGCCGCCTTGTGCGCCACGACGTCGCCCTTGTGGAGTCTCGTGGACAGATGTTGCTTGTTTCGCTGCATAACCGCCCTCCTATTACAATGGAAAACATCTGTGCATATAGGCCAGACAAGTGGTGGCAAGACCCACGCTTCACGCTGTACGAGGTGACCTTGAACACCAATAATGGCGACGCAAAGCTCACGCCGGTGAGCTGCCTCCGTGACCGTGCGCTGTTCCTCAGCAGCTACGGATGCCTGTCCGTCTCGGCCATCGACCTTCCTTCACTGACCGGCAATTCTATCTACTTCTCCGAGTCCCTCCTCCCTGTTCTGATGCACTCGCTCACAACCGGTTTGACCGAGGAGTTGGCGGTGGAGTGCCAAATACACGACGGGGATAAGAGGATCCGCCCCTCGGTGCGTCCTTTCACCATCATAGACCATCTGCTCACCTTCTGCCATCCTCAAGAGTGGACCAAAGGGCTCATGTTTCACGAGTACCACAATATACCTAAATCTTTCAAGGAATTGTGGAACAAGATCTGGGCCAAAGACTTGCAGCTACAGATTCCGTCCATTCCAAGCAGTTCATGCATCAGCCGAGTCGTCTAAGGCAGAGTTAATTACAGGAGGAAGAATCTAAGGACGAGGCGGTGAAATTGCTAGCAGCCGAGCTGAAACTCGTGCGAGATGACTTGTTGGGAATGCAATATCAAACAAGAGGCCAGCCAAAAACAAATAGAGATCGAGCTAGAAGATGCAGCGACGACTCGGCGTGTGGAATCCACCCAACAGTAATTTTAAGCTTCTAGGTAGAAGTACTATAGTCCAATATCTTCGAGGTATTTTTCCAAATGTGTCTCCTGAATTAAGGGCTTAAAAATTTAACTATGCATTATTACATTGCTTCATGCTTTATCTGGTTCTATGTCTCGAAATAGTCTTTGGCCCCACTTTATAAATAAAGCACACATGTGAGATCGCTGCTGGGACAGACAACACAACGCCCAAAGGACCAACACGATACATGGACCGAATAGGCAAGTCCAAAACTAAAACAAAAACAAGAAGAGAGAAAAGAAAACAAAGCTGACAACGACGGAGCGACGAAACAGAGAAGATTCACAACCGTTGTGCCCACCGGAGAAGTACCACCACATCGCTAGCAATCCAAAGCGCCGCGTACCAAAGCAGCACCTCCAAGAAGGGGAGTGACGATGACGACACTGCTACCCAGACTAGTCCTAGGGTTTCCTCCGGTACGCCATGGGAGACGCGGAGGAGATACCCCCAACGCCCTTCAAGAAGGATGGCGATACCAAAGGCGTCACTGCTGCCGGTGTCAAAGCGACAAAGATTTCTCCCGATCCTCCAACGACCCTCCCAACCGCTATGTATTGCTCGCCAAGCTTGCCGCCCACCCGCACGCGCCAACACGGTCTTGAGGACTTCACCACACACTGCAGGACCACATACCGAGGCGGTAGGAGTGAGAGAGCGGGCCATCGACGAGGATAGGCATGGCATCAAGACGGAGAGAACAATCTCCACCGCCGTAAGGCGATAGCCGACGGATGCAAGAAGAGGTCATACCAGCCTTCTTGGCGGCCGAGCCCGTCAAGGCTCGTAAGCCCCGCCACCGCTGCAAGGGTGCCTCCGCACGCCTCCCTAGCACCGTGCTCCACTCCTCCACCGGAGGATCCGCCACCTTGACAAATCCCCGCCAAGCAAAGAACACCATCGCCATGCGAGACCACCAGCCAGGACCATTGTCGATCCGAGGAAT
Source organism: Avena longiglumis (assembly GCA_030063025.1). Classification (NCBI taxonomy): domain Eukaryota; kingdom Viridiplantae; phylum Streptophyta; class Magnoliopsida; order Poales; family Poaceae; genus Avena; species Avena longiglumis. Next base: position 99,684,488 of record CP125974.1, read on the forward strand.
GATCGAACCTCACCACCCCATGGCGGAACGGCGCACAACCACCTTCCGGCCGCCCGCCTCAGACTCGAGCCAAGGCCACGGCCACAACACACGCCGAGAGTTCCGGTGAAGGTCGACTCGGATTCCCAATCAATGAGCACACGAAACCTAGGGGAGATCTACCTCCATCACCTTGCGCGGTGGTGCCGTCCGGACGGGCAATGACATCCATAGGGCAAGATCGTGCCCAGATCAGGCCGCCAGCCTAGCTCGCCAGCCCGGATCAGGCCTAGATCTGGCATGTGGCACCGTCCCCCGCTGTTGCAACCAGGTCTCACCGCCGCCACCGAGCTGCTCCGCGAGGCGCCCCCACCGGCACCGCTGCAGCAGCCTCGCCGCCATGACCCGCTGCCGGTAGAACTCACCGCCCGCGGCAGAAAGCACGCACTAGTCTGTTGGCGAGCCACGCCTCCAGCAGTGGCGCCATCACGCGCTCCCGGAGGCATGGCTCGCCATCACGCAGACGCCTGCCGGCCCCACGCCGACGAGCACGACGCCGCTGTGTCCTCGCTGGCCGAGCCGAGCCGCCGCCACCGACCCACGGTCCTTGGCGCCACCGCGTCAGCGTCTTTGTCACCGCCAAGCCACCGCACCACGCATGCGCCCACGAACGCCGCCGCCACTCTGCTTCGGCCCGTGCGGAAGAAGAAGGAGAGAAGGCCTCGCCGCCACCGACGCCGAGCGGCTTTGCCGCCGGAGCTATCCGGTGGCGAGGGGAGACCGAGGGAGGACCAGGTGGCGACGGCGAGCCCGCCGTCATGGGCTAGGGTTTCTTTTTTCCGAGACAAACTGAAGATCATCTGGTTCATGTCTTTCATCTTCTCTCCTTTCATGACCATGGAACTCTTCTATTGGCTCATTTTGCATGTCAGCCTGTTGTCCCACAATTTGAACTAGATTTGGGATAGTTCTTCCGAACTAGAGCACACGTTTTTCAGAGTGGACTTTTTACCTCCCAGGCCACCTCATTGGTTATTGTCGGATGATGAGCCTACGGTCAGATCTGATAGTCTTATTAATGTTGTTTTTTTCCTGACTAATGAAAATGCTAACCTATTAACCACCCATGCACGTATATTTAATGGTCAGAAGTGGGGTATCACGTATCTATTTTCTAACTAATGAACATGTTAACCTATAGATAATGGCCTACTTAGTGGACGATGGTGTGAATCTCGATGACCGATCACACGGCAATGAGGGGTATTGTCACCGGGTGGCATATGCATATTTTCGATATATCTATATATATATATGGACCCAACTAAAGAGGAACTCCCTTAAGATAGTTCCTATATAGTTATACAAGAACCCCACCTGGCTCGCACCAGGCCCCACCCGATCGAAGCCACCCAGGCATGTCGCCACCTCCTCTCCCGTATGCGTCGATTCCCCTGGCCCACCTCTTCGCGTCGTGCCCCACTCTACCTTTCCCCGAGTCCCGCTCGCCTCCAACCCCGCCGCCACTCACCTTCTGCAGACGCCGCGCGTCCTTCGGCCGTAGAGCTCCGCCGCTCTGCACCCACGCAGCGGCGCCGCACCCCGCCGGCCTTCTCCTGGGCTTCTCCTCCCCAAGATCCGGCGCCCGCGGTCCGTTCTCGCGCAGGCCCGGACCGGACACCATCTCCCCACCGCCCGCAAGCTCCTCCCGCTGCCAGTCTTCCTCTCTACCACCACTGCGCGAGGCCTTCTCGACTTTCCCCGCGCCCCGACCCTCTCGGCCTCCCCGCCTTCAGCAAGCGCCGCCAAGCTCGTCCCCAGCCCTAGCCCCTCCCAGCTCTGCGGTTCCCCTCCTCCCTGCAGCGACCTCACCACCCGAGCGCATGCCTCCTCTCCCCAGCTCGACAGCCGTCGCCAGCCTACCCCACCCCAATATCCCCACCTTCCCCTGATTGGATCCCATCGCGCCTAACCACCACCGCGCGCCTCACCGATCTCCTCCGCCCCACATCCCGTCGAACTTCCTCTGCCCTGCGCTTCGTCAGCCCTGACCCCGTTGTGCAGAGCAGGTGGGGGAGGGCACAGGTTCCCTCATGCCATAGGAAGGACGAGGGGCAGCACCGGGGGCTCTCGATGATGGGCAACACTGGTGTTGCTCACCTTATCGCCTTCCCATCATGCCGGCCTAATCAGAACTATTTTTCTGCTAGCTATTGGAAAAACAAGTTCGTTCTACTAAAAAAGAAAATTCACTTAAAAAATTTCAATTTAGAAAAAGGGCGTTCGACAAAAAGAAGTGAACTTTCTTTTTCCCCTTGAGCCTAAATTTCTTCTTCAGTTTTTCATCTATTTCTGCTAAAAAAAGTTCACTCTGCTAAAAAATAAAAGGTTCACTCTACTTGAAAAATAAAAACGAAGTTCACAAGATTTTGAAAAAAAAAGAGTTCAGTCAGTTTTTCGAAAAAAAAGTTCACATGCACTAAAAAAAAGGTCTCTCTGCAGGAAAACATAGTTCACTTCGAACATGTCGGGGGTTATCTTTATATTTGGTAGTTCACTTCAGACAAGAATAAAAATTTCAGAAGGGTTTTCGATAAAAAAGAAAGTTCACATGCGTTAAAGTTGACTATGAGGGAAAATATAGTTCACTTCAAACACGGCAGGGATTATCGTTATATTTTGTAGTTCACTTCAAACCAAAATAAAAATTTCAGAAGGGTTGTCGATAAAAAAGAAAGTTCACATGCGCTAAAAAGAAAGTTCACTTTGCAGGAAAATATAGTTCACTTCGAGTGCGACCGGGTTCTGGTTATATTTGGTAGTTCGCGTCAAACCAAAATAAAAAATTTAGAAGGGTTTTCGATAAAAAAGAAAGTTCACATGCGCTAAAAAGAAAGTTCACTTTGCAGAAAAACATAGTTCACTTCGAACGCGACCGGGGTTCTGGTTATATTTGATAGTTCACTGGCAAAAAAAATTCAGGTTCACTTGCCATGTAAAAACAAGGTTCACTTTCCCTATAAAAATAAGGTTCACTTTGTTTTATGTAAAGATTGGTTCATGTGGAACTGGTTCGTGTTTTGTATTATATATATATAATATATGTATTACTACATATATGAAAGTTATGCACCTCAGCCATCATTCAACTATGCCAAATCAGCGATTTATACTGTAGATCGCATCTACAGTATCTAAAGATCTATAGTGCAGTTCTTTTCCGCTTATCTCGTTTCTTCTGGACTGTTCGCTCAAAACGGTGGATCTCGCTCATGTCGCTATTCCTTTTTTCCCCAGCCGCCGAGGTAGCTCATCTTCCTCTCTATCGCCGCCGACCCAACATCCACCTCCACCACCGCTCCAACCCCCTCCACCACTGTTCTCATCTCTCTCCCGCACCACCGCCTTTTTTCTTGGTCTATCTAGAAGGATCGCGTGATTCTCCCCAATTTATTTGTTTAGATCTCCACTGCATGCTGCTCTTTGTGTTCTTGCTCAGGGGCGGCAGCGGGGAGCTCGACATCGAGGACCTTTGGGTCAGCTTGGTCCGACCGTGCGACGCCATGGTCTATCTCCGCATCCCTCAGCTGGTTTCTCTGGACGTATTGTCCTAAGGGCGTGTCCTCCCGAATGGCGGCGAGCCTCCCGCGACGTGGATGTGCCGACGGTGGCGACGCTGGTGCGGGTCCACGGGCCAAGCGGGGTTGTGGGTGCCCGACTCGCCGCTCGACGTCCAAAACAACAGCGCAGGCCTCCTAGGTCGTCCATGACCTCCATCGTTCTTCTCGGCCGCGGTGACGGTCAGACCTTCCTGTACGACCCCTCCTCCTCCCTCCTCTTCTTCCTCTCGGGAATTTTAGTCTAACCTGGACGCCGCATGTGCCTCCGCAGTGACTGGTGCCACCTGGATTAGAGCAAACGCGTGAAGCCGTTCCACCTGTAGCAGAGCAAACGCGTGAAGCCATTCAGATGTGGGGAGCTGGGCTTGGAGGACTGCATCTGTAAGGCCGAGGAACAGGCTGCGCACCATCGGCGAGGCGGGAGGGACCAGAGGGTCTGCGCCACTTGTGCCGGCAGCATGTATGCCTGCAAAGAGGAGCTCGTGAAAGTAGGTATTGCACCTGGCTTATTTCTACAATTGTAGATGGTAGTGAAAAAAGGTATTGTTTTTTGTTCTAATCCTTCAGGAAGAAACTGAATGCACTTTTGTTGAATGGATTGTTGGTAAATGGTCTCAAACACTGAAAAAACCTTCATAATGCTCTGCAAAAAATATAGAAGTTGGTGACGATGTGAGAACTGACCATTTACATTGTTAGTTAAGTAAATGGAATGAAAATAACCAGACTTGGAAGTACCCATTTTGATGGCCAACTGATGGTTTTGTTCTATTGCAGGGTGACACTAGCAGTACTGAGGTAAACACGCTCATAGGCTTTCAATCTAGGCAAACATTGCCAGTATTATTGTATACGTTCTGATCAAGATACCCCACTAGCTATGTTCACACATGTTTACTCGTGACTCTTTCTAAGGAAGTTTCTGTTTAGTTACTACATCTTTCATCCTAGGACGCCAGTATGTGCTTTCTCAAGGATAATTTTTCAGTCTACATATAATCATAACGATCACATCATACACTAATTATAAGGTGTATCATATTTTTTATGAAGGGCTACATGTATTGTTTGGTCTGATAGTCATATTGCTCTACCACGAATTCTGCACTACACATTTCAAGAATATGTTGGTCCCCTTTGGAGTTTAAGATTAGTCTTAATTTGACCAGCTAAATCACCAATCACTTCTTCATTTTTTTTGGCTCAAGGTTACTTTTATGTTTGCTCATTTGTTGGTGATCCAGATAATTTTGTCATGACCTACTGCGCTCAATTCCCACTGTAGTTCAACGTGCAAGATTACCTATTTCTTTCTTCCCACCTGTTAAGCTCAGTCATAGATCACAGTAAGAAAGATTGTTCATATTAGTTTTATATCTTTAAAGTGTCAACGTGAGAGTGTATGAGGCTTCGTACCTGATCATTGAATATTTGATCTATTAGGTTGAGCCTGGATCTTCATGGAGACAGTACAGGTAAGTTAGTTCCATACTGTACATTGTAAAGGTTTTGGAAACTCAGTTGCTTATAGTGCCAATTCCTTTATTTAGATGCCAAAATTATTAAATAAGAAGTACCTATCTAGACATGTTCAGCTTTCACAAAGATTTTGTTCTTCTAGGAACAAATCTGCAAACAAATTTAGACAATATTTTCTAAAAATTTCATGTTACGGACAATTTTATGATCCCTTTGTAGCATGTATTATGCTATAAATATATTTTGTAAATACTACAGCCAGGCATTAACATACACTATAGTCTATTATGTATGTTCCAACAAAATTATGATCACTCTACTAACTAGACTGTTTTAAGATGCATTTAAGGTACATAAGGACGGTTGCGAGGTTGCCAAAGTCTGTGAAGCACCGATGTCCTCAGGCATGGCATGTAACGTGGCAGGAGAAACAGAAGGACCAAGAGACCAACGATACGCCTGCTTACCCTCATTTCTCCTTCGAAATAAAGGAAGTAGAAGCCTACACTATTAAAATTGTTTTTCTCACAATATATGTGTTTCCCTTACTTTCTTAGCTCACATAGTGGTACCTGAAAACCTTCTTCAAGACAAATTGCTTATCTGTGTGTCTACTTTTGCTTAACTTTTTTGGGTTTCGAAATATGTTCCAACGAACATAATATTTAGATGAATCTGAGATGGTTCTGTCATGCCATGCATTGCCTAACATGCTGGACGCAACGAAGAATTGAGTTCGGTAAATGCTCAGGTGAGAAGCGAATGAAAGTACACCACTTCATTTCTGAATCTACTATCCTAGCATTGGATTTTTTTATGTGTTCATTTTCCTCCACTGCTCGGTCCCAATTTAGACTTGTGTTCGGAGATATGCACACACTTCAAACTTCTATCAAATTGGAGATACAGAATTCTTTATTCTCTATATCTTAAGTTTAAAGATAGAGATAAAATGATGGTATTTAAGCTTCATTGGTAATGCAATTACTTGAAATATACTTTTTTATTTTGTTTTCACATCCTGGAATGTAGCATCTCTGAATAGCATATACAAAATCGTGTATGCTTACTGTTTACTGCATATACAAAATTCATGTGTACATGACCAAAGAGTTGAGTTAAATGAGTGTTGATTTTATGGCAGGTGAGATGGTTCCAGGTAGCGTGATGCTGATGGACTGTCTCGAGGTCGAGGGAAAGAAGGCATGTCCTTCATATGAGGTCACACAAATTACTGTCGATGTTCACTTCCAAACATTATTGGTTTAACAAAGAGCGAGAAGGTGAAGATGCCATATAGCGCAGTTTGCTGCACCATATTTATGTTCATTTCTATCTCATGGAGTACCATCAGGAGCAACCAATCATTGTAGTAGCGGTTCCTAAGATATCCCAGCAACTTCCGACAGTCAAGGTAACTTTGTAATGAGAGTTTGAGTATCATCAAGTTTGATCATCAGTTCATCACTTCCCAAAAATTCAGGCTACATCTAGATTATGGACCATAGCTACTTCTGATAGTCTGAGTAGGAATCTTACTTTGTTCAGCTACATCAATAAGCCAATTATCTCTTTGATTTTGTATCACGCTGGCACATAGTTCTGTCTTTGCTTTGTCAAAAAATTTACCGGGAAGGCAATATACTTCAATGAAGACCTAACTTTAGTCGAGTCTATTGGGCTGAACATTTACATAATTTTCTGTTGGAATAAATGTGTATAGTGAAACAACCAGTTATACCAAAGCAAGGATACACAAAGATTCAGTTCTTATAATATACAGTACCAATTTAAGCCAAGATACATGCGCCACGGGCGTGGCATGTAGCCGCGCCTACTTACCTACACTAGTGCACACGTACCCCTCTAACACCGGTTTGGAGGACCCTCTAACAGCGGTTCCACAACCGCTGTTGAGGGTTCGGTGTTAGAGGGGGGGCCCCTTTAACACCGGTTCCTATACGAACCGGTGTTAAAGGGTGGCGCACGGGCTGCCAGAGTTCAGTCTCTTTAACACCGGTTCGATTCGAACCGTGTTAAGAATCTTGCCGTAGAGATTTAGTTGCCGCTGCAACTCGCCATGCAGAAAACGCTAAATCTCGCCAGCATTTCGCCCGCCTGCTCGGGCGATTTGCCGGAGGGGAGAGAGGGGAAATCGATCGAGCCGTATACTTATAAATCGTCATCGGTACATACGAGTACATGAATAATTAAGCAACTATTATTATACACAACATCGCCATCGGCACATACATCGCCATCGGCACATACATCGGCACATACATCTACATCGCCGAGGTGGATATCTAAAGAGTTCTCCGCCAGCGTGACGACCTCATCAAGTATGAACCCCGCCAATTCCTCTTGAATGGCTCGATGCTCAAATGGTAGGAGTTGGTCCCGCATCCGCTCGATCTGAATATATATGAAGAATGGACCGTCAATATATATATAAGAATAAAACTCAACACAATTGATGGTAATAAAATAATGTTGTGGACTTTGTTTACTTACTCTAAGTTGTTCTAGTGCGGCTTGTCAAGACATATCGTGTTCAATGAATTCGCAAACATAGTACCCACATAAGTTATTGCCGTGTCCTTGATGCGCGCACTTTACGAGAATAGAGAGTTCAATCAAAATAATAATCAATAAAGCATGATATAATGGAATTGGAAGCTAGCTAGTATTACTTACATTTTGGTCTACAAATTTTAGTTCTTCGACCATTCACCCACGGCTGCCCGTGAACATTTTCCAAACCCCGTCCGACAAAGAAAATGGATAAAAGAGTAATTAATTACTTATTGTCACGAAAGTTGCCGATCTAGTGCGATAATATGATTGAAATTACCTGAGCATCTCTAAAGTTTGCCCATAGCTCTTTTTCTTTTCGTAACGAGTCCATGACAAGGACTTTTCCCGAGTCGGGTTGAATGACTAGCGTAATAAAGTGGAACTCATGCGACGATAACTCATCATCGCTACACTTAACATCGAGTAAGTCAAATGTAATGTGTACAAGAGAGAGGGTAACGACTCGAGAAGTTGTAAGGCAATAGTATTTCCTTTTGGTTTGTTGTCTCAAGAAAGACTTTAGCAAGTAATCTTCTGCTTGCCCGGGTTTTTCTCTTACCACTTCTTCATGAACTCTATTTGGGTCAACGAACCCAATGTCAAAAGGGCCTCCTTTCCTGCATTCCATAACCTTTTTCCTGCATAATAGTATATACATATATGGTGAGCATATATATACATGCAATTAATGAAGTGAATGAGTTGAGATAAAAATTACAGAAATAGTACTTACACACAATAAAGGCTGATGGCAGCTTTGTCGAGTTCCTTCTGATTGAATAGAAAATGCAAGTCTTGAATGTTGAAGTCGATCGCGTCGTCTCCGCACAAGAAAATCTCATCTCTTATATGCGCCGTGATCCATTCTTCTTTTCGCCTTGCAGAAATGAAGGTACCACTTGTGCAATTTTCGCATCTTTGTTGGTAGATTTTTGAGCTCCTCTTTCTTGACTAGATTCTTCCCATACTTCCATGGCTGTATGGGGTTGACATCGCATTTGGGCAAGTTGTCTCCCATGATGTTCAAGTATGCAATGTAAGTCATCCCCATCTCCTTGGCCTTTCTTTGTAGCTCGCCGTAATCATCTACGGAGGAGCGTCCCGTTTGTCAAACATTTGGAGCGGGCGCATGATTGGTTTTCCTGCTCCCGAGCATGGGAACTGTTTGTGGGGTGCCTCACGATCGCTACTTTCAGCCTCCTACGGCGCCTTGCATCCGCCTTCAAAATCTGGCGCCGTAGTCCCAGCACAAGTGGGGTTTCAGGTTTCAAAGATTTTTGTAAAACTTCTCCACCACCGGATCTATTTTCTCCTTTGGCTCGCCCGTCTAGGTGCAAAGAATTTCTTGACCTGTTCTCCGAGATCCTATTGGTCTCCTCGTCGCTGCGATTCCACGGTAAAACCGCAATGGCTTGGCGGAAGGCTGGGACGTAGTTTTTGAACTCTTTGGCGACGGTTTCCTCGCGATTTCTTTGTGGCAAGCTACCGATGCTCCTCGTGGCGGTGCTCTTCCGCTTACCGAGGAGATGGCTGAAGCACCGGAGATGGCGACGGGCCGGAGATGGCTGCCGCAGAGATGGCCGACGGCCGAGATGGCTGCCACAGAGATGGCCGACGGTCGGAGATGGCTGCCGCAGAGATGGCTGAAGCGGCTCGATCGCCGACGCTGGAGACGGCGGGTGCCAGTGACCTCCAATTTGGAAGCACAATGTGTTCCTTCTTCCAAAGAATGGTTGTTTTCACCGCAAATTTGAGTTGAGTTTCCTTCACCGTAGCATGGTCAAGCTCTTCCTCATATTCCTTCACAACCTCATCCACCCGACAACAGCATAGCCATCTCGAATCGGCGGCAAAGGTAAGTTCCACCAGCTGGGAGGTAAGGCATAGCCGATACCACCTTAATGGATAAGCCCATTAATCTCACATGCAGCTCAGCGTGTTCGCTTCTCCGTGATCTCATCAACGGGTATCGAGGACCCGCCATTTCAAGCGCTATCGCACGTTCTCCGTGGAAGCCACACCGCTTCCGCTGCAGAGTCCGGGCGGCAGCTTCCAATGCGTGCTCTTCATGCCCGAGATGGGCCGGTAGCTTGATGGCTCATAGGCATTCACTTGCGCTCGCAGCCGCAAGTGCATGTTCTATCTGTGTCATCCGACCAGACGCTTTTTCTTTTCCGCGCCATCTGTAAGAGTCGCCCAAGCAAACCCATCCTTCCACGCCATACCCCCGTGCCTCGTGCATGTCCAGAGTGTTCTTTTACCGATGGCGCGGTGAGCTGGTCATTCTCTCCGGGATGGAAGGTCCCGCGGATGTTTCCTCGTATGCCGTGATGAGTTCAAGGACGGGTTTGGCAAGGATGGTTGGGAAGATACACAACTCGCTTCGGGTCCAACCTTGCCCCGATTCCAGAGAACCAAGTCTTTGCACGTAGGTCCCACCCATCTGTCTGGGTGTGGTCCTCTCAAGCAGGCCCTCTCGGCTTCCTCCCACTTAGGCCTCTCGAGATATGTAGCCACCGACCGCCCTCTGGTGATATTCCTTCTTGAGCATTGCTTATTGGTTTCAATTCTTTTTAGCTATAGCACTTTCTTTATATGTCTTAAATTCGGGTGAGGTCTTATCTTCGCATAATATGCCTTCGAAATTTGAGTCTCGCCACTTTGACAAATTTGTTCAATTTTGTCTTCCAGCTATGAAAGCATCAGCCATCTTCTTTAGAGTCCACTTTGACCTTGTTCTCTATAACCGGTTGTTTTCATCCTCCTCTGGAAGGGTGAAATTTACCAACAACGAATTCCAAAGCGCTTTCTTTGGATCTCATCGACAAAGGTACCGCCGCCTTCTTTGGCTTATTCCAATTTTCAATTGTGATTGGGATTTGGTCCCTAACAAGAACTCCACCGACGATAAATTTGTCTCGCCTTCTTGGGCTCCATCGGCCTGCCATCAACACGGACCGCTTGATCGTGAACTTTGCACGATCTTTCAACCGCCGCTCGCTACCGCTTGCTCTTTTCGTAGAAGAAGATGGTTGCTGGCTGGTCGATCCAGAGGGCTAAAAGAAGAAAGAAGCGTTAATTAATACATGTAGAAGAAGATTGTTGGTGGAGTTCAGAGGCTTAATCAATGCATATACCTCGCCGGACTTTGTAACCATTAAATTGCTCACCGGAGTCTTCATCTTCTCCATGACTAGTACTTGAGCCGCCGCCATGTCCCTCCAAGTTCAGATATTGTGAGGTGTCCTCATCAATAATGTTCTCCATTATTTCTTCTTCTTCAAGGTTTCTACTAAGTGGATCCATAGTTTCTAAAACAATAATATTATCACGAAATATCAGTAATACATCTATTGAAATGCTCAAGCAAGGACGATGATATGACAGTTAAAAGTATTGAAATGTAACCCTAATACATGCTTGGTCATTTCAAACCCTAATTCGGAGAAACCCACTCATATGAGAGGGTACATTTACTTCTTCTAATTAACTTGTCATCAAAGTTGATTAACATAGCATGGTTATTATAATGCTATATTGACAACGAGAGTGGCGACGCTTAGGCGAGAGCGGGGCGAGTGCGTGGGGTGTGCGAACCAGACGACGTGATGGTCTCACTAACATGGGCGACACACCCGACGCGTGTGTAGGCTCAATGAGGACATAGGAGGTCGGTCGACGGCATAATGGTGGCGGTGGTCATCGTGGCACAAAATATACACATGCATATACAATACACATACAATACAAATCCTTTGAATCAAACATGCATAATTTCCTATAGGATTTCCTATAGGATTTAATCCTACAAATTTCCTATAGGATTTAATCCTACAAATTTCCTATACAAATCCTTTGAATCAAACATGCCTTACTTATATCCTCATGGGATGGCGATGAGGGCGCACGACGAGGGTGGTGTGGGCGAGGGCGCGAGGCAGACACGGATGCCATGGCGGTCTCTGGCCGAGAAGCGGCGTTTAGCGTGCTATGAGCTCAAGCGGCGCGAGACGCCTCCGCACGGGAAGAGAGCGAGGTGGTCAGTTAGGGTTTAGGCGTGGCCTATTATAATATCTTTGCTCTAAGCTATTTTATTTTTACTCCACATGCTTCTAATTCACATGTGCAAGGATTAAGGCCTAGATCTTAGGAGTCGCGAGGCCCGAGGCGGTTCCAGGAGGAGGCGCGCCATGGCCATGGCAATGAGCTCGCCAAAAGGGCACGACCAAGGAAGACGGCCTGGACCAAGTGAGCTATGCATTCAGGGGGCCGCCGCCTCCCCAAGAATTTTTTCCTAATATCCCTTCATATTTGACAAATTTTGGGTAAAATAACGATATTTGGCCCATTTGCCCCCCAATAGTGGCCCAAAGTGTCTCCTTGGCCCATTTGCCCCCCAATTGGTTGGCCCAAGCTCCAAAGCCCGAGTGGGAGGAGGCCGAACAAGGGGGATCACGTATGGCATTTGGCCGACGGTCATGACATGGCGGCGCCATAGGCCGGGAAGGAGAGGGGCAGGTCGGTTGAGGGCGGGTCCCTCGCCGGAGTGCTAGATGTTCCGTGATGGAGTTCTTGTCGAGCTTCTTCTGACAACTTCGACTGGTACGGTCTTGGCGCCTCGCGCCGTGGTCTTGTGGGGTCCTATAGAATCACTTCGCCTGCCCGGAAAGTCGATCTTGGTGGGTTGTCCTCTAGTTGGGTTTCCGGAGAGGCAAGGTCGCATGAGGCCGAGGACAGGCAGGTCGCGAGCGACGCCAGATAGGGCTCGCCGGAGGTGGCGTGGATCGCAGAGCGACGGAGAGGTCGCCGACCGACGACCGCCGCGCGGGCGGCGTACACGGCGAGGCGAGGACGACGCCGGGCGTAGGAGGTCGCGGTCGGGACGGTCGGCGGCGACGGGACCAGAAAGCGGCGCAGGGCGTAGGGCCGGCAGCCTTGGCGATGCCGGGCACCGGGCGCGAGGCGGAGGCACGGGGCCGACGTGGCGGCGGCGGCCACGCCAGGCGGCGCGGAGGAGAGCTGGGGCTGGCGCAGACGGCTCGGCGAGGCAAAGACGCGGTGCTCAGGCGGGCGCCGCAGGGTTCTCTGGGGGAAGGAGGTCGCCGCGCGCTGGGCGGGTAGGCGGCTGCCGGAGGGCGAGGCGACGGCGAGAGAGGCGGAGCTCAGCAGCTCAAGGTCGTGGAAGGCGACGGCGAGCGGGTCGGGGCCGCGGGCGGTGGTGGATGCGGCGAGTCGTCGCGCAGCCCGGCGGCGGGTCGGAGAGGGCGGCGACGCAGCGGGCGGTTTGAGAGAGGCGTAACTCGAAAGGGCGCGGTTGGCTGGGGCGGGCGCGTCGGCAAGGCTGATCGATCTGGCTGTAAGGGCAATGGGAGGAATAAGAGGAGGAGGTGAAATATTCTTTAACACCGGTCGCTGGAACCGGTGTTAAAGGGGGGCTTCAACAAGAGCCTTTATTGACAGTTCAAGCCACGAACCGGTGTTAGAGCTAATATTGTTTTAACACCGGGTGACCCACCGTGTTAAGGTGTTTTCCGCACAAGAGTTATTTCTTTAACACCGTTCGTGGCTGAACCGTGTTAAAGGGGGCATTTAATTCAGGGCTTTTTAATTCAGGGCTTTTTAATTCAGGCTTTTTAATTCAGGGCTTTTTAATTCAAAATATGAATAATATATCATAATTTTCAGAAAAATAATATCTATCCATTCATGTAAATCATTTTATATTTACTTTACATGAAATTTTTAAAATAAATAAACACTTATTTCATGCATTAAAGGGCTTTTTAATTCAAAATATGATATGAATTTAGAAAATTCATATCTTTTCATTTCAACTCGTAAAAATATGAATAATATATCATAATTTTCAGAAAAATAATATCTATCCATTCATGTAAATGATTTTTATATTTACTTGACATGAAATTTTTAAAATAAATAAACACTTATTTCATGCATTAAAGGGGCTTTTTAATTCAAAAATATGATATGAATTTAGAAAATTCATATCTTTTTCATTTCAACTCGAAAAATATGAATAATATATCATAATTTTCATAAAATAATATCTATCCATTCATGTAAATGATTTTATATTTACTTTACATGAAATTTTCTAAAATAAATAAACACTTATTTCATGCATTAAAGGTGCTTTTTAAGATATATAAAAGAACTAAAATTAAGATACATGGCCGATTAAGTAACAATCGAACTGAATCAAAATTAAGATACATAAAAGAACTGAAAATCAAGATACATGGCGGATTAAGTAATCGGCAACTTGTTTCGGAATGTTGGAGTGATTTAGTCATGCTCGCCACACCTGTAATACTCGCCATCGTAGTCGTCAGATTTCGCCATCGCTGTCATCGCTGCCGTCGGGTCACCGTAATTGAACCTCCGGAGAGTACGCCAGTGGACTTGAGGGTAGCGCGTGGGCTGGACTTGAGGGTAGCAGACGGGGTTAGAGTCGGCGGCAGCGTCATAGGCCATGACGCTGGAGAGTCCGATCAAGGCCACCATAGCCGACGGCCTCGTTGAAGTTAGGAGGAGGTGGGCCGCCCTCGTGCTCGGCGAGCGCCTCATGCCGATCCACGAAGAAGGCTTCCCAAGTAGAGAAATAGCCTGGATGCCATCCGGGATTCTCCGCCGCTCGGCGTGAGCTCGGCAAGTAGTGGTTCGTGATGGCCATCCGCAAGGCCACACCTAGAGGGACAGAGGAACCGCACACCTCCGACGCCAAGATCCACCGACGGGACACAAGAGCCTGGCGGGGTAGTTCGAGGCGCAAGCGCCCGCCTCCCCCAGGGGTTAGTGCTATGGAAGCCATGGGAAAGAGTGATGAGGTTGCGATATGAGTCTAGAGATGTGCAATGACAATGGAGGCCAACCCCTACATATATATATATAGTGAACTAGCGGGAAGAACTGAGGGAAGAATCAAGGGAAGAAAAATGGCGGAAGAAAAATGGCGGGAAGAATCAAGGGAAGAAAAATGGCGGAAGAAAAATGGCGGAAGAAAATGGCGGGAAAAATGGCGGGATGAACCTTTAGTCGGTTGGAGACACCAACCGACTAAAGATGAATCTTTAGTCCCGTTGGAGACACCAACCGACAAAACACGAAGCACTAATAATAGAGGTGAGTGCATGTCGACATTATGTCGTATGGCGTAGTACCTTGTCCGGATGGTGTCACCAACCGACTAAAGATGAATTTAGTCCCGTTGGAGACACCAACCGGGACTAATAATAGGTGAGTGTCGACATTATTTTGTAAGTGTCAACACTATGTCGAGCTGCTTGTACTATAAATAGGCATCCTTGTGAGTCCAATCCTCCAGCCGCTTTGAGGCAGGACACCACTACGAGCCAGTGGAGATGCCGACGAGCCCAGCCTCCCAAGATCTCCGAGAAATCGGTCATAGAGGCACTCCTAATATGTGAAATTAGTTAGCTCCCCGGTGTATTGATCTAGTTAGACAAGTTACAAAGCTGCAAGATGGTTTTCGAGCAGGGACACCACTACGGTTCGTGGAGATGCCGACGAGAGCCCTCCGGCATCTCCGAGAACTGGTCATAGAGGCACTCTAATATGTGACCGCACGCTTGGAGATCGATCTTAATGGTAAGCACGATTCGGGACAACTTCTTCTCATACTCCCGGTCCATCCACAAACATGACTAACACTCAAGACATGTATTAAAAACATGAACTAGAGTTACATAATATGAGCATGAACTTCTTGGCATATGCCCTTCCTTATGATCGCTTCCAGTAACCATGGAGCATCTTCTTTACTTAACGGAATGCTTGGGCCGGTTTTGCATCGTGAAGGGCGGAATTTCATCAAACTTATTATAATCTTCGACATGTCCATTTTGTCCTCGATTCCCACGATGTTTCTTTTCCCCGAAAGAACTATGTGACGCTTTGGCTCATCATATGATGTATTCGCTTGCATATTTTTTCTTTTTTGGTCCGGAGGACATGTCCTTCACATAGAAAACCCGAGCCACATCATTGGCTAGGACGAATGGTTCGCCTAAGTTCTTCATAAGATTGTTGAGATCCACCGCTGTCATTCCGCATTCTTGTCTACCTCAACCCTCCTCCCGTTAGCTTGACCCATTTGCATCAAACAAGGGGACCTTAAAATTAGGTCCATAGTCAAGTTCCCATATCTCCTCTATGAACCCATAATACGTGGTCTTTTGCCCATTGTCTTCATCAGATCGGGACACCACTTTTGGTTGGTGCTCTTTTATCTTGGCCTATCGTAAAATGTATTCCCATTTATCTCGCACTTTGGAAAGTACATACAATAAGACGGTGTCCCGCCAACAAGTACAAATTGATCCCCAATAGTGGTGTTATTCGTGAGAAGTCTTTGCACCACCGCCAAAACTCGCCATGTGTTCACTTATAATCCATTCATCGATCGCCTGGTGTTTGAGGCGATTAAATTCTTGTGTTCATTGATATACGGGCAACCAAGATAGATCTTTGTAAAACCGTAGTGTGCTTGATTGAGAGAATGCCCGTCCTACATATCATTGCTTTACATCCTAGGGTGCCTTTTTCCACGCAGCTCCCTCATGTCGTGATTCTGGAACACCAATCGCCTTAAGGTCAGGAATAAAATCAACACAGAACTCAATGACCTCCTCTGTTACATAGCCCTTGGAGATGCTTCCTTCTGGCCTAGCACGGTTATGAACATATTTCTTTAAGACTCCCATGTACCTCTCAAAGGGGAACATATTGTGTAGAAATACAGGACCGAGAATGGCAATCTCTTCTACTAGGTGAACCAGGAGATGCGTTATAATATTGAAGAAGGATGGTGGGAACACCAACTCAAAGCTGACAAGACATTGGGCCACATCTGTTTGTAACCCTGGTAGGCTTTCTGGATCGATTACCTTCTGAGATATTGCATTGAGGAATGCACATAGCTTCACAATGGGTACTCGAACATTTTCAGGTAGAAGCCCCCTCAATGCAATCGGAAGCAATTGTGTCATAATCACGTGGCAGTCATGAGACTTCAGGTTTTGGAATTTTTTCTCTGCCATATTTATTATTCCCTTTATATTCGACGAGAAGCCAGACGGGACCTTGATACCGCTCAGACATTCAAAAAAGATTTCCTTCTCTGCTTTGGTAAGAGCGTAGCTGGCAGGAGTTAAGTGGCATCGCTTTCTTCTCGCTCGTGGATGCATAGGCTCAGGGCCTTCAGACGTTGCTGGTCTTGTCGTGCTTCCGTGTATCTTTTGTCTTCCCATACACTCCTAGAAAGCCTAGCAGGTTCACGCAAACATTCTTCGCCACGTGCATCACGTCGATTGAAGAGCGGACCTCTAAGACTTTCCAATAGGGTAGGTCCCAAAATATAGATTGCTTCTTCCACATGGGCGTGTCCCATCGCTATTCGAATAGACTGCCAGACCTTTTCCAAAGATTACTTAGGTCCTTGACCATACCAAATACCTCCTCACCGACGGAGGACAGGCTTCCTCCGGTTCGCCAGACGTTTGAAATGCTTGCCTTTCTTTCTTCGGATGCAGTTCTAAGAAATCGGCGATACCCTAGGTACACAACCTTCTTACATTTATCCAAATATACACTTTCAGATTCATCTAAACAGGTGTGCATGCATTGTATCCCTTGTTTGTCTGCCCGAAATGTTACTAAGAGCAGCCAATCATTGATGGTTACGAAAAGCAATGCTCAGAGGTCAAATGGCTCCCTTTGTGCTCATCCCACATACGTACACCTGGTTTGGCCCACAGCTGTAAAAGTTCTTCAACTAATGGCCTTAGGTACACATCAATGTCGCTGCGGGTTGCTCGGGCCTTGGATGAGCACGCATCATAATGAACTTCCTCTTCATACACAACCAAGGAGGAAGGTTATAGATACATAGGGTCACAGCCAGTCTGGATCGCAGCTGCTCACCAAAAGGATTCATGCCGTCTAGATTAGACCAAACCTTAAGTTCCTTGCGCCACGTAAAGTCCGGTACTCGCTCGACTTTTCTCCACCGTGACCCATCGGGAGGTGTCTCAACATCGCGTCTTTCTTACGGTCTTCAATGTGCCATCGCAACAACTTGGCATGCTCTTTATTTCAAGAGACGCTTAACCGTGGTATTATAGGAGCATACCACATAACCTTGGCGGAACCTTCTTCCTAGGGGCCTCGCCTCAACATCGCCAGATCGTCTCGTCGATCTTATACATGCAAAGGCATACCGCATGCATCCAAATTCTCGTACTTCTCACCGCGGTAGAGGATGCGCCATTAATGCAGCATGTATCTTCTGACGCCTAATCCTAGAGGGCGTACAACCTTCTTTGCTTGGTATGTACCGTCAGCAACTCATTATTTCTTGGAAGAAGATTCTTCATTTTTACCAACAACTTTGAAAATGCGCCGTCACCACACCATTCTCTGCCTTCCATTGCAACCAAATCCGATTGGCACCTAGCTTTTGTGGCCATCTTCGCAAGTTGGATACAACAATGTTTTGTGATCCTTTAACATCTGCTCCAGCTTCTCCTTCTCCTGCTCAGTTTCACATTCTTCCTTTGCATCGAATGGCCCGACCAAGATCGTCATCAGGCCCATCCGCTCCTCTTGATCTTCATTATCTACCCCGTGCGGTATCATCATATTCAGGATACATATTATGATAGTTTTCATCATCCTCTTCTTCTTCGTTGTCTTCCATCACAACCCCTTTTTCTCCGTGCTTGGTCCAACAATTATAGCTGGGCATGAAACCGGATCAAGCGGTGGGCGTGAATGGTTCGTATTTGAGTAGTCTTTCTTGTTCGACGGGAACACACGGACAACACATAAAACCATTGTGACCACGGTTTGCATTAGCCACAACGATGAAATTTTGAGGCCGTAATGTACTCGAAAGCGGCGGTCACCGTACATCCATTGCCGATTCATCTGCATTAATATGTAGTATATATCAAAAATAATAGGAGATGACCATTTATATATATAGTACATCAATGACACATGAAACTATAGTTGCCGACCTCGACCGAGACGGAAAGAGCAACAAGAAAGCTTATTTTGAGCTCTCGGCATTTCACCGAACACCTCTAGTGCATATGAAAAACACAAACTAGCACTCTTCACACCCTCTTGCTAGGCTCCAAAATGTGAAAAATGGAAGAGTGGGGTGTGTGTGGGCTGGGTGGTGTTCTTATAGTTTCACCTTTAACACCGTTCGTGCCACGAACCGGTGTTAAAAGGGTGAACACTGGTGGAGGGACCTTTAACACCGGTTCGTGGCACGAACCGGTGTTAAAGGGGGCTCTTTAATGCCGCAGAGGCCACGCTGATGCAGCCCCTTTAACACCGGTTCGTAGAAGAACCGGTGTTAAAGCCCATTTTCGGGATCAACAAAAGCCCGCGTTTCCACTAGTGCTAGTATATATATTATGATTATGATCATGATCGACTAAGTAAAACTAGGATACTTCTCTCCTGTTAGAGTCGTGTATTGGATAATTATACTGACTCGTCTATTTTTATTGGTTATTTGCATGATTTTTTCTCTACGAGGTCAGAAGTTCTGGGACTATGTATGTCTAAAGATAATTTCATCTTTTCTGTTTCACCACTTGTCACAATCTATCTCCAGGCTGCTCGCATATTAGGCCACTATCTGCAACAATAATTGTCTATTTGTACATCAATATATAAAATAATGTGAATTTAACTTCCATGAGATATAGATCTATCTTGGGAGTGTCTGGTTGATTTTTTATTTAGGTGACAGTCAGTTTTTTCCAATTATCCCCCGCCAAAAAAAAAGGTTTTTCCCAGTTATAAGTAGACACGTGGTGTACTTGCTCGGGTCCGCTCCCACAAAATGTCTTTAATACATCAGAATGTAGCTATTTAAAAATTGTTAACAAACACTTTTCAGTGACAAGGACATAAACCAAACCCACTAGACTTCTTCATAGTTCACAATTTTATCGATATTATATATTAAGTTCATTTTTAGCTACTCGATATCCAGGTTGTGCTTTAGTTAAAGAGCAAAACCTTGCCCATGACTCAGGCAATTTCTCTTCTTCTTCCGGCTTAAAATCAAAGAGTTTCTGCAAAATAGCATGTTGAGCACTAGGACAAAAATATTTCTGGAAGAAAGTATTAACCAAACCAACAGGACTATCAATAGATCTAGGAGGTAAATTTTTAAACCAAGCTTTACCTTCACCTTTCAATGAAAAAAGGGAAAATTTTAGCAATAAAGTAGGTGTGTTTCTTAATATCATCAGAAAATAAGCCACTCAAAATAGAGAGCTCTTGCATATGTGCCATATCACTTTTATTTTCAGTCCCACAAAAAGGTTTTTTCTCAATAATGGTTATATAAGATAAATCAAGAGAGAAATCATAATCCTTATCTTTGATGTTTATGGGAGATGTGGCAAACTTAGCACTAGGAGATAATTTATGTCTAACAGTATGTCTCTCTAGAAGACTCTTAATAGCACTTGCACCGGTAGTGTTTCGACATTCCTCAATAAATTCATCAGTCATTACAATATAATCTTCATCAAGATCATCACTAGGATACCCTCTAGACTCAGGTGAACTAACAGGTGTAGCAATATATTCATTATGAGTTTCAGTGTTTCCCATTATAGTTCTAGCAATTATAGCATCTAGGAAAGGACCTAATGAACCACTCTCATCAAGAACAGTAGAAGTAGCATCATAAGTATCAGAAGCATTTTTAGATTCAACAGAAGTAGCTGTGTGTGTGGTGGTGTAAGAAGCTTACTTCTCACAGACGGTGAATCAAGAGCAACTGAGGTGTTCAGAGTTGCACCTCTTCTTGTAGTGGATGGCAATATAGGAACTTTTTCATCACGAGCTTTACCCATGATGAATGGATGGCAACGAACAATAATAATTTCAAGCGAACTTATAAATAAAGCTATGCTTCCCGGCAATGGTGCCAGAAAATAGTCTTGATGACCCAAAAGTATAGGGGATCGCAACAGTCTTCGAGGGAAGTAAAGCCCAAATTTATTGATTTGACACAAGGGGAGCCAAAGAGTATTTATAAGCTTTAACAGATGAGTTGTCAATTCAGCTGCACCTGGAAGCAGTCTTGCAAGCAATAATTTATCAGTAGTAACAGTTTTGTAGTAGCAATAGAAAAATAACAGCTGACATGGATATACCCTACGGGTGCACGACATTGGTATGCCCGGTCCAGCCCAAGGAAGGACCACGCAAGGATTGGCAGCTCAGGAAGATTTCGGGCGGCCCAAGCCCATGGGGAATTTGACTCCTTGGAGGACAAGTCTAGATTAAATAGAATTTCAATGGGTTCCAACCCTAATTTGTAACCGACTCGTCCTATCCCTAGACCTGGACTATCTATATAAAGGCCAGGAGGGTACAACGACAAGTATCCTCAACTCACCTCATACACACCTCCACGTCAGATTGCATCTACGCACCTCTGTAACCTTTGGTTTCGCCGTAATCAAGCGCAGACAAGCAGGAGTAGGGTTTTCCCTCCGGGGGCCTGAACCTGGGTAAATCTCGTGTCCCCGTGTTGCTTGTCTGTTAACCATTTCGCGACCTCCAGCATCCCCATCTTCTCCAAACCCAGTTCCATAACAATGGGCATTGACGAGTCGAACCCTCGTCAATTGGCGCCGTCTATGGGAATCGGGGATGCTGATCGTGCTGTCATGACGGTTCTATCCGGAGCGATCTACGATTCATCAGCAATGGAGAGTCACCTCCTCTTCGGCGCCTTCGACTTTACCGCACACTCACCGGCCACCCTAAAGGATTTCGAGTCCGTTGGTGACGGGCTCAAGATGCAGTTCGGGAGCTTCTGCTTCAAGGTGGGGCAGACCAGCACCCTCCGCCTCCTAGAGCGGGTGCCACTTCCATCCATCAGGCCCTCTTCGTGGGTCCCACCCATCAACGCCCTGCGCACATCGACGATGACGGGAGATTCGGATGACAGCAGCAGCTGCAACTCCGATCTGTGCGGTCCTCCTTCAGATGAGGGAACTTACGGTTCCGGTTCTGAGGGCTGCGGTAGCAGCGACCCACCCCGTGAGCGCTACCTGTGCGCCATCATCCACGACGGCAATGTCAACAACAGAGCTGATCCATCGCTGGGTTCGGGTGCCATACCTCCCAATCCCCCTCCCAACCCGCAGGTTGAGAACGAGGGAAACAGGGAAACCCAACCAACATAGCCACTGAGGGCAGCAATCGCGGCTATGACCAGATCAACCTCAACGAGGAAGGCTGGCGCCAAGCACGCGAAGCCATGCAAGGCAACAAAATCCTACCCGTGGATGCCTCCCGGGACCTGCTGATGGCCTACCACTGGCTCCTGATCGACGAGCACAATCGGCAGGTGAAGTGATGACCCACAAGTGCAGGGGATCGCGAGAGTCTTCGCGGGTAGTATTACCCAATTTATTGATTCGACACAAGAGGAGCCAAAGAATACTTGCAAGACTTAACAACTGAGTTGTCAGTTCAGCTGCACCTGGAAATAGTTCTTGCTCACAGAAGTTTATCAGTAGCAACAGTTTGGTAGTAGCAATAGCAAAGCAACAAAAAAAGTGAAACAGGATCAATAGTAATGAATGATAGCAGTATGATTCGAAAAGCGGTAGGCATAGGTATGGATGGACGGGCGTTGCATGGACGAGTCTAAACATGTAACTTCAAGATCTAGGGCATTGCATATAAATAATAACAAGCATCCAAGTACTAAACAATCTTAGGCATGTGCTCCAAATATAGTCATACGTGCTCGCAATGAGAACTTGCACAACATCTTTTGTCCAGCCAGCCCGTGGCAGCGGGGCCTCTAGGGAACTACTGGAAATTAAGGTGCTCCTTTTAATAGAGCACCGGAGCAAAGCATTAGCACTCTGTGAACACATGTGATCCTCACACCACAGCCATCCCTCCGATTGTCCCAATTATTGTCACTTTGGGTCCTTTGGATCCGGACAATGATATGTGTACACAACTTGCAGATAAGATCACAAACAATACTATCATAATGATTCAATAATAAGTTTAGATCTGAGATCATGGCACTCGGGCCCTAATGACAAGCATTAAGCACAACAAGTTGCAACAAAGTCAAATAGCACTAATAGAGATACTAGGCACTATGCCCTAACAGATCTTATTCGATTACATGATAGAACTCATCCAATCCCTACCATCCCTAAGCCTACAGCGGGGGATTACTCACTCATGGATGAGGAAAACATCGATGGTTGATGGACATGCGTTGGTGATGATGGCAATGATCCTCTCCAAATTCCTTGTCACGGCAGGGTGCCAGAACGGAGTTTCTGGATCCGAATCTTGGTTTCTGGTGGCGGCAACGGAGCGGAACTCTTTCTGAAAAACTATCAAAACCCCCTCGGTTTTTAGGTCGAAAGGCAACTTATAGACGCAGAGGGAGGCCGAGGGGGTGCCTGGGGTGGCTACACCCCCTCTAGGCGCAGCTAGTGATGGGCCCGCGCCTGGGGTGGGTGTGGGCCCCCTAGGCCTCTTCTCCGTCTCGTCTTCTGGCTGTGTGGATCTTCTGGTGAAATATAATTTTTGGCATATTTTCCGGGATTTTTCCTGTAGTTCATTTTCTGCACAAAAACAAGACACCAAGGTAATTCTGCTGAAAACAGCGTCAGTCCGTGTTAATTGTATCCAAATCACACAAGTTTAGAGAAGAAACAATAGCAAAGTGTTCGAGAAAGTAGATACGTTTTGGACGTATCAACTCCCCCAAGCTTAGCTTATTGCTTGTCCTCAAGCAATTCAGTTGAAAACTGAGTGCGATAAAAGAACTTTCACGAACACATTGCTTCATATGATGTAAATATTCTCAGCACAAGAGTAGATGCTTAGACAATTCATAATAAAGAGTATGCAACTAAGTCTACTCAATAGTCATTGCAAGATATGAAGAGAAACCAACTCAATAATAATAATTAGCATGAAACATAAACATAAGCAACATTGGAATGCTCATAATAAGGTATGATAGAGTGGTATCTCGCTTGCCTTTGTTTGAAGAGCACAATATAAATGCCAAGGCACCTCTGAAGTTCACATGAAGACTAGAGATAAATATATCAGAGATACAAGCATCAAAGTCATGACATAATTAACCAAGTTTTGGAACAAACACAAGAATGACAACTATGCTCTCAAGAAGGTGCTCATAGAATAAGTGGTGACTCAACAAGGTTGTAAAAAGGTTTTGTAAAGTTTGAAAGGCTTCAAAATGCTGAAAGGAAGGTACTCATTAGCTTTGAGCTCCCCTTGCCCCTATCATAGGCATCTTCATGTGGTTAAGGTGAAAGTGAGGTCCACTCTGAATCATATGCTTGACAGACCATAGACTGGAAATCCCAAGTCCCTTGAGTACGAGGGCCGCTCCGCATGCTACTCAACTTTGGTCACCTGAAATTTCTTGTCGTTGTAAATACATGCATATCATCGAGAACCGCTAATGGGGTACCCCTTGCATATGGTACATGAGCTTTCCCATAACCAAAATGACAAGGCAAGCAGACAATGAGCATCTCAGCGATCTTTTTATTTACCATATGCATAGATTTTTATTGAGGATGCTTCATAGATGCTCATTATGGTGATGCTGCAAGTTTCCACCATGATTAGGCATGGCTTAGGCTAGCGGCCCAGGCGTTTCTCTAACACAATGTATAGACTCCATGAACTAACAAGCTCCCCTTTTATTTCACATCGTCGACATCCGTAAGCAAAAGAGCAAAGTATCAACTGGATGAGATATCCAAAAAGTATTGAAAGCATTCCCCGTGACAGCACGGTTCTGCTGACTCCCAGCATATAATTTGCAAGCATATAACTTTCATGGACTAGTCAAAATTGTTCAGAATTATTAAGCGCAAGTAATAAAGTGTGCCATCAAGTTCGTGAGAGCTTTACTAACTAACTTTCTCAAAACAGACAAAAAAATTATTTTGGAAAAAAAAACGGCATATAGAATATGCACTAGAGTATCAAATGATGCTAATAGGTAGGTATAGTGGACACAGCTGGCAATATTGGTTTGGGGGAGTTGGAAGCACAAGTAGAGCACATACACAGTGCAAGTGAAGGCTAGCAATAGAGAGGGATCGACAAAAGAGAGAGCAATAGCTGTCATGATAATGCTTGCAACAAAACATGACTAACTATGTCATGAAAGTGATACAAGAACTCTGAGGCAAAATAAATCATCGAGTCTTACTGACTATTGATTATTCATATGCATGCATGAGCATGTGGCAAGTCGATTCACATGAACAGTCAGAGGAGTATACCACAATATCATACCAAAATATGAATAAAACAATGCAAGCAAACATTCACGTGACATGCTACAAACTATTAGCAAGCTGGAGCTAATCATAGACAAGAAAGAACTACTAAGCATCCATAATGACATACACCTTACACAAACAAGCTAAGCATGCTCACAATGAAGAGTGTATGTACAAAAATGAAACAAATAGAGTTTGTTACCAGCCTCTTACCACACCTCGAGTTGTCTTAATCTTCATTATTGCCCTTCACTTGTGTGACTTGAATAATAACATGAAACCAAAATCCACTGTGGACGGATGAACCCTGCAAAGAACTCACAAAACCAAAGAACAACAACAAATATTTTTGGTGTTTTCGATTTTTTAAAGAAAGCAAACAAAGCAAAGGCAAACCAAACAAGAAGCAAACAAATCAAACAAGCAAAGCAAAATGTTTTTGGATTTTTCTCTATTAAGGCAAATCAAAATAAAGAAACAAACCAAGAGAAATAACGAAAATATTTTTGGTATTTTTGTGTTTTTGAGAAAGAAGCAACAAGAACCAAAAAGAAAGCGAAACAATGGATATACAAAGAACCGACCGAACATGATATATATATATGAGTGTGATGTCGGTGTACCTCCCCCCAAGCTTAGGCTTTTGGCCTAAGTGGGGCTCAATCCAAAGGTGTCCAAGAGGATGCACCCTCGTAGTATGTCGAGGAAGCTCCCTCGTCCTGGTATGAGCTCGAGGCCTCCTCCGTGTAATACATGGAGGGGTCGTATGATGGTGCTTCCTCCTGATAGTGCCCGTGGAAGTTAAGAGAGCGCATCTTGTCATCCATCTCTGCCTTCGAGCGTGACAAAGGTCCCTGAGAAATACTGATAAAAGTGGTTTGGGGTAGAGGGATCTCTCTCTCTTCCCCGTCAATAAACATCATTCTATAAACCAAGTTCTCAAGGGTAGAGTTAGTGGTCACAAAGTGGTGCACCTTCATAGCAACAAAATCAAGCCTCTGAGGAGCCAAAAACTATATCATGTGGATCAACAACAATGTTCAAGGCAGCAGCAACACGTGTAGCAATAATTCCCCCATAAATGGGTCCCTTAGCAGCTAGGCGACGAGCAATGAGAGAACCAAGATTATACTTATCCTCATTGTTGAGCGCAGCAGCTAAGAAGGCCAATTGATAGTTGGAAATATTACTAGTGTTGTCCCAACCAAGAACACTGGTGGCAAGATAGTAGGCAAAATACCTGATGGCTGGAACTTGAATGTTCTTTATCTTCCCTCGCTGAGCTCTGCGGTCATCATCATTGGTTATTCCTCGGTAAAGCTCCAACAAATCAGCGGGTAGAGCTGGAATCTTCTTTGATGACCCAGTTGTACCAAGTCCCAGGGCCTTGCAAAATTGCTTCAAGTCATAGAATGAGCCGTGCCATAAATCTTGAAATACATAGCTGGTTTGAACACGCTATTAGTAAAGGAGAAACTCTCCACAAATGTTTTAGTAAGCAAAGAATATTGTGAGCTCTCATCCTGTATGTAACTTGTTAGTCCAGCCCTCTGTACCAAAGTCATGAAATCATTAAGAATCCCAGCATCTCGCAAGAAAGTTTGGCAAGGAAAGGTGGAGGTGCACCCTTCATCTCCTAAATCACACCAAATCACGGAGTGATGAGATCCGAATTGTATGAGGGTCTAGTACTGGTAGATGACCTTGGAAGCCTTGCCCTTCTAGGTGCATCACTCTCAAATATATCACCAAATGTGTGGTGGTCCATGACTTCCCTTTTCTAAAATTTTAAACAACCATCAAACCAAGTGATTTCTAAGTTGATAAATGATGAGTAACTACTATAGGAACTTGCTACAGGGCTACACATGAATCAAAACAAAGTTTCTAAGCATAGAACAAGCATGCGAGCTCAAACAACCTGTCACCTATAGCAGCAAAATACTCAAGATACAATCTACCAATCACATATCTAATTGGACAAGTGGAGGAGGCACATACCAAGGAACAATCCCTCGAAAAATCAGCACTTGAGATGGTCTGAACAAGGAGATCGAAAATCGCGAGCAAGAACAACAAGAACTCGAGCTTGAGCAAGCTTTCCGGTGTTTTTCGGGAGAGAGAAAGAAGGTGGCTTTGAGGAGGCAGCCTGGATGGGCCTGTGGCTGACACCCCAGTGTGCGCCACGGTAGGCCACGCCTACCGTGGGTGTGGCCTGGCGGGTGGCCCTGGTCACCTCAGGTGCCACTATGCCCCTTTTTTCGAGGAAAATTTTATTTTGAATTTTCTGGGATTTTTCAGGAAACTTTATTTTTGGCCAATTTTCAGGGTATGAAAATTGATTTTCTCGCAGAAATAGTTTTTTCAGAAGAAGCAAAAGCAAACCAAAAGCCAAACTACAGGAGCTCTAAGAAACTCAAACAAACAAGCAACTAGCAAAAGTAAATCTAAAGCAAAGGCTAGGAAGGAGAAAAGTGGAAGAAAGCAAGTGTAACCACAGTGGAAACATTATTTTGTTCATTAAAATCCTTTTGTTAACAAGGTTGATCAAGTATTGTTACCAAAACAATCTTATATGAAACAAAACTTTGCATTCCACAAGGTGATTATGTTACCTCATACTTGATAGCAATGGTCCCAATCATAATAGTTTCAAAATTTTCTTGCGGAATGGGACAAAATATTTCTCCAACCTTAATGCCCTCAATATTTTCAATGGAATTCAGGCAATACCTTCTAGCAACCTTCTTGGGGAAATAAACAGTATGCTCTTTGTCATTGATATTGAATTTTACTTTTCCTTGATTGCAATTGATGACAGCACCTGCAGTATTAAGAAAAGGTCTTCCAAGAATAATAGACATATTATCATCTTCAGGCATTTCAAGCACAACAAAATCAGTTAAAACCATGCAATTATGAGCAACTTGAACAGGAACATCCTCACATATACCAACAGGAATAGTAGTTGACTTATCAGCCATTTGCAAAGATATATCAGTTGGTATCAACTTTTCTAACTAGAGTCTCTTGTAGAGAGAAAAAGGCATAACACTAACTCCAGCTCCCTAATCACATAAAGCAGTTCTAACATAATTATTCTTAATAGAGCAAGGAATAGTTGGTATACCTGTATCACCAAGTTTCTTTGGAACCTTAACATTGAAGGAATAATTAGCAAGCAAAGTAGAAATCTCCTCATTAGGAATCTTCCTTTTATTAGAGACAATATCCTTCATATACTTTGAATAAGCAAAACTTGTTGTAGTGTTCTTCCTCCTTTTACTTGTGTTTCTTACCTGGAAAAGGCATGGGTTTCTGCACCCAAGGTTCTCTCTTTACCATGTTTATTAGCAATAAAATCTTCCTTTGTGTACCTAGTGTTCTTAGTGTGCTTCTCAGGTTCTTTCTCAACTTCTCCCTCAGGAGCATCATTTTTATCATTACTCCCAATTTCAAAGATCGAGATGATATATTATTAGGATCTACAGCAGGTTCAAGTGGTTCCTCAACTATCTTATGTTTCTTTTTCTTTCTCTTACGAGGACTATCACTATCAACTTGTTGAGAATCCTGCTCAATTCTTTTAGGGTGTCCTTCAGGATATAAAGGATCTTGAGTAGCTATTCCACTCCTAGTTCTAATTCCATAAGCATGTTTATCTCCTGAGGCATTGACTAGCATATCCTTTTGTACCTTAGCAAGTTGATCAAGTTGGGTTTGAACCATTTGAAAGTGTTTACAAAGAATTTTAATATCATTAGAAGTTCTTTCCACAATATCTTTCAACTCATGGATAGCTCTAGAGTTTTCCAATAAATGATTCTGAACTTGTTTATTAAAATTACCTTGTTTAACAATAAAAATGTCAAGTTCCTCTAAACATTGATCAGGAGGCTTACCATAAGGAATATCACCTTCAGCTCTATAGGAGGTAGATTCTTCACATCTTCAGCTCTAATACCTTTCTCCTTTAGACATTTCTTAGCTTCCTTCATTACTTCATCATTTAATGCAATTACTCCCCTCTTCTTTGTTGTTGGTGTTGGGACTTGTTCAGGCATAACTGGTTCAGGAGTAATAGGTCAGGTGTATTCAGCTCAGTTGAAGTCCAATCATCATAATTCTTGCTTATCTTAGCCATTAATTCTTCAGCATCTGTAGGAGTCCTTTTCCTGAAAACACAATCAGCAAAGCTATCTAGGTATGTCCTAGAATCATCAGTTAGTCCATTATAATAAATATCAAGAAGCTCATTATTGGGCAATGGACATCCAGGATGTGCATGAATCAAGGCACAGAACCCTGTCCATGACTCAGGCAATTTCTCTTCTTCTCCCTGTTTAAAATAAGAAGTCTCTGCAAAGCAAAGCAGCATGTCTAGCACTGGGAGGAAAATATTTCTGGAAGAAAGAAGCAATCAAACAATCATGGCTATCAATGGAACCAGTAGGTAATCTATTAAATCAAGCCCTAGCTTCTCCTTTTAGTGAAAAAGGGAAGATCTTAGTAACAAAGTACTTGCTCATCTTAAAATCATCAGAGAACAAAGCACTCATAGTAGAAAGCTCATTCATATGAGCCACAACACTCTCATTTTTAGTCCCACGGAAAGGTTCTTTCTCAACAATATCTAAATAGGACAAATGAAGAGAGAAATCATAATCTTTATCTTTAATATCTATGGGAGAGGTGGCAAACTTAGGATCAGAGGACAACTTAGGCATAATAGTACGTCTAGTAAGGAGACTCTTAATAGCACTAGTACCATGTGTGTTTCAGCACTCTTCAACAAAATCATCATGAACTCAATGTAACCATCATTAATATCATAACTCTCACTAGACTCAGGTGAGCTAACAGGTGTAATAGTGTCTTCACTAGGAGTTTCGGTATTTCCTAGACTAGCTAGAGTAGCATCTAGAAAAGGACCTAATGAACCACTCTCATCAAGCACAATAGAAGTAACATCATGAGCATCAAAAGAAGTTTCATACTCAACAGTATTAGCAGTGTGTGTAGCATGAGTATGTGGTGGTGGTGTGACAAGATTACTTATAACAGACGGTGAATAAAGAGCAGCAGAGGTGTTTAGGACTGCACCTCTTCTTGTAGTGTATGGTAAAATAGGGAACTTTCCATCACAAGACTTCCCCATGATGAAAGGAGAAGCACTGAACAATAATAGATCCAAGTGAACTTACAAATAAAGCTATGCTCCCCAACAACGGTGCTAGAAAATAGTCTTGATGACCCACAAGTGTAGGGGATCGCAATAGTCTTCGCGGGTAGTATTACCAAATTTATTGATTCGACACAAGGGGAGCCAAAGAATACTTGCAAGCCTTAACAACTGAGTTGTCAGTTCAGCTGCACCTGGAAATAGTTCTTGCTCACAGAATTTTATCAGTAGCAATAGTTTGGTAGTAGCAACAGTAAAGTAACAACAACAGTGAAACATGAGCAATAGTAATAGTAACGGTAATAGTAGGATTCGAGTGCGGTAGGCATAGGGATGGATGGACGGGTGTTGCATGTACGAGTCTAAACATGTAACTTCAAGATCTAGGGCATTGCAGATAAATAATAACAAGCATCCAAGTACTAAACAATCCTAGGCATATGCTCCAAATATAGTCATATGTGCTCACAATGAGAACTTGCACAACATCTTCTGTCCAGCCAGCCCGTGGCAGCGGGGCCTCTAGGGAGCTACTGGCAATTAAGGTGCTCCTTTTAATAGAGAACCGGAGCAAAGCATTAACACTCTGTGAACACATGTGATCCTCACACCACAGCCATCCCCTCCGGTTGTCCCAATTATTGTCACTTTGGGGCCTTTGGATCCGGACAATGATATGTGTACACAACTTGCAGATAAGATCACAAACAATACTATCATAATGATTCAATAATAAGTTCAGATCTGAGATCATGGCACTCGGGCCCTAGTGACAAGCATTAAGCACAACAAGTTGCAACAAAGTCAAATAGCACTAATAGAGATACTAGGCACTATGCCCTAACAGATCTTATTCGATTACATGATAGAACTCATCCAATCCCTACCATCCCCAAGCATATAGCGGGGGATTACTCACTCATGGATGAGGAAAACATCGGTGGTTGATGGAGATGCGTTGGTGATGACGATGGCGATGATCCTCTCCAAATTCCCCGTCACGGCAGGGTGCCAGAACGGAGTTTCTGGATCTGAATCTTGGTTTCTGGTGGCGGCGGCAGAGCGGAAATCTTTCTGGAAAACTATCGAAAACCCCTCGGTTTTTAGGTCGAAAGGCAACTTATAGGTGCAGAGGGAGGCCGAGGGGGTGCCTGCACCCCCTCCAGGCGCGGCCAGTGGTGAGCCCATGCCTGGGGTGGGTTTGGGCCTCCCATGCCTCTTCCCCGTCTAGTCTTCTGGCTCCGTGGATGTCGTGGGAATGGTCACGGCAGATGCTGCAATCGGCAGCGAGTAGTAGAACGAGGGGCAAGGGCGGCCAGCCATCTGCGGTGCGAGATGAGGGCGGAGACACAGGGTTTTACCCAGGTTCGCCCCCCGGAGGGTAAAGACCTACTCCTGCTAGATTGTATTATGGAGGTGGTACAATGGGCGAGCTCGGCGGCTAGGCGGCGAGTCGCTTGGGTGTATGATGGAACGTATCTCTACACGCCCCGCAGGGAGGTTTATATAGGCTCACCTCCCCTAGGGTTTACATATCTCAACCGAATCAGTTAAGGTTTCAATACTCGTTTAACCTAATCCGACTGGGCCTATCTACTCGCCTGGGCCTTCAGCTTCCAGTCGCTTGGATCCACGCCGGGCTTTGATCCAGTCGCCGTCTTGCAGGCCCACTCGCCAGTTCTTGGGCCAGTCGGAAACGTCCTGCTGGGTATACCCCGGTAGGCACATCCCCATCAGCGGATCTTCTGGTGAAATATATTTTTTGGCATATTTTCTGGGATTTTCTTGATAGTTCATTTTCTACACAAAAACAAGACACCAAGGTAATTCTGCTGAAAACTGCGTCAGTCCATGTTAGTTGTATCCAAATCACACAAGTTTAGAGAAGAAACAATAGCAAAGTGTTCGAGAAAGTAGATATGTTTTAGACGTATCATGAAGCTACAGGAGGAGCTCGAAAAGCGTAAGCAGGCAGCCGCAGACTTAAGCGCACGGCGATCTCCGCTCTCCGCCGTTGGCGGCTCCACTTCACTTGGCAACAACGCCAACAAGTATCGCTCCAGCGTGGAGCGCATGGCCCCGCTACGTAGCGTGAGGTCACCAGGGCCCTCAACACATCCTTCATGACGATGGACTCACACGACAACGTCATGCCGAAAATGCCGCAGGCTGCAATCATGGCAGCCACCACCTATCTCGCGTCCAATCCGCCTCCGGCGGGTGACCCAAAGAACGCAATGCACAAGTCTGCGCTAGCAGGCCTCGGATTTGTCGGAGCTGCGCTCCACGACAAAACTCCCGCAGAGCCGATGAAGAAGGCCACGGTTAAGTTCAATCGAAGCCGCACACCCTCATCCAATGAGGAGGAGCATGACCCGCCCCAGCGCCGTCGGAGCCCACGACGTCGCAGCATCAACTACGATGCTCGTAGTGAGATCACCCAACGCAAGATCGACAAATCACGTGCTAAACGCGCGTGTTCAACTGAGTCCGAAGAGGAGTATGACAGAGAGCTATGTGGAGCCAGATGCTTCAGCAAATCAGTTCGGCAATCACGGATGCCAAAAAATTTCAAGCTCCCTTCGAACAATCTGAAGTTCGATGGCACGCAGGAGCCAAAGTCTTGGCTTGACGATCACATATCGCTAGTCAAGCTCCACGGTGGAAACAAGAACACCGCCTTATAGTGCCTTCAGCTGCAGCTGATAAGCGCAGCCAGGGTCTGGTTCGGCAGCCTATCCTCCGGCTCCAGCTGAAGCTGGGAAGAGCTGTCGTACAGCTTCATCCGCAACTTTAAGGGCACTAGCAAGAGGCCAGCCTCAATCGAAGAGTTGTAGGCCTGCACCCAGCGGACCAACGAGTCCATCCGCTCGTACATACTACACTGGTCCCACATCAAGAACCCCGCCGCACATATCTTTGAAGAAAGAGCAATCGGCGCCTTCAAGGACAGTGTCAGGCGCCCAGATTTCAAGGAGGAGCTCGGGCGCGGCAATCCTAAAACCCTTGACCACCTCATGGACATCGCCAACCGCTGGGCAGACGATTAGGATTCCTTCAACCGAATGCATTGGGATGATGAAGATGACTTCGGCCGCAGACGCGAGCGCCGCAGCAAGAGAAGATCGCGTGTCTACGATGATCGCGATGGAATCGACATGGTTGTGGATGGATACGCCGACCAACGCGATAACGGCAACCGCAACAGCGGATACCGCAGCAGCAACTACCGCAATGACATACGACCCACGCATAAGCGTGGCAACCGCAACTAGCGATGAGAGCAATACCCTTGGGGTTGACCTCCTTATAGAAGCGCGCAAGCACCTTCTTGGCCTTGTCCAGGGAGCTCACGGCAGAAGAGCAGTGATCCTCGATCGCTAGGACAACATCTGCTAGGAGATCTCCATGCTCCAACACGCCGCGGTTAAATGCGATGCCAGAAGCATCTGGTATAAATAGCATCAGGAAAAATTCGAATGAGGAACAAGAAGAGGCACCACAAGACATGGAAGACACAAAAAGATGATAAGGGTAGCTTACCAGAGATAGCCTTGGCAGCAGCCATGAGCTTGTCAGCCATGGCCTTCTCCCGAGCAGCTGCAACAGCCACGAGCTGCTGCTCACGATCTTTGGCCTCCTTCTGCTGGCTCTCAAGGGCCTCCGTATCATCTGCTGCCTTTTTCTTTGATTGGCCGAGGCTCTTTTCAAGAGCCTTCAGCCTATGGAGAGCAGCATTGTTTTCATCTGCAGCATGGAGGAACATGGGATAAATACAAAAACAAACTTGATGCACTCGAAAAATAATTAAGAAGAAACCTACGCACCTTGGAGCTGCTTGAGTTCACCCTCCAGCGACAGATGCTGCTGGATGAGTAGATTGGCGCCACGGACAAAAGGCTGCAAAAAGGCCAGCATGTCTAATGAGAAAAAGGACTCGAGGGCTCCCCTGTGCAGTGAAAGAAGTACACTTATGTGGTCTGGCATGGACTCTGAAGGTTTGGATGTAGTCTTCTGAGTCACGAGTGAACGAGCTTCCCGCCTCGCGGAGATCGAACCCTCGTCCTCGGAGTTGTCCACCATCTTAGGAAACAAAGCCGTTGGCTTTTGTCGTGGGAATGGTCACGACAGATGCGGCAATTGGCAGCGAGTAGTAGAACGAGGGGAAAGGGCGGCCAGCCATCTGCGGTGCGAGATGAGGGCAAAGACACAGGGTTTTACCCAGGTTCGGCCCCCCGGATGGTAAAGACCTACTCCTGCTAGATTGTATTATGGAGGTGTTACAATGGGCGGCTAGGCGGCGAGTCGCTGGGTGTATGAGGAACGTATGCTCACTCGCCCTATAGGGAGGTTTATATAGGCTCACCTCCCCTAGGGTTTACATATCTCAACCGATTCAGTTAAAGCTTCGGTAGTCGTTTAACCTAATCCGACTGGGCCTATCTACTCGCCTGGGCCTTCAGCTTCCAGTCGCTCGGTACCTTGCTGGGCTTCAATCCACTCGCCGTTCTGCAGGCCCACTCGCCAACTCACGGGCCAGTCGGAAACGTCCTGCTTGGTATACCCCAGTAGGCATATCCCAATCAGTAGTCCCCGAGGCCGTCGTCGATTAGGCGTAAGTGGCTGCTGGCAGTCGGAGTATACGGCTTCAGAGTAGGCATCCAGTCGAATCGTCGGCGGGCTCCTGTATAAAGGAAGAAACCCAGCGATCCATGTCGCAGCTTTGGCGAGTCGAGTCAGCGAAACACTGTCATAGTGATTGAGTCGGCGAGCCGAGTGGCTGGAGTTGGACCGTCAGGCGCGGTCAAACTAGCCGTTGGGGTAATCCAACAGTAACTTTTGGCGTAATCATCGCGTGGTAACGGCTTCCTGATTTGGCGGGTAACTCCCATTATATAAGGGGAATGGCAGGCGATCAGAGAGCCAACTTTTCATCACTTCTTCCGACTGCGCGCATTTTCCTTCCCTCGCATCGCGATCCAGCCGACCCAGAATCCTCCGAACCCAATCAACCCTTCGACCATGGCCCTTTCCACCGAACCGTGGGGTAGATCCAAATGTACGAGGGCGCAGCTGGCCTCTTTCGAGGAGGCCGGGATCCTGCGAATCGGCTGTTGGCGTATCCCGCCGAGAAACGACCCCAAACCCGCGAGAGGGAATTCATCTGCTTCACCAGTCATCTCGGCGGGGCTAGGGTTTCCTCGTCCTTGTTCTTCCGGTAACCTGCGCCTACTATGGGATCCAGCCTTCAGATCTGGGTCCCCACAGCATCGAGTAGCTCGCCATCTTCGTGGCGTTCTGGGAATGCTACTTGGGCTGCCGGCCCTACTTTCCCTTGTGGCAAGATCTGTTCCACGGACGGATCAGCCGCGAAGAGGCAGGCGGCCCAATGCTAGCCGCGGGCGGCCTGACATTCCAACTCAAGTCCAAAGCGTCATTCTTTGACCTGATGCTGCCTGGCAAGGCAGCGAGCGACTGGAAGAAGTCGTGGTTCTACGTGGCCGAGGCGACCCCGGAGGACGAGGCGGCGATCCCGAGGTATTCCGCCAATCGGTCCGAGCCTCGCCATCTCCAAGTCGGCAAGCTCCCCAACGACTAGCGGATGGTCGTCGACGAGATGCTCCAGACCATCCGCGGCCTGAAGAAGAAGGGCCTCCAGACAATAAATCTGTACAACTGCTGGCTCGGGCGGCGGCTGGTTCCGCTCGCCCAACGCGACCACTACATGTACCAGTACACGGGCCGAGGTGACTCAACGAAGGCCTGCCTCGATGATTGGAAACTGGAGGACTACCTCCCAGCGTTGAAGAAGATTACCCAAGCGGTGTACCTGGATGCGCAGGCTGGGGTCGCCCCCTATACCGCAAAGCGTCCAGCTCCGACGGTAATCACCTTACTTTGCTCGCAGTCGCAGTCTATGCATTCGCGGTAATTCTGATTCCACTCTGTATTCGTTGCAGCTATTCCAAGTGGTGGAAGGGTGGCTCCCTCCTTCGGACGACGAGAGCTCGGGCTCATCCGCCCAGGACGCGGGCGAGTCGCCGCCGGCGCGGCGACGACGATGACGAGTCCGAGGAGGAGGTCGCCCCACTGGTCTGAAAGACCCGCGGACAACGACAACGCGAGATCGAGGCCAGCAGAAGCCTCGAGCGCCATGATGACGACGACGAGCTCCCAGAGACCACCTCGCGCCGTCAAGCCACTCCGTCGAAGAAGAAAAAGAAGGAAAGGGAGGCAAGGCCCCCCCCGAAGAAGAAGGCGAAGCCATCAAAGTCGGCCTCGCCGCCGCACTCGGCGAGCAGCTCTGATGCTCCCAGCCCTGCTGATGACGCCAGCGATACCGCTACCGGACGCGGGCGATGGAAGTGCCGCTGGCTTCAATGCCTCCGCCATTCGCCCAGTCTACTGGGGAGGCTCAGCCACAAGCTTAGCCCGCAAGGAGGCTCCGGCTACGACGACTTCGCCTCGCAAGGAGGCTTTTGCCGAGGATGTCCAAGAGGCTCCAGCCGCGGCCTCAACGACGAAGAAGCCGTCCGTGTCTTGGGCACGTGACGTCTTGGAGATGGGGCTCGATCGCCGACCGGTCGAATCGAAAACCGGCCGCCTTGCAGACGGGCTACGTTTCATCCACGCCAAGTGAGTGCACTTACCCTTCCTTGCTTTTCATACCTATTTCAATTGTTTTTGCTTATTCGATTGATACACAGGACCAGAGTGAAGAGGATGGGCCACCCGACCGTGGCTAAGGTGCCACCCGTCGTTAGCGAGGAGCACCCTTCCCGCAAGAGGAAGGCGGACGAGGTCGTCGCCTCGGCGGATGGCAGCAAGAAGGCCAAGGGTGATAACGTCGTCACGATTTCTGACGACACGGCGGTCGCGCCGGCCGGGCCCGCGGTGGCAGCTGCGTCTACGAAGGAGGGCGCCTCCTTGCCTGGAACGGCGGAGGCAACCTCCCTTGGAGCGGGTGCCTCTATCGCTATCTTCCCACGCTTCGTGACCAAGGCGGCCGCGGCGATTGGAGCTGCGCCCTCGAGCCACGCTCCTGGGACCGTCGTTGCTGAAGTCGACCAACGTCGTGGGCACACGCCGGTGTTACTCGCGTCCGTGGACGCGATACAACTCCATGGCATGCTTGGCGCAGCCATCCAGGTACATCCAGTCCCCGAGGATCAGGTCGGTGCTTTGCAGCGGCTTGATTCTTATAATTTCTCGTTTTTTTTACTTTCGTATCCAGTACCCGAGTGCGCCCGCGCTAAATTTTAGCGGGTGGGAACTTAGGATTTTCTTGGTCGCCAGTCCCCGAGTGCGCACTCGCTGAATTTCAGCGGGTGGGCACTTAGGAATTTCTTGATCGCATGTCCCCGAGTGCGCACTCGCTGAATTTCAGCGGGTGGGCACTTAGGAATTTCGTTTTGACTAACTTTTTCGGTGATGTGCAGGGTCTGCAGCTTGAGTCGTCGGACCGGTTAGCCGCGAAGCAGCGCGCGGAGAAGGAGCTGGCTATCGTCCAGGAAGCGAACAAAGGGCTTCAGGCTTTTGCTGCGAAGGCAGAGGAAGCTCGCCAGGGGCTTGTCCCTGCTGGTGAATTGGCGGCGGCGCAATCGGCCTTGAATGCCGCTGAACAGCGGATCGTCAACCTCGAGCGCGAGCTGCGGGAGGCGAAGGAAGAAGCGAGCTCAGCTGACGAGCGTTCTAAGGCCGCTGTTGCAGCCGCTGAGGAGGATCACAAGGTGTCGGAAGTCCTTATTGCTGGTCTCCAGGACGACCATACATCGCTTCAATGCTTTATCACGGACCTCGCCCGTCCGCTGCTTGGTGAGTACACCTTCCCTTTCCGGTGATTGTGTCTTTTGTGGTGTACGTCGTGCTCATTATTGTCTTCTACTCGCCGTTGATCCTGGCGGGGGCCGGGCGCTTCCTCCTGGTGGCGCGTTCTCGCAGATCTCGCGTTCAGCCACGCGAGCTGGGTCGTTTTCGTCGTCGAAGTTCAGGGCACGCCCTTGAACGGTGGGGTTCAGGCGTGACCTGATCCGCTGCTGGTGGTAGCGTGATAGCTCTGCGTCACCGCCGAGGCGAATTTCGCTCGGCTTGCTCCTTACGCACCGCCTCCGCCAGTTTTAGGCGGAGTTCCTCGACCTCCGTTGCCGTGGCGTTAGGAGGGATTGGGGTGGAGAATGGATCCTCCGGCGGATCGGTGCCGGTGGCCATGTAGGTCGCGGCGTGGCGACCGGTTCCGTCGCGGAGGTCGGCGGAGTTCTCCGACCCGGAGTCGAATTCGAAGATCCCGAGGATGGAGGGGTCCTCGAAGTCCCCCACGTTGGAGACTTGGCGATGGACCCATGGATGAAGCGGTGATGGAC
Source organism: Avena longiglumis (assembly GCA_030063025.1). Lineage (NCBI taxonomy): Eukaryota > Viridiplantae > Streptophyta > Magnoliopsida > Poales > Poaceae > Avena > Avena longiglumis. The sequence goes on from CP125974.1 coordinate 99,723,081, forward strand.
CCGCAGTGATGCGGGTCGCCAGTCGGCGTCGTCATTGAGCGTCTTCTGCGGCGCTGAGTTCTCGCCACGCGTTGCCGGGTGTACTCGGAGGCGGCGGTGGATCATGCGGATCTGGCTCTCGGAGAGCCGATCGCGTGGCGGCGACTCGCGGATGCGAGCCGAGTCCTCCGAGACGGCGACGTCGGTGAGGCTGGCGAAGAGGCTGATCGTGCCAATAGGCGGATCACGCTTGGCGTGACGGTCACGCCGGCCGGACGTAGCTGCTCGGCAAGATTTGGAGCATCTCACCGATCTCTATCATGCGCCGGTGGCGACCTGTCTCGTTGATGGGCAGATTGATCTCGCCACAGAACACCGGCGGACGGCCAGCCCCACGGTGGGCGCCACTGCCGTGGGAATGGTCACGGCAGATGCTGCAATTGGCGTGAGTAGTAGAACGAGGGTCAAGGCGGCCATCCATCTGCGGTGCGAGATGAGGGCAAAGACGAGTTTTACCCAGTTCGGCCCCGAGGGTAAAGACCTACTGCTAGATTGTATTATTGAGGTGTTACAATGGGCGAGCTCGGCTAGGCGGCGAGTCGCTTGGTGTATGAGGGAACGTCGTCTACTCGCCCTATAGGGAGGTTTATATAGGCTCACCTCCCTAGGGTTTACATATCTCAACCGATTCGTTAAAGCTTGGTGAGTCGCTAACCTAATCCGACTGGGCCTATCTACTCGCCTGGGCCTTCAGCTTCCAGTCGCTCGGTACCTTGCTGGGCTTCAATCCACTCGCCGTTCTGTAGGCCCACTCGCCAACTCACGGGCCAGTCGGAAACGTCGTGCTGGGTATACCCCAGTAGGCATATCCCCATCAGCTTTGATTCCGCGATCATCTCTTCAGTGTCCTCGTCAGGGGACTCCTCCGAGTGATTACTAGCACTTGCAAGAAACCAAATCAACATCAGGCTAATACTTAGCAAATTAGCATAACTACAAACGTTTGGTCAATCGCAACTTACGATGGTATGTCTAACAAATCGAAGACATGAGGCTCCTTCTTCTTCTTAGTTGGCGGCTACGGGGACACCGCCCGAATAGGCATGGCATGATAGGGTTCGGATGTCGCACCCTCATCCCTACTGTGTTTCTCGAGGAAGACGGACCCTTCAGAGTTGGCGGAGTCGCCCCACCCAAAGTTTCACTTCGGGACCGCTGATCCGCCCTTCGGCTCGCTCGGGGCTTGCAGAAGTAGAATGCCGGGAAGCTCGGAATCAGACTCCGGCTCCTTGTTGTCTGGTGGATCCGTGTACTTCTTAGGTAGAGGGGGAATCACCCCGCTACCTTGAGACTCTGCAAACAAAGGACCCAAGAAAACAATATAAGCAAGCAGGCAGGCAAAAGGCTTTCGAAAAGCGCTACGCACACATAACAGATTTCACCTGGGAGACTACTTTCTTGGCGCTAAAAGGGGTGGTCAAAGATTTTCCCGAGAGGTCCTCGTCGGCCTTGTACTTCAGCAGAGGCCGAAGCGCTTTATCAAGGTCACCCCAAGATAACTCCTCAAACGAAACCCTTGTGGGATCGCTGCGGCCAGCATACAGAAACATCGGGTGCGCCCTCACTTGGAGTGGCTGCACCCGATGCTTGAGGAAGGTATGGATGATGTCGACACCATTGACCTCCTTGCCGGCCACTAGTTGAAGAGCTTCCACCCGCTGGTAGAGCTTCTCCACCTCCGCAGATTCACCCTCTAAGATGTCATTATTCCACGACCTCTTTCGGGTGATCTTCTGTGTAGAATTGAAAGGGGAGAGACCAAAATGCTGCCCGTCTAGCTTGACGTCACAGATGTAGAACCACTTCAGACGCCACTATTGGACGGACTCGCAAATGTAAAAAGAGAAGAATTGGACGGAGGAACGGATAGAGGTGATGCAGCCGCCGAGCGGATAAACACCACCGGTGCCAGATTGCTTCTTCACGGAGTAGAGTCACCGGAAAAGGCCAAAGTGCAGCTCGATACCGATCCATCACTCGCAAAGAGTGATGAAACAAGCAATGTGAAGGAGAGAATTGGGAGACAGATGATGCAACTGAATCCCGTAAAAGAAAAGAAGCCCATGAAGAAATTCGTGGGCGGGCAGAGAAAGACCTCGGACGATAAAAGCATAAAACATCACCCAAAATCCTTCGTGTGGGCGAGGAATTACCTCCTGATCGGGGAGGATGGCATCGTCCTTGTCCTTGGATATCAGGCCAGATTCACGCAGTTTGCACAAATCTGCCTCGCGCATCTCCGTGCGCTTCCACCCGCCGTCAGTGATAAGGGCCGAGGTGGCAGCCTTCTTGTCAGCGCCGGCGGCGCTGGTGAAGGGATTCACGGCATAGTAAATCAAAATTTTCTACGGAGCGAACAGAGGGAAAGCCAAGATCTAATCTAGGAGATGCAAACAACGAGAGAGATTGGATTAGATCTTCATACCCTTGAAGATTCGCATAGCGGAACGCTCGTTAACGTGGGTGATGTAGTCGCTCGCTTCTCCTCCTCGCGATCCGATCCGATCTAGCACCACAAGTGGCGGTGCCTCCGTGAGATGCACACGCAGCACCTCGGCGTCTCCTCCTTCCTCGGACCAGCAAGTATGGTGGAGAGATAGATTGGATCTACAACACGACGGCGTGGTGTATATGGTGGAGAATTTCTGCAGCAGGCTCGCCTACAAACAATGGGAGGGAGAGAGGAAAGCTAGCAAGGCGGCTAGGGTTTGGAGGAGGTGGGGTTGGTGCGCCTCACCCCTCTTTATATAGAGGGGGCGCAGCAGCCCCTCCCCAAGCCCAAAGGATAAGGAGTGGGGTCATGGACTCTCCCTCTTCTAGAAACCCTATCTCTAGTTTAAATGATTTAAACTCTCTAGGATCGGCTGGGCCCTATGGGGCCTTGTGCCCTGGCCCAATGCGGCCAGACACTCCCTCATAGGCCCATGCCCCTCCCGGAAGGTGGGGCCACGTTGGTCCCTTCCGAAGGTTCTAGAAGCTTCCAGACAATATCGATTAACCCGAAACAATTCAATCGCAAAACTGCATTGCCTTATATGAATCTTATTCTCCGGACCATTCCGAACCTCTCGTGATATCCGGATCCCATCCGAGACTCAACAAAAATTCATAAACCAATTATCCAATCTATCCTAGCGTCGAGATACATTATGTGTGACCTGCGGTTCGAGAATATGCAGACATGATCTTCTATCAATAATCAACAGCGGGTCTAGGCACCCATATTGACTCCCACACATTCATCGATGATCATATCGGATGAACCACGATGCCGATTCAAACAATCCCATATATATATTCCCTGTCGCGATATTTTACTTGCCCGAGATTCGATCGTCATTGCGTCATACCTAGTTCAATCTCGTTCACGAAGTACTTTACTCGTTCGTAATCCGATATCACTTTGTGATTAACTCCTTAACCACATGCTTGCAATAGGTGTTGATATCGATTACCGAGGGCCCAAGTATATCTCTCCGACTTGGGAGGGACAAATTCCATCTCGATACATACAACCCAATGATACTTTCCGATCACCGAGAGACACCTTTATGATCACCCTCTCAGGATGACGTTTGATGACCTCAAAGCTTTCCGATACCAGGGAGTTGTATTATCTCATGGTCTAAGGAATACAATATTTGACATAGGAAAAGCTTCGCAAAGATGAACACGATGATACGATCTAATTGCTTCGCTTAGTTTGGGTCTGTCCATCATATCATTCTCCAATGTTATGATCTCATTATCAATTGACAACTCATGTCTATGGTTAGGAAACCTTAACCATCATTGAGCAATGAGCTAGTCCATAGAGGCGTACTAGGGACACGGTGTTGTTCACAAACCACACAAGTATTAAAGTGTCCGCTTAATACAATTATAGCATGGACAAGAATTATAATAATAACATCTTTATTATTGCCTCTAGGGCATAATTCCAATAGCTGGTCCCAGCTACAGCAGATGACGCCTTCTTCGTCTTACCCATCCTGGCGCGGCGAGTGCGGCGACACGAGCGGAGGAAAGAGGAAGGAAAAGTACGGAGAACATCCAGTGTGTGATGCGAAGCAGAGAACTCACAAAAATGGTGGCAATGGAGATGAGGCAGGAGGAAATGGCGAAGGATAAAACCACTATTTTTCCCCACGGTATAAAAGGGAGAAGACGATGAAACAGAGCCGTCGATCGAGAAGCCCTAGAGCGTGCCTCAGATCTCACTGTCCATGTGTCATCATCAAACTGAACCGTCGCCAGCACGCCGTCCACTACGCGCGGAAACCGAGGAGACGCCATAACTTTTGCCACGCCTACGTGTGACTAGTAAATGTCAAGTCAGATAGTGGGACCCACGAACGTCCTGTCGCATCGTCTCTGCTGTCGCAGACGGCTGAGCTCACCAATCGTCAGCAATTATGTCATCAAAGCAAAGTCTAGCAACAGCTCGTAGATTTCGATTGAGCATCAAAGTACTTACCCGAGTCTACGACTCAACCAACTACTCGGGGGATACTCCTATCAGGAGCGCTGGCCGCACACCTGAGAAATTTACAAAGGTAACAACACCTCGAAAAGATCTTTGAGTCCTACATCGAGTCTGCGACTCCACTACGGACTCGGGGGCTACTCCCATAGGGAGCGCTATTCGCGCATTCGAAAAAAGAAATGTGTCCTTCGTACTCATAAGGCAAACTGATGAGAAATACTGAACTAAAGTCTCTGATCGAGTCTATGACTTGAACAGACACTCGGGGGCTACTCCCATAGGGAGCGCTGGTCGCGCACCCTATGAATTATTCGACTGAGATCCTTCGAATCAAATATGACAAAATCTTTTGGCAACTTTGCCCAAATTAACACTAGGTGAGAAGCAGTCTCCTTGGCCACCCGAAAAACCTCCACGGTGATAAAATTTCGGATGTTGTGTCTGCGACGCAAAGATAAGCCCTACAGATACCATCTGATGGCCTGGTAACGTACCCGACTGCGCTTTGCCAGTACAATCCCATGCCAACAGGCACGGTGAAAATCCCGACGGGCACGTTGGGTACATGATACGTCGGAAACGTATCTATAATTTTTGATGCTCCAAGCTTGTTTAGTATCTACTTTGCTTTGCTTTGTCTACACTTTGAGGTGCTTTTTACATGTTTTCTGGTACTAACCTATTAACAAGTTGCCACAGTGCCAGTTGCCTGTTTTCTGCTGTTTTTGGTTCCAGAAAAGCTAGTACGGAAATATTCTTGGAATTGGACGGGACGAACGTCAAAGTCAATAACTTTCCATGGGGAACAAGAAGTCCAGGGAGAGAGAGGCGTGCAGGCAGCCAAACCCCTAGGCGTGGCTGTGGGCCGCACCGGGAGGGGTGTGGCCCTCGACCACCTCGGCCTCCCCTTCGCCTATAAGAAGCCCCATGCACAAACCCTAGGTACCGATCAATATTCTACGAACCTTCTGAGTAGCCACCGTCGTCCCTAGATCGGGGGATCGAAGTTCTTCCCAAGACCTGCCGAGGGAGATCATCCCGGAGGCCTTCTCTCCGGTATGATGCGTGAGTAGTTCCACCTTAGACTATGGGTCCATGTAGTAGCTAGATGGTTGTATCTCCTCCTTGTGCTTTCATGTATAGATCTTGTGAGCTCCGTTCATGATCAAGATCTAATCTATTTGTAATCATGCATGTTGTGTTTGCGGGGATCCGATTGATATTGAGATTATTATGTTGGTTTGATTAATGGTTTTGTTTTTATGATTCTATCATGTCTGTGTTGTTTGTGATATTGCATGCTCTCTATTTTTAGTAGCTATCTTGGCCAAGTAGTGGCTAGTGACTCCAAGAGGGGGTATTTATGCTCGATAGTGGGTTCATGCCTCTAGTTTACAAGGGAAGTGACAGAAATCTCTTCGGTTGTAGATGTGTTGTTGCTACTAGGGAGAAAACAACGGTCTCTTGTTCATGGAACATGTGGACTGTTTACCTTACACACTTTGCTTAAAGAGTTGTCTGTTGCTTGCAACTTAATACAGGAGGGGGTTCGGATGATAACCTGAAGGTGGACTTCTAGTCATAGATGCAGTTGGATGGCGGTCTATGTATCTTGTTGTATTGCCCAATCGAATCTCATAGGATCTTTCTGACTAGTAATTGCATTGTTATGCCTTGCTCAGTTCCTGTCAATTGCCCTGCTGTAATTTGTTTACCCTTCATGCCATGTTGTTTATCTAAGGAGAGAACCTCTAGTGAACTATGGACCCTGGTCCAATCTTTACCATTGATACATCTTCAACTATTACTTGTTTACTTGCTGCAAACCATTACCTTCCACATCATACGTTTAATCCTTTGTTACAGCAAACCGGTGAGCTTGACAACCTCACTGATTCGTTGGGGAAAAGTCTTGAGTTTGTGTTGTGCAGGTCTCCGCGTTGCTAGCAACACATGTGTGACGTTTCCTTCCTCCTATTGGTTCGATAACCTTGGTTTCTTACTGAGGGAAAACTTGCTGCTGTGCTGCTTCACACCTTGCTCTTGGGGTTCCCAACAGGCTCCACGGCAATCGTGCTAGCCATCATCAAGCTTTTCTGGCGGCGTTGCCGGGGAGGCTAAGGACGTCTTCACTAGGGGAGTCCTCCACTTCCTTTATCTTTACTTTGTTTTTAGTTTGCTTTGTTTCTTTTGCCTTGTTTTGTTTGCCTCTTTTCAAAAAACTCAAAAAAAATTAGTCTAGTTTGGTTTGCTTGCTTTATTCAAAAACACAAAAAAATTAGTTCCTGCTCTAGCTGCTGCTGTCTTTGGCTTGCCCTCCTTTGCCAAAATGAACTCCGCTGAGAACACCAAGTTGTGTGACTTCACTAGCACCAACAACAATGATTTCCTTAGCACTCCTATTGCTCCACCTGCTCCTGATGCTACCTTGTATGAAATTAAGCCTGCTTTGTTGAATCTTGTGATGAGAGAAATTTTCTGGTGCTAGTTCTGATGATCCTGCTTCCCATCTTAATAGCTTTGTTGAACTTTGTGAGATGCAAAAGTATAAGGATGTAGATGGAGATATTATTAAGCTCAAGTTTTTCCCTATCTCCTTGAGAGGAAAAGCTAAAGAATGGTTGCTATCTTTGCCTAAAAATAGTATTGATTCTTGGACTAAGTGCAAAGATGCTTTTATTGGAAAGTACTATCCTCATGCTAAGATTATATCTATGAGAAGTGACATTATGAAATTTAAACAACTTGATAGTGAACATGTTGCTCTATCTTGGGAAAGAATGAAATCTTTGGTTAAGAATTTCCCCACTCATGGACTCACTGCTTGGATGATTATCCAGAAATCTGTTGGATTCAGCTACTGGAGGTACCTTCATGGGCCTCACTTTGGGCGCTGCAACAAGGCTCCTTGATAATATGATGGTTAACTACTCTGAATGGCATGTTGAGAGAGCTCCACATGGTAAGAAGGTAAATTCTGTTGAGGAAACTTCCTCTTTGAGTGATAAGATTGATGTTATTATGGATATGCTTGTTAATGGGAAAGCTCCTCTAGATCCTAATAGTGTTCCCTTAGCCTCTTTGGTTGCTCAAGAAGAGCAAGTTGATGTGAACTTCATTAGAAACAACAATTTTTTGAAATTATGCCCTAGAGGCAATAATAAAGATGTTATTATTATAATTCTTGTTCATGATAAAGTTTATATTCCATGCTAGAATTGTATTAAGCGGAAACTTTAATACTTGTGTGGTTTATGAACAACACCGTGTCCCTAGTATGCCTCTATGGACTAGCTCATTTATTAATGATGGTTAAGGTTTCCTAACCATGGACATGAGTCGTCGATTAATAATGAGATCATATCATTGGGAGAATGATATGATGGACAGACACAAACTAAGCGGAGCAATTAGATCGTGTCATCGTGTTCATCTTTGCGAAGCTTTTCTTATGTCAAATATTGTATTCCTTAGACCATGAGATAATACAACTCCCTGGTATCGGAAGAAAGCTTTGAGGTCATCAAACGTCATCCTATGAGAGGATGATCATAAAGGTGTCTCTCAGGTGATCGGAAAGTACCTGTTGGGTTGTATGTATCGAGATGGGATTTGTCCCTCCCAAGTCGGAGAGATATACTTGGCCCACTTTCAATCGATGTCAACACCGCTTGCAAGCATGTGGTTAAGGAGTTAATCACAACGTGATATCGGATTACGGAACGAGTAAAGTACTTCCTGTGAACGAGATTGAACTAGGTATGACGGTACCGACGATCAAATCTCGGGCAAGTAAAATATCACGAGACGAAGGGAATATACATATGGGATTGATTGAATCCTGGCATCGTGGTTCATCCGATATGATCATCGATGAATGTGTGGGAGTCAATATGGGTGCCTAGACCCCGCTATTGATTATTGATAGAAGATCATGTCTGCATATTCTCGAACCCGAAGGGTCACACACTTAACGTGTCTCGACGCTAGGATAGATTAGATAATTGGTTTATGAGTTTTTGTTCGGAGTCTCGGATGGGATCCGGGACATCACGAGAGGTTCCGGAATGTTCCGGATAATAAGATTCATATAAGGCAATGCAGTTTTTGGAGTTCGGAATTGTTTCGGGTTAATCGGTATTGTACCGGAAGCTTCTAGAACCTTACGGAGGGGGACCAACGTGGCCCCACCTTCCGGGAGGGGGCATGGGCCTATGAGGTAGTGCGTTGGCCGCATTGGGCCAGGGTCACAAGGCCCCATAGGGCCCAGCCGGCCAACTTAGGGCTAAACCCTAATAGAGCTTCTAGAAGGGGGGGGGAACTTTCCCCCCACTCCTCCCTCCTTGGCCGCCGGCCCTAGGGTTTGGGGGAGGGGAAAATGCTGGCCGCCCACCCCTCTATATAAAGAGGGCTGGGGGCGCACCCCCTCACACACCTCCTCAAGCCCTAGCCGTCCTGCTGCCCTCCTCTCTCTCTCCCTCCCGACTACGCGTAGGCGAAGCCCTGCCGTAGAAACTCTCCACCGTTTGCACCACGCCGTCGTGTTGTAGATCCAACCTATCTCTCCACCCCACTTGCTGGACCAAGGAAGGAGGAGACGTCGAGGTGCCGTACGTGTGCATCTCTCGGAGGCATCACCACTTGCGGTGTTGGATCGGATCGGATCGCGAGGAGGAGAAGTGAGTACGACTACATCAACCACGTTCCATCGAACGTTTCGCTTTGCGAATCTTCTAGGGTATGAAGATCTCATCTATTCCCTCTTGTTGTTTGCATCTTCTAGATTAGATCTTTGCTTTACTGTTCGCATCCATAGAATTTTTTTGATTTACTATGCTGCGGAACCCTTCACAATTTTGGCAACAATACTTATGGTAATTATAGGCCCTATGATCCTAGTGGAAATGTTTATCATGGTAGATCTAGAATGCCTTGTGAAGAAAGGATTCTAGAAGTAGAGAGATCCAATAAGAATTTTATGCAGATGCAATATGAGCAAAATAATATTTTCACTAAAACTATGGAGGAACAATCTATTATATTAGAAAACATTAATCATCAGCTTGAGAATCTAAATAGAGAAATTCCTAGTTTACAGTCAAAAAAATTGAGTGCTGAGAACAATATATCCTCTTTATCTGAAGCTCAGTCCTCCTTGATTAATAAAATGGCTGCTAAACCTGAAACTATGGAAAATACTTTTGCTACTTCTCATGCCATACAAGTTACTATTGATGAAAATGTTAGGCTGTTAGCTCAACTCCATGCTAAGTGGGAAAGGGAAGCAGAAATTGATATAAAAAATAGTGTGTGCACCATCACCAGTAAACCACAGGTAGTCCCTATTCCTCCTCCTACTATGCCTAAGCCTATTCAGCCTACTACTAGTGATGCTAAGTTTGACTTTGATGTTGATGGTTGCAATATTTCTGAAGTGATTATGTTCCTACAAAAGCTTGCTAGAGGTCCTGATGCTAGTGATATGCATGTTGCTTTCACTAAACACATTACAGATGCTCTTGTGAAAATTAAGAAAGAGAAGCTAAAACACAAAGCTTCTATTCCTAGGAAAGTAGAAGATAGTTGGGAACCCATTATTAATATGCAAGTGAATGACTTTGATCTCAAAGCTTCATGTGATCTTGGTTCTAGTGTCTCTATTATGCCTAGGAAGATTTATGTAATGCTTGATTTCCCACCATTGGAAGATTATTATTTGGATGTCTCACTCAATGATAATGCTAAGAAGAAACTTATGGGGGGTATTAATGATGTTATAATTATGGTTAACAATTCTTATGTCCCTGTTGATTTCTATGTTTTGTATGTTGAATACAATGCTTCTTGTCCTATTACTTTGGGAAGACCTTTTCTTAGAACAGTTGGTTCCATCCTTGATATGAAAGAAGGCACCATAAAATATCATTTTACATTAAATAAAGGTATTGAACACTTCCCTATGAGGAGAGAGAAGTTGCTTTTTGCTCCTCCTTTGAAAGCAAGGTTTGATGTTAATGCTTCATCATTTGAAAATACTTGATTCTTCTTGCTTCTTGTGCCTAACTTAAAGGCGTTAAAGAAAAGTACTTGTTGGGAGATAACCCAAGAGTTTCCTTGAGTCTTGGAAGTTATTACTTCAGTAATGACCTCTCCTTATACTTTTTGTTTGCTTTTTGTGCCAAGAATGACCTCTAATGAGAGGGAAGTAAGATTTGGGGAGTTGCTGTCCCGAAACAGATTTCTGTCTTCCACCATAAATATTCATGAGGAGTCTCTGTAACTCGGATTGAGCTCAAAATTTACTAATAAATCCCCCAGTATGTTAGATAACTTTCGTTAGTTCAACACCTTTTGATTTAAGCAACAGAAGATGTTCGACAAAATCGGTTTCTACCTGCTGGTCTGTTTTGACAGATTTCTGCCATTATTTGCATTTTCTTTTTATTGATTCCTTTTTGGGTTCTTTTTGGGAAATTGAGCTTTTTGAAGGAGTTTCTACAGTATCTTGTGTTTTTTGTGAAAATCCTTGCTGTTCCAAAGCTTTGCTAGAGGTCTAATGTCTTTTGAATAAACTAATGTTGCCAATGAAGATTGTGTAAAGTTTTGTATGACGGAAAAATTTCAGGTGTAGAGAGAGAATGATGCAATGAGATGAAGAATGGACAAAAGATCAAGCTTGGGTATGCCACCATGGTGTCACCCCAAGAAATATCCAAGAGGTACAGGCGTCAAATCTTGGGGATGCCCAAGGCATCCCCTTCTTCATCAATAAAAAGCTCAGGTCTGTCTAGACACTTCGTTTTTATTGTTTCATGCACAGTTATGTTGTTCTTGGAGCGTCTTAGTTTTTTTTTGCTTTTCTTAGGTTTTTTAGTTTTCTTGAATAAAGTATTTTGGACCCCCGTTCTCGCTGTGTTGTTTTGCAAATAAGTTGCTTGGTGTTGGAAAGGAGTAATAAGTTCTTGCTTGAAGTGCAAGAGAGCTTGCATTGACTGTGACTTAGACTTTAGCTTGACATGCTAGGTGTTTTTTTGACCTTATGCTTAGTGATTATTGTTGTAGCATGTCTTGTTCCAAACAATTGGGATTGCTTAGTGTGCCTTGAAGTAATTATGTGTTGTTTTAGCATGCAAAATCATAGTATTGTGGTATTCTCCTTTAATGCTTTGTTTGGGTTGACTTGGCACATGATCACACCATGTTATGACTCTCACAACTCACCATTAGCCTCTATGATCATTTAGTCCTTGACTTGTAGTACCACTCTATGCTTTGATTAGTAATGTTTTGTTGCTCTTCATGATTATGGCCATTATGCTCTCTTAGTTGGTTTCTCCCAGTCTTTTGCTAGCCTCCACTTGTATGAGTAAGCTCTAATCATGCTTCCAACTCCCAAGAAACCAAGTTTTTCCAAAGTGCCCACTATAAAATCCTATGCATGGTGTGTTACACCGTTCCAAGTATATTCTTGTTTTCATCTATCTTCCAATTAAAAACTATTTTTGTTATGTGAAAACTTAGTGATTAAAGCCCTCACAAACTTGATGGCACACTTTATATTCCTTTCCCCTAATAAACTTGAACCATTGTGTCATCTATGTTGTATATGCTTGCACTTATACGTTGGAATTAGCAGAACCGTGTTGTCACGGGAAACGTTTTCAACATTGCACTTGTACTTTGTACTCAGTTGATATCATGCTCTTTTGTCTATGGATGTCACCGGTGTGAAATAAAGAGGGAATTTGTAAGTCCATGGTGTTTGTATTCTGTGTTAGAGAAACGCCTGGGCCGCTAGCCTAAGCCATGCCTAATCATGGTGGAAACTTGCAGCATCATCATAGTGATCTATCTATGAAGCGTCCTCAATAAAAATCTATGCACGTAGTAAATAAAAAGATCGCTGAGATGCTCATTGTCTGCTTGCCTTGTCATTTTGGTTATGGGAAAGCTCCTGTACCATGTGCAAGGGGTACCCCGTTGGTGGTTCTCTATGATATGCAAATACTTACAGTGACAATTGAAGGGTTTTGCAGCATAGTAAATCAAAATATTTCTACGGATGCGAACGAGAAAGCATAGATCTAATCTAGGAGATGCAAACAACGAGAGGGATAGATGAGATCTTCATACCCTTGAAGAAATCGCACAGCGGAACGTGGTTGATGTAGTCGTACTAGCCTTCTCCTCCTCGCGATCCGATCCTATCCAACACCACAAGTGGCGACGCCTCCGAGAGATGCACACGTACGACACCTCGACGTCTCCTCCTTCCTCGGTCCAGCAAGTGGGGTGGAGAGATAGATTGGATCTACAACATGACGGCGTGGTGCAAAAGGTGGAGAGTTTCTGCGGCAGGGCTTCGCCTACGCGCAGTTGGGAGAGAGAGAGAGAGAGAGAGAGAGGAGGGCAGCAAGTAGGTGGATAGGGTTGGAGGAGGTGTGTGGGGGGAGGGTGCGCCCCTGCCCTCTTTATATAGAGGGTCGGCTGCTGCCCTTGCCTCGTCCCTCCTAGGGCGGCCACATGGGGTGGAGTGGGGGCAAGTTTCCCCCCTTCTAGAAGCTCTCCCTAGGGTTTCCCCTAGGGCTTGGACGGCTGGGCCTATGGGGCCTTGTGTGGCATCCCGCAAAACCACTACTAGAAAATCGCGTTGTTTTTGTGCATTGCATCATCATGACCGCATGCTCATGTCATCATGCCACGTTGCATTTGAGCATAGTCATCGTCTTGCATTTGCTTGCATCAAACTATTTGCGGAAAAACCTATTTTGTTTTCTAAAACGCCTGCCTTGTTTTCAAATTCAAACCCGGACTCAATTATTTGTTTTGTCGGCCATCGGGTTGCAAAGGCCTGTTTAAATAAATAAAACATTTAAATATTTTTAGTGGGTCGATGCAGGCCGATTCGACAACGACCACCCCTGCACAAACAATCGGTCCACCTAAATCCTAAAGCTACCCAGTCCTAACCTACCCAACCTCTCCACCTCACCCCGACCACTCCCCTCGTGACACCTCACCTCTCCCTCTTCCTCCAATCACCTGCCACCTCACCTCACCTCATCTCAACCACCCCACCCCACTCCCACTCAACCCTGTCCTCACACACACCACACACGCACAGTAACGACGCCCCACCCCACCCTGCTGGCCCACCCGCTGAACCGATCCACCCCGGCCCCGGCCCCAGCCCCCAAGGCCTTGGCCCCACCTCGCCCCTGTCCCCCTCCTCCCTCTCCCCACGCGTCCCTTCCCTGCCTCCTCTCTCTCCCATCGCCGGCCTCCCGAGCGCCGCCCTGGCCCACCGCCCTACCTCCCCTCCGCCGCCGTCGAGCCCACCGCTCCTTCCCCTCCTGGCCCGGCGCCGCCGGCGCGGAGCCTCTCCGCCGCCTCCTTCCTCGGAGCTCCGCCGTCCCTCAAGCTCCGCGCGTCCCCCTCCGCCGGCGCCCTCCTTCCCTCTCCGGTGCGCCGCCGCCCAGGAGATCCCTCCTCCCGCCGGACTCCCTCCCCGCCGAGGCCCGCGTCCCCGACCCCGCGAACACCGCTGCTCCGCGGCCTCCCCAACCACGATCCGCCGCCGCCACCCTTTCCCGCCTCCTGTGTTTGCCTCCGCCTCCGGCCCTCCACCAAGCCTCCGCCGGCCACGACCTCCAACGCCGCCAGGGAGGCCTCCTCTGATGGCCGCCCTCCCGAGCTACCTCGCCTGCCTGCTCATCAGTCAGCAGGCACCGCCGCCCTCCTGGCCAGCTCGGCCAAGGCCTTCTTCTGCGTCGTCTAGGCCTTGCCCCCGACCTCCCTCTACCTCCGGCAGCAGGCCCGCGTCTGGCCGCTTCCAGCCACACCGACAGGATCCCCAAAGCCGCAAGGCGTCCTCCTCTCGACATTCTGCTCACTGCGTCCGCCTCCGCCCGACCTCTCCTCTCTTGGGCGCCACCGACCCCGTCTCTCGCTTCCGCCCTCGACCAGCTGGTCCTCGATCGCCACGGGACCCCAACATTCGAGCCTCCATGTTCTGCCAGGCGCGCCTCACACGAGCACTCTCTTATCGTCTCCACCGCATCGTTCCCCCCTGATCGAGTTCCCTCCGGCAGCACCTCTGACCGCTCCTGTTGCAGAAAGTTAGTGGCCTCAAGCCTACCGTGGTTTCCATCTGCAGGTGCTCGTCGTGTCTCGCGTCTGTAGCATAACCATGCTGAGCCATGTGGCTCCCCTATGTTTCTCTTCTGTTCAACATGTTAAGATGCATTCGTGCCCGTTCCGGTTTTTGTGCAGCCCTCGAAGTCTATGGTAATCTGATGTGTGGTTGAGGTGTGGCGCGATGCTAACAAGATGGTGGTGTTGTACACTTCGCGTCCTCGTCTACAGTCCACAACATACTAGGATGAGGAGTGTGACAAGGTCATCCTTGTTGTTCTCGACAAGTTCTGCCCGCGACCACCGTTACCGGAACCAAGTACACCGGTAATTGAAGCCGGAACGCCATGACCGTCTTCACGGATCCGAAGACCCCGGTACCCGACCCACTCAAGTTCGACATCGACGACAAGATCGGCACCGACCAGGGCGATTCCGATGCACCCCCGACACCGAACCAAGTCCTTCCTCGCGGATGCAACAAGATCTACCCCAGTAATCCGAGAACGATCCGTCGAACCCTGGACCCTGAGACCGACCCCGAACCCCGGAACCCCAAGTTCGTCGAGACCCCCTAATGTGTGAACCCCTTCCCGCAAACCCTATTTTATAATATATAAAACTTGTCGCATAATAATTGTCTTGCATGCATACATTCATGTGGTTTAGGGGCCTTATGCCGATTCACCTAATAATTAAATATGGGACCCATATGCGGGCAAATCTAGCCTTATATTGGCCTCATTTAAACTTGTGTAGCGAACCGGTGCTATCTTCTGCCTTGTTAAACAACATTTAAATTGCGGGGTAGCTAAACAACATGAACCACCTAATTAATTGTCAGGACCCCGGTTCCGCTTAATATGACCTAATTGCATTGCACCTTTGCCATGCCATACATCATACATGCATCATGCCGATCTTCTGCCGATCTTAAATATTGCATCCGGTGTTTATTCCAGTGTTTTGCTTCTTCATGGATAAGGCCGTTGAGTTGATGTGAGCTTCGCCCCGATCTTCGGATGAACCTTCGGCAATGTTTTCAGGCGAGCATCTCCTCCTTTCTACCTATCTTACTTTTATAGTATTTATTCCCTCCTGTTGATCTATTGCTATCTGTGTTGCGTTGCTCTATTTTCCGTACCCGTGATATCCCTTGCAGCCATATATTGCCTTGGACACATCCTATTACCTGTTGTTTGGTAGATAGTTGGACTTGCGCGTCATAGTCGCTTGCTCAAGTGCTGTAGTGTGTCGTCAAGTGCCACAGTTGTTGGTGTATTGCCGCATGTTGATGTTGGAGATGATCATGGCTGTACTTATCGTTCACTTTAATTCCTGTTTAACAACTAAAATTGAAGTAAGCAGAGGCATCGGTGGGTGATAGAAAATATTTGGTTTCCGAACGCCCACTTGTGTCCCGTAGGACCCCGAGTACTTGATACATGTTCCTTGATTTATCGCGCTATCCACATCCGGGAGGATTATGGGACCCCCCTGAGCCAGAGCATGATTCATTCTTATTTCTTGGGGCCACAAAGTAGTTTGAGGTTTTATTTACTATCCTGTACCTATGCCATGCTACAGATTTATTACGATTGCGAGGAGCACACTTTGTCTTCTTTAGGTAAGCGGAGTGTTTTTCGGGTATCGACAAGCCCAGCCACACTTTCGGTTCCCGATTCGTTACCACCGACGCAAACCTTGAGTCCGTCTGAGTCGGCTAGCTTCGCTATGGTCTACTCAATGGGGTGGCCTGAAATATTTCTAAATCCTGTGATTGCTTTGTCGTGAAGGCCTCGTTGGGTTTTGATTTGGTTTTTCCGAGGTTGATCGAGCGTGTGTTGCTATTGGTGCACCCCGGCCGGGTAAAACTTTCTGAAAGCCGTGTCCGCGGTTATGGACGACTTGGAGCACATTATCTCGATCATAGACAAGCATAACTAAAGTAGTGTTATAAATTTGACTTTATAATGACTAGTAATTCAGCTTCACTATAATGGAATGGCTAAATAATACTGTCACCATTGCTTGTTTGGAGTGTCGCTTGCGACCATTGTACCTGACTAGTAAGTATGGCAACTACAACGGAATGGCTGAATAAAAGTACCAACAATTGCTAGGTTTTTGGGTTATCTCATGCTAATTGTATCTGATTAGTAAGTGCTGCAACTACAACGGAATGATTAACTAAAACTGCCCACTGCTTATTTTATCAGGATGATTATCTACACCTGACTAGTAATTGCTGCAACAATAACTGAATAAATAAAACTGCCAACTGCGTGAGTTCCTCGGTTGACTTCCTCGTTCGGTCTCGAGGGGGAAACGCCAGGATGGGTTTGTTTGATGATAGTATCAGGTTGGATCGGAATAGGTCTTCTTACCCTCTCGATAGCCGCCATTGTATCGAGTCTCTATAGGTGGTTTAGTGCATCTGCCGCTGCCGCTCACCACCATACCTATGTAGGCGAGGACCGCCAATTCTAGTCTCGCTGTCTTGGCCTCGATCGACGCTCCTCTTTTTCCTTTGCCCTTTGTCGGCACCCCTTTTGTTTAAGCAGGTTTTGAGATCGACGCCGTTAGCAGGGTTACCCTTCCGGCTTGGCCTGAGCAGGGTTATGGACGCCATTGGTTATTCTTCAGGGCTCTTAGCCCCATTTGCATCTTGTCCGTAGTTGGACGCCCTATCGTTTTCAAGGTGGTTTGGATCTTTGTACGGTATATCTGTATTCTTGACTCATGGAGTCGTGTTGTATATATATATCTGTTCTGTGGGTCCCATCGAGGACTGTTGTGTAATGTTATTACTTCGTTTTCCACCCGCACGAAAGTGCCTGGTGGGCACCTTTGAATCGTTTCTATACGGGTTTGGCGGGTTTCGCTAAAACTTGCATAGGGCCGATTCTGAGGGTGTTACAGAGTGGTATCAGAGCTCAGCAGTTAAGGTACCCCACAAGTCCAGCCTGTAGGATAACCTAGCTAACGGCCGAAGTAGAGTGTCAAAACTATTTTGCAAAATCGGTTGGATAGTTCTGATTAGGTCTGATTTTACTCCTTACCCCTCTGCTATTCTTCTCTTATCCCGACGTGTTTTGAACCTGCTCTCTTATCTTTTCTCCGAGTCCAGGATTTCTCGTGGTTGGGTTTCCGTCGTACCTTCAGGGTTTCGCTTCCTCCTTTGGTAACGGTGTGGCAACATCGGGTCTTCATGCTATCCGAGGAATCCTTCGTCTGTGGTACCATTCTTTGTTCCTTGTTGTGCGTTCCGGTGTTTTACGACGCGACAACATCCTCTACGCCAGATCCGATGCAGAGTCTGCATCACTCCCTTGTTCCGAACCTCGTTTGTCGAGATCTTCAGTCTGATTCCGAGAATGGTTGCATGCTTTTCCACTGATTGTGCGGAGTAATAGTTTGGGTGCGTGATCGATTGGCCCCCATGCCGACTACCCCTTCTATTCGCTTTTGTACACTGAAGTGGATGAGAATGCATCGGTTCCCTCTTTCTATCGAAGCTAGAGGTGGCTTTATTTGTTGATACCTCTACCTTCGCCCTTTTGTTTCCGGAGTGTTCTCTCGAAGATCACGGACAACGACCCCTTGTTAGTGGTGTCGCGAGGATATACACGATGCGAGAAGATTCAGGTCGCCACTCTTCTTCTGGTACCATGAGGCGGATCTCGAGGGCGAGATCCATTGTTAGTGGTGTCGAATTGTGGCATCCCGCAAAACCACTACTAGAAAATCGCGTTGTTTTTGTGCATTGCATCATCATGACCGCATGCTCATGTCATCATGCCACGTTGCATTTGAGCATAGTCATCGTCTTGCATTTGCTTGCATCAAACTATTTGCGGAAAAACCTATTTTGTTTTCTAAAACGCCCCGTCTTGTTTTCAAATTCAAACCCGGGACTCCGGATTATTTGTTTTGTCGGCTATCGGGTTGCAAAGGCCCCGTTTTAAATAAATAAAACATTTAAATATTTTTAGTGGGGGCAGTCGAACGGGCCGATTCGACCCGAACGACCACCCCCAGACCAAACAATCGGTCCAACCTAAATCCTAAAGCTACCCAGTACTAACCTACCCAACCCCTCTCCACCTCACCCCGACCACTCCCCTCGTGACACCTCACCTCTCTCCCTCTTCCCCTCCAATCACCTGCTGCCACCTCACCCTCACCTCATCTCAACCACCCCACCCCCACTCCCCACTCAACCCTGTCCTCACACACACCACACACGCACACAGGCAACGCACGCTCCCACCCCCACCCTGCTGGCCCACCCCGCTGGAACCGATCCACCCTGGCCCCGGGCCCCACAGCCCCAACCCGCGCGCGGCCCCACCCCTGGCCCCTGTCCCCATCCTCCCTCTCCCCACGCGTTCCTTCCCCGCGCGCGTCTCCCTCTCTCTCCCATCGCCGGCCTCCCGAGCGCCGCCCTAGCCCACCGCCCTACCTCCCCTCCGCCGCCGTCGAGCCCACCGCTCCTTCCCCTCCTGGCCCGGCGCCGCCGGCGCGAAGCCTCTCCGCCACCTCCTTCCTCGGAGCTCCGCCGTCCCTCAAGCTCCACGCGTCCCCCTCCGCCGGTGCCCTCCTTCCCTCTCCGGTGCGCCGCCGCCCAGGGGATCCCTCCTCCCGCCGGACTCCCTCCCCGCCGAGGCCCGCGTCCCCGACCCCGCGACCACCGCTGCTCCGCGGCCTCCCCAACCATGATCCGCCGCCGCCACCCTTTCCCGCCTCCCGTGTTTGCCGCCGCCTCCGGCCCTCCACCAAGCCTCCGCCGGCCACGACCTCCAACGCCGCCAGGGAGGCCTCCTCTGATGGCCGCCCTCCCGAGCTACCTCGCCTCTCGTCTGCATGCCGGGCAGGCACCGCCGCCTCCTGCTCCCTCGCTGGCCGGCCATGCGCCTTCTTCAAGTCTGCCTAGGCCTTGCCCCTCGACCTCCCTCTACCTCCGGCAGCAGGCCCGCGTCTGGCCGCTTCCAGCCACACCGACAGGATCCCCAAGCACCGCCGCGGGCGTCCTCCTCCTGACCGGCTGCTGCTCTGCGCGTCCGCCCTGCTCCGCCCCGACCTCTCCTCTCTTGGGCGCCTCACCGACCCCGCGTCTCTCTGCTCCGCCCTCGACCAGCTGCTGGTCCTCGACCGCGCCGCCGGGACCCCAACATTCGAGCCTCCATGTTCTGCCAGGCGCGCCTCACACGAGCACTCTCTTATCGTCTCCACCGCATCGTTCCCCCCTGATCGAGTTCCCTCCGCGGCACCTCGCCGCTCCCGCAGAAAGTTAGTGGCCTCAAGCCTACCGTGGTTTCCATCTGCAGGTGCTCGTCGTGTCTCGCGTCTGTAGCATAACCATGCTGAGCCATGTGGCTCCCCTATGTTTCTCTTCTGTTCAACATGTTAAGATGCATTCGTGCCCGTTCCGGTTTTTGTGCAGCCCTCGAAGTCTATGGTAATCTGATGTGTGGTTGAGGTGTGGCGCGATGCTAACAAGATGGTGGTGTTGTACACTTCGTCCTCGTCTGAGTCCACAACATACTAGGATGAGGAGTGTGACAAGGTCATCCTTGTTGTTCTCGACAAGTTCTGCTCGTGACCACCGTTACCGGAACCAAGTACACCGGTAATTGAAGCCGGAACGCCATGACCGTCTTCACGGATCCGAAGACCCCGGTACCCGACCCACTCAAGTTCGACATCGACGACAAGATCGGCACCGACCAGGGCGATTCCGATGCACCCCGACGAACCAAGTCCTTCTCGCGGATGCAACAATATCTACCCCGAATCCGAGAACGATCCGAACCACGGACCACGAGACCACCCGAACCCCGGAACCCCAAGTTTGTCGAGACCCCCTAATGTGTGAACCCCTTCCCGCAAACCCTATTTTATAATATATACAACTTGTCGCATAATAATTGTCTTGCATGCATACATTCATGTGGTTTGGGGGCCTTCTGCCGATTCACCTAATAATTAAATATGGGACCCATATGCGGGCAAATCTAGCCTTATATTGGCCTCATTTAAACTTGTGTAGCGAACCGGTGCTATCTTCTGCCTTGTTAAACAACATTTAAATTGCGGGGTAGCTAAACAATATGAACCTCCTAATTAATTGTCGGGACCCCGGTTCCGCTTAATATGACCTAATTGCATTGCACCTTTTCCATGCCATACATCATACATGCATCATGCCGATCTTCTGCCGATCTTAAATATTGCATCCGGTGTTTATTCCAGTGTTTTGCTTCTTCACGGATAAGGCCGTTGAGTTGATGTGAGCTTCGCCCCGATCTTCGGATGAACCTTCGGCAATGTTTTCAGGCGAGCATCTCCCCCTTTCTACCTATATTACTTTTATAGTATTTATTCCCTCCTGTTGATCTATTGCTATCTGTGTTGCGTTGCTCTAGTTTCCGTACCCGTGATATCCCTTGCAGCCATATATTGCCTTGGACACATCCTATTACCTGTTGTTTGGTAGATAGTTGGACTTGCGCGTCATAGTTGCTTGCTCAAGTGCTGTTGTGTGTCGTCAAGTGCCACAGTTGTTGGTGTATTGCTGCATGTTGATGTTGGAGATGATCATGGCTTTACTTATCGTTCACTTTAATTCCTGTTTAACAACTAAAATTGAAGTAAGCAGAGGCATCGGTGGGTGATAGAAAA
The DNA here is from genome assembly GCA_030063025.1 of Avena longiglumis. Lineage (NCBI taxonomy): Eukaryota > Viridiplantae > Streptophyta > Magnoliopsida > Poales > Poaceae > Avena > Avena longiglumis. The sequence continues at coordinate 99,744,424 of CP125974.1, forward strand.
TATTTGGTTTCCGAACGCCCACTTGTGTCCCGTAGGACCCCGAGTACTTGATACCTGTTCCTTGATTTATCGCGCTATCCACATCCGGGAGGATTATGGGACCCCCAGCAGCGAGCATGATTCATTCTTATTTCTTGGGGCCACAAACTAGTTTGAGGTTTTATTTACTATCCTGTACCTATGCCATGCTACTCAGATTTACGATTGTGCGAAGAGCACACTGCATCTTTGTTTAGGTAAGCGGAGTGTTTTCGCGGTATCGACAAGCCCAGCCACACTTTCGGTTCCCGATCGTTTCACCGACGCAAACCTTGAGTCCATCTTGAGTCGGCTAGCTTTGTTATGGTCTACTCAATGGGGTGGCCTCAAATATTTCTGAATCCTGTGATTGCTTTGTCGTGAAGGCCTCGTTGGTTTTGATTTGGTTTTTCCGAGGTTGATCGGCGTGTGTTGCTATTGGTGCACCGGCGGGTAAAACTTTCAAAGCCGTGTCCGCGGTTATGGACGACTTGGAGCACAGTATCTTGATCATAGACAAGCATAACTAAAGTAGTGTTATAAATTTGACTTTATAATGACTAGTAATTCAGCTTCACTATAATGGAATGGCTAAATAATACTGTCACCATTGCTTGTTTGGAGTGTCGCTTGCGACCATTGTACCTGACTAGTAAGTATGGCAACTACAACGGAATGGCTGAATAAAAGTACCAACAATTGCTGGGTTTTTGGGTTATCTCATGCTAATTGTATCTGATTAGTAAGTGATGCAACTACAACGGAATGATTAACTAAAACTGCCCACTGCTTATTTTATCAGGATGATTATCTACACCTGACTAGTAATTGCTGCAGCAATAACTGAATAAATAAAACTGCCAACTGCGTGAGTTCCTCGGTTGACTTCCTCGTTCGGTCTCGAGGGGGAAACGCCAGGATGGGTTTGTTTGATGATAGTATCAGGTTGGATCCGAATAGGTCTTCCTTACCCCTCTCTGATAGCCGCCAGTTGTATCGAGTCTCTATAGGTGGTTTAGTGCATGCTGCCGCCGCTTGATCCACCATACCTATGTAGGCGAGGACCTCAATTCTAGTCTCGCTGCATGGCCTCGATCGACGCTCCTCTTTTTCCTTTGCCTTTGTCGACCCTTTGTTTAAGCAGGTTTTGAGATCGACGCCGTTAGCGTGGTTACCCTTCCGGCTTGGGCAGGGTTATGGGCGCCATTGGTTATTCTTGGGGCTCTTAGCCCCATTTGCATCTTGTCCAGCTGGACGCCTATCGTTTTCAAGGTGGTTTGGATCTTTGTACGGTATATCTGTATTCTTGACTCATGGAGTCGTGTTGTATATATATCTGTTCTGTGGGTCCCATCGAGGACTGTTGTGTAATGTTATTACTTCGTTTTCCACCCGCACGAAAGTGCCTGGTGGGCACCTTTGAATCGTTTCTATGCGGGTTTGGCGGGTTTCGCTAAAACTTGCATAGGGCCGATTCTGAGGGTGTTACACCTTGTGCCCCTGGACCAATGCGGCCAGGGCACTCCCTCGTAGGCCCACGCCCCCTCCCGACAAGTGGGGCCATGTTGGTCCCACTCTGGAAGCTTCTAGAACCTTCCTGTACAATACCGAACATTCCGAAACAATTCCGAAATCCAAAAATTGCTTTCCCTTATATGAATATTATTCTCCGGACCATTCCGGAACCTCTCGTGATGTCCTAGATCTCATCCGAGACTCCGAACAAAACCTCATAAACCAATTATCCATTCTATCCTAGCGTCGAGACATGTTAAGTGTGTGACCCTACGGGTTCGAGAATATGCAGACATGATCTTCTATCAATAATCAATAGCAGGATCTGGAAACCCATATTGACTCCCACATATTCATCGATGATCATATCAGATGAACCAAGATGCCAGGATTCAATTAATCCCATATATATATATTCCCTTCGTCACGCGATATTTTACTTGCCCAAGATTCGATCGTTGGCATCGGAATACCTAGTTCAATCTCGTTAACAGCACGTAATTTACTCGTTCCGTAATCCGATATCACTTTGTGATTAACTCCTTAACCACATGCTTGCAAGCGGTGTTGACATCGATTACCGAGTGGGCCCGAAGTATATCTCTCCGACTTGGGAGGGACAAATCCCATCTCGATACATACAACCCAACAAGTACTTTCCGATCACCTGAGAGACACCTTTATGATCACCCTCTCATAGGATGACGTTTGATGACCTCAAAGCTTTCTTCTGATACCAGGGAGTTGCATTATCTCATGGTCTAAGGAATACAATATTTGACATAAGAAAAAGCTTCGCAAAGATGAACACTATTACACGATCTAATTGCTCTGCTTAATATGGGTCTGTCCATCATATCATTCTCCCAATGACATGATCTCATTATTAATTGACAACTCATGTCTATGGTTAGGAAACCTTAACCATCATTAATCAATGTTCTAGTCCATAGAGGCATACTAGTGTCGTGGTGGTGGCACGGTAGATGCCATGGGTAGGCTAAAGTATGGGGCCAATGGATGCTAGTGGGATCTGGGGAGGGAAGATCCAGTTGATTCTACACGCAAAAGACTAAGGCAAAGATCTTTATTTCTCCTTCCTTGGGCTACAAGTGCTACTTGAGCTGTATACAAGGAGAAAAGATGAACTTTACCAGCCTAACGGAACTAAATGAGCCGATGCCCTCCTCAGGGTCCAAGCCTCCCCTTATAAAGGAGAGCCTTGGGTTCCTTTAGGGCTGACGTGGCAAGCATATTCGAGGAATATGCTTGTCCCAATATAGTAGTTCAGCGGACTCCTTTCCCTGTCGCCCCTCTAATGACGGCAAGTTTCAAGAGGGCCCCTCCTGCGTGCCTCGGGCTTCAGGACTGTCACCTCCGTGACCTCCTTCTGCCCCTCTGTCGCTCTGCGCCTTTGTCCCTTGTGCTTGGCTCCGCTCAGATTCTCCCTAGCCTGCGGCTAGAGTTTGACTTTAGGCTTCTCCTTCTCCTGCAAGCTTCGTATCGTTCGGCCCTGCCTCGCGTAACTCGGCTTGTCCTTCACCTGCATTAAGATTACTCGGGCTAACCCGGCCGACATACACAGTATCTCGGCCGGGTAATGCCTTGCCATTATCATAAGGGTCCTGCCCTTTCCTATCTCGGTCGACCTCTACAGGATTCGGCCGACTCAGACTGTAACTCGGAAACTAGACGGGGAACGCCCTTTCGTCTTTCCCCGTCTTTACCCTATCCGAGGTCACCTCCGCAACATTAGTCCCCGAAGCAGGTATGGCCCTGCCGACAACTTTGGTCGGGCCGTATTAGTTTCACGACACTCGTTCTGCATTGTTTCCGAGTTATCTTTTTCTCGTTCGTGGTATCATCGTATCTTCTCGTACGCCTCGTCCTATGTGTCATACTCATCATTGTTTCTCTAGTTTTTTGTTCCTCTACAGTATTTACTAACAGGCTACAGTTACTACTGCGCCTGTCGCGTCGGCGCTACAACGCCTCGTGTGCCGTTTCCGTTGGGGATCGTGACCTTCTTTTCCACCGTGTGGTCCTTGGTGCGGTTCCTCTTAGCAGCGTGCGGTCATGCGGCGCACACGATCTACACGGTCAACCGCCACACCCACAATCCCACTACCTCGCAGGCGGCTCGGTTATAAAGAGGGGCACGGGGCTGGGAGATTCACTTTCCCCTTCCGCTCACCTGCGCCCTTCTTCTTCCTCTCACTTTTGCGCCCGTTCGCGACTCCGTCGCCGTGCGTTCATCTGGATCTCCGACGGCAAGGACCCCGCCGCACTGCTCCGTCTGCCTCGTCCCCGTTCGCTTACTCCGGCGTCGTCGTCGGTGAGTTCTTCCGGCCACATCGCCTAGGCTCTCCTCTAGATTCCTCTGTTTCTCTTTCGTTTTTGTGTGGTAGCTCCTTTGCTGCTCCACCGTTTCACAGAGAATCACGATGTAGTGCAGTTCTAAGTTTTCCTCCGCCTCCGTAGATTTCTCTGGGGACCCCATGTCGAGCTCTGTCAGCGGTGCCCTTTTTGAGGATGACGATGCTGCCTCTGGGCCCGAGCATGGCTCGTGGCAGGGATCTTCTGTCACCCGCCGAGAGATTGAGTGGCTAATCCGAACTCGCCGGATTACTGCCGAGGTAGCTTGTCGCCTACCCGGCAACGAATCCTCTCCAGTTCTTAGGGAGGGCGAATATGTAGTCTTCATGTCACATTTTGCTCGCGGGTTTGGTCTCCGCCTCAATGACTTTGCTAGGGAATTCCTTGATTACTTCGGCCTGCAGCCGCATCACCTGCCTGCTAATGCCATTGCCTCTCTTTCTACCTTCATCTGTGCCTCGGAGGGTTACTTCGGCCTATGGCCGTCTGTGCACGTTTGGTCAAAGTTTTTCCAGATTCGATCCAACGTTGTCCCAGACAAATCTCTTCATCCCTCCGAGAAGCTGCTTACCCAATGTGGTGCCGCGTCAATCACACCTCGGAGGAAATCTGAATTCCCTCGCGTCGCAGGTTTAGAATCATGCAAGAAGTGGCATAAGTCGTTCTTTTATGTCAAGAACTCTGGGAATGAGAATAGGATTCGACTTCCTGCCTTTTCCATTGGCACCCCTTCCAAGAAGAACTGGACCTATAATCCGAGGAAGAGTCATGCTCTAGCCGAGGCTTTTGAGATTCGGCTGAAGGAATTGATGCGCTCCGGGATACGCGGAGAGGATCTGATGACTACCTTCATCAGCAGCCGGATCTGCCCCTTCCAGAAACGCACACACAAGCTCTGCTACACGAGCGGTCCTCTCGATCCCAACCGAGTCTCGACGGTGGAGCTGGACAATTACCTCATCTTCAAACGTGTCCGGGCTATCTTTAAGACGGAGATGCCGGAGGACTGGGCCTGGGGATTGAAGCCGTTCACCCGCGAGCATCCCCCTCCCGAGGTGAGTTTATGCCTTTGTGTTTTGCTTCCTAATCGCGTCCGTGACTCTTTTTGCTAATTTTTCTATTTCTTGTCCTGCAGAGGTTTGAGGAGCAGAAGACTGAGGACGCCGAGGTTTTGACACTCCCGTGGCCTGCGGATCGGAATACTCCAGACAGCGGGGAGCCGGACTCAGAAGAGTTCGTTCCCAAGTCGGATCTCGCTCCGGCTCGCGCTCGCGGCAAGGCCCCGGCCCACGAGGAGGAAGGTGATTCGGACGAGGTCCAAGTTCTAGAGGTAGTTGCCGCAATGCCAATTTCTTATGCATTTCCGGCTTCTATTTTATCAGCTAATCCGGCCGGTCAGGTTCACAACGTCGAGCCTCTTGCCTCCCGGCCTCCCGTTACCTCGGGGAAACGTAGAGCTCCAGCTGATGCCTCAGAAGCTGCTCCCAGGAAGCGAATAAAGAAGTCAGCCCAGCACCCTCCGAAGCGTAAAACTATGCCCGGGGTTACTGGGTGAGTTACTTTTGTTTGTATTTCTTGTTTCTCTCTTTCTCCCTTCTAACTTGACCTTTTCTGTCTTTGCAGGGCTCCTCTCTCTGTTAATCCCAGCGGTCCCAGCATGACGAGTCGTACGACTCGGCCGCCTTCTCCTCCGCCTCCTGAGGATACCAGAGTTCCGAGTCCTGCTCGCGCTGCTTCTCCTCCTGCTCCGAATCAGACGCCACCTCGCCATGATGCGCCTGAGATTTCTCCTGTTGATGCCGATATTGTTGGAGATATGCCCAAGAGGCAATAATAAAGTGGTTATTATCATATCTTCACACTTATGATAAATGTTTACATACCATGCTATAATTGTATTAACCGGAAACATTAATACTTGTGTGATTTGTAAACTAAAATAAGAGTCCCTAGTAAAGCCTCTTGTTAAACTAGCTTGTTGATTAATATATGATCATGGTTTCCTGATCATGAACACAGAGATGTTATTAACAACAGGGTCATATCATTAGGAGAATGATGTGATGGACATACTCCTATAGTTAAGCGTAGCATAAAGATCAAGTCATTTAATATAGTTCATTTGCTATAAGCTTTCTGATACATAGTAACCTAATTCCTTCGACCATGAGATCATGTTAATCACCATCACCGGAAGGATGCTTTGATGACATCAAACACCACACCGTAACTGGGTGGCTATAAAGGTGGCATTGAGTGTTCGGAAAGTATGTGTTGAGGCACATGGATAAAGAGTGGGATTTGTCCATCCATATGACGGATAGATATACTCTGGACCCTCTCGGTGGAATGTCATCCAATTAGCTTGCAAGCATGTGACTGGCTCACAAGGGATCACATATCACGGGAACGAGAAAAGAGTACTTATCGGTAACGAGGTTGAACTAGGTATGCAGAGATACCGACGATCATAACCTCGGATAAGTAAACTATCGTGAGACAAAGGGAAATTGGTATCGTATGTAAGTGGTTCATTCGATCGCAAAGTAATCATAGAAATATGTGGGAGCCATATGAATTTCCAGATTCCTCTATTGTTTATTGTTCGGAGAAGTGTCTCGATCATGTCCGCATAATTCACGAACCGTAGGGAGACACACTTAAGGATTCGACGTTGTTTGAGTAGTTATGGTATTATGAGAAAGAGACCGAATGTTGTTCGGAGTCTCGGATGGGATCTGGGATATCACGAGGTGATCCGGAATGGTCCGGAGAATAAGATTCATATAAGGAAAGTCCCGTTTCGGAGTTCGGAAATGATTCCGGTGTTTTCATCAGGAATGTTCTAGAAGGTTCCGGAATGTCCCAAGACTCGGGGAAGGGTACATGAATGTTTCATTACGTATTGGAATGATTGCATCATGTACTAAGTGTTCTTTCTGTTCCAAATAAAGGATTAAATTGAATCCTAAAACTGAAAAGTCAAATGGCCGTTTGAAAGTCAAACGGCTAAAAGCGAAAATGTGGGAAACAAGCAAGAGGAGTTGGAACCAACCTGGAGGAGGAGTAGGACTCCTCCAGGCCGGCGCGCCACCCAAGGCCGACTTGGGGAGGGACTCCCTCCCCTTGGCCGCCCCTCCCACCTATAAAAGGAGGGGCAGGGCCTCCTCCTCTAGACACACAAGTTCCTATCCTCTAAATCTAAACCCTAGCCACAGCCTCCGGTTTAGAGCCATTTTGGTTTAGAGCTTCTAATTGCCCTAGCCTTCGGTTTAGAGCCTTCTAATTGGTGTGTCTAAACCCTAGACCACTAATAGCTCTCTCTCATACTCCACCATACTCGCTCCGGCTTAAGGTGAAGCCCTGCGGGATCTCCCCTCTACTTCCGGTACCACGCCGTTGTGCTACCGGAATCGCGAGGAGAATGCTACAACCTCCGCTGCCTACTGGAACAAGGGAGAGGAAGTTCTTCGTCGAGTACCGAACGTGTGACCGACTGCGGGAGCGCTTCCGGAACGCAGCGCCGGAAGGATCGTATACGCGGTCTTGAGATCGGAAGTGTACGACTACATCACCCACGAGAATCTGCTCTCGTTAACCGCTTTGGAATCTTCGAGGGTAAGTTATTCCATCGACTCGTTGCTACAATCTAGTAGATAGATCTTGGCTTGTTTGTTTGTATGCGATAGAAAATTTTGTTTTCCATGCTACGAACCCCTCTGAGGGTATCGAGCCGTGTCTATATGTAGATCTCACAGACGAGTAGAACACAATGGTCATTGTGGGCATTAATGTTTTATTGTCGATTGCTTCTTGTGTACTTTGCATATTGCGGTATGTTGGGATGAAGCGCCGGCTAACCTTACATGACATCGTTCATGAGACTTGCTCCACGCTTGACATGCAACTTGTATTGCATAAGTGGCTTTATTGGTGCCTGTTTCTCCTAGCATAGTTAAGATCCAATTTACAAGGGTGATTGACAATACTAGTATCAATGTTGTGGTTCTTGTTCGTAAGTTAGAACGACACTTATTGAAAGCCCCAAACCACGTAAAACATGCAAAGAAAATTAGAGGCGTCTAACTTTGTTTTGCGGGTGTGCCGTGATGTGATATGGCCATGATTGTGATTATATATGATATGCAATGTTCCTTATTGTAAGTTGGCAACCGGCAGAGCCATATGGTTGTATTTAAATTCTTTAAGACCCGTCTCTATTCAAAGTAGTTGTAATAGTTGAAGCTGGTGGATCGACAACCATGGAGCGTCATTGACCTTGATGCAATGCTGGTGATGATGGAGATCATGTTCGTGCTTGAAGATGGAGATCGGAAGCACAAAGAAGAAAGGCCATATCATATCACTTATTATGAATTGCATGTGATGTTAATCCTTTATGCATCTTGTATTTCTTAGTAGACATTTATAGCATTATAAGATGATCCTCATGCACATGAATTTAAAGTCATAAAGTGTTCACCCTTAGTTAGCACCGTTGCTAAAGCTTGTTGTTTCGAAGCACCACGTGATGATCGGGTGTGTTAGATTCTACAAGTGTATACAACGTGAGCAAGCTAGATTTGCTCATGCGGAAACTAAGGTTTGATCTGACGAGCCTAGCATGTACGCACATGGCCTCGTGAACACGGATTACCGAAAGGTAGAGCATGAGTCATATAGTAGATATGATGAACATGTTGATTGTTCTCCATTGAAGCTATATCAACTCTCGTGATGATCGGTTTTGATGTGGTGGATGTGTTTCTTGGTATCACTAAAACAATGTGAGGGATATTGTTTTGAGTGGGAGTTCACCTAGATTAATTTAATTATTAATTAGAACTCAATTTATCATAAACTAAATCAAAGTGAATTTGCATAGTTGTTGTAGTCATTGGCATCCGTTTACCACCTTGCGCTTAGTTATAATTGAGATGATAGAACTATAGAATTCTGGTTAGTTACTTTACGAACTGGTATCGTATTGTTTTGAAGTGTTAATCTAAAGTTTAAAAGTCCTATTGCAAACTTTCAGTAAGTTCCAGTTACTCCATGAAGTTTAATAATTAGTATTAAATCAAGAGTAACAATTCCAAGTGTTAGTATATAAGTATCATGTTTGTCTCCATGATTCTTGATATTCAAAGGATTCTCTTAATATCAAGGTTATCTAGGATCTAAAAGAGTTGTTTCAGAAACCATGATGTGTGGAAGATATTGTGATATCTGAAACGAAGTATTGGTTACAACATGATAGAGTATAATATGGCAAAAGTCATGTTCTCATATTTGTAAAAGGTTGGAGACACTAGTTGTCCTAATCGTCCAAAAGGATTTGGAGAGCAACATTATACTCATGATTCACCGTTATAAGCTAAAAGTAGCTTGATCAAGGATAATTCAATGATAAGGATGAATATTTGATGTAGGTAAAATATTTACTACACCAAGAGATTACTAAAGAAAGGAATTTGGAAGAACACCAAACATTTGATGATGATGATCTACTTCAAAGTGCAAGTCCAAAGACATTGGTATTTAATTATACATGCTTTGGACTATGTGTCATATGTATGACTCCACTATTGATGTTGATAGATTCTTTCAAATGTAAAAGGAAATCTTGAAAGAGAATCTCATAAATATATGGCGTAAAATAAAAGACTAGAATTGTTCATTTAAGTATATAGATGATATACATGTTATGGCTATATTCTTTGCTTATTAAACATTGTGGTTCTTAAGTATTTGATACTGAATTTGTTGGTGTGAATCGTCATACCGAAACAACACAATTCATGAACTACAATGGCCTAAGTAACTAGCAAAAGAATATGTGATGATGTTCATCGAGAACAAATAAAGGGTTATTGTGTTGCTCGTTAAACATCAAAGCTTGCCTTCAAGATTTGTTTTATCAGTATTATGAGAACAAAAGGGTTGTTCAAATAATTGTAATCCATAAAAGATGGATGATTCACAAATCTCGTTGGAGAAATCACATCCATAAAACTAGTGCTAAAAATGTCGAAGACAAATTGATTGAAAGATCACTTAGGAAGTGACATCGCCGTTTAAATTATATTGAAAGAAAACATGAAGAAACTCCATGTGGATGGAATTTTGGAGTCTTTTGATTTTTGATCACATGACGCTTGTGAAACTTTCCTAGAGATAATTGTAACTTCGTTCATAGGCCAAAAGGAACGAATGACTAGCTTATTGGAACTTGTACATATTGTTGTAAAGTCCATTATGTGTAGTCAAGAGCGATGGATTTCAACTTCATATGCTTTCTCCAAAATTTGAGTGAATATATGAATATTTACTTAATAAGGATGAAGTGTGAAATATTTGAAAAGTTCAAAGACTTTCAAGATGAAGTGCAAAATCATTGTAACAAGAATATAAATAGTTTATGATAAGATCATAAAGGAAGATATTTGAGTTACAAGTTTATCATAATACCTAAGATTTAAGGAATCGTTAAGGATTTGCATATCCCGAAACACCATAAGAGTATGGAGCGTTCGAGATATGTAATTAAACCTTGTTTGACATGGTAAGATCAAAGGTATAATTCATAAAACTGCCATTGTATTTTAAAGATTAAAAGCTTTAGAGATTACCGTTTTCCACTGAAAAGAGCTCCATCATAATCCGCTGAAATGACACCATATAAAGTTATGGTTTGGGATTAAACCCAAGTAGTCCTTTCTTAAACGTTGGTATGTTATGCATAAGAAAGATGTTTTGTAACCAAAGTCGGATGAACCTGTCTTTGTATAACTGTTAAGTATTCCTCCATAACACAGGAAACAAAAGTGTTTGTCGCTTAGAACGTCAAGTTTCTTTGAGAAGGAATTTTTCGTGAAAATTTAAGTGGGAGGACAATAGAACTTTGATAAGGTTAAAAGAACCTTAGCTATATGTGCAGAGTTGCGCAGCACCGAAAAGTGTTCCGGAGGCAGCAACAATGCTCATGGCTCACGTACCTCAAGGGTTATGGTCACGGAAATCTAAGTTTCTATTGAACCAAGTAGGTCGAGTAAACAATCAAATACCAAGATTTGAGGGTTGAATCATTATTTGAGAATAATGAACCGACTACATGCAAAGAAGCGATGATGGGCCCTGACTCCGTCAAATGGCTTGAAGCCATAAAATCCGTGATAGTTCCATTCATGAGAAATCAAGTTTTGAACTTGAAGGACCCTCGAGAAAGGTGTAAGACCTTACAGTTGTGTCTGGATCTATAAATAAATAGACATGGATGTTTCACATCTATAATCGACATATTGGGAAAGAGTTCACAACAATGTTCAAAGGTTGACTATGACAAGATTTGATCTTTCATAGTGATATTTAGTCTAGACGGATTAATGTAGCAACCACTACATATAATTTTGTTATATGATAGTTGAATAAACAAAACAAGTTCTTCTAATAGAATCGTTACCTAGGACATGTGCATAACACGGTCCATAGGGTTTTGTTAATTCATAGGATGCTAAAAGCATATGCAAACTTCAATGGTTGAAGTGAGCATCATGAGTTGGAATCTTCACTATGATGAAACTGTTAAAGGATTTTAAAAGTTCATTAGAGACAATGAAGATGCTTGCATTTGCAAGAAATTAAGTGGGAGCGCTAAGACATGTTTCTAGTACATTATGTGGAAGACATATTGTTGATTGGAAATAATGTATCTTTTATTAACACATATTAAGAATTTCATCCCGATGAAAGACTTAGGCAAAACCCAAATATTTGGCATCAATAGACGCTAATACGGTTGTGCTGTATACATAGACGAGATATTGAATGAGTTCAATATAGAAACTACAAGAAAAGGTTCTTGTCGCACAGAAAGGATTGAAACAGTTCAATGTTGATGATATATTCAAGTGTATTGACATTTGGTAAAGTGAAACAAATAATCAAGTATAGATTGATACTTGATGTATGAAATCACAAAGAGTATTTATATCAATCATACTGTGATATGTACAAATCCAGATATGTCCTATGCTCTAAATGTTGTGAACATATACCAGAATGATTCGTAAGATGATCATTGGACAATAGTAAGGATATTCTTATGATCTTTTGGAAGAGCTAAGAGTATATTATTTGTAGAAGTGACAAATAGATGGTTAGTTCATTGTAAAAGTACTACATTGATACTAGCTTTGTCACAAAGTACAAATTAAGTTTATCTCAATCTAAACTAAGGGTGGCACAATATAATGGAAAGTGAGTTCCATAATGGATTTGGATGAGTTCCAAAGTTAAGACATTGTGACAGATACTACAACAAAAGGCTAAGTATTTGATCGCTATTATAGCGAAAAGAGGGCATTTCGTCAAGTAGTTTGTTATCAAACTAGGTGTAGTTCACAGGGATAATACTATGAAGATATATTGTGCGACAATATTATCAACATGTTTTAACCCCAAAGAACTAAAGGTCACACGAAAGACCAAATTTATACAAAGCCATCTCATTAGAGAATGAGTGATACGAGAGACGCAAAGACATGCAATTACACACGGACCGAAGTGTCGATCCGGAGATCATTTGACCACTAGCAATCGTGTACATACAACACCGGAAAGCCATAGGTGTTATATACACAAAGGTTTGAAACTAGATTATTGACTCTAGTGCAAGTGGGAGATTGGAGATATGCCCAAGAGGCAATAATAAAGTGGTTATTATCATATCTTCACACTTATGATAAATGTTTACATACCATGCTATAATTGTATTAACCGGAAACATTAATACTTGTGTGATTTTTAAACTAAAATAAGAGTCCCTAGTAAAGCCTCTTGTTAAACTAGCTTGTTGGTTACTATATGACCATGGTTTCGATCATGAACACAGAGATGTTATTAACAACAGGGTCATATCATTAGGAGAATGATGTGATGGACATACTCCTATAGTTAAGTGTAGCATAAAGATCAAGTCATTTAATATAGTTCATTTGCTATAAGCTTTCTGATACATAGTAACCTAATTCCTTCGACCATGAGATCATGTTAATCACCATCACCGAAGGATGCTTTGATGACATCAAACACCACACCGTAATCGGGTGGCTATAAAGGTGGCATTGAGTGTTCGGAAAGTATGTGTTGAGGCACATGGATCAAGAGTGGATTTGTCCATCCATATGATGATATATATACTGGGCCCTCTCGGTGGAATGTCATCCAATTATCTTGCAAGCATGTGACTGGCTCACAAGGGATCACATATCACGAACGAGAAAAGAGTACTTATCGAACGAGGTTGAACTAGGTATGCGAGATACCGACGATCATAACCTCGGATAAGTAAACTATCGTGAGACAAAGGGAAATTGGTATCGTATGTAAGTGGTTCATTCGATCGCAGTAATCGAGAAATATGTGGAGCCATATGAATTTCCAGATTCCTCTATTGGTTATTGTTCGGAGAAGTGTCTCGATCATGTCCGCATAATTCACGAACCGTAGGGAGACACACTTAAGGATTCGACGTTGTTTGAGTAGTTATGGTATTATGAGAAAGAGACCGAATGTTGTGAGTCTCGATGGGATCCGAGATATCATGAGGTGATCCGAATGGTCCGGAGAATAAGATTCATATAAGGAAAGTCCTGCTTTGAGTTCGAAATGATTCCGTTTTCATCGAATGTTCTAGAAGTTCCAGACTGGGGAAGGGTACATGAATGTGTCATTACGTATTGAATGATTGCATCATGTACTAAGTGTTCTTTCTATTCCAAATAAAGGATTAAATTGAATCCTAAACTGAAAAGTCAAATGGCCGCTTGAAAGTCAAACGGCTAAAACAGAAACTGTGGGAAACAAGCAAGAGGAGGTTGAAACCAACTTGGAGGAGGAGTCCTCCTCTCCAAGCCAAGCGCCACCCAAGGCCGACTTGGGGAGGGACTCCCTCCCCTTGGCCGCCCCTCCCACCTATAAAAGGAGGGGCAGGGCCTCCTCCTCTAGACACACAAGTTCCTATCCTCTAAATCTAAACCCTAGCCACAGCCTCCGGTTTAGAGCCGTTTTGGTTTAGAGCTTTTAATTGCCCTAGCCTTCGGTTTAGAGCCTTCTAATTGGTGTGTCTAAACCCTAGATCACTAATATCTCTCTCTCATACTCCACCATACTCGCTCCGGCTTAAGGCGAAGCCCTGCGGGATCTCCCCTCTACTTCCGGCATTACGCCACAGCCGGGAATCGCGAGGAGAATGCTACAACCTCCGCTGCTGCTAGAATAAGGGAGAGGAAGGTCTTCGTCGAGTTAACGTGTGACCGATCAAGGGAGCGCCGAACAGCCGGAAGGATCGTCTACGCGGTCTTGAGATCGGAAGTGTACGACTACATCACCCACGAGAATCTGCTCTCTTTAACCGCTTTGGAATCTTCAAGGGTAAGTTATTCCATCGACTCGTTGCTATAATCTAATAGATAGATCTTGGCTTGTTTGTTTGTATGCGATAGAAAATTTTGTTTTCCATGCTACGAACCCCTACAGATACATCTCGGCCCACAGATATTCCTACCGAACCTGCTGCCTCCTCCGTGAACCCCGATGTCATGTTGAGATTCCTCACCGCGGTCTCTCTGCGACACCAACTCCGGCCGAGGATATCAATATCTCGGCGCCCTCTGTACCGTAATTCCTCGGCTCCCAAGGACGCTGCTCCAAGTGCCGAGGTATCTCGGCTTCTCGACGCCTCTCTAAGGCAAGAAAGGTCATTACCAAGCCTTTGCCCTCTCTCGAGAAAGGACTTGCCAGCTCATCTCAGCCTACAATTGCTGATGCTCGCAGGGGTTTCTGCCAAGAGCATCATACCCAGTGGCGATAGACAGCTTGCTCTCCACAAGAGTCCGTGGCGGTTGTTACCCAACATGTCCGAGGTAAAGTTCGACTGCACGGAGAGTGGGAATAGCCTCGGCTGGTCGAGTATGCCAACAATTGGAACGCTGCCGATTAGCTCGAGGGTAATCCAATCAGCCAGCCATTTCAACTCTCCGATATCAGCAGTCGCCTGCATCAGGCTGCCAAGATCGTTCTTGAAAGTGACAAGATGAATGAGGTAATTGTTTTTATGGAGTTTTGATTAGTTCTCCGGATGCTATTATATATACTCTAGTCCCCGAAGCTTGCAACCGAATACCTTGTTATTCGTTTGGAAGTTTTATGATGATTTAGTTAGTTCAGTTTTGTCTTAGAGTTCGAACCTCCATCCAACTAGATCTGCATTAAATTCTGCTTCATTTGGGTCTGTCTGAACCTTGAACATCCAGTCACCTAGGTCCGAGTTAAGTTTTGCTTTACTCGGATCTGTCTTAGCTTCGAATATCCAGCCACCTAGATCTGGGTTAAGTTTGCTTGACTCAGATCTGTCCTAGGTTCGAATACCCAGCCACCTAGATCCGGGTTAAAGTTTGCTTGACTCGGATCTATCCTAGGTTCGAATATCCAGCCACCTAGATCCGAGTTAAATCTCGCTTCACTTGGATCTGTCTTAGCTTTGAATATCCAGCCACCTAGATCCGAGTTAAATATCGCTTTACTTGGATCTGTCTTAGCTTTGAATATCCAGCCACCTAGATCCGAGTTAAATCTTGCTTGACTCGGATCTGTCTTAGGTTCTAATACCTTATTACTATTTGCTTTATTGCTTAGGTTGCGCATGACCGGCGGACCGCCGAATTCCAAAGGCTGCTTTTCGCGCATAAAAAATTGCAAGAAAAGTATGAGAAGGTTATTCCTGTGGTGAAGAAAGCTGGTAAGTCGACAAACTCTTGCGTCATCTCCGAAGCTCTTATTGTTTTGTGCATGAGATGTTGGCTCACTTTGTTGGTAAACAGGGAACATCAATAATCTTAACATCCGTCTTGATAAGAAGGTCAAGGCCCTGGAAGGTTAGTTACTCTTTTACTTTATATACTCCCCTTTGAAATATGCACTAAGTTTCTTTTAACTCTTTTGGCTTTGGTAAATCCGAGTTACAAACTTTTGCAGTGTGGCGCCCAGCAAACCACTACTAGAAAATCGCGTTGTTTTTGTGCATTGCATCGTCATCATCATGCATGGTTTTGTCTAAAACTATTTCGAAAAGTCTTTTATTGTTTTCTAAATATCCCCGTCTTTTATTTCAAATCAAACCCTCGGTCCGCCTGGATCTTTTGTTTGCCTAAACTATTTTACCAAAAGAATATTTAAAACTAAACAAAAATAATAAAATGTTTTGTCCGGGGAGGCAGTCCGATCGGTCAGGCCAGAGGCCCAACCTGACCAGACTACCTACCACCCGGCCCATCTAAAGAAAACCCTAAACCCTTTCCTACCCCAACCTAATCTACCCAGCCCCCTCCACCTCACCCCGCCCTATATCCGCTCGCCACCTCACCTCTCCTCCCTCCTCCCACCAATCGCCGCCACCTCACCCTGGCCCCCCCGCCACTCCACCACAATCGCCCCTCGCCCCACCTGCGATCCCAGGCCTCGCTCCTGGACCGAGTCACCGAGCCACGTGACCCCCGCTCAACTCCCCAGCTGCTAGCCCAGTCCCACCCCGATGGCGACCCCCACCTCCCGCACCATCCTCTCCCACCTCCCGCACCGTCCTCTCCCACCTCCCGCACCGTCCTCTCCCACCTCCCGCCTCTCTCCTCTCTGCTCGCCACCGCCGCCCAGGCGCCACCTCCCCCGAGCCCGGGCCACCGTACCCTCTTCCCCGCGCTGCCGGACCGGCCCTCCGTGACCTCCGACGTTCCCTAGCGCTCCTCCTCGCCAACCTCGATCCCCACCGCCATGGCCGCCGAGCTCCTCCTCGAGCTCGCCCAACCGCCGCCGGCTTCCTCACCTCATGGCCCGGCTCGCTCCTGGCCTCTGTCGCGACCCCGCTGCCCTCACCCCGTCGAGCAGCGCGCGAGGCCACCCGAGCTCCTCCCGGTGCCAACGTCGGCCGCCCCTCCCCCCGCTTCTCTGCATCGAGTTCGGCATGCCCCGGTACTCCCTACATCTGCAGAACCGCCGCCCGTGCTCTCTCCTCGTCTCGACGGCCCAGCCCCTCGCGTCCGGCCGTCGTTCGCCTTGCCACCGCCTCGGCACGACGCCCTCCGCGCCCTTCTCGCCGGGCGCGGCGCCACCCCTGCTCGTGGACCGCCGCCGCGCGCCTTTCGCCCGTCGACGTCGTCTCTGGCGGCCCCGGACACCGCTGCTTGTCCTCCTGCTCGCCGCACCATCGGCCGCCGACGCTGCGCTTGCCACGCCCGCGCTAGTCTTCGACTTCGGCGCGCGTTGCATCAGTACTTCTCGGTGTGGTGTTCTGTGTACACTCCCTGATCTTTGAAGTGATGTAGCATGTGTGCAGCTGAAGTTGGAATGTGTAGTGCTCCGCTAGAGCTACCTCGTTTCAGTGACACGTTTTCCTTCGTCGGCAACATGTTTGACAGAATTCCCAGAAGATTTTGGGCATTGGATTTCTTCTATACAGCGACATCTATCCACCAGCGCTCCATCCAAGCACTAGAAGTCGACACCGCAAGCCCTACCACATGGAACCGGTGAATTCTCGGACACCGAGCAACAAGATCTCCTTCACGGACTAGAGGGAACCTCAAGACCTATCTAGCGGACCCGAAGACCGAACCCGGGCATGCCAAATCCTTCGATCCAAAGGACACAGATGCGACAAGTGCTCCTTCCCGGATCAGATGCCCGAGAACCCGGACGCCCAGGTCGTCGACACGGATACGCCAAGTACTTCCTCGAGGACGCCAAGTTCTTCACCCTGAATGCCAAGACCGACTCAATGGCGCGGACCCGACAAGATCTTCGCAACGACAAGATCGACACCGACCAGGACGAATCCGATGCGCTTGAACCAAGTCCTTCTTCGCGGAACGCCAAGATCTACTCTGTTATCCGAGAACGATCCCGCCGAGACCGAACCCCAGATCCGGACCCTGAGACCAACCCCGAACCCCTCGGAGCCCAAGTTCGCCGAACCCTAATGTGATTCCCTATCCGAGACCCCATTATTATTTTATAATATGAAATTATCAACTGATGCATATTAAATTGATCATGCATGCATACTTGTCTGTGGTTTGGGGGCATTAAGCCGATTCACCTCATAATTAAATATGGAGTCGATATGCGGAATACCCTTGTCTTATTACGGACTCCATTTAAATTGGTGTAGCGAACCGATGCCATGTTTTGTCCTGTTAAGACAACAATTAAATTGCGGGGTAGATAAATAACTTGAACCGTCTAATTAAATGTCGGGACCCCAGTTCCGCTTAATATTGCCTAATTGCATCACACCTTGCCATGTCATACATCATACATGCATCATGCCCGATCTTCTGTCATAGTATTAAATAGTGCATCCGGTGTTTCTTCTAGTGTTTTGGTTCTTCGCGGATTAGGCCGATGAGTTGATGCGAGTGTCGACCCGATCTTTGGATGAACCTTCGGCAATGCTTTTCAGGCGAGCATCTCCCCCTTTCTACCTATCTTACTTTTATAGTATTTATTTCCCTCCTGTTAATCTATTGCTATCTGTGTTGCGATGCTCTAGATTTCGTGCCCGTGATATCCCTTGCAGCCTTATATTTCCTTGGACACATCCTATTACCTGTTGTTTGGTAGATAGTTGGACTTGTGCGTCGTGATCGCTTGCTCAAGTGTTGCTATGTCGCCCAAGATTACCACAGTTGTTGGAGTATTGCCGTATGTTTAATGTTGAAGATGGTTATAACTTTAATTATTGTTTAATAACTAAAATTGAAGTAGGTAAATGCAGAGGCACCGGTGGGTAATAGACAATATTTGGTTTTAATCACCAATGGTGTCCCGTGGGACCCGAGTTCTTGACACTGTTCCGAGATCGAGCGCTAACC
The DNA here is from genome assembly GCA_030063025.1 of Avena longiglumis. Lineage (NCBI taxonomy): Eukaryota > Viridiplantae > Streptophyta > Magnoliopsida > Poales > Poaceae > Avena > Avena longiglumis. The sequence goes on from CP125974.1 coordinate 99,763,260, forward strand.
ACGGTGGGGTGTATGGGCACCCCATCGATTTAGTACCGATTCCAAATCTTGTCTTTGGGGCCACAAAGTAGTTTGGGGCTTTATTACTATTCTGTACTTATGCCATGCTTTACTGATTTATTTAAATTGTGCGAGGTACTGCACGTGTACTGTTTAGGATTGCGGAGTGTTTTCGCGGTATCGACAAGCCCGAGAGTTTCGGGTTCCCAGTCGTTCTACCATTGACGCAAACCCCGAGTCTCGAGACCGGCCCGACTTGCTATGGTAGCTTAGTGGGGTGGCCCCTGCTTACTTTGGGTCCAGGAAGCGTGGTCCAAACCCCCGACATACCGTTGGGTGTATGTTTTGTGATCTTGTACCTACCTGATCCGACAACAAGGGTGTAGGTGCGTGTGGAAACTTTGGTGCACCCCTGCAGGGTTAAATATTTTCGAGAAGCCGTGTCCGCGGTTATGGACGACTTGGAGCACAGGTCTCGATCATAGACAACTATAACTAAAGTTTACTGCTATAATTTGACTTGTATCCGATATGACTAGTAATCAGCTTCACTACCACGGAATGGGTAAATAAAAGTACCAACAACTGCTGGGTTTTGGGATGTCTCATGCTAATTGTATCTGACTAGTAAGTGTCGCAACTACAACGGAATGGTTAACTAAAAGTGCCCACTGCTTATTCTATCAGGATGACTATCTATACCTGACTAGTAATTGCTGCAATGATAACGGAATGAATAAAACTGCCAACTGTGTGAGTTCCTCGGTTGACTTCCTCGTTTGGTTTCGAGGGGGAAATACCAGGATGGTTATATTTGGTGGTAGTATCAGGTTGGTTCCGAATAGGTCTTTCTTATCCCTTTCTGATAGCCGACAGTTATCTCGAGTCTCTATAGGTTATTTAGTGCATGCTCCGCTGCCGCTTCAGTCCACCATACCTATGTAGGCGAGGACCGCCGAATTCTAGTCTCGCCGTGTACTGGCCTCAGTACTGATCGCTCTCTTTTTTTCTTTGCCCTTTGTCGGCACCCCTTTCATTTAAGCAGGTTTTGAGATCGACGTCGTTAGCAGGGTTACCCTTCCGGCTTGGCCTAGACAGGGTTATGGACGCCATTGGTTATTCTTCAGGGCTCTTAGCTCAATTTGCATCTTGTCCGTACTCGGACGCTATATCGTTTTAAAGGTGATTTGGATTTTTGTATTGTATATCTGTATTCTTGACTCTTTGAGTCGCTGTTGTATATATATGTTTTGTGGGTTCCATCGAGGACTATTGTGTAATGATATTACTTTGTTTTCCACCCGCACAAAAGTGCCTGGTGGGCACCTTTGAATCGTTTCTATGCGGGTTTGGCGGGACCGAAGCTTGCATAGGGCGATTCGAGGTGTTACATGCAACATCTCACCAAGATTGCACGCCCATGCCGATGTGATGCTGCATTTTTAGAACAAAGCGCTACTCACTCAAGCATGAAGGATAAAGATGACAGATAGCTCGCCATGCGTCGAGGTGGAGTCCCTAAGCTCTCTCAGAAATCTGATTTAGAAAAGGTCGACCATGAGTTCTCCGAGGAGAAGAATGGGCTACCTCTGCAATTGCAGAAAAATAAAGAGATCCTCAAGGCTGCCGAACTGAAGACACGGGGGATGAGCAATGAGATCACCCGCTTTGAGAAGAGCAAGATTGACTGGGCTAAAGATCTTCATATAATGCTGAGCTATATTCATCGTAAGCTTCTGACCGCGGCCGAGTTATCTTTTTCCCTTTCCTACGGCTGACTGACGCGCTTGTGTTTTGCGCAGACCATTTTCCAGAAGCTAAACCCGTGAGCTCTAAAGCGGTGATTAGTGCTCGTGTGCGCCGAGGTGTTCCTGCTGATGCGGACTCAGAGTACTCGATGGAAGATTTATTGGTTGATGTTGGCGCTGCAGTTGGTCCGATGAAGATTATGGGCAGGGATTTGGTGCAGGCAGCTATCCGAGCCTACCATGTTCTCTGGCCGAATACTCCTGGGACTCCTAATATTGATGAGGTCAAATTATTGGTGGAAAGATTAATGGCATCTGAGAGACAGCTAAGTCTTTGGAGGGAATCGGCCGAACGAGCTGGTGCTGATATGGCTCTCACAGTCATCATGTCATGGTGTGAAGATATTTCTCTTGATATTTTGAGAAATTTGCGCACTGGTTCCCGTTGGGTTGAGGACCCAGATTTTGTCGCTCTCCGGCAAGCTCGTGCCTACCAGCTTGTTGAGTATGCCGACGTGCATAACTGGAATGAAGGTCCGAGTTTCCTTCCTAACCCGGAGGACAAGGTCGAAGTTGAGGATGCCTCGGATGATAACTCAGCTGAATAGGGCGAAGATGAGGGTGGCTCGGCTGATTCTGGTGATTCCAGGTCAAGCTCGGATGGCAACGGCGACGCGCGATCCTCCTCCAAAGGTACTGGGCATTCCACTCCGCAAGCTGACGCTCCTCAACAGCCTCGGGCTTCCTCCAAAGTCGCTCCTGGGTCTGTGGAGGGCAAGGCCACCTCGGCCGAAGTTCCACCTACCTCGGAGTGCCCAGCTCCTGACCAAATCACTGCCTCTCCGGCTAAAAATCTCTAAGTCATTTCTTACCCCTGGTATGTCGGGCGTACGATGTATGTCAGAAATTTGTCCGTCTTTTGTGCGGTATGAATTTCTTTTACCGTGTGCCGCTGAGACACATGTGGTTGTAATTGTTATTACTTTGTTTAACCTGTCCTGTTTGTTCGAATCCTTGCTTTGGCGGCCTTCAATTTCTTGAGTTTGGAGTATATATTTGCCTTTGTTCTCCCGTAGTTCGGCGTCCAATATTGCCTAACTTTGATAAACTTTGCCACTTGACCACTGTGGTTTGGACCGTTAATCTGGGCGTAAACCTTGAAGACCGTATTTTGGGGGAGCGAAATAATATCGCTCTGGGAGCCTAAGTTTCATATCACAAAGGATAATACATACTTAGGAATAATATAGGGTAGTCCCCGAGCCACTGCTCAAGGCAATGAGGTTTAATATATAAACCCAATTTATAAATAATATCAGACAGTTTCCGAGTCACTGCTCAAAGTGCCGAGGTTTAATATATAACACAAAATCAAAAATAATATATGTCAGTCCCCGAGCCACTGCTTTAGCGCCGAGGTCCAATACATGAATCAAACTTAGAAACAATATGGGGCAGTCCCCGAGTCACTGCTCAAGGTGCCGAAGTTTGATACATAACAGGAAATTTAAAACAACATATGGCAGTCCCCGAGTCACTGCTCTGGACGCCGAGGTTAGAAACAATATAGTGCAGTCCCCGAGCCACTGCTCAAGGTGCCGAGGTTTGATACATAACATGAAATTTAAAACAACATATGGCAGTCCCCGAGTCACTGCTCTGGACGCCGAGGTTAGAAACAATATGGGGCAGTCCCCGAGTCACTGCTCAAGGTGCCGAGGTTTGATACATAACATGAAATTTAAAACAACATATGGTAGTCCCCGAGTCACTGCTCTGGACGCCGAGGTTCAATACATAGTTGGTGCTCCATCCTGAGGCATCATTTTACAATGTGTCATAGATGACTCCTACGAGTAAAATGGACGAAGTAAAGCTACGTTCCATGGTCTTTTCGATTCTTCGCCGGCTTTGTCTGCCCTGTTCTTTCCTGGTGATTGAGCATCGATTAGGTAATACGCATCATTGTGCAATGCTTTGCTTATGATGAATGGTCCTTCCCATGGAGGCGACAGCTTGTGCATGCCAGCCGTGCATTGCACCAGCCGGAGAACCAAATCTCCTTCTTTAAACACTCTTGGATTCACCTTCTTGCTGTGATATCGTCGCAAGTCTTGCTGATAGATAGCTGATCTTGATAGAGCCAGCTCTCTGGCTTCTTCTAGCAGATCGACATCATCTTGCCGAGCTACCTCATTTACTTCAGCGGTTGTATACTGGGTAACCCTTGGCGAGTCATGTATTATGTCATTGGAAGCACGCCCCATACACTAGAAAAATGGTGTATAACCTTGATCTGTTGGGGTAGTCCGAGGCTCCATAGTACCGGTAGTTCCTCAATCCAACATCCTGCGACCTTTGCACGGCGGTCGACGAGTCGTGGTTTTATTCCGGACAGTACTAGTCCATTAGACCTTTCCACTTGCCCATTGGATATTGGGTGAGCCACAGAGGCGACATCTAATCTTATGTGCTTTTCTTGACAGAATCTAGCGAAAGCTCCTTCTGCAAAGTTTGTACCGTTGTCTGTAATAACACTGTGTGGGTACCCATATCTTAATATAATATCTTTGAGGAATTTCACTGCTATGGGCCCATCACATTTCTTTATTGGTTTCACTTCAATACATTTTGTGAATTTGTCCACCATTACTAATATGTGGGTCATCCCGCCTCGGGCCGGGTTGAATGGTCCCACCATATCTAAGCACCATACAGAAAATGGCCAAGTAATTGGTATTGTCTTTAACTCAGATGAAGGCATGTGTATTTTGCTGGCATATCTTTGGCAACCATTACATTTTTTGACCAGTTCTTTGGCCTCTTTCAACGCTGTTGGCCAATAAAACCCATGCCTGAACGCTTTGGCCACTAAAGCTCGGGATGAGGCATGATGTTCGCATTCTCCTTGATGTATATCTAGGAGGATCTCCTGGCCTTCCGCCGAGCTCACACATCTTTGCAACACACTTGTTGTGGCATCCCGCAAAACCACTACTAGTGTGCATTGCATCATCATGACATCATCATGCATCCGTTTGATAAAAACTATTTTACAAAGGTCTATTTTGTTTTTGCAAACACCCCCGTCCTAATTCCAAATCAAACTTCGGTTGTCCAAATATTTCGTTTTGACTAAATGATTTACAAAGGTTCTTTAAAATAATGTGTAAAGGAAACCCAAAAATAAATATCTAGTCCTAAACCAGTCCCCCCTAAACCCTTTTATACCCAGACCTAAACTACCCAACCTTCAGCCACATCACCTCTCCTCTCCCCACCACCCAATCACCCCCTGCCACGTCAGCCCCACCCACACCACTCCCTCCCCACACCACAGCACCCACACACCAACGCACACACGCACGCCCCCCTCCCAGCCAGGCCCTCCCACTCCTCCCCCGGCCCCTCGGGATCCTTTCCCGCGAGCCCACCTTCCCCTGCCCCGTTTCCCCAACCTCCTCTCAACTTCTTCTTCCCTCCCGTGCCTCCACCGCCTCTGCGCGCCGCCGGCAACCCGACGCCCTACGCGCCTTCCTCCTCGCCGGCCGTCGGGTCCCCTCCTCCGCGCCATCGCCGGCCGCGTGCTCCGCCCTCTCCTCTCCGGCTCGCCTCCCCGTCCTCCTCGCAGGCGTCCTCCGCCCCGCGCCGCCCGCCTCCTCCGTTCGCGGCTTCCCCGCCATCGCCGCCGCCTTCCCGCTTGCCCGAGCTCGGCCCCGTGGCCCCGTGAGCTCGCCCGTCGCCCGCGCGCCTCTCGTCGAGCCCGAGCCGACGGCACCCCTCCGCTCCGCTGAGCCGCCTGCACGGCCCTCACCCCGCCCGCCGCGCCTTCCGCCACCTCCAAAGCCCGTCGCGCCTGCCTGTGACCCCGAGCCACGCCCCAGCTCGGCCGACGCCTCGGCTCGGCCGCCGCAAGACGCGCCAGCACCTTGTTGGCCTTGCCATCTCCCCTGAACCTCGCCGTCCCGCCGTCGGCCTCTGTCTGCGCCGCCGCGCGCACGGCCACCTCGTCGCTCCGTCCGCCACCGTCACCACCGCAGGAGCTTCCCCCCGGCAGCCATGGCCACCCCTGCGCCAAGCTAGCCCCGCCTCCGCCTCTGCGTCCCACGAGTCGCAGTCAGGGACGGGCCTTTGGACCCGATGGTCCTCTAGCATGCTCTATGTTGTGGACATCGATAAGTTCTCCGTCGCAAGAGGATGCCACCCGAAGACGGTTCCATGCCTGAAGAACCACGGGCGAGAACCGTCCCCTTGACAAGATCTTCGTCTCGGAACGCCAAGACCTGTTCACGGAGTCCGATTGTCGAGCCCGAACCCATGGTACCCCGAAACCCCCCCAAGATCTACGCCGCGGAACAACAAGGCCTTCGGGGTGGAACCGACAAGATCTACCGCCTAACGCCAAGCTCTCCCCCATGGGACGCCAAGACACCCGTCGAACCCCGAAGACCGAACCCCGAGGACCGGACGCCAAGGTCGCTTACACGGAACGCCAAGTTCACCACCTTGAACGCCATGACCGTCTACACGGACCCGACAAGATCTTCGTGACGACCAGATTCGCACAGAACGACAAGAACTGCTTCGCGGACACCGTGCGACAAGATCTACTTCCTAGATCCGAAGACCCTAAATCCCGGAGTCCGAACCTCGTTTCCGTCGAACCGATCCCGTCGAACCCTGAGACCCGACCCCGAACCCTCGGAGCCCGAGATCGACAAACCCTAATGTGATTCCCTTCCCGAGCCCTATTTTATAAAATGAAATATAAACTTGTTGCATATTAAATTGTCATGCTTGCATGCATATCATGTGGGTTTGGGGGCATTATGCCGATTCACCATATAATTAAATATGGGGCCCATATGCGGGCAAATCTAGTCTTATATTGGCCTCATTTAAATTTGTGTAGCGAACCGGTAACTTATCTTGCCCTGTTATTACAACATTTAATTTGCAGGGTAGATAAACAACTAGAACCATATAATTAATTGTCGGGACCCCGGTTCCACTTAATATTGCCCAATTGCATCGCATCTTCACCATGCCATACATCATACATGCATCATGCCCGATCTTTTGCCGTAGTATTAAATGGTGCATCCGGTGTTTATTCTAGTGTTTTGCTTCTTCGCGGATAAGGCCGTTGAGTTGATGTGAGCTTCGCCCCGACTTTTGGATGAACCTTCGGCAATGTTTTCAGGCGAGCATCTCCCCTTTCTACCTATCTTACTTTTATAGTATTTATTCCCTCCTGTTGATCTATTGCTATCTGTGTTGCGATGCTCTAGTTTTCGTACCCGTGATCTCCCTTGCAGCCTTATATTGCCTTCGACACCTCCTATTACATGTTGTTTGGTAGATAGTTGGACCTGCGCGTCGTAGTCGCTTGCTCAAGTGCTGTTGCGTGTTGTCAAGTACCACAGTTGTTGGAATATTGCCGCATGTTTATTGTTGGAGATGATCATAACTTTAATTACTGTTTAACAACTGAAATTGAAGTAAGTAAGCAGAGGCACAGGTGGGAAATAGATGTTATTTGGTTGTTAACCGTCCACTTGTGTCCCGTAGGACCCCGAGTACTTGATACCTGTTCCTTGAATATTCGCGCTATCCACATCCGGGAGGATTATGGGACCCCCCTGAGCCAGAGCTTGATTCATTCTTATTTCTTGGGGCCACAAACTAGTTTGAGGTTTTATTTACTATCCTGTACTTATGCCATGCTTTACTGCTTTATTTGAATTGTGCGATGGATAGCACTGCTTTGCTTAGGATCGGGACACGCGGTGTCGGCAAGCCCGATTTTGGGTTCCCATGTTCATACCGTCCACCCAAACCTTGAGTCCGTCTCGAGTAAGCTAGATTCATTATGGTGTACTCAGCGGGTGGCCCACAAATATTTCTGAATCTTGTGATTGCTTTGTCGTGAAGGCCTCGTTGGGTTTTGATTTGGTTTTTCCGAGGTTGATCGAGTGTGTGTTGCTATTTGTGCACCCCTGCAGGGTAAAACTTTCTGAAAGCCGTGTCCACGGTTATGGACGACTTGGAGCACAGTATCTCGATCATAGACAACTATAACTAAAATAGTGCTATAAATTTGACTTTATAATGACTAGTAATCAGCTTCACTATAATGGAATGGCTAAATAAAACTGCCAACAATTGCTTGTTTGGGTGGCCGCTTGCGACCATTGTACCTGACTAGTAAGTATTGCAACTATAACGGAATGGCTAAATAAAAGTACCAACAACTGCTGGGTTTTGGGATATCTCATGCTAATTGTATCTGACTAGTAAGAGTGCAACTACAACGGAATGGTTAACTAAAAGTGCCCACTGCTTATTTTATCAGGATGACTATCTATACCTGACTAGTAATTGCTGCAACGATAACTGAATAAATAAAGCTGCCAACGGTGTGAGTTCCTCGGTTGACTTTCTCGGTTGGTATCGAGGGGGAATACCAGGATGGGTTTGTTTGATGGTAGCATCAGGTTGGTTGCAAATAGATCTTTCTTACCCCTCTCTGATAGCCGACAGTTGTATCGAGTCTCTATAGGGTTGTTTAGTGCATGCTGCGCTGCCGCTTCAGTCCACCATACTTATGTAGGCGAGGACCGCCGAATTCTAGCCTCGCCGTGTACTGGCCTCAGTACTGACCGCTCTCTCTTTTTCCCTTTGTCCTTTGTCGGCACCCCTTTTGTTTAAGCAGGTTTGAGATCGACGTCGTTAGCAGGGTTACCCTTCCGGCTTGGCCTGGGCAGGGTTATGGACGCCATTGGTTATTCTCCAGGGCTCTTAGCCCCATTTGCATCTTGTCCGTAGTCGGACGCTCTATCATTTTCAAGGTGATTTGGATCTTTGTTCTGTATATCTGTATTCTTGACTCAATGAGTCGCTGTTGTATATATATCTGTTCTGTGGGTCCCATCGAGGACTGTTGTGTAATGTTATTACTTCGTTTTCCACCCGCACGAAAGTGCCTGGTGGGCACCTTTGAATCGTTTCTATGCGGGTTTGGCGGGAAGCGCTAAAACTTGCATAGGGTCGATTCTGAGGGTGTTACACTTGTGACACTCCTTTTATACAGCTCATTGTTTATTATTGTATAAGCTTTAGCTCTTCTTACTGTCTGTCTTGCCAATATCTCGTTATTCGGCAAAATCGCATCTCTAAGGAAAGAGAATATGGGTTGCGCCCATATAGGTGTGATTTTCTCTGGTGTAGTCTCACTATCTATTTCCATATTTTCTGCCGACATAACTACCTCGGATTTCTCCATACTCATCCTTGCATCGGCTGGCTTTATTTTTGGAAATTTCGGGTTACATTGCTTGTCAATTTCCATCGGCACATTATCCTCTCTTGATTTTGCCAGAATAAAGATGGATTCAGACTCTGTAGACGGTGTTATTGATGGCTTCCTTAGGTGCTCTAGGCGATACCGGGGAATTGACTGCTGGTTGATCCGAGTTTTGACAATGTGTCATGCAAGCGTTTTACGAGGTACATGATGAAATTCACATCCATCAAGTATCCACCGAGTTTTGCACATGAAATCTATACAAAGCCATATTATCATCCAACGCATCCCAATTGCACGAGACTTGTCAGCTACTAGATCTGAATCTCCATAGCACAAGATACGTATGCCAATCTCTTTCGCCACCTTCAATCCATGGACTAGTGCTTCATATTCGCTACATTGTTTGACGCGCAAAATGTATTTGCAGACATATCTCATTGGTCTCTTTTGGCGAGGTTAACACTATTCCCGCCCCAAACCATTTCTTAGTTTGGAAGCCAAAGTGCATCGTCCAATAATTAGTCGTAATGGTGGCTCATATTGTACCTCGGCCCAATCTACGAAGAAGTCGGCCACAGCCTGAGATTTGATTGCATCTCTCCTATCGAATTGCGGAGCATAAGGTGACAATTCAATTGCCCATTTTGCTATTCGGCCACTTTCATCTTTGTTGCTCAATATGTTGGCTATGGGTGCTTTACAAATCACCTTCATGGGGTGCTCTTCGAAGTAATGTTTAAGTTTCTTTGCTGACATGTACACCCCATATGCCATCTTCTGATAATGTGGGTAATTTTGTTTTGAGGATGATAGTACCTCACTTAGGTAATACACCGGCCTTTGTACTGATTTATCATCTTCAATTTGTTCCACCACGATCACAGCGCTCACTACTCTGTTGGTGGCTGCTATGTAAAGTAACATAGGCTCTTTCGATAATGGAGAAGCCAAGATGGGCGATGTGACCAACATCTTTTTCAATTCATGAAATGCATTGTCTGCTTGTGGAGTCCAAATGAACTTATCCGATTTTTTCATCAGCTGATAAAGTGGTAGTGCTTTCTCTCCCAGCCGACATACAAATCGGCTGAGCGAGGCTAAACAACCTGTGAACTTTTGTACGTCATTTAGACATCTTGGCAATTCCATCCTTTCCACTGCTTTTATCTTAGTTGGGTTGGCCTCTATACCTCGGCTAGATACGAGAAAACCGAGCAATTTTCCCGCTGGCACACCAAATGTGCATTTTTCCGGGTTAAGCTTCATTCGGAACCTTCTCAGGTTCGCGAAAGTCTGCCGGATATCATCCAGTAGCGTTTTGCTTTCTTTGGTTTTGATAACCACATCATCCACATATACTTGTACATTTTTACCTATCTGGTCATGTAGACATTTTTGCATGCATCTACGATCGTCGCTCTGCGTTGCCGCAGTCGAATGGCATGGTGCGATCAATAAGCCCGTGACGGGGTAATAAACGCAGTCTTTATTTGATCGGCCGAATTTAACGGTATCTGGTGAAAACCAGAATACGCGTCTACAAATGATAATAGTTCACAACCAGCGGTCGAATCAATGACTTGGTCTATTCTAGGTAAAGGAAAAGGATCTTTTGGACACTCCTTGTTCAGGTTCATGTAATCGATACACATTCGCCATACAATGGCTACATTTGGATCATCCTTCTTCTTTTCTACTAGCACCGGGTTTGATAGCCAATCCGGATACAGCACCTCCATGATGAACCCGGCCGTAAGGAGCCGAGCTATTTCATCCCCTATTATTTTTCTCCTGTCTTCGGCGAAACGGCGGAGAGGTTGCTTCACCGTCCTTGCTCCTGGCCTTACATTCAGAGAGTGCTCAGCCAACTCCCTCGGCACACCTTGCAGATCTTGAGTTGACCATGCAAAGATATCCCGATTCTCACGGAGGAAGTTGGTGAGATCGCTTTCCTATTTAGCATCTAGGCCGGCACCAATAGTGACGGTGCGCTCTGGGAATTGCTCATCTATCTGGAACTTTTTTGTTTCTTTAGTCGGCTGAAAGGAGACACTTCCATGTGGGTTGGCTAATGCCGGCATATTCAGCTGTGCCAACTGAGCGAGGGCTGCTACCTCCTGAATCCTTCTTTTTTATCTTGATATTACCAATGATTCGACCAAATTTGACCCGGCTGAAGCACATTCCATTGATTTCCTGCAATCCCCTGCTACTGTTATCACCCCTTGTGGTCCGGGTAACTTCATTTTCAGATAACTTACATGGCAGCTGCCCATGATAACCCCTTGTGGTCTGAGTAGAGCATGATAAGAACTCTCTAGATCCACCACTTCAAACTCTAAGTTTTCTGCTCTGCAGTTATCTCTTGTGCCGAATAACACATCCACTCGAACCTTACCAATGGGTTCGCATGAAAGGCCTGGTACTATCCCATGGAAAGTGGTCCTCGTGGATTGCAGCATGTTCCGCGATATTCTGAGTTTATGCATTGTATCTTTGTACATGATATTGATACTGCTCCCATTGTCAATGAGTACCTTTGAAAATTTCACATTAATGCTTGGTCCGACAAAATGTCGGATCTAACACGAGTGCATATGACCCCGGACTCGGCATTATCTTGGTGTGATCCTTTATGCTCCAAGTTACTTCTTGATCCGACCAAGGCACATATCTTGGTACTGCCGGCATAACTGCATTTACTTCCATATGCCGGCGCTGCACACTCTGCTTGTCTTGCTGTTCTGTTGTGAACACGCAATACGACTGATGATGTTCTCTGTAATCATTGCGTCCATTATTTCCTGGATTTGTCCTTCCATCCGGACCTTGGTTTATCACTTGATGCACCGCATCTCTCCGGTCCGAGTTTTCATACCTCGGGGGAGGAGGTGGTAACATCAGTTGCTGTGCATTCGCTCCAGTCAACTGTGGCTGATGCTGCTGATGTGCCTGGAGAGGCGCTGCCTGTATGCCTGCGGGGTTACCCATTGCATTTTTCATCCATGCACATTGGCGGGTCGTATGGTTGGCTGGCCTGGCCGGGTTTGACGTGTGAAATTTACACGGCTGATCTAACATAGACTCAAACGTGTACTTCGGCCTCTCCTGCCATTGCTTCTTTTGTTCTGGTGTCCACTGTCTTTTTCCTTCATTCCTTGGTGACCATTGCTGAGGACCATTCTTTTGCCGTTGAGTATTTCCGTGACTCGGCTGATCTTGCACTACTGTTGCTACCTGAGCTGAACCATATCTATAATCCGGTCTCTCTTCTCTTCTTCTTCCTCTGAAGTCATTGCGCCTGGATGACCCGGCCACTTCTCTTGCGTATTGATCTTGATGTTTTCGACGATCTGCCGACATTAATTCTGGTTGCGTCGGATCTCCCAATGCATAGGAATCCGCTATCCTGATGGTTTCTGCTAATGTGGTTGGCATATCTCTTTGCAGTCGCTGCCATAATACACTGGCATAGCGGCATCCTTGGGCGAACCAAGCTATTGCCTATGAATCTATAACTCCCTCGCACGAATTTCTCAGGTTACACCACCGAGTTAAGAATTCTCTGTATGTCTCATTCGGCCTTTGCTTGCACATGGCTAGCTGCTGCGGCCTGTTCGGTCTCTTGTAAGTACTGGTAAAGTTGCTAACAAACATTTCTTCAAAATCCAACCAATATTGATCTTTGTCACGGCAAGTTATTCAGCCATACTCTAGCTGGTCCTTCCAACATTTATGGAATATCATCGCCCATCGTAAGTTTCCACCAGCTATTTTTACAGCAGTAGCATAGTCAATCAACCAATCATGTGGTTTAGTGCTCCCATTGTATGTTTTTGTGCCTCTTGCCAGCTGGAAGTTTGGCAAAGGCGGCTCGCCCATGATCCGAGGTCTGAAGCATGCCGGACCTGGTGGACCCTGTTCTTCTAGCAGTTCGGACTGGTACAGTCGGTCCAACTTCACTCTTGCGTCAGCTGACGGAAAATCTCTGTATAGAACTCTCTCCTGCATTCCATAGTGGTTATTTCCACCATGAATCACATATTCCATCTCGGAATATCCATCATTATACCTCTCATTCACCTGATTGTGGCGTACTGGTCTCACTTCTCTTTCCTGCCGAGGTTCATGTCTCGGGTTGGGTTCGTGCGGTTCTCTCCTTCCTTCGACCGATATTGTTCTCGTGATTCCTCTTCCGAGTTCTCCTCTTCCGAGATCCCCATTGCCTCGGCTTCTCGACGGCCGGGTTTCTCGCCATTGTTACCTCGGCTTCCATTGCCTCTGTTCTCATTTGATTTCTGCTATCGCGGATCATATGGAACAATTTGCTTATTTCTCTTTCTCGAAGTTACCGCTCTCCTTCGTGCATTGTTTCCGTGAAAATGTCGCCATGAGATAAGGTCGTCTGCTGCCCCAGCCGAGTTAACCATTCGCGAGGCCCCTAGCCTCGCCGGGTCTGCTCTGAGCATTTCTTCATTCTGCTGGTTCACAATGCGCACCAGCTCATTCACTCTTTCTTGTTGTTTCTGCCGGGCTTCGTCGGTCAATCCTTCTAACTCTAATGCTGCGGCATTTTCCGCTCTCAGGTTCTTTGCCGGGGTACTGTACCTCGGCAAGCCTAGATCAACTGATTCTGCCTTATGAGCATCATGCTCCTTGTTGATATCATCTATGAGGTTCTTTCCTCTTAATCTCAACTCGTCAACCCGCTCGGGGGCGATGTCAAGCTTGTTTGCTTTGGCATACTCGCAGGTCCTGTAGGACTCGCAAGGCCGACACCTTTTTTGCCTCTACCAGCACCTTTTGCCTGGTTTCTTCCAACTCTTCCTGAGCATTTGCCGGATCAAGTATCGGCGCTACAGGTGTAGTCAAGTTATCTATGGTTGCCTGAAGAATGTTTTCTGGTCTTTCGGTATTCCTCTTACCCTTGGTGCCTTTGGGGTTGTCTCGCACCTCGGCCTGGTTGGCCAAGGGATTACCTCGGTGGTGGAGCTGTCACTGGCGCGACCGCACGCCCGCCGCGGGTCTCGCTGATCCGGCGCTGCTACTCCCTTTGCACCCGATCGCGACCATCACCTTGACGCTGACAGAGGGCGCGCTGGACGCCTGTGGCGCTAAGGGGAGGTTCTCCTGCAACAACAACCTGGTGAGGATAAACGCCGGAGATGTCGACGCCGATGTAAATCTGGTGCATGCCCAAGTTGATGAAGACGCCATTGCGCGGAGGAGTTTTTCCCTTGAAGCTGCCTGCGTTGTCGCTGACGTAGTCACAGATATCAAGTCTCCGGACCAAGCCAGAGACAATGCGCTCGCCAGTGTTGATGAAGTTTCCCGTCCGGATCATGACTCCAGCTAGCATCGCTGCTGGCCCCACGGTGGGCGCCAACTGTCGTGGTGGTGGCATGGTAGATGCCATGGGTAGGCTAAAGTATGGGGCCAATGGATGCTAGTGGGATCTGGGGAGGGAAGATGCAGTTGATTCTACACGCAAAAGACTAAGGCAAAGATCTTTATTTCTCCTTCCTTGGGCTACAAGTGCTCCTTGAGCTGTATACAAGGAGAAAAGATGAACTTTACCAGCCTAACGGTACTAAATGAGCCGATGCCCTCCTCAGGGTCCAAGCCTACCCTTATAAAGGAGAGCCTTGGGTTCCTTTAGGGCGACGTGCATATTCGTGGAATATGCTTGTCCCAATATAGTAGTTCGCGGCCTCCTTTCCTGTCGCCCCTCTAATGATGGCAAGGTTCCAGAGGGCCCTCCTGCGTGCCTCGGCTTCCGTGATTGTCACCTCTGTGACCTCCTTCGCCTCCGCCGCCTGCGCCTTTGTCCCTTGTGCTTGGCTCCGCTCAGATTCTCCCTAGCCCTGGGCTAGAGTTTGACTTTAGGCTTCTCCTTCTCCGCAAGCAGATCATTCGCCCGCCTCAGTAACTCGTCTTGTCCTTCACCTGCATTAAGATTACTCGGGCTAACCCGGCCGACTTACACAGTATCTCGGTCGGGTAATGCCTTGCCATTATCATAAGGGTCCTGCCCTTTCCTATCTCGGACGACCTCTATAGGATTTGGCCGACTCAGACTGTAACTCAGAAACTAGACTGGGAACACCCTTTCGTCTTTCCCCGTCTTTACCCTATCCTAGGTCACCTCCCCAACAACTAGGGACACGGTGTTGTTCATAAACCACACAAGTACAAAGTTTCCGCTTAATACAATTCTAGCATGGAATATAAACTTTATCATGAACAAGAATTATAATAATAACATCTTTATTATTGCCTCTAGGGCATAATTCCAACAGTCTCCCACTTGCACTAGAGTCAATAATCTAGTTTACATCTGGCAACAATCTAACACCCATGGCACTAAGGTGCTTATCATGTTTTGCTCGTGGAAGTGGTTTAGTCAACGGATCTGCGACATTCAGATCCGTATGTACTTTGCTAATCTTTAGATCTCCATCTGTTATATAATCTCGAATTATATGAAACTTGCGGTTGATGTGCTTGGTCTTTGGATGATATCTTGGTTCCTTAGCCAGTGCTATGGCGCCAGTGTTGTCACACAATATCTCCAGTGGGTCAAAGACACTTGGAACCACACCAAGCTTAGTGATGAAGTTCCTGATCCAAACTCCTTCACTTGATGCTTCTGCAGCAGCCATGTATTCCGCTTCTACTGTAGATCCCGCGATCACGCTTTGCTTGCAGCTTCTCCAGCTCACGGCTCCTCCATTCAAAATATAAACGTATCCTGTCTGAGATTTAGAATCATCATTGTATGTCTTGAAACTAGCGTCGACGTAACCTTTTACAACGAGTTGTTCATCACCTCCATAGACTAAGAACATTTCTTTAGTCCTATTTAAATACTTTAGGATGTTCTTAACGGCTGTCTAGTGTTCCACTCCTGGATCACTTTGGTATCTGCTCGTCAAACTAAGAGCATTGGACACACCCGGTCTAGTACACAGCATGGCATACATGATAGAACCTATGGCCGAGGCATAAGGCACTTTGCTCATAGCTTCTCTATCGTTTACCATAGCTGGACACTGAGCCTTACTCAATATCTTACCTGACAACATAGGCACTGAACCTTTCTTTACCTTATCCATTCTGAACCTTTTCAGAACTTTGTCTAGGTATGTACTTTGGCTTAAAGCTATCAGGCGTCTTTGTCTATCTCTATAGATTTTGATGCCCAATATATAAGCAGCTTCCCCTAGGTCTTTCATTGAAAAACCTTTGTTCAAATAACTCTTCACATCGTTAAGCATGTCAATGTCATTTCCAATAATCAATATGTCATCCACGTATAGTACCAAAAATGTCACTGAGCTCCCACTCACTTTCTTGTAGATACAAGATTCGTAGCAATTTGGAACAAATCCAAAGCTCTTGATCACTTGATCAAAACGAAGGTTCCAACTCCGAGATGCTTGCTTTAGTCCATAAATGGAACGCTGAAGTTTGCACACCTTATCAGCATCCTTAGGATCGACAAAACCTTCGGGTTGCATCATATACAACTCTTCATCAATGTTGTCATTGACGCGGTCTTGACATCCATCTGCCATATTTCATAATCATGAAACGAAGCAATTGCTAATAAAATCCGAATGGACTTAAACATCGCTACGGGAGAGAAAGTCTCATCGTAGTCAACACCTTGAACTTGTCGAAAACCTTTCGCAACAAGCCGTGCTTTATAGACAGTAACATTACCATCCGCGTTCGTTTTCTTCTTGAAAATCCATTTGCACTCAACGGCCTTTCGGTCGCTAGGAGGGTCCACCCAAGTCCATACTTGGTTTTCGCTCATGGATCCCAATTCCGATTTCATGGCCTCTAGCCATTTCTCAGAGTCTGGGCTCATCATTGCTTCCTCATAGTTCGCAGGTTCACTGTTGTCTACTAATAAGACAGTTAAGACAGGGTTGCCATACCACTCAGGAGGGTCACGTGACCTTTTCGACCTACGACGTTCAGTAGTAGCATCGTCTGAAGCTTCATGATCCTTGTCATTAGCTTTCTCTATTTTTGGTGCAGACGGCACTGGAACAATTTCAGGTGCTGCGCTACTCTCCAACTCAAGAGAAGGTTCAATAACCTCGTCTAGATCTACTTTCCTCCCACTCACTTCTTTCGAGAGAAACTCCTTCTCAAGAAAGGATCCGTTCATTGCGACAAACACTTTGCCTTCCGATCTGTGGGAGGTATACCCAATCGTTTCCTTAGGGTATCCTATGAAGACGCATTTCTCCACTTTGGGTTCGAGCTTGTCCGGCATCAACTTCTTGATGTAAGCTTTGTATCCCCAAACTTTAAGAAACGACAACTTAGGTTTAGCACCAAACCACAGTTCATACGGTATCATCTCAACGGATTTAAATGGTGAACTATTTAAAGTGAATACAGCGGTTTCTAATGCATAACCCCAAAATGATAACGGCAAATCTGTAAGAGACATCATCGATCGCACCATATCTAATAGAGTTCGATTCTGGCGTTTAGACACACCATTGTGCTGTGGTGTTCCGGGTGGCGTGAGTTGCGAAACTATTTCGCTTGCTTTAAGATGCGTGAGAAAATCATAACTCAAATATTCACCTCCACGATCGGATCGTAGAAATTTAATTTTCCTGTTACGATGGTTTTCCACTTCATTCTGAAATTCTTTGAACTTTTCAAATGTTTCAGATTTATGTTTCATTAAATAGATATACCCATATCTACTTAAGTCATCAGTAAAAGTGAGAAAATAATGATAACCACCGCACGTCGAAACACTCATTGGTCCGCATACCTCGGTATGTATGATTTCCAACAAGTCTGATGCTCGCTCCATTATTCCGGAGAACGGGGTTTTGATCATCTTGCCCAGGAGGCATGGCTCGCACGTATCAAATGATTCAAAATCAAGATACTCCAAAAGTCCATCAGAATGGAGTTTCTTCATGCGTTTTACACCAATATGACCTAGACGGCAATGCCACAAATCATTCGTATTATCACTATCTACCTTGCATCTCTTAGCCTCAATGTTATGGATGTGTGTTTCATTGCTTTTGAGATTCAGAAGAAATAAACCATTCATAGCAGGTGCATGACCATAAAAGATGTTACTCATATAAATAGAACAACCATTATTCTCTGAATTAAATGAATAACCGTCTTGCAATAAACACGATCCAGATATGATGTTCATGCTCAACGCAGGCACATAATAACATTTATTAAGGTTTAAAACTAATCCCGAAGGTAAAACTAAGGAGAGCGTGTCGACGGCCATCACATCAACTCTTGATCCGTTGCCAACACACATCGTCACCTCATCCCTCGCTGTCCGCCGTCTATTCCGTAGCTCCTGTTTCGAGTTACAAATATTAGCAACTGAACCAGTATCAAATACCCAGGCACTACAACGAGCGCTAGTAAGTTAAACATCAATAACATGTATATAAAATATACCTTTTATGGTGCCAGCCTTATTGTCCGCTAAGTACTTCAGACATTTGCGCTTCCAGTGACCCTTGTCCTTGCAATAGAAGCACTCAGTGTCCGGCTTAGGTCCAGACTTGAGCTTCTTCTCAGCAGGGGCAACGCGCTTGCCGCTGCCTTTCTTGAAGGACTTATTTGCACCCTTACCTTTATTAAAGTTGGGGGGCTTGTTGACCATCAACACATGATTATCTTTCTTGATGTCCACCTTCGCAGCTTTCAGCTTAACGAAGAGATCAGTGATCGTATCAATGGAACCAATCTGATTATGAGTAACTACAAAACCTTTGTAGCTAGGAGGGAGTGATTGCAGAACTCTGTCAATCTTGAGCTCCTCTGGAATCTTGTAGTCCAGGTGCTCAAGGCGTTGAGTGTAGCCCGATATCTTAATGGCGTGCTCACTAACAAAACTCCCTTCCTCCATCTTGCAGTTAAAGAATTTCTCAGAGATCTCATATCTCTCAGAACGGGCCTGAGTCTGAAACATGGTTTTCAGTTCCTCAAGAATCTCAAAGGGCCCGACGAACTCCTCAAAACGATTTTGAAGGTCTGATTCCATAGCAAACAACATGGTGCTCTTAATCACACCATAATCATCTTTGCGCGACTGATAAATAGCTTTTTCATCAGCTGGTGCATCTATAGTAGGGGCGTCACTTAGCGCTTTCTCAAGGACATAGTCCTTTTGTCCGCCAGCGAGAATGATTCTCAGATTGCAGAACCAGTTGGTGAAGTTAGACCCATTGTTCTTAAGCTTTTCTTTCTCAGCAAAAACGTTGAAGTTGAAGTTGGACTTAGCCATTTGATCTACAAAATTTGCAAGTACAACTTAGACTATGTTCATGATAACTAGTTCAACTTAATCAAATTACTAGATGAACTCCCACTAAATTCAACATCCCTCAAGTTCTTTAGTGAACATGATCCAAATTCACCACACCTAATCCGATCTTCACGAGAAGATATGTGGTTTCAATGGTGGACAACAAAGTGTCGATCATATCATTCATATGACTCATGCTTAACCTTTCGGTTCGTGTGTTATGAGTCCATGTCTGTACATGCTAGGCTCGTCAAGTCAAACCCAAGTATTTCACAGTGCAAAATTGGCTTACACCCATTGTATGTGAACGAGAGTTTATAGCACCGATCATCACCGGTGCTTGAACACGATTAACTTTCAACGGTGCATACATGGGAAGAACACAGTTTATCTTGATCTTTATGAGGAAGCATCTTATAATGCTATCGCCGTGATCTAAGCATAATAAGATACATAAAAGGATAAACATCACATGCATATAATTTTATGTGACATGGTATATCCAATCTCCGCAATGATCTCCATCTTGTGCATGCCAAAGATGATCTCCATCACTCCACCATGATTGCCTCCACCACGAATAGCAACTACAACTATTGCTAACTACTTAGCGATAAAGTAAAGCTATTACATGGCGATAAGAAGTTGACACAGGTCATACACAATTATAAAGACAACCATACGCTGCCTGGTTGTGTACTCATCGACATGCAAGTCGTGAAATATTACAAAATATGATCATTGCATACAACATACACATCACATCTTGGGCCATACCATATCACGTAAACACTCCCAAAAACAAGTTAGACGCCTCTACTCTGTTGTTGCATGTTTTACGTGGCTTATGGGAGTAACAAGCTAAGAACGATTCTTACCTACGGAAAGCCACAACGGAGATATTATGGTTGCCAACATCCGGTGTAAATCTCATGACAACTATAGTGAGAGAAACTGCATCCACCACCGCATGTGGAACAAGCCACACGTCAAGTGAGCCAGTCCGCTAACGAGGTCGCAGAAGTTGGCCTAGACCGCCGATCTCACTATCCCGCCATAAGAAGTACACAACAAGAGGCTTGCAACAGAAAACATCAACGCCTGCAACAAGCATAAGCCGTTCTACTCTGAAACACATCTACGACAGATCTAGCTCGATACCACCAAGGGTTTTGCAGCATAGTAAATCAAAAAGTTCTACTTGATGCAAACAGGAAAGCCAAGATCTAATCTAGGAGATGCAAACAACGAGGGATAGATGAGATCTTCATACCCTTGAATAAATCAAGACAATGAACGCTCAACGGAACGTGGTTGATGTAGTCGTACTAGCCTTCTCCTCCTCGCGATCCGATCCGATCCAACGCCGCAAGTTGCGACGCCCGAGAGATGCACACGCGCACGACGCCTCCTCCTTCCTCGGTCCAGCAAGTGGTGGAGAGATAGATTGATATACAACACGATGGCGTGGCGCAAAGGTGGAGAGTTTCAGCAGTGGCTTCGCCCACGCAATGGGAGAGAGAGAGAGGGCAGCAGGCGGCTAGGGTCGAGGAGGTGTGTGGGGAGGTGTGCCTGCCTCTTTATATAGAGGGCTGGGCTGCCTTGCCCTCCCACAAGCCCTAGGGCGACGGCCACATGGGGTGGAGGCAAGTTGACCCCTTCTAGAAGCTCTCCTAGGTTTCCCTAGGATTGGCCGGGCCTATGGGTTTTGTGCCCCGGCCCAATGCTGTGAACTCCCTCGTAGGCCCACGCCCCCTCCCGACAAGTGGGGCCACGTTGGTCCCACTCCAGAAGCTTCTAGAACCTTCCGGTACAATACCAAACATTCCGAAACAATTCCGAAATCCAAAAACTGCTTTCCCTTATATGAATCTTATTCTCTGTACCATTCTGGAACCTCTCGTGATGTCTTGGATCTCATCCGAGACTCCGAACAAAAACTCATAAACCAATTATCCATTATATCCTAGTGCCGAGACACGTTAAGTGTGTGACCCTACGGGTTCGAGAATATGCAGACATGATCTTCTATCAATAATCAACAGCGGGATCTGGAAACCCATATTGACTCCCACATATTCATCGATGATCATATCAGATGAACCACGATGCCAGGATTCAATTAATCCCATATATATATTCCCTTCGTCACGTGATATTTTACTTGCCCGAGATTCGATCGTTGGCATCGGAATACCAAGTTCAATCTCGTTCACAGCAAGTACTTTACTCGTTACGTAATCTGATATCACTTTGTGATTAAATCCTTAACCACTTGCTTGCATAGGATATCGATTACCGAGTGGGCCCGAAGTATATCTCTCCGACTTGGGAGGGACAAATCCCATCTCGATACATACAACCCAACAAGTACTTTCCGATCACCTGAGAGACACCTTTATGATCACCCTCTCATAGGATGACGTTTGATGACCTCAAAGCTTTCTTCCGATACCAGGGAGTTGCATTATCTCATGGTCTAAGGAATACAATATTTGACATAAGAAAAAGCTTCGCAAAGATGAACACTATGACACGATCTAATTGCTCTGCTTAATATGGGTCTGTCCATCATATCATTCTCCCAATGACATGATCTCATTATTAATTGACAACTCATGTCTATGGTTAGGAAACCTTAACCATCATTAATCAATGAGCTAGTCCATAGAGGCATAGTAGGTACACGGTGTTGTTCATAAACCACACAAGTATCAAAGTTTCCGCTTAATACAATTCTAGCATGGAATATAAACTTTATCATGAACAAGAATTATAATAATAACATCTTTATTATTGCCTCCAGGGCATAATTCCAACAACAAGAACTTACAGGTGACTGAAGTTGAGTAGCATGAGGTGTGGCCCTCGTATTCAAGGGACTTGAGATTGCCAACTTATACTTCGTCAAGTATATACTCCATCTTTGTTCACTTTAACCTTAACCACTTCAAGATGCTTATGATAGGGGCAATGAAGGCTGAAAGCTAACAAGTACCATAATTTTTGGAAGCTCTTTTTGAAACTTGAAATCCCTGCTTCCTTTACAAAAAGGCCATTGTTCCACCATTATTGAGTATCCACCTTCTACCTTTAGGCACCATTAAGAGAGCATAGTTGTCATTCTATGTGCACTGTTCCAAAGCATATTGATTGATGCATATTGTGATATTACTTGTTCTTGTGCTATTTGTTTCTATTCACCCTTGTGAACTTTGAAAGTGTCCTAAGCATCTATTTGCTACTCTATGAGGGACAAGTTGATTTCCACTATGCCATGTTTTCTGTATGTGAAACAAACAAACGTTTTTCAATGCATATTATTCATCTTTGTTTGTATCCTTTCATGTTGCATGCATAGTTACTATGTCCTATTGTTAGAACTCCATCTTTCATGCACATGTTTAGAGTTCTTTGATCCCAGCTTTCAATGCTTGCAAATGGTTTGATCTTTATTGTGAGGGTGCATGTCACCTCAAAAATTATTCTTTTTATCACTTACCTACTCGAGGACGAGTAAGAGTTAAGCTTGGGGATGCTTGATATGTCGGAAACATATCTATAATTTTTTATGCTCCATGTTTGTTTAGTATCTACTTTTCTTTGCTTTGTCTACACTTTGAGGTGCTTTTTACATGTTTTCTGGTACTAACCTATTAACAAGTTGCCACAGTGCCAGTTGCTTATTTTCTGCTGTTTTTGGTTCCAGAAAAGCTAGTAAGGACATATTCTCGGAATTGGACGGGACAAACGTCAAATTCAATAAATTTCCATGGGTAACAAGAAGTCCAGAGGGGAGACGCAGAGGCGTGCCAGGGCAGCCAAACCCCCTAGGCGCTAGGTGGACCGCCGGAGGTGTGGCCCCTCCTGCCTACTCGGCCTCCCCTTCTCCTATAAGAAGCCCCCGATGCAGAAACCCTAGGTACCCGATCAATATTCCACGAAACCTTTTGTATTCGCCGCCACCATCGTCCCTAGATCGAGGTGATCTAAAGTTCTTCCCGGCACCCTGCCGGAGGGGAGATCATCCCGGAGGCCTTATCTCCGGTATGATGCGTGAGTAGTTCCACCTTGGACTATGGGTCCATGTAGTAGCTAGATGGTTGTATCTCCTCCTTATGCTTTCATGTATAGATCTTGTGAGCTCCGTTCATGATCAATATCTAATCTATTTGTAGTCATGCATGTTGTGTTTGCGGGGATCCGATGGATATTGAGATTATTATGTTAGTTTGATTAATGGTTTTGTCTTTATGATTCTATCATGTTTGTGTTGTTTGTGATCTTGCATGCTATCTGTTGTTAGTAGCTATCTTGGCCAAGTAGTTGCTAGTGACTCCAAGAGGGGGTATTTATGCTCGATAGTGGGTTCATTCCTCTAGTTTCCAAGGGAAGTGACAGAAATCTCTTCGGTTGTAGATGTGCTGTTGCTACTAGGGAGAAAAAAATGGTCTCTTGTTCATGGAACACGTGGACTTTTTACCTTACACACTTTGCTTAAAGCAGTTGTCTGTTGCTTGCAACTTAATACTGGAGGGGGTTCGGAAGATAACCTAAAGGTGGACTTCTAGTCATAGATGCAGTTGGATGGCGGTCTATGTATCTTGTTGTATTGCCCAATCGAATCTCATAGGATCTTTCTGACTAGTAATTGCATTGTTATGCCTTGCTCAGTTCGCCAATTTCCTTGTAATTTGTTTACCCTTCATGCCATGTTGTTTATCTAAGGAGAGCACCTCTAGTGAACAATGGACCCCATCCAATCTTTACCATTAATACATCTTCCATCACTTGTT
Organism: Avena longiglumis; assembly: GCA_030063025.1. Taxonomy (NCBI): domain Eukaryota; kingdom Viridiplantae; phylum Streptophyta; class Magnoliopsida; order Poales; family Poaceae; genus Avena; species Avena longiglumis. The sequence goes on from CP125974.1 coordinate 99,787,437, forward strand.
TACTTGTCGCAAACCATTACCTTCAACACCATACGTTTAATCCTTTGTTACGACAAACCGGTGAGCTTGACAACCTCACTAATTCGTTGGGGCAAAGTCTTGAGTTTGTGTTGTGTAGGTCTCCGTGTTTCTAGCAACACCTGTGTGACGTTTCCTTCCTCCTGCTGGTTCGATAACCTTGGTTTCATCGAGGGAAAACTTGTTGCATGTCGCTTCACACGCTGTTTTGGGGTTCCCAACAGGATCCACGTCAACCGTGCTAGCCATCATCAGTAGACCATTCGAAAAGCACTAGGATTCGGCTCCTGTAAGACCACAACGTCCTAAATCGAATCACACAAGCAATGGGACTCAAGTCTGATGAAGATCGTGTTGTTTTGTCCTATGACAGATAACTAGCCCTGATCTGTCGGGTGAGTCAGGCACACGCATCAACAATCCCTATGAACTAAAAAGTTTCTTCTTAAAAAACAGGTTCAACTAGGAAGCACCCGAAAGATTGTTGAGTCTCCACCAAATTTAATCTACACCAATGAACAATGGGCTATCGACATGGATATATCCTACGGTGCACGACATTGGTGTACCCTCCAAACCTAAGAAAGTCCTAATGCAAGGACCTGGCAACAGAAGATTTCTGGCATAAATGAGATGTTGATTAGTGAATTCAAAGGGTACCAAGCTGTAATATGCATAGATGGATATGGCCAATTAGAAGCAAACCATAATAAAGCTGTCTAGAATTAACTGCATCATGTTTAATATCTAGGCATATTAATTGATTCTTTTATCAAGAGTAACTAGAAACAAGAGCAATAGTTGATATAAATTTATTAGTTGTATCAACTGAAATTCAGTTTGGACGATATAAGAAACATCAAAACAAAGGAATATCAAGAATTTGTACAAGGTATAGTATGAAATTTCTTGAGAAAGCATAATTGATAAATACATGTAATTTATGACAATGAAGTTACAATAAAGCATAAACAATGTATAATCTTATCAATAAGTTCTTATTGAATCCAATTTAGTGAACATTAAACATGAAAGATAAAATACATGTATAAAAAGTTTATGTCTTTTGTTCATGAGAGAATATAATCTAATAAGAGAATTCAAGGTGCTTAAACATATCTTGAAATATTTTATGATGATAAGATATTTATTAAAATCATATGGTGCAAGAGTGTCCAATTTTCAAGCAAAGAAATCTTTATGCCAAGTTTGATGATCAACAAAACTAGATGAATAATATTCCTTATATTTTTAAATAATTTTATACGACTAATAGTGATTTCAAGAAAAGCTTATTTCATAAAATGTTATTATATCCAAATCACAAAGGAGAAACAATGAGAACTATGCATTATTGTCATCAATTTTTACCATCAAAGGTTTTAAAGGCACTAGACAATATGAATATCAACTATCATAAATTTATTGAAGAGCATTTAGTAAATATTGATGGTTCTTATTGAAAAGTAATGCCAAGGCATGAGTTCACTAAGACCAGAATAAAGATAATGAAAACTGTCATGCTAACTCCACAACACAACCATGTGAAATGTCAAAACAAGTGGTCACAAGAAGGAAATTTGAAAAGTTTATCACAAAAATGATAATTTTAGTAAGACTTCATGTACAAGTGAGGTCAATATGGTTATATCCTAAGGAAAATACCACAGAGTGATATGACCATTGAATACAAAGCTAGATGCTATGCTCAGCCTCTTTACTGGGAGGTACAAGTGGCACACTGACACCTGAAACTTATGTAAATTGAGGTAACTCATTACGAATAAGTCAAAGCTTTTCATGATAGAAGAGTTAACACAAAATATATAAAACTCTTTTTTCATAACATCCTGGCAAAAACAAGATACATGTATCAAGTTTAAGAGTAATGATAGGATGCTGGAAAAAGCAAATCAAGAAGGAGTATTGAAGGCCATGGGTGGATCATTAATATTATCTGTTTTTCATGAAATAATCAAAGGTAATATCATCCCATATAAACAATATTTGCAGAATGGCTACTGTATCCATAAATAACACATTCAGTAAGGTTAACCAAGGAGATCACATGATCAATGTAGATCTTAAGATGCATCAAGAAACAAATCCTTCCAGGTAAAATAATTTATTACATCTGATGCTATTTGTATTGAGAGAAACCATATGGATCCTTGACATGTATGAGACGCCTCATTATAAAACCGATATGTTCATTATAATCAAGTGACCTATTTTTATTAACGATATTCGACAGGGCTTTATATCCAGATTTTAAAGCTGCTTTCTAAAGAATCCAGTATTATATGGCAATTCACCAGATCCACCTCTGGGCATTGCTGGCCCATCCCACCGCGGTCTAGGGAATGCCCCGCTGAGATACCGTGAGGCACATCCCAGATTAGGTAAAGGAGTATACAGAATCCAGTTCGATAAAGGATAAAACCATTGTTTTTGGGTAGCCGAGTGGGTCAAGAGTTGGACGTTAACTGGTCATGTTAATCCAATGGTAACCTTTAGGCGTAATCACCGCGTGAGTAACGGCTCCTCGATTTGGCGGGTAACAACCGCTATATAAGAGGAATGGCGGCGATCAGAACCACCTTCTCACCATTTCACCGATCACAGCACTTTTCACCCCTTCGCATCGCGACTCCACCCGACCCAAAGCCCTCGACCCCAGCAAATCTCTCCGCCATGGCCCTTCCACCGAACCGCGGGGTAGATCTAAGTGCACGAGGGCGAATCGCTTCCATCGAGGAGGCCGGGATCTTGCGAGCCGCCATCTTGGCGCATTCTGCGGCCGGAGAGACGACTCACTGCGAGAGAGGGAGTTCATCTACTTCACCAGCCATCTCGAACGGGGCTAGGGTTCCCACGTCTGTTCTTCCGCTCACCTACCACGGATCCAGCCATCGGATCTGGGTCCCCAAAGCATCGAACAGCTCGCCATCTTTGTGGCGTTCTGCGAATGCTACTTGGGCTACCGGCCCTACTTCCCTCTATGGCAAGATCTGTTCCACGGACGGATCAGCCGCGAGGAAGCGGGCGGCCTAATGCTAGCCACGGGCGGCCTAACCTTCCAGCTGAAGTCGAAGGCTTCATTCTTCGACCTGATGCTGCCCTCCAAGGCATAGAGCGACTGGAAGAAATTATGGTTTTACGTAGCCGAGGCGACCCTAGAGGGCGAGGCGGCGATTCCACGGTACTCCGCCAACCGGTCCGAGTCGCGCCGTCTTCAAGTCGGCAAGATCCCCAGCGACCAGCGGATGGTCGTTGACGAGATGCTCCAGACCATCCGCGGTCTGAAGAAGAAGGGCCTCAGGACGATAAACCTGTACAACTGCTGGCTCGGGCGGCGGCTCGTCCCGCTTCTTCGGCGAAAGCACTACATGTACCAAGACATCGGTGGGAAGACTCGAAGGCCTGCCGACAGTGGAAGCTGGAGGACTACATCCAGATCAAGAAAATCACCCAGCGGTGTACCTGGACGCCAGTGGGTCGCCTATACCGCAAAGCATCCAGCCCCAACGGTAATCGCTTCACTTCGCTCGCAGTCGCAGTTTTTGCAGTCGCGGTAACTCTAATTTCATCTTGTGTTCATTGCAGCATTTCCAAGTGGTGGAAGGATGGCTCCCGCCTACGGACGACGAGAACTCGAGCTCGTCCGTCCAGGACATGGGCGAGACGCCTCCCTCCAAGGTCGAAGCCGGGAGTGATGAGGGCGACAGCGACGACGAGTCCGAAGAGGAGGTCGCCCCACTGCTCCGCAAGACCCGAGGGCAGCGTCAACGTGAGCTTGAGGCAAGTAAAAGCCTCGAGCTTCATGACGACGACGACGAGCTTCCAGAAACCACCTCGCGCCGCCAGGCTACTCCATCGAAAAAGAAGAAGAAGGAAAAGGAGGTGAAGGCGCCTCCGAGGAAGACGAAGACGAAACCGACAAGGCCGGCCTTGCCACCACATTCAGCGAGCAGTTCTGACGCCCCCAGCCCGGCCAAAGACGAGGCGCCGCCGATGACAGCCGCGCTGGACACGGCCACCATCGAGGTGCCCCTGGCGTCGATGCCTCCGTCGCCCGCCTACTGGGGGATGCTCCGCATCGGCTTCGCCACAAGGAAGCTCCGTTGAAGATGTTCCGAGGCTCGGGTTGCAGCCTCAACAACGAAGAAACCGTCCGTGTCTTGGGCACGCGACGTGAAATGGGGCTCACCACGACCGGGCCCGAACTAGAGAAACCAGCCTCCGACGGGCTGCACTTCATTCCAGTCGCCAAGTGAGTACACTCTCCTTCCTTTGTCTTGGATAGCAGCTCGAATTATATTGCTTACATGATTGATGTACAGGACCGGAGTCAAGAGGATGGGCCACCCGACCATGGCTAAGGTGCCACCCGTTGTCAGCGAGGAAGATCCTTCCCGCAAGAGGAAGGCGGACGAAGTCGTCGTCCCTGCGGATGGCGGCAAGAAGGCCAAGGGTGATGACGTCATCACGGTTTCTGACAACATGGCGGTCGCGCCGGCTGGACCCATAACGGAGGCGGCCGCATCCACAAAGGAAGGCGCTCCCTTGCCTGGAACGGCCGAGCCGACCTCGTTTGGGGCGGGTGCCTCTATTGCCACCTTCCCGCGCTTCATGGCCAAGGCGGCCGCGGCGAGTGGAACTTCGCCCTCGTGCCACGCCTCAGGATCGCCCGATGCTGAAGTCGACAACGCCGTGGGCATACGCTGCCCTCCTTGCGTCCGTGGACACGACATAACTCCACGGCATGCTTGGCGCAGCCATCCGTATATCTAGTCCCCGAGGATCGTCGGTGCTTTGCGGCCCGATTCTTAGTGTCTTATATTTATTTTCGATCCAGTCCCGAGTGCGCATCGCTGAATTTCAGCGGGTGGGCACTTGAGAATTTCGATTGTTACCCTCGAGCGCACTCGCTGAATTTCAACGGTGGGCACTTAGGAATTTTGCTTTGAATAACTTTTTGGGTGATGTGCGTGGTCTGCAACTTGAGTCACCGACCGACCGCAGCGGCACCACGGAAAAGGAACCGCCATCGTCCAGAGGCGAACAAAGGGCTTCAGCGGTTGCCGCGGCGCGAGGAAGCTCACCAGGTCTTGTCCCCATGGTGAATTGGCGGCACGCAAGCGGCTTTGAGTTCAAAGCAATGGATCGCCAACCTCGAGCGCGAGCTGCGGGAGGCGAAGGAAGAGGCGAGCTCGGATGATGGGCGAGCCAAGGCCGCCATTGCATCCGCTGAAGAGGATCGCAAAGTGTCGGACGCCCTTGTTGCTGGCCTTCAGGACGACCATTCTTCGCTTCAATGCTTCATCACGGATCTCGCCCGCCCGTTGATTGGTAAGTGCATATGCCTCTGCTAGTAGGTGTGCCTTTTGCGGTGTCCATCATATTCATTATTGTCTTCTACTCGCAGGTCGCATCATCGATAGCGCGGAAGAGGCAAGCTCGTTCGACGCGCGGTAGTGTGTAAGCATGCTTGTCGACTCGGCAACGTTGTCGGCGACGTGCATCCGTGCCTATCTCCAGGAGATATCGCCCACAGAAGTGATTCCCAGCGACCTCGTTGAGGTGTGGAAGTATTTGGAGAAGGCGCCTGCGGTCATTGAGTTCATGACGCGGTCGGCGTTTCGGCGCGGAGCGGCGACGTCACTTAGTCTTGGACTTGCCCACTTCCCCGAGGACTTCGACATCGACGATGTGACGAGTGGCTACCCATCATCGACTGGCGCGGTGGAGCTATCCGAGGTCCTCAAGTTGCAAGACCGCGTCGCCACGCATCGGGCGTGTTCCGCAATGGCGACCTCCTTCCGTACCAGGAGACGGTCGTCGTGCCTAGTTACCCCGAGCCGCCACATCGTGATTTCAAGGTCGAGCAGCCCTTCCGCGCGGCGATGTCGGGTGAACTGACGACGTATCCGTCGAACTCGTACATGCCGTTCATCCGCAATCGCCGGGATGTTGGCGAGTCGTCGTCTAAGCCTGCAGAATAGGATAGTTTGCCCTGTGGCGTTAGCAGCAGGTCTGCCATGCGGGCATATTTTGTAATATGAAACAATGCACCATGCTATCGAATGAGACGTCGTGTCTATTTTGGTATTTGTCATGTGTTTGTGATTGATGTGTGAACGAGTCCCCGAGCGCGGCCGCCCTTTTGTGGGGTTTACCTCGTATGTGATATGTTTGTTGTTTTTGTGTATTTTGTTATTGTGGTCGAATCGCCGGATCAAGAGCCGCTAGACTCCCTTGCGCGGTCTGTACTTCGCTGTTTTCCCTTGCGCTGACGAGGTCGGGTGGACGAGTCCCCGAGCGTGGTACTTGGCTGTTCCAGGCGCGACTCGAGGGTGAGTGAGGACTTGGAGCGTTAGTTTGAGCGCATCACCGCCTGACCGTGGGGTCAATGATGGCGAGTCCTAGGCATGCTCTCTTACTTGGCGTTTTTCCGAGCCGCTCGCGATGAACTGGTCTTCAGTCCCCGAGCGTGGTACTTAGACGTTCGAGTCGCTATGCCGAGGGTGCGGAGGACCGTGGTCGCCAAGAAGAAGGCGGTGTCTTGGCTCGTAAAGCCGGTCAGGCTAAGCGACTCAATGGGGCTCCGGGTGCGTTTTCTGGGCGATGCAAGGCCCGAGGTTTACTCAAGGTGCTCTTGCATCGCATTACTTAGCCGTGCATCGTTGTACCAAAGGTTGACTTCTGCGGTTAGCTTGACGTCATTACGAAAAGAGTGGCACAAGACATGGAGAGTAATGCGCATTGCGGTAACCAATTCTTTTTTATTTCACATTGGAGAGTACATATGTGGGGTTCTAGGGGTAGAACTTCCGTAGGAGGTTTACATTCCATGGTCGCTTGACGTCGAGTTCGCCGTCCCCGCGGACGTCGATGAGGTAGTAGGCGTCGTTGCCAAGTACTCGCCCGATGGCGAATGGTCCCTCCCACGGAGGGGAGAGCTTGTGCATGCCCTTCTTGTCCTGGATGAGGCGCAACACCAGGTCGCCTTCCTGGAAGGTGCGAGTTCTCACCCGCCGGCTGTGGTAGCGGCGGAGTCCCTGCTGGTAGATAGCGGTGCGTGACCGAGCGAGGTCACGTGCTTCGTCGAGTTGATCGACCCCGTCTTGGCGGGCGAGCTCGTTAGCAGCCTCCGTATAGTGGACGACCCACGGCGAGTCGTGCTCGAGGTCGGTGGGCATGACTGCCTCGGCACCGTAGACCATGAAGAAGGGGGTGAACCCTGTCGACCTGTTGACCGAGGTGCGGATCCCCCAGATGACAGAGGGCAACTCCTCGACCCAGCACCCGACGGTACGCTCGAGTGGTACTTGGAGTCGCGGCTTCAGGCCGTGGAGGATGCTTTGGTTTGCCCGTTCCGCCTGGCCGTTGGATTTCGGGTGGGCGACTGACGCGAGGTCGAGCCGAATGTGGTGATCTTCGCAGAATTCGGCCATGGCTCCTTTGGCAAAGTTGGTGCTGTTGTCCGTGATGATGCTGTTTGGGAACCCGTAGCGATATATGAGCTCGCGTAGGAATTTGGTGGCGGTCTTCCCATCGCATTTCCGGACTGGCTTGGCCTCCACCCACTTTGTGAATTTGTCGACCGCGACCAGCGGGTGGGTGTAGCCTGAGGGGGCCTTCTTGAAGGGGCCTACCATATCCATGCCCCACACAGCGAATGGCCAGGTGATGGGGATTGTTTTGAGCGCTGAGCTCGACGCGTGCGTGGTTGGCGTGCACACCGGCGTATCGCTGGACAATGTCGGCGTCGGCGTGTCTGATGGGCCAAGAAGCCATGTCGCATAGCCTTGGCGACCAGGAGCGGCGGCGTGGTGGCGCCGATCACGGAGTGGATGTCGTGGAGGATCTTGCGTCCTTGGCGGGTTGGGCAGCGTTGGAACACGCGGTGACATCGCTTGTGGAGCTCGCCGTCGATGATGGCGAGGACTTGCATCGACGAGCGATCATCCGAAGCTCAGTGTCGTCTGCGGCAAGGTGCGGCTTCGGTAGCGATGTAGGGCTTGGTCCAGTCGTCTGGCTCGTTGACGAGTGCGACCAGGGCTGCCTCTGGTTGGAGCGGGACTCCGATGTCGATCTCCCTCGGGGGAGAGACTGATGGCTTGGTGATCGTGTCGAGGAAGACGTCGGCGGGTGGTGCGAGTCGAGCCGACCTAATGCGAGAGAGTGCGTCGGCCTCCTCGTTCTTCCGCCTATCGATCCACTCGACGGAGTAGCCGGTGAAGTGTCCGGCCAGCTTGTCCACTGCCTGGCGGTACGCCGCCATGGTGGGGGAGACGGCGTCGCAGGTGCCAGCGACTTGCCCAGCGACGAGGTTGGAGTCTCCGTAGCAGCGTAGGCGGTTGACATTCATCTCCTTGGCAGCTCGCATGCCGTGGAGTAGGGCCTAGTACTCGGCCATGTTGTTGGTGCAGGGTGTGAAGTCGAGGCAGAGGATGTAGCGGAGCTTGTCGCCCTTTGGTGAAGTTAGCACGATCCCTGCGCTACCGCTCTGCGTTCTTGGAGCCGTGAGAAGTGCGTGCTCCATGTGGAGGTATGGCAGCTTCTCGGGGCCTTGGGCCTCTTCCTGATCGGCGATGAAGTCCGCTAGGGCCTGCGACTTGATCGCTTTTAGCTCGTATTTGATGTTGTGGACGCCGATCTCGACGGCCCACTGGCGACCCTGGTCGCCTCACGGTTGGATGATGTCTTGCAGTGCCGAGGAGCGACCGTGATCGGTGCTCCTGGAAGTAGTCTGGCGGCTGAGCTCTAAAGACCGCGTATACCAGCTTTTTGCTCGGGGTACCGCTGGCGCGACTCGGTGAGGACCTCGCTGATGTAGTACACCGGTCGCTGTACTGGGCGCTCCTTTCCTTCCTCTGGTCGTTCGACGACCATGACGGCACTGACGACGCTCGGAAGCCGCGACGTAAACCAGCATGGGTTCTTTGTCGGCTGGGGCGGCGAAAGCGGGCGAGTAGCGCCTTCTTGAGGTCATGGCGCGTCCGCCTCCTTGTCCCATCGAAGGTGGGGTTCTTGCGCTCAAAGGTATAGGGCATCGCCTTTTCGTGACGGGAATGAAGCGATCGAGCCGCTACTCGCCCGGCCAGTTTCTGGACGTCGCGTAGGAACTCAGGTTTGCCGAGCCGGGCGATCGTGTCGATCTTCGTGGGGTTCGCCTCGATCCCTCGCTTGGAGACGACGTACCCCAGTAGTTGTCCTGCTGGTACACCGAAGGTGCATTTGCCTGGGTTGTGCTTTATCTTGTATTTTCGCAAGTTGGCGAATGTTTCCGCCAGGTCGGCGAGGAGGTCACCCTGGCGAGTGGACTTTACGACCACGTCGTATATGTATACGTGGATGTTGCGGCCAAATTGGCTCGCGAGGCATTCTTGCATGCACCACTGGTAGGTCGCCCCGGCGTTCTTGAGGCCGAAGGTCATGGCGGTGTAGCAGAAGGCTCCGAATGGCGTGATGAACGCCGTCTTCTCCTCATCCTCGACAGCCATTTTGATCTGGTTGTACCCAGAGTAGGCGTCGAGGAAACATAGCGACTCCGAGCCCACCATGGAATCGATTATCTGGTCGATCCGTGGGAGGTCGAACTGCTCCTTTGGGCAGGCGCTGTTCAGGTTTGTGTAGTCGATACACATCCTCCAGGTCCCGTTCTTCTTCTCGACCAGGACTGGGTTTGCCAGCCACTTGGAGTATTTGATTGGCCGGATGAAGCCTGCAGCGACGCTGCACCTCCTCGGCGATTGCTCGGCGCTCTTCATTGAAGGGCGCGGCTGCTGACAGGTCGCACTTTGGGGTCGGCGTTTAGCTTGTGCTCAGCGAGCTCCCTAGGGACACCGAGCATGTCAGAGGGCTTCCATGCGAAGATGTCCCTGTTCTCACAGAGGAACTCGATGAGCGCGCCTTCCTATGCTGGGCTCATGCCCGTCCCGATCGTCACCGTCTGGCTGGAGTCGCCTGGGACCAGCTCGACGGTGCGGGTGTGCGTCGTGGCCTCGAAGGTTGAGGTGTTTGCGCCCTCCGAGTTGGGCTTCTTGAGTATGGTGGGGTCGTCATTGTTGACCCCGCTCACGTACTTGGCGAGTTCATCAGCGTGGTTGGTCTCCGCCGCGATGACGGCGTCAGCAAGCTCGGCTCCTTTGGCCTCGCACTCGGCGGCCATGTCGGGGTCGCCGTTGATGGTGATGACGCCGCACGGCCCGGGGAGCTTCATCGCGTTGTACGCGTAATGGGGCGCTGCCATGAACTTGGCGAACGCCTGGCGCCCCAGGACGCAGTGGTAGGGGCTGTCGAAGGGCACCAGCTCGAAGACGATCCGCTCGGTGCGGAAGTTTGCTGCAGCGAAGGTGACGGCAGCGTGACCTTGCCGATCGGTACGCCTTCCGACCGGGGGCGATGTCGTGGAACGTGGTGTGGGTTGTCTCGATCATCGCGGGAGCCGCAGCGCTGAAGGTTTCCGGGCAGATGTTGATGCAGCCGCCGTCCATCAATGTCTTGGGGAGCGATGGTCGCCGACCTTGGGATTGACCACCGGCGACTCGACTGGGTACTCGATCGTGGCGAGTGGTGTTGACGTCTCGGGTGATGGGCTGCTCCGACCAGTTGAGGAACGGGAACGTCCACACAGGCCACCGTGTTGTGACGGCGCGGCGATGACCTTCTTCTCGCCGTGTTGAATCAAGGGTTTCAAGGCATAGTAAATCAAAAATTTATACGGATGCGAGCAGAGGAAAGCCAAGATCTAATCTAGGAGATGCAATCAACGAGAGATTGGATTATATCTTCATACCCTTGAAGATTCGCAGCGGAGCGTTCGTCGGGCGTGGGTGATGTAGTCGTGCTCTTCTCCTCCTCGCGATCCGATCCGATCTAGCACCACAAGTGGCGGTGCCTCCGTGAGATGCACACGCAGCACCTCGGCGTCTCCTCCTTTCTCGGACCAGAAGTATGGTGGAGAGATGGATTGGATCTACAACATGGCGTGGTGTATATGGTGGAGAATTTCTGTGCAGGCTTTGCCTACAAGCGATCGGGAGGAGAGGAAGGGCAGCAGGCGGTTAGGGTTGGAGGGAAGGAGTGGGGGTTGGTGCCTCACCTCTTTATATAGGGGTTCGCAGCTAGCCCCTCCCCAAGCCCAAAGGATAAGGAGTGGGGGCATGGACTCTCCCTCTTCTAGAAACCCTATCTCTAGTTTAAACGATTTAAACTCTCTAGGATCGCTGGGCCCTATGGGGCCTTGTGCCCTGGCCCAATGCGAGACACTCCCTCATAGGCCCATGCCCCTCCCGGAAGGTGGGGCCACGTTGGTCCCCTTCCGGAAGGTTCTAGAAGCTTCGGACAATACCGATTAACCCGAACAATTCCGAACTCCAAAACTGCACTTTGCCTTATATGAATCTTATTCTCGGACCATTCCGAACCTCTCGTGATATCCCGGATCCCATCCGAGACTCGAACAAAAATTCATAAACCAATTATCCAATCTATCCTAGCGTCGAGATCGTTAAGTGTGTGACCTGCGGGTTCGAGAATATCTGAGACATGATCTTCTATCAATAATCAGCGGGTCCAGGCACCCATATTGACTCCCACACATTCATCGATGATCATATCGGATGAACCATGATGCCAGGATTCAAACAATCCCATATATATATATATTTCCTTTGTCTCGCGATATTTTACTTGCCCGAGATTCAATCGTTGGTACCGTCATACCTAGTTCAATCTCGTTCACAGCAAGTACTTTACTCGTTCCGTAATCCGATATCACTTTGTGATTAACTCCTTAACCACATGCTTGCAAGCAGTGTTGATATCGATTACCGAGTGGGCCCGAAGTATATCTCCGACTTGGGAGGGACAAATCCCATCTCGATACATACAACCCAACAGATACTTTCCGATCACCTGAGAGACACCTTTATGATCACCCTCTCATAGGATGACGTTTGATGACCTCAAAGCTTTCTTCCGATACCAGGGAGTTGTATTATCTCATGGTCTAAGGAATACAATATTTGATATAGGAAAAGCTTCACAAAGACGAACATGATGACACGATCTAATTGCTTTGCTTAGTTTGGGTCTGTCCATCATATCATTCTCCAATGTTATGATCTCATTATCAATTGACAACTCATGTCTATGGTTAGGAAACCTTAACCATCATTGATCAATGAGCTAGTCCATAGAGGCGTACTAGGGACACGGTGTTGTTCACAAACCACACAAGTATTAAAGTTTCCGCTTAATACAATTCTAGCATGGAATATAAACTTTATCATGAACAAGAATTATAATAATAACATCTTTATTATTGCCTCTAGGGCATAATTCCAACAGTCTCCCACTAGCACTAGAGTCAATAATCTAGTTTACATTTGGCAACAATCTCACACCCATGGCACTGAGGTGCTGATCATGTTTTACACGTGGAAGAGGTTTAGTCAATGGATCTGCGACATTCATATATGTATGTACTTTGCTAATCTTCAGATCTCCATCTGCAATATACTCTCGGATTATATGACACTTGCGGTTGATATGCTTGGTCTTTGGTGGATATCGTGGTTCCTTAGCGAGTGCTATGGCGCCCGATGTTGTCACACAATATCTCGATTGGTCCAATGCACTTGGAACCACGCCAAGCTCGATGATGAAGTTTCGATCCAAACTCCTTCACCGCCTGCGGCAGCCATGTATTCGCTTCCACCGTAGATCCCGATCACGCTTTGCTTGCTTCTCCGACTCACAGCTCCTCCATTCAAAATATAAACGTATCTGTCTAAGATTTGGAATCATCCTTGTCGGTGTCAAAACTAGCGTCGACGTAACCTTTACGACAAGTTCATCACCCCATAGACTAAGAACATTTCTTTAGTCCTATTTAGGTACTTTAGGATGTTCTTCACGGTGTCGAGGTTCCTCTGGATCACTTTGATATCTTCTCGTCAAACTAAGAGCATTGGACACATCCGGTCTAGTACACAGCATGGCATACATGATGGAACCTATGGCGAGGCATAAGGCACTTTGCTCATAGCTTCCCTATCATTTCTGGTAGGACACCGAGCCTTGCTCAATATCTTACACGACAACATAGGCACTAAACCTTTCTTTGCCTTATCCATTCTGAACCTTTTCAGAACTTTGTCTAGGTATGTACTCTGGCTTAAAGCTATCAGGCGTCTTTGTCTATCTCTATAGATCTTGATGCCCAATATATAAGCAGCTTCACCTAGGTATTTCATTGAAAAACACTTGTTCAAATAACTCTTCACATTGTTAAGCATGTTGATGTCATTTCCAATAATCAATATGTCATCCACATATAGTACCAGAAACGTCACCGAGCTCCCACTCACTTTCTTGTAGATACAAGCTTTATAGCAATTTGGAACAAATCCAAAGCTCTTGATCACTTGATCAAAACGAAGGTTCTAACTCCGAGATGCTTGCTTCAGTCCATAAATGGAACGCTGAAGTTCGCATACTTTACTAGCATCCTTAGGATCGACAAAACCTTCGGGTTGCATCATATACAACTCTTCATCAATGTTGCCATTGAGGAAAGCAGTCTTGACATCCATCTGCCATATTTCATAATCATGAAAGCGCAATTGCTAATAAAATCCGAATGGACTTAAACATCGCCACGGGAGAAAGTCTCATCGTAGTAAACACCTTGAACTTGTCGAAAACCTTTCGCGACAAGCGTGCTTTATAGACGGTAACATTACCATCGCGTCCGCTTTCTTCTTGAAGATCCATTTGCACTCAACGGCCTTTCGGTCACTAGGAGGGTCCACCAAAGTCCATACTTGGTTTTCGCTCATGGATCCCATTTGGATTTCATGGCTTCTAGCCATTTCTCAGTCTGGGCTCATCATCGCTTCCTCATAGTTCGTGGGTTCACTATCTTCTACTAACAAGGCAACAAGACAGGCTGCCGTACCACTCGGGGGCACGTGACCTTGTCGACCTGCGACGCTCAATGGCGAGATCGTCTGAGCTTCATGATCCTTGTCATTAGCTTCCTCTATTGTTGCAAAGTGACCGAACAATTTCAGGTCTTGCTACTCTCCAATTCAAGAGAAGGTCCAATAACCTCGTAAAGCTCTACTTTCCTCCCACTCACTTCTTTCGAGAGAAACTCCTTCTCAAGAAAGGAACCGTTCTTCATGACAAACACTTTGCCTTGGTTACGATAGAAGGTATACCCAATAGTTTCCTTAGGGTATCCTATGAAGACTCATTTCTCCGCTTTGGGTTCGAGCTTGTCCGCATCAACTTCTTAACGAAGCTTCGCATCCCCAAACTTTAAGAAAGCGACAACTCGTGTTTAGCACCAAACCACAGTTCATACGTGTCGTCTCAACGGATTTAGATGGAGCCCTATTTAAAGTGAATGCAGCGGTTTCTAATGCATAACCCCAAAATGATAACGGCAAATCAGTAAGACATCATTGATCGGACCATATCTAATTGGGTTCGATTAGGCGCTCGCACACACCATTGCTCGTGGTGTTCCGTGGCGTGAGTTGTGAAACGATTCCACTTGCTTTAAGATGCGTGAGAAAATCATAACTCAAATATTCACCTCCACGATCGGATCGTAGAAACTTAATCTTTACATTACGATGGCTCTCCACTTCATTCTGAAATTCTTGAACTTTTCAAATGTTTCAGATTTATGTTTCATTAAATAGATATACCCATATCTACTTAAGTCATCGGTAAAAGTGAGGAAATAGCAATATCCACCGTCGAAACACTCATCGGTCCGCATACATCGGTATGTATGATTTCCAACAAGTCCGTTGCTCGCTCCATCATACCGGAGAACGGGGTTTTGATCATCTTGCCCATGAGGCATGGTTCGCATGTGTCAAATGATTCAAAATCAAGAGACTCCAAAAGTCCATCAGAATGGAGTTTCTTCATGCGCTTTACACCAATATGACCTAGACGACAGTGCCATAAATAAGTAGTGTTATCACTATCTACTTTGCATCTCTTAGCCTCAATGTTATGGATGTGTGTTTCATCCCTTTCGAGATTTAGAAGAAATAAACCATTTACAAGAGGTGCATGACCATAAAAGATGTTACTCATATAAATAGAACAACCATTATTCTCCGATTTAAATGAATAACCGTCTTGCAATAAACGATCCGAAATAATGTTCATGCTCAACGCAGCACATAATAACACCTATTAAGGTTTAAAACTAATCCGAAGGTAAAAATAAGGAGGCGTGCCCGACGCCATCACATCAACTCTTGATCCGTTGCCAATGCGCATCGTCACCTCATCCTCATAAGCCGCTCTATTTCGTAGCTCCTGTTTCGAGTTACAAATATTAGCAACTGAACCGGTATCAAATACCCAGGCACTACAACGAGGGCTAGTAAGGAAAACATCAATAACATGTATATCAAATATACCTTTGATGGTGCCAGCCTTCTTGTCCGCTAAGTACTTCGGACAGTTGCGCTTCTAGTGACCCTTGTCCTTGCAATAGAAGCACTCAGTGTCCGGCTTAGGGCCAGACTTGAGCTTCTTCTCAGCAGGAGCATTGCGCTTGCCGCCGCCCTTCTTGAAGGGCTTCTTTGCTCCCTTACCTTTCTTAAAGGAGGGCTTGTTGACCATCAACACATGATTATCCTTCTTGATGTCCACCTCCGTAGCCTTCAGCTTTGCGAAGAGCTCGGTGATCGTATCAGTGGAGCCAATCTGATTATGAGTCACTACAAAACTTTTGTAGCTGGGAGGGAGTGATTGCAGAACCCTGTCAATCCTGAGATCCTCTGGAATCGTGCATTCCAGTTGCTCAAGGCGTTGAGTGTAACCTGACATCTTTATGGCGTGCTCACTAACGGAACTCCCTTCCTCCATCTTGCAGTTAAAGAACTTCTCAGAGATCTCATATCTCTCAGAACGGGCTTGAGTCTGAAACATGGTTTTTAGCTCCTCGAGAATCTCAAAGGGCCCGGGATAGGTTTCAAAACGATTTTGAAGTTCCGGTTCCATAGCAAACAACATGGTGCTCTTAATCACACCATAATCATCTTTGCGTCGATAGACAGCTTTCTCATCACCGGCCAGTTGATTCGAGGGGTCACCTAACGCTTTCCCAAGTACATAGTCCTTTTGTCCGCCAGATAGAATGATTCTTAGATTGCGGAACCAATTGGTGAAGTTAGACCCATTGTTTCTAAGCTTTTCCTTCTCAGCAAAAACGTTGAAGTTGAAGTTGGATTTGTCCATGTGATCTACAGTATTTGCAAGTACAATTTAGACTATGTTCATGATAAGTAGTTCAACTTAATCAAATTACTAGATGAACTCCCACTAAATTCAACATCCCTCAAGTTGTTTAGTGAACACGATCCAAATTCACCACACCTAATCCGATCATCACGAGAAGAGATGTGGTTTCAATGGTGGACAACAAATGTCGATCATATCATTCATATGACTCATGCTTAACCTTTGGTTCTTGTGTTCGAGGCCATGTCCGTACATGCTAGGCTCGTCAAGCTAGACCCAAGTATTTCCGTGTGCAAAACTGGCTTGCACCCGTTGTATGTGAGCGTAGAGTCTATAGCACCCGATCATCACATGATGCTTGGACACGACGAACTTTCATAGCGGTGCATACTTGGGGAGAACACAGTTTTATCTTGATCTTTAAGTGAGGAATCATCTTATAATGCTACCGCGATCTAAGCATAATAAGATACATAAAGGATAAACATCACATGCATATAACTTTATGTGACATGGTATAGACAATCTTCGCAATGATCTCCATCTTGTGCGTTAGGAATGATCTCCATCACTCCACCATGATTGCCTCCACCACGAATAGCAACTACAACTATTGCTAACTACTTAGCGATAAAGTGAAACTATTACATGGCGTATAGAAGTTGACACATGTCATACACAATTATAAAGACAACCATATGGCTCCCCGGTTGTGTACTCATCGACATGCAAGTCGTGAAACATTACAAAACATGATCGCATACAATATACACATCACATCTTGGGCCATACCATATCACGAAAACACTCCTACAAAAACAAGTTAGACGCCTCTACTTTGTTGTTGCATGTTTTACGTGGCTTATGGGAGTAGATGCTAAGAACGATTCTTCCCTACGGAAAGCCACAACGTGATATTATGGTTGCCAAACTCGGTGTTAATCGCATGACAACTATAGTGAGAGAAACCGGCATCCACCACCGCATGTGTGGAACAAGCCACACGTCAAGTGTGGATCGGTCTCGCGACGATGTCGCGTAAGGTTGGCCTGGACCGCTTCAATCTCACTATCCGCGTCATAAGAAGAACACAAACAAGAGTCTTGCAACAGAAAACATCAACGCCGCAACAACCATGTTGCGTTCTACTCGTGAAACACATCTACGCATAGATCTAGCTCGATACCACGTAGGGTTTGGCGGCATAGTAAATCAAAATTTTCTACGGATGCGAACGAGAGGAAAGCCAAGATCTAATCTAGGAGATGCAATCAACGAGAGATTGGATTAGATCTTCATACCTTGAATATTCGCAATGAACGCCTGTTTTAACATGGGTGATGTAGTCGTACTCGCTTCTCCTCCTCGCGATCCGATCCGATCTAGCACCACAAGTGGCGGTGCCTCCGTGAGATGCACACGTGCAGCACCTCTACGTCTCCTCCTTTCTCGGACCAGCAAGTATGGTGGAGAGATGGATTGGATCTACAACACGACGGCGTGGTGTATATGGTGGAGAATTTCTGCAGCAGGGCTTTGCCTACAAGCAGTCGGGAGGGAGAGGGGAAGGGCAGCAGGGCGGTTAGGGTTGGAGGGGAAGGTGCGGGGGGGTTGGTGCGCCCCCACCCCTCTTTATATAGAGGGGGGCGCAGCCCTAGCCCCTCCCCCAAGCCCAAAGGATAAGGAGTGGGGGGCATGGACTCTCCCCTCTTCTAGAAACCTTATCTCTAGTTTAAACGATTTAAACTCTCTAGGATCGGCTGGGCCCTATGGGGCCTTGTGCCCCTGGACCAATGCGGCCAGGACACTCCCTCATAGGCCCATGCCCCCTCCCGGAAGGTGGGGCCACGTTGGTCCCCTTCCGGAAGGTTCTAGAAGCTTCCGGTACAATACCGATTAACCTGGAACAATTCCGAACTCCAAAAACTGCACTGCCTTATATGAATCTTATTCTCCGGACCATTCCGGAACCTCTCATGATATCCCGGATCCCATCCGAGACTCCGAACAAAAAATTCATAAACCAATTATCCAATCTATCCTAGCGTCGAGATACGTTAAGTGTGTGACCCTGCGGGTTCGAGAATATGCAGACATGATCTTCTATCAATAATCAACAACGGGGTCTGGGCACCCATATTGACTCCCACACATTCATCGATGATCATATCGGATGAACCACGATGCCAGGATTCAAACAATCCCATATATATATTCCCTTCGTCTCGCGATATTTTACTTGCCCGAGATTCGATCGTCGGTACCGTCATACCTAGTTCAATCTCGTTCACAGCAAGTACTTTACGTTCCGTAATCCGATATCACTTTGTGATTAACTCTTAACCACATGCTTGCAAGCGGTGTTGATATCGATTACCGAGTGGGCCCAAGTATCTCTCCGACTTGGGAGGGACAAATCCCATCTCGATACATACAACCCAACAGATACTTTCTGATCACCTGAGAGACACCTTTATGATCACCCTCTCATAGGATGATGTTTGATGACCTCAAAGCTTTCTTACGATACCAGGGAGTTGTATTATCTCATGGTCTAAGGAATACAATATTTGACATAGGAAAAGCTTCACAAAGACGAACACGATGACACGATCTAATTGCTTTGCTTAGTTTGGGTCTGTCCATCATATCATTCTCCAATGTTATGATCTCATTATCAATTGACAACTCATGTCTATGGTTAGGAAACCTTAACCATCATTGATCAATGAGCTAGTCCATAGAGGCGTACTAGGGACACGGTGTTGTTCCCAGACCACACAAGTATTAAAGTTTCCGCTTAATACAATTCTAGCATGGAATATAAACTTTATCATGAACAAGAATTATAATAATAACATCTTTATTATTGCCTCTAGGGCATAATTCCAACAGAATCCTGTGAAGGTATGGAGCGAGCCGGCCACACATACGGAAAGCCAACGGTGATATTATGGTTGCCAAACTCGGTGTTAATCCCATGACAACTATAGTGAGAAAGCGACATCCACCGGCCGCATGTGTGGAACAAGCCACACGTCAAGTGCGGACGGTCTCATGAACGATGTCGCGTAAGGTTGGCCTGGACCGCTTCAATCTCACTATCCGCGTCATAAGAAGAACACAAACAAGAGGCTTGCAACAGAAAACATCAACGCCATAACAACCATGTTGCGTTCTACTCGTGAAACACATCTACGCATAGATCTAGCTCGATACCATCAAGGGTTTTGCGGCATAGTAAATCAAAATTTTCTACGGATGCGAGAGGAAAGCCAAGATCTAATCTAGGAGATGCAATCAACGAGAGATTGGATTAGATCTTCATACCCTTGAAGATTCGCGGTGGAATGTTCGTCGGGCGTGGGTGATGTAGTCGTACTCGCTTCTCCTCCTCGCGATCCGATCCGATCTAGCACCACAAGTGGCGGTGCCTCCGTGAGATGCACACGTGCAGCACCTCGATGTCTCCTCCTTTCTCGGACCAGCAAGTATGGTGGAGAGATGGATTGGATCTACAACACGACGGAGTGGTGTATATGGTGGAGAATTTCTGCAGCAGGGCTTTGCCTACAAGCGGACGGGAGGGAGAGAGGAAGGGCAGCAGGGCGGTTAGGGTTGGAGGGGAAGGTGCGGGGGGGTTGGTGCGCCCCCACCCCTCTTTATATAGAGGGGGGCGCAGCCCTAGCCCCTCCCCCAAGCCCAAAGGATAAGGAGTGGGGGGCATGGACTCTCCCCTCTTCTAGAAACCTTATCTCTAGTTTAAACGATTTAAACTCTCTAGTATCGGCTGGGCCCTATGGGGCCTCGTGCCCCTGGCCCAATGCGGCCAGGACACTCCCTCATAGGCCCATGCCCCCTCCCGGAAGGTGGGGCCACGTTGGTCCCCTTCCGGAAGGTTCTAGAAGCTTCCGGTACAATACCGATTAACCCGGAACAATTCCGAACTCCAAAACTGCGCCTTATATGAATCTTATTCTCCGGACCATTCCGAACCTCTCATGATATCCCGGATCCCATCCGAGACTCCGAACAAAAATTCATAAACCAATTATCCAATCTATCCTAAGCGTCGAGATCGTTAAGTGTGTGACCTGCGGGTTCGAGAATATGCGTACATGATCTTCTATCAATAATCAACAGGTCTGCAGGCACCCATATTGACTCCCACACATTCATCGATGATCATATCGGATGAACCACGATGCCAGGATTCAAACAATCCCATATATATATTCCCTTCGTCTCGCGATATTTTACTTGCCGAGATTCGATCGTTGGTACCGCCATACCTAGTTCAATCTCGTTCACGAAGTACTTTACTCGTTCGTAATCCGATATCACTTTGTGATTAACTCCTTAACCACATGCTTGCAAGCGGTGTTGATATCGATTACCGAGTGGGCCGTATATCTCTCCGACTTGGGAGGACAAATCCCATCTCGATACATACAACCCAGATACTTTCGATCACGAGAGACACCTTTATGATCACCCTCTCATAGGATGATGTTTGATGACCTCAAAGCTTTCTTACGATACCAGGGAGTTGTATTATCTCATGGTCTAAGGAATACAATATTTGACATAGGAAAAGCTTCACAAAGACGAACACGATGACACGATCTAATTGCTTTGCTTATTTTGGGTCTGTCCATCATATCATTCTCCAATGTTATGATCTCATTATCAATTGACAACTCATGTCTATGGTTAGGAAACCTTAACCATCATTGATCAATGAGCTAGTCCATAGAGGCGTACTAGGGACACGGTGTTGTTCCCAGACCACACAAGTATTAAAGTTTCCGCTTAATACAATTCTAGCATGGAATATAAACTTTATCATGAACAAGAATTATAATAATAACATCTTTATTATTGCCTCTAGGGCATAATTCCAACAGAATCCTGTGAAGGTATGGAGCGAGCCGGCCACACATACGGAAAGCCACAACGGTGATATTATGGTTGCCAAACTCCGGTGTTAATCCCATGACAACTATAGTGAGAGAAACTGACATCCACCAGCCGCATGTGTGGAACAAGCCACACGTCAAGTGCGGACCGGTCTCGCGAACGATGTCGCGTAAGGTTGGCCTGGACCGCTTCAATCTCACTATCCCGCGTCATAAGAAGAACACGAACAAGAGGCTTGCAACAGAAAACATCAACGCCCGCAACAACCATGTTGCGTTCTACTCGTGAAACACATCTACGCATAGATCTAGCTCTAATACCACTGAAGGGTTTTGCGGCATAGTAAATCAAAATTTTCTACGGATGCGAACAGAGGGAAAGCCAAGATCTAATCTAGGAGATGCAATCAACGAGAGAGATTGGATTAGATCTTCATACCCTTGAAGATTCGCCATGGAATGTTCGTCGGAACGTGGGTGATGTAGTCGTACTCGCTTCTCCTCCTCGCGATCCGATCCGATCTAGCACCACAAGTGGCGGTGCCTCCGTGAGATGCACACGTGCAGCACCTCGATGTCTCCTCCTTTCTCGGACCAGCAAGTATGGTGGAGAGATGGATTGGATCTACAACACGACGGCGTGGTGTATATGGTGGAGAATTTCTGCAGCAGGGCTTTGCCTACAAGCGGACGGGAGGGAGAGGAAGGCGGCAGGCGGTTAGGGTTGGAGGAAGGTGCGGGGGTTGGTGCGCCCACCCCTCTTTATATAGGGGGCGCAGCCCTAGCCCTCCCCCAAGCCCAAAGGATAAGGAGTGGGGGCATGGACTCTCCCCTCTTCTAGAAACCCTATCTCTAGTTTAAACAATTTAAACTCTCTAGGATCGGCTGGGCCCTATGGGGCCTTGTGCCCCTAGCCCAATGCGGCCAGGACACTCCCTCATAGGACCATGCCCCCTCCCTGAAGGTGGGGCCACGTTGGTCCCCTTCCGGAAGGTTCTAGAAGCTTCCAGTACAATACCGATTAACCCGGAACAATTCCGAACTCCAAAAACTGCCTTTTATATGAATCTTCTTCTCCGACCATTCCGAACCTCTCATGATATCCGGATGCCATCCGAGACTCGAACAAAATTCATAAACCAATTATCCAATCTATCCTAGCGTCGAGATCGTTATGTGTGACCGGGTTCGAGAATATGCGACATGATCTTCTATCAATAATCAACAGCGGGGTCTGGGCACCCATATTGACTCCCACACATTCATCGATGATCATATCGTATGAACCACGATGCCAGGATTCAAACAATCCCATATATATATTCCCTTCGACTCGCGATATTTTACTTGCCCGAGATTCGATCGTTGGTACCGTCATACCTAGTTCAATCTCGTTCACAGCAAGTACTTTACTGCTCGTAATCGATATCACTTTGTGATTAACTCCTTAACCACATGCTTGCAAGCGGTGTTGATATCGATTACCGAGTGGGCCCAAGTATATCTCTCCGACTTGGGAGGGACAAATCCCATCTCGATACATACAACCCAATGATACTTTCCGATCACACGAGAGACACCTTTATGATCACCCTCTCATAGGATGACGTTTGATGACCTCAAAGCTTTCTTACGATACCAGGGAGTTGTATTATCTCATGGTCTAAGGAATACAATATTTGACATAGGAAAAGCTTCACAAAGACGAACACGATGACACGATCTAATTTCTTTGCTTAGTTTGGGTCTGTCCATCATATCATTCTCCAATGTTATGATCTCATTATCAATTGACAACTCATGTCTATGGTTAGGAAACCTTAACCATCATTGATCAATGAGCTAGTCCATAGAGGCGTACTAGGGACACGGTGTTGTTCACAGACCACACAAGTATTAAAGTTTCCGCTTAATACAATTCTAGCATGGAATATAAACTTTATCATGAACAAGAATTATAATAATAACATCTTTATTATTGCCTCTAGGGCATAATTCCAACAGAATCTTGTGAAGGTATGGAGCGAGCCGGCCACTTTGCCGAATTTTCCGCCGTTTGGCGGGTTATTATCGGGGTCCTCCTGCGCTCGTCGTGCCTTCTCGATCTCCCTGATGGTGTGGCAGTCGGCGGTGGTGTGCGTTGCGGGCTTCCCTTCCCTGCTATGAAATGCACATGGTTGGTTAAGGAGAGCCGCGGGGTCGAACCTTGGCTTGGCCTTGTAGTTGCCGCCGTCGCGGCGTTGTCCTCCATCGCGGCGGAAGCTCTTGGGCTCGCATTGCGCGTGCCCGGCATTGGCGACGAAGTCGACTCGCCCGTCACTCCGGCGCTTTGCGGTGAGGCGAGTGTTGCTAGAGCGTAGGTCGGACCGTCGTCTCGCCGTTCTGCTGCCGCGGCGTTGACCTCGACTCGCCGTCGGTTTCTGGTTTGGATCTTCCTCTGCGTACTGTTTGGCGATCTCGAGGAGGTCGGGATGTTGTCGAGTGTGCGAGTGTCGCTGAGCTTGGCGACCAGGGCTCGTGGCGGCACGAGGTCTTGAAGCAATGGATCGCGGTGTCGGGTGGATGCCACCCGCATTGTACAGAGTTCTTGCCACCGTTGGACCCGATTCAGGTCGACTCGCGGGTCGTGGACGACGCTCCGGTACTCGATGGTGGTGGCGGTGTAGGAGCACTCGAAGTGCACGATAGCAGCGCGCATCTCCTCCTGTGAGTCGATCTCGCCTTGGGGAGGGTGTTGATCCACTGCTGCGTCCCTCCATCATCGGGGAGGTAACAGGCGGCTAGCGGTCGGTGTGGCATGCGATCCCCATCGCCATGAGATATGTGTCGAGCTGACGGCGGGTCATACGAGTCGTACTTTTCTATCTCCTTCGCATTGAAGTTTGGCAGTACTTCGCCTCGAATCATTGGTCAAAGCACTTGGGGCCGAGTCGACTTAGCGACCCCATGGGCTGTTGTCGCGCGATTGGTTAGGTGTGTCGCGGTCGTCGTCGGGCTGGCATGCGCGCCAGCTTTGGTTGTTGATGATGTGGGTGCGGGTGTCGATGGGTTGCCCGTTGGCGGCGACGAAGTTGGTTGCTGGCCTGGGGTCGTTGGTGGAGAGTGTCGCGTTCGTGGGTCGGTGTTGGAGCTGCAGTGGCTCTGGTGGTGGGCAGTTGAGGGTGTTTGCCGCCGTTGAGCCGAGGCCGCTACGCTTCCGACGAACGCGAGTATACTCGACCCTGCGAGTCGGCGCCTGCGTTTTGCTGCTCGACGGCCTTTGCGAGCAGGGCCTTGACGTACTGGATCTGTAGGGCACCGTCGCCCGTGGCCGTGATATTGTCGCCGCTTTCGACCCGCCACGAGGTTGTCCATCGGTGGAGAACACGGGAGGCCGTTGCGTCTCGCTCCGTGAGAAACTACTATCCGCGGCTGGTCCTCGTGAGGTGTGCGGTTGGGTGGAGGTGGCCCGCCGCGTTGATCTGGCGGGGCGGGCGCTTCACCTGGTGGCGCGTTCTCGCGATCGCGCGGCCACACGGGTCGTTTCGTTGTCGGTTCAGGCGCACCAACGGTGGGTTCGGCCAGCCTGATCGCTGCTGGTGATAGCGCGATAGTTCTCGCGTCACACCTTTCGAGGCGGAATTTTCGCTCGGCTTGTTCCTTGCGCACCGCCTCCGCCAGTTTCAGGCTGAGTTCCTCGACCTCCGTTGCCGTGGCGTTAGGAGGGATTGGGGTGGAGAATGGATCCTCTGGCGGATCGGTGCCGGTCGCCATGTAGTTCGCGGCGTGGCGACCGGTTCCGTCGCGGAGGTCGGCGGAGTTCTCCGACCCGGAGTCGAATTCGAAGATCCCGAGGATGGAGGGGTCCTCGAAGTCTCCCACGTTGGAGACCTGGGTGATGGAGCCCGCGGGTGAAGCTGCGGTGATGGACCCAGCGAGTGACGCCGGGGTCGCCGAGTCGGCGTCGTCGTTGAGGGTCGCGTCTTCTGCGGCCGCTGAGTTTTCGGCCACGTCGCTGTGGGCCGAATTGTACTCGTGCGGATCTGGCTCTCGGAGAGCCGATTGCGTGGTGGCGACTTCGCTGGCCAGATCCTCCGAGCGATGGCGTCGGTGAGGCCGAAGAGGCTGATCGTGCCGATCGGCGGGATCACTGTTGTGCGTGACGTCAGTGGCCGGAAGTAGCTGCTCGGCAAGATTTGGAGCATCTCGCCGTCGCTATCATGCGGCGGTGGCGACCGCCTCGTTGATGGGAAGATTGGATATCGCCGCGAGAACAACCGCCGGACCGGCCAGGCCGGTGGGCGCCCTGCCGTGGGAATGGTCACGCAGCGGATCGCAATCGGCAAAGTAGTAGAACGAGGGGCAAGGCGGCCAGCCATCTGCGGTCAGATGAGGGCAAAGACACAGGGTTTTACCCAGGTTCGGCCCCCCGGAGGGCAAAGACCTACTCCTGCTAGATTGTATTATGAGGATGGTACAATGGGCGAGCTCGGCGGCTAGGCCGCGAGTCGCTTGGGTGTATGATCGAACGTATCTCTACACGCCCCGTAGGGAGGTTTATATAGGCTCACCTCCCCTAGGGTTTACATATCTCAACCGATTCGGTTAAAGCTTGATTTTCGTTTAACCTAATCCATTGGGGCCTATCTACTCACTTGGGCCTTGACTTCCAGCCTCCGCCTCATTTGGGCTTCAATCGATTCGTCTTGCAGCCCACTCGCCAAGTCTTGGGCGGTCGAAATGTCTGCTGGGTATACCCCAAGAGGCACATCCCCATCATGGGGTTAGGCTCATTTGCGTAAAGCAATATAGTTTTATCCTATCTTTTCAAAATAGTTTTTGATCTTTGTCAAATCTTTCTAAACTTCTTGGAAAACTCCAAGTGCTTCAAATCCCTTGTTGTCACCATCAAGTTTTACTTTGAGAAATTGGAATGTCGAGATCTTCCATAGCTTCAGGCCTTAGTTGCTCAGTATTGTCCATAACCGGGGACACGGCTAAGTACTTAGAATTTGATCTTCTGCAGAAGTTGTACACTTTACCCACATGACACAATCTCGTCTTGTTGCCACCAGTGGCCGCTGGATAAGTACTCACCAAGATGGAGTACTGGCAGATCGAGAATGTGACAAAGTCTTTCCATAGGAGTCCTCCCAATACACAATGCTAGCTTGTCATCCAGGCACCAATGTAGGGATAAATTTCCCTTACACAATTCTAGTCAACCTGAATATGCCAATGCATGGGTCTTCCACTATGTAGTTGACTAAGCCAGAGCCCATTTAGCATGTGGTCGCATACGGAAGCCATCACGAGAAACATGTTTAATCTCTAAGTCCCTGTGTGGTTTTCTTCTAGTGCACATACAAAAAGAGATAGCCATATAAACATGGTTCCTTTTGTTGCCACCTTGTCCAATCTTGAGTATCCTTGTCCACCCAGGTGGTTCATTGAGTACTTGTTTTATTATATAAAACATATGTCTTTTCAACCCTTCATATAATCATATCTTGTATCCCATCCCAATATATAGCAAGGCTAAGCATACTACAACTACATTGTTTCCACTAAGGGATATATAGGGGTATCCTATTAGGATTTAGCATAGCATAAAATATAGTAACCTTTCCATGCATGTTACAAAATCCACTAAGTGTAATGAAAATAGTAGGACATGGATGATAGTGTCACTTGCCTTTTTAGTAGAGAATGTTGGTTCACTTCTTGATCTTGCAAATATCACACTCTTCTAATTCCACTACAATTCAATCAAGCAAACACAATTTCAACTAGCATTCCAACCAATTTTATCACACATAAAATAATTGAAACAAGGTCATGCATGCAAGCATGCAAAAGATAGTTTTATTTAGCAAAGTGGTTTCTACTAGGCTCTAAATATTGTAAAGTTCAAAAGTGGTCATTTACTAAAGTGGTAAAACCATTTGCAAAAGGTTTCATCAATAAACCATTTTTAAATCAAATCAATATTTTATGTGGTTGAAGATGCTTTTAGCAAAGAAATATTCTTTAAAGGGTTCACCAAATATATTTTTAATTCTCAAAACTTGGTGTTTAGGGTCAGAAGGTTTGAATCAAATCATTTCCCAAGGTTTCACTCAAAAATCATTTCTATATCATAATCAATATTTTTATTTGACTAGAAATGAGCTAATTAAATTATTTATTCCTTATCTTCACAAAATACATTTTTAAATCCATAAGTTGGTTCCTATGGTCAGTAGGTTCACAACAATCCATTTTGCAAAGATTTCATACTAAAAATATATCTAGAACAATTTTTATATTCAAAATAAGACTACACAAGTTTCTGCAATTTCAACCAATTTTCGAGAAGCAAAACATTAAACAAAATGCATGGTTGCAAAGTACTTGTTCTACTGATTCTATTGATATAAAATTTCCAAAATTTGGACGTGTAAAATTAAAGTTATGAATTTTACAAGTTCGCCATTCAATCAGATTCTATTTTCTGTTTTTAACAAGACCTTGTCCACGTGGCGCAATCTAACTGGTCGGTACCGCTTCATTCGGTTGAGCAATACTGGCCGTCAGATCTAACTAACAATGCACGGCATAGATTGAGCATACCGGTTCGTTTAAGTCATTCTATCGCGTACACACGATCAAAATCCAACGGCTCACAACCACTAGACATAAACTGGCGGGGCCAGCGGTGGTGAACGGCGGCGGCGCGGTCAGACGATGACGGTGCCGGCGTTACAGGAAGCGAGAGATCGAGGGGAGGTGCTCACCAGGATCGCCACGACGCGCTGAAACTCAAGGTCGTCGTTGCTGGTCGAGGGGCGCACAGAGTCGACTGGGATTCCTCGCCTGAGTCGGTGACGGCGTCAGGCGACTCTGTTTATCGTCGGGGGCGAGGTTGCAGATCGCCCTAAGGCAAGTGGAGCACATGGTTAGACGCGGGCGAGTGCGTAGATGATAGGAGCATCAACGGAGAGGCTCGGGGCGGTCTGCTCTTACCAGGGGAGCTCGACGGAGTTGAGACAGACGGCGGCGAAGTGTTGAGGTTGTCCTTGCCGACGCTCTGGGGAAAGCGCGGGCGAACGAGTTGCACGGGGAGATGCGCCAGGCGATGAGGAACAAGCTCGCGTGCAGTGGGAGTCGAGGCGCGGCTGGACGGCGCCGGAATTGGTCAGGGAACCTCGTCGGAGCAGAAGGTTTTGAGCTCGCGATTGGAGCAGTCCGGTGGCAGAAAGGAGGCGGTGTTTGAGGGGAAACGGAGGAGAGGGCAAGGCGCTAATGTACGCGTGATTACTGACGAGAATTGATCGCTCATTGACGCGAATTTAATTGGTTTTAATCGCGGCAGTAAACGGCGAGGAGGGGGAAAATGGCCGGCGCGGGTGAGAACGACGATGAGGTGGCGTGGGGTCCATTCGTCAGTGAGGTGGGAGAGAAAGAGTGGGGTACACTTGTCTGCGTCTCAGCGGGTTCTTTTCCGGGTGGAAAACGTTTCACTGCGGGGGAGTTTAGTTGGGCTGGGTTTGATTCACCTTTTTTTTACAGAAAGTTTTTCCTTTTTCTGTTTGAATATTCTGATTTGATTTTCAAACAAACAATTCAAACACCAATTCAAATCAAACCACCACCAAACTTTGTATTGATTTTAGTTCTGTTTAACAACATAATCCAAAGTCCAAAACAAAATAATTTTTATTCTTTTTAGGATCCATTAATAATAAATAGATAGACCTTAGTCATTAATTCAAATAGGATTTAATTTATTTAAAAACTCTATTTGAAATCTAAATAATACCAAAATCATTTCAGTAGGTTTCACTTGGAAAACTTGTTTAAAATAAATTAACAAGTTTTAGTGTTTATTTAAAATGGAAAAACCTTTACTTTAATAAAATTGGATATTAATAAATCCTCATTATTTTATTTAAATAAACCTTTACTCTTTTTATCAAATAGAAATATTTTATTTCAAAAGCTTGGCCAAGATTTAATTTGGCTCCAAAAAATAATCGTTGTTTAAAATTCTACCTTTGCTTTTGAAAATCAAATCTTTTTATTAAAAGATCTAAAATAGTGATTCCAACTATTATAATTTTTACTTAT
This sequence comes from Avena longiglumis, assembly GCA_030063025.1. Taxonomy (NCBI): domain Eukaryota; kingdom Viridiplantae; phylum Streptophyta; class Magnoliopsida; order Poales; family Poaceae; genus Avena; species Avena longiglumis. The sequence continues at coordinate 99,816,752 of CP125974.1, forward strand.
TAATTGTTTATCTTTTTAAATCCCTTTAGGATTTTGTTTGACCAAAACAGGTTTTGATGTTTCCAATTGGAATCAAAAAGTTTCTTCTCACCCTAAATTTCAACAAAATTTTATTTGTTTATTTATTTTTCACATTTCAAAATTTGGAAAATTTTGGGATGTGACACTAAGCATGCTCACAATGATGAGTATATGTACAAAAATGAAAACAAATAGAGTTTGTTACCAGCCTCTTACCACACCTGAAGTTGTCTTAATATTCATTATTGCCCTTCACTTGTGTGACTTGAATAATAACATGAAACCAAACTCCGCTGAGGACGGCTGAACCCTGCAAAGAACTCACAAAACCAAAGTTTTTGGTGTTTTCAATTTTTTTAAAGCAAGCAAACAAAGCAAAATCTTTTTGGATTTTTCTTTTAAGGCAAACCAAAGCTAGGAAACAAAGAAACAAGCCAAGAGAAACACCGAAAATATTTTTGGTATTTTTGTGTTTTGAGAAAGCAGAAACAAAAACCAAAAAGAAAGCGAAACAATGGATATACAAAGAACCGACGAAACATGATATATAGATGGGTGTGATGTCGGTATACCCCTCCCCCCCTCCCCAAGCTTAGGCTTTTGGCCTAAGTGGGGCTCAATAGAGCGGGTAGTAACCCCAAGCCGGTGGGTCATCATAGGAATGATCATAGTCAGGCGGTTGCGATGAAGAAGAAGACGCGCCCCAATCATAGGAGGCTTTGGTATGAAGACTCTCCCAAATCGTGAGGGTGAACTGAATCATCTTGGCATCCTCTCCAACATTCTCCTCTTGTTGGGAGAGCTCCGCCACATATGTGTCAAACTCCTCCTCCGTGAGCCACTATCCTTGCCTGTTATCAAAATTAAACAAAGCAGGTGCAGGAAAATAAACTACTTTCTCAGTCCTACCCCCTCTCCAACCACGCTTGAAAAGGATAATTCATACGGTAAACTTCTCACAGTAGCCCCTGAAGAAACAAAATTATGCTGAACCATGGAATGAAGATCAAGCATCTCTATGGGGAACCGATATTCTGAATGGCGAGGCTCTAAACCATGGAAAGCTAGCAACCTAGAGGCGATGAGACCTCCACAAATTCCACCCTTCTCGCGGTTAGTGGTAAGACGGTAAGCTATCAAAGCACCCAGGTATAAGATCTATCCCTATTCAAAGCAGCTGAGATAAAGCTAGATCAGAAGAATATAACTTTCTAGCAAGAACACACTTGGTAATGAAATAGGAAAAATATCTAATGGATGGGAACTGAATATTCCGAATTTTACCACTTTCCTTCGAGAAGTCGAAACCTTGGCAAATTTCATCATATAAGTCCATAAGTGACTAAGGCCTCTCCTGGATCTTCTCACTGGACACCCAATGAGGTACTCTAATTGCTGCACAGAAATCAGCAAAAGGCAGGTCAACATTTATGTTGTATATTTTATAATGGACCATGGGATTAGATGAAGACCAAGTAAACCGGAAGTCCTGCACCATAGCCATGGTTAGCTTTACATACTGATATGGTTCATCTTCCACAAAGTGTTCCAACCTTGCATTAGTAATCATAGTCTGGAAATCATGTAGGATTCCTGTGGCTCTCATAAATTCATGGCATGGATATATGGAAGGGAAGACTCATTCCTCATGATGGAATTTCATTGGCTCAGGTACCATCAAATCATATTGATTCAGTGGGTATGCACTCATCTTCCTTTCTGAAATTTTCAGACAAAAATCAAACCAAGTGATTTCCAAGTTGATAAATGATGAGGAACTACTATAGGAACTTGCTAGAGGGCTACACATGCATCAAAATGTAATCTCTAAGAATAGAACAAGCATGCAATCTCATACAACCTGACATCTATAGCAGCAAAATACTCAAGATACAATCTACCAATCACAAATCTAATTGGACAAGTGGAGGAGGCACATACCAAGGAGCAATCCCTCCAAAAATCAGTAGCAAAGATTGGCTGAGCAAGGAGATCGGAAATCGGGAGCAAGAACATCAAGAACTCGAGCTTGAGAAAGTTTTTCGGTGTTTTTTGGGAGAGAGAAAGAAGATGGCTGGGGGAGGCATCTTGGAGGGCCACATGTGGGCCACCACGGCAGTGCCACACAGGGGCTGGTCGCCACCCAGGGTGTGCTGGCCTAGTGGTCCCCTGGCCCTCCGTGTCCTTGTCCCTTTTTTCGAGGAAAAATTTATTTTGAATTTTCTGGAATTTTTCTGGAAACTTTATATTTGGCCAATTTTCAGGGTATGAAAGTTGATTTTCTCGCAGAAAATATTTTTGTAGAAGAAGCAAAAGCAAACCAAAACCAAAACTACAGAAGTTCTAAGACAGTCTAACAAGTAAACAACTATCAAAACCGACGCTAGCAAGAGAAAAAGCAAAGACTAGGAAGGACAAAAGTAAAAGTGAGAAAGAATAACCACTGTGAAAACATTGTTTCGTTCATTAAAATCCTTTTATTAACAAGGTTGATAAAGTCTTGTTACCAAAACAATCTTATATGAAACAAAACTTTGCATTCCACAAGGTTATTATGTTACCTCAAACCTGATAGCAATGGTCCCAATCATAATAGTTTCAAAACTTTCTTGTGGAATGGGACAATATATTTCTCCAACCTTGATGCTCTCAATATTTTCAATGGAATTCAAGCAATAGCTCGTAGCAACCTTCTTGGGGAAATAGACAGTATGCTCTTTCTCATTAATATTAAAAGTTACTTTTCCTTGATTACAATTGATGACAGCACCTAAAGTATTAAGAAAAGGTCTCCCAAGAATAATAGACATATTATCATCTTCAGGAATTTCAAGCACAACAAAATCAGTTAAAACCAAGCAATTATGAGCCACCTGAATAGGAACATCCTCACATATACCGGCAGGAATAGTAGTTGACTTATCAGCCATTTGCAAAGATGAATATCAGTTGGTATCAACTTTTCTAGATGGAGTCTCTTGTAGAGATAAAAGGGCATAACACTAACTCCAGCTCCAAAATCACATAAAGCAGTTCTCACATAATTGTTCTTAATAGAGCAAGGAATAGTTGGTATACCTGGATCACCAAGTTTCTTTGGAACCTTACCATTAAAGGAATAATTAGCAAGCAAAGTAGAAATCTCCTCGTTAGGAATCTTCCTTTTATTAGAGACAGTATCCTTCATATACTTTGAATAAGGAGGCAACTTAATAGCATCTGTCAAAGGAATTTGCAAAAATAAAGGTTCCATCCACTCACAAAACTTGTTGTAGTGTTCTTCCTCCTTTCACTTCTGTTTCTTATTTGGAAAAGGCATAGGTTTCTGCACCCAAGGTTCTCTCTCACTACCATGTTTTTTAGCAATAAAATATTCCTTAGTGTACCTATTGTTCTTAGTGCGCTCGTCAGGTTCTTCCTCAACTTCCTCCTTATCAGGAGCATCATTTTTATCATTACCACTCTCAGTTTCAGCATCAGAGACAGATATACTATTAGGATCTACAACAGGTTCAAGTGCTTCCTCAACTATTTTATGTTTCTTTTTCTTTCTCTTACAAGGACTACCACTACTTTCACCTTGTTTAGAATCCTGCTCAATTCTTTTAGGGTGTCCTTCAGGATATAAAGGATCTTGAGTAGCTATACCACTCCTAGTTCTAATTCCATAAGCATGTTTATCTCCTGAGGCATTAACTAGCATATATTTTTGTACCTTAGCAAGTTTATCAATTTGTGTTTGAACCATTTGAAAGTGTTTACAAAGCATTTGAATATCATTAGCAGTTCTTTGCACAATATCTTTCAACTCATTAATAGCTCTAGAGTTTTCCAATAAATGATTCTGAACTTGTTTATTAAAATTACCTTGTTTAACAATAAATGTGTCAAGTTCCTCTAAGCATTGATCAGGAGGCTTTCCATAAGGAATATCACCTTCATCAAAGTGGAGATAATGTACCTGAATAGTGGATGAGTGGGGAATTGGCTTACATAATTCTTCTATAGGAGGTAGATTCTTCACATCTTCAGCTCAAATACCTTTTTCCTTAAGACATTTATTAGCTTCCTTCATCACTTAATCATTTAATGCAATCATTTCCCTCTTATTTGGTGTTGGTGTTGGAACTGGTTCAGGCACAACTGGTTCATGAGTAATAGGCTCAGGTGTATTTAGCTCAGTTGAACTCCAATCATCATAATTCTTGCTTATTTTAGCCATTAATTCTTCAGCATCTGTAGGAGTTCTTTTTCTGAAAACACAATCAGCAAATCTATCTAGGTATGTCCTAGAATCATTAGTTAGTCTATTGTAATAAATATCAAGAAGCTCATTTTTAGGCAATGTACATCCAGGATATGCATGAATCAAGGCACAGAACCATGTCCATGGCTCAGGAAATTTCTCTTCTTCTCCCTGTTTAAAATCAAAAAGTTTCTTCAAATCAGCATGTCTAGCACTGGGACGAAAATATTTCTGGAAGAAAGAAGCAATCAAGCAATCAGGGCTATCAATGGAACCAGGAGGTAATCTATTAAACCAATCCTTAGCTTCTCCTTTCAGTTAAAAAGGTAAGATCTTAGTAACAAAGTACTTGCGCATCTTAAAATCATCAGATAATAAAGTACTCATAGTGGAAAGCTCATTCATATGTGCCACAGCACTCTCATTTCCAGTCCCACAGAAAGGTTCTTTCTCAACAATGTCTAAATAGGATAAATCAAGAGAGAAATCATAATCTTCATCTTTAATATCTATGGGAGAGGTGGCAAACATAGGATCAGAGGACAGTTTAGGAATAATGGTATGTCTCTCAAGGAGGATCTTAATAGCACTAGTACCATGTGTGTTTCAGCACTCTTCAATAAATTCATTAGTAAACTCAATGTAACAATCATTAATATCATATCTCTCTCTAGACTCAGGTGAGCTAACAGGTGTAACAGTGTCTTCACTAGGAGTTTCTGTATTTCCTAGACTAACCATAGTAGCGTCTAGGAAAGGACCTAATGGTCCACTCGTGTGGCATCCCGCAAAACCACTACTAGAAAATCGCGCTGAATTTGTGCATTGCATCGTCATCATCATGCATTGTTTGCCTAAAACCATTTTCGCAAAGCCTGTTTTTGTTTTCTAAAAGCGCCTCTCGTTTTCAAATTCAAACCCGGACTCGGATTATTTTGTTTTGTCGGTTATCGGGTTGCAAGGCCCTGTTTTAAATAAATAAAACACTTAATTATTTTAGTGGGGAGGCGATCGAGCAGGCCGACCCGACACGACCACCCCCAAACCAAAAGCGGTCCACCTAATCAGCCCTCTAAATCCTAAAGCTACCAACCTATCTACCCACCACCGCCACCTCACCCGGACCAGTCCCTGCTGCCACCTCACCTCTCTCCCTCACCCCTCAGCAGGCTGCCACATCACCCCCAGCCTCTCTCCACCTCTCTCTCTCTCGCACACACGCCCACACACCCAACGCACACGCGCACCCAATCCCGAGCCGCCCTTTGCCTGGCCCCACAGCGCGCCTCCCGTCCCCCGACCACTACGCTCACCGCGACCCGTCCCCACCAACCGCGCGCCCTCACACGCTTCCTCCTCCTGCCCCGCCCGAGCTCGCCCTCCCCGGCCGGCTCCATGCTCCCGCAACCGCCTCGCGGCCGGGCGCCGCCCGTTGCGCGCCTCGCCACCTCTGCAAGCCCGCCACCGCGCCGGCCACCTCCTCTGGCGCCGCAACCCGCGCTGCGCAACCGCCGCCCGCCCGCCTCCTCGCCGATCCTCCCTCCTCCGGCGTGATTGCGCCTCCGCCAGGCTCCACCGCGCCCGGACCTCCCCGGCCTCGTCATCTCCCGCCTCACCGTCTGCCACTTCGCCCGCCCATGCCGCGTCCTCCCGCCTCGCGAGCCGCGGCCCCTCGCCGGTCCCCCTCTCCGCCATGCTCCGCGCGCGCCTGGCGACCCCGCCGCCACCAACCCCTCGCTGCGGCCGCGCCCTGCGAGATCTTCCCAGCGCCGTCGCGCCCGACCCGTTCGCGCCACCGGCCACCGCCTCCTCCAACTCGCCCCTGCGGCTTCGCGCCTCGCCATCCTCGCTGGCGCGTCCGCCGCCCTCGCGGACCCTCCGCTCGTCGCCGTGCCGCCTCTGCCTTCTCCTCGTGGGCCAGCGTAAATGCCTCGCGAGCCTGCCGCCATGACCCTCCTGCGTGTGGGCCCTCTATGACGCCGCACCTCCCGCCCATGAGTTGACAAAGTGCGCCGCGGCCCGTCAAGTTCTGCAACAAGTCGGACAAGTTGTGTTCAGACGCCACGACACATCATGAGCGCCACGAGAACGACAAGTGTTGATAGCCGAGCACCAGGCCGATCCGATGCCAACCCAAGTTCGCCCTCTCGGAACCGTCAAGACCACCGTCACGGCCGACATGATCTTCCTCGGCGGCAACGACAAATCGGACAAGGATCACCAAAAATAACTGCCGACAAGATCTCCAGCATGGATAAGATGCCCAGACCCCGAAGACCGATCCCGGCGACCACACATGCGACAAGACCTTCGCCCCGAATGCGGAATCGAGAACCCGAACGCCAAGGTCGCCTACGGGCAAGTTCTCTCCTTGACGCCATGACCGTCTACACGCGAAGACCACGGATGCAAGACCTACCTCCGTTATCCGAGAATGTTTCCGTCGAACCCGAACCCGGATCGGACCGAGACCGACCCGAACCCGGACCAAGACCGTCGAGACCCTCAATGTGACCCCTTCTCGAGCCCTATTTTATAAATGTAATAACAACTTTTGCATATTAATTGCCATACTTGCATGCATATTTGTGTGGGTTGGGGGCCTTACCGATTCACCTTATAATTAAATATGGGGCCCATATGCAAATCTAGCCTTATATTGGCCTCATTTAAATTTAATATGTGAACCGGTGCTATCTTTTGCCATGCTAAAACAACATTTAAATTGCGGGGTAGCTAAATAACATGAACCACCTAATTAATTGTCGGGACCCCGGTTCCACTTAATATTGACCTAATTGCATTGCGCCTTTGCCATGCCATGCATCATACATGCATCATGCCGATCTTCTGCCGTAATCTTAAATATTGCATCCGGTGTTTATTCTAGTGTTTTGCTTCTTCGCGGATAAGGCCGTTGAGTTGATGTGAGCTTCGCCCCGATCTTTGGTCGAACCTTCGACAATGTTTTTCAGGCGAGCATCTCCCCCTTTCTACCTATCTTACTTTTATAGTATTTATTCCCTCATGTTGATCTATTGCTACCTGTGTTGCGATGCTCTAGTTTTCGTACCCGTGATATCCCTTGCAGCCTTATACTGCCTTGGACACATCCTATTACATGTTGTTTGGTAGATAGTTGGACTTGCGTCGTGATCGCTTGCTCAAGTGCGTGTCGTCGATTGCCATAGTTGTTGATGTATTGCGCATGTTGATGTTGGAGATGATCATAGTTTTACTTATCGTTCACTTTAATTCTGTTTAACAACTAAAATTGAAGTAGCGAGGCATCGGTGGGTGATAGATAATATTTGGTTTCGAGCCCACTTGTGTCCCGTGGGACCCCGAGTACTTGATACATTCCTTGGTTTATCGCGCTATCCACATCCGGGAGGTATATGGGACCCCCCTGAGCCAGAGCTTGATTCAGTCTTATTTCTTGGGGCCACAAACTAGTTTGAGGTTTTATTTACTATCCTGTACTTATGCCATGCTACTGTTTTATTTAAATTGTGCGACAGATAGCACCTGTACTGTTTAGGATCGGGACACGATTCCGCGGTGTCGACAAGCCCAGTTTTGGGTTCCCAGTCGTTCACAGCCGTATACCCAAACCTTGAGTCCGTCTCGGAGCTTGCTTACTTCGTTGCGGGTAGCTTAATGGGGTGGCCCCCTGAAATAATTCTGAATCCTGTGATTGCTTAGTCGTGAAAGCCTCGTTGGGTTTTGATTTGGTTTTTCCGAGGTTGATCGAGCGTGTGTTGCTATTGGTGCACCCCGGCCGGGTAAAACTTTCTGAAAGCCGTGTCCGCGGTTATGGACGACTTGGAGCACAGTATCTCGACCATAGACAAGCATAACTAAAGTATTGCTATAAATTTGACTTTATAATGACTAGTAATCAGCTTCACTATAATGGAATGGCTAAATAATACTTCCCACAATTGCTTGTTTGGAGTGTCGCTTGCGACCATTGTACCTGACTAGTAAGTATTACAACTACAACGGAATGTCTGAATAAAAGTACCAACAACTGCTGGGTTTTGGGTTATCTCATGCTAATTGTATCTGATTAGTAAGTGTTACTACTATAACAGAATGGTTAATTAAAAGTGCCCACTGCTTACTTTATCAGGATGACTATCTATATCTGACTAGTAATTGCTGCAACGATAACTGAATAAATAAAACTGCCAACTGCGTGAGTTCCTCGGTTGACTTCCTCGTTTGGTCTCGAGAAGCGCCAGATGGGTTTGTTTGTTGATAGTATCGAGTTGGTTCGAATAGGTCTTTCTTACCCTCTCGATTGCCGCCATGATTGTTTGAGTCTCTATAGGTTGTTTAGTGCATCTTTGCCGCTTGATCCACCATACCTATGTAGGCGAGGACCGCCGAATTCTAGTCTCGCCGTGTACTGGCCTCAGTACTGACGCTCCTCTTTTTCCTTTGCCCTTTGCGGCACCCCTTTTGTTTGAGCAGGTTTTGAGATCGACGTCGTTAGCAGGGTTACCCTTCCGGCTTGGCTCAGGCAGGTTATGGGCGCCATTGGTTATTCTTGGGGCTCTTAGCCCATTTGCATCTTGTCCGTAGTCGGACTCTATCATTTTCAAGGTGATTTGGATCTTTGTATATAATATGTGTATTCTTGACTCATTGAGTCGCTGTTATATAAATACGTGGGTCCCATCGAGGGTTGTGTAATGTTATTACTTCATTTCCACCCACGAAAGTGCTGGTGGGCACCTTTGAATCGTTTCTATGCGGGTTTGGGTTTCGCTACAACTTGCATAGGTCATTCTGAGGTGTTACAGTGGTATCGAGCTCAGCGGTTGCGATACCCCACAAGTCCAGCCTGTAGGATAACCTAGCTAACGGCCGAAGTAGAGTGTCAAAACTATTTTTGCAAAATCGGTTGGATAGTTCTGATTAGGTCTGATTTTACTCCTTACCCCTTTGCTATTCCTCTCTTACCTCTACGTGTTTTGAATCCGCCCTCTTCCCTTTCTTCGAGTCCAGGAATTCTCGTGGTTGGGTTTCCGTCGTACCTTCAGGGTTTCCTTTCTCCCTTTTGTAACGGAGGTGCTACGATCATCAATCTGCAACTTGTCTGTTGTACCCTTCATCCAATCTTTTGTTCTTGAGATCTTTATCTATATGTGTTCCTTGCTGGATATCCATGTCGTTGAAAAACATATGAGAAGGACGAGCATTGGTGAGTTGGAGTATACCTTGAGCATGTGTTGTTCATGCCAATGGAACCATCGCGAAACCTAATCATTGTGTCTTTCATACGATTTCTGTTGTATCTTCCGGTGTTTCTCGATGTGATGACATCATCTACGCCAGATCCGATGAGTCGCATCACTTCTTTGTTTCGAACCTCGCTTGTCGAGATCTTGATCGATTCGAGTTGGTTGCATAATCCGCCTATTCGTGTGCGAGTAATGGTTTGAGTGCGGGATGGGTAGCTACCATACCACTACTCTTATCAATCGCTCTTGTACATCGAATCGTGGATCAGCGATTTTACTCCGTTCACGGAAGTTAGGTGGCTTTATTTGTCGATACCTCTACCTTGACCTTTTGTTCCCGGAGTGTTCTCTCGGCGATCACGGACAACGACCTCTTGTTAGTGGTGTCGCAAAGATCTACAAGCGAGAAGACGCAGATCGCCGACCTTCTTTCCGGTACCATGAGGCGGATCTCGAGGCGAGATCCATTGTTAGTGGTGTCGGTGTGGCATCATAAAACCACTACTAGAAAATCGCGCTGAATTTGTGCATTGCATCGTCATCATCATGCATTGTTTGCCTAAAACCATTTTACAAAGCTGTTTTGTTTTCTAAAGCCCGTCGTTTTCAAATTCAAACCGGGACTCGGGATTTTTGTTTTGTCGGTTATCGGGTTGCAAGGCCCTGTTTTAAATAAATAAAACACTTAATTATTTTTAGTGGGGCGATCGAGCAGGCCGACCCGAGCGACCACCCGGAACCAAAAGCGGTCCACCTAATCAGCCCCTCTAAATCCTAAAGCTACCAACCTATCTACCCACACCCACCGCCACCTCACCGGACCGGTCCCACGCCACCTCACCTCTCTCCTCACTCTCCAACAGACGCCACATCACCCCTCCTCTCTCCCTCTCTCAACCCGCACACACCTGCCCACACACACCCAACGCACACACACCCAATCCCAGGCCCCGCCTGCCACTCACTCCCTCCCTCCACCACTACCGCTCACCACGACCCGTCCCCCCACCAACCGCGCCCCTCCCCGCTCATGCGCTTCCTCCTCCTGCCCCGCCCGAGCTCGCCATCCCCCTCCGGCCCTCACGCTCCGCACCGCCTCGCCCGGCCAGCCGCGCCGCCCGTCTGCGCGCCTCCGCCACCTCTGCAAGCCCGCCACCGCCCACCTCCTCTGGCCCGCTCGCAACCGCCGCCTCGCCTCCTCGCCGCTCCACCTCCCTCCGGCGTGGCCGCGCCGCCTCCCGACCCAGGCTCCACTGCCGCCGACCTCCCCGGCCTCCTCGTCGCCTCCGTCACCCGTCTGCCGGCTCGCCCGCCTCCGCGCGCCTGCTCGCGTCTGCGCTCGCCCTACGCGTCCTCCGCTGCCAGCAGCCCCCCGCCGCGGTCCCCTCTCCGCCATGCTCCCGCGCCTCCAGCGACCCGCGCCGCCACCAACCCTGCGCTGCGCCGCGCGCTGCGAGCTTCCCCGGCGCCGTCGCGACCCGATCCTCGCCGCCACCGGCGCCACCGCCTCCTCCAACCTCGCCCGCGCGCCCGCCTCGCCATCCTCGCCCGGCCGCCGTCCCTCGCCCGGACCCTCCCGCTCGTCGCCGGGCCGCCTCTGCCTTCTCCTCGTGGCCCGCGTCGTCGCCCTCGCGAGCCTGCCGCCATGACCCTCCTGCGTGTGGGCCCTCTGTGACGCCGCACCTCCCGCCCATGACTTGACAAAGTGCGCCGCGGCCCGTCAAGTTCTGCAACAAGTCGAACAAGTTGTGTTCAGACGCCACGACACATCATGAGCGCCACGAGCGACAAGTGTTGATAGCGAGCACCGGGCCGATCCGATGCCAACCAAGTTCGCCCTCCGAACCGTCAAGACCACCGTCACGGCCGACATGATCTTCCTCGGCGGCAACGACAAATCGGACAAGGATCACCAAAAATAACTGCCGACAAGATCTCCAGCATGGATAAGATGCCCAGACCCCGAAGACCGATCCCGGCGACCACACATGCGACAAGACCTTCGCCCCGAATGCGGAATCGAGAACCCGAACGCCAAGGTCGCCTACCCGGAACGCCAAGTTCTCTCCTTGAATGCCATGACCGTCTACACGGGCCGAAGACCACGGATGCGACAAGACCTACCTCTGTTATCCGAGAACGTTTCCGTCGAACCCCGAACCCCAGATCCGGACCCTGAGACCGACCCCGAACCCCGGACCAAGACCGTCGAGACCCCTCAATGTGTGACCCCTTTTCTCGAGCCCTATTTTATAAATGTAATAACAACTTTTTGCATATTAATTGCCATACTTGCATGCATATTTGTGTGGGTTGGGGGCCTTACGCCGATTCACCTTATAATTAAATATGGGGCCCATATGCGGGCAAATCTAGCCTTATATTGGCCTCATTTAAATTTGTGTAGCGAACCGGTGCTATCTTTTGCCATGCTAAAACAACATTTAAATTGCAGGGTAGCTAAATAACATGAACCACCTAATTAATTGTCGGGACCCCGGTTCCACTTAATATTGACCTAATTGCATTGCGCCTTTGCCATGCCATGCATCATACATGCATCATGCCGATCTTCTGCCGTAATCTTAAATATTGCATCCGGTGTTTATTCTAGTGTTTTGCTTCTTCGTGGATAAGGCCGTTGAGTTGATGTGAGCTTCGCCCCGATCTTCGGTCGAACCTTCGACAATGTTTTTCAGGCGAGCATCTCCCCCTTTCTACCTATCTTACTTTTATAGTATTTATTCCCTCCTGTTGATCTATTGCTACCTGTGTTGTGATGCTCTAGTTTTCGTACCCGTGATATCCCTTGCAGCCTTATACTGCCTTGGACACATCCTATTACCTGTTGTTTGGTAGATAGTTGGACTTGCGCGTCGTGATACGCTTGCTCAAGTCTTTGTTGTGTGTCGATGCCATAGTTGTTGATGTATTGCCGCATGTTGATGTTGGAGATGATCATAGTTTTACTTATCGTTCACTTTAATTCTGTTTAACAACTAAAATTGAAGTAAGCAGAGGCATCGGTGGGTGATAGATAATATTTGGTTTCGAGCCCACTTGTGTCCCGTAGGACCCAGTACTTGATACTGTTCCTTGGTTTATCGCGCTATCCACATCGGAGGTATATGGGACCCCAGGCGAGCTTGATTCATCTTATTTCTTGGGGCCACAAACTAGTTTGAGGTTTTATTTACTATCCTGTACTTATGCCATGCTACTGTTTTATTTAAATTGTGCGAGATAGCACTTTGTCTTGTTTAGGATCGGGACACGATTCCGGTGTCGACAAGCCCTTTTGGGTTCCCGATCGTTCTGCGTATACCCAAACCTTGAGTCCGTCTCGGAGCTTGCTTACTTCGTTGCGGGTAGCTTAATGGGGTGGCCCCCTGAAATAATTATGAATCCTGTGATTGCTTAGTCATGAAAGCCTCGTTGGGTTTTGATTTGGTTTTTCCGAGGTTGATCGAGCGTGTGTTGCTATTGGTGCACCCCGGCCGGGTAAAACTTTCTGAAAGCCGTGTCCGCGGTTATGGACGACTTGGAGCACAGTATCTCGACCATAGACAAGCATAACTAAAGTAGTGCTATAAATTTGACTTTATAATGACTAGTAATCAGCTTCACTATAATGGAATGGCTAAATAATACTGCCCACAATTGCTTGTTTGGAGTGTCGCTTGCGACCATTGTACCTGACTAGTAAGTATTACAACTACAACGGAATGGCTGAATAAAAGTACCAACAACTGCTGGGTTTTGGGTTATCTCATGCTAATTGTATCTGATTAGTAAGTGTTACTACTATAACAGAATGGTTAATTAAAAGTGCCCACTGCTTACTTTATCAGGATGACTATCTATATCGACTAGTAATTGCTGCAACGATAAGCGAATAAATAAAGCGCCAAGCTGTGAGTTCCTCGGTTGACTTCCTCGTTTGGTCTCGAGAAACGCCAGATGGGTTTGTTTGTTGATAGTATCAGTTGGTTCCGAATAGGTCTTTCTTACCCTCTCGATTGCCGCCATTGTTTTGAGTCTCTATAGGTTGTTTAGTGCATGTTGCCATTGCCGCTTGATCCACCATACCTATGTGGCGAGGACCGAATTCTAGTCTCGCCGTGTCTTGGCCTCGATCTTGGCGCTCCTCTTTTTCCTTTGCCCTTTGCGGCACCCCTTTTGTTTGAGCAGGTTTTGAGATCGACGTCGTTAGCAGGGTTACCCTTCCGGCTTGGCCTGGGCAGGGTTATGGACGCCATTGGTTATTCTTCAGGGCTCTTAGCCCATTTGCATCTTGTCCGTAGTCGGACGCTCTATCATTTTCAAGGTGATTTGGATCTTTGTATATAATATCTGTATTCTTGACACATTGAGTCGCTGTTATATAAATCTGTTCTGTGGGTCCCATCGAGGACTGTTGTGTAATGTTATTACTTCGTTTTCCACCCGCACGAAAGTGCCTGGTGGGCACCTTTGAATTGTTTCTATGCGGGTTTGGCGGGTTTCGCTACAACTTGCATAGGTCCGATTCTGAGGGTGTTACAACTCGCATCAAGCACAGTAGATGTAATATCATGAGTATCAAAAGCAGTTTTAGATTCAGCAGTAGTAGCAGTGTGTGTAGCATGAGTATGTGGTGGTGGTGTAACAAGCTTACTTATAACATACGGGGAATCAAGAGCAGCAGAGGTGTTTAGGACTGTACCTCTTCTTGTAGTGGATGGTAAAATAGGAAACTTTCCATCACGAGACTTCCCATGATGAAAGGAGTAGCAGTGAACAATAATAGATCCAAGTGAACTTACAAATAGAGCTATGTTCCCCGGCAACGGCGCCAGAAAATAGTCTTGATGACCCACAAGTATAGGGGATCGCAACAGTCTTTGAGGGTAGTATTACCCAATTTATTGATTTGACACAAGGGGAGCCAAAGAATACTTGCAAGCCTTAACAACCGAGTTTTCAATTCAGCTCCACCTGGAAATAGTTCTTGCTCACAGAAGTTTATCAGTAGCAACAGTTTGTAGTAGCAACAAAGCAAAGTAAAAATAAGAGCAATAAGTATGGCAACAAACGAGGATATGAGCGCGGTAGGCATAGGGATGGATGGACGGGCATTGCATGGACGATTCTAAACATGTAACTTCAATATCTAGGCAATTGCATAAATAAGAATAAGCATCCAAGTACTAAACAATCATAGGCATGTGCTCCATATATAGTCATGCATGCTCGCAATGAGAACTTGCACAACATCTGTTGTCCTGCCAGTCTATTGTAGCGGGGCCTTAAAGGAACTACTGGCAATTAAGGCGTTTCTTTTAATAGAGCACCGGAGCAAAGCATTAACACTCCATGAACACATGTGATCCTCACATCACAGTCATCCTCTCCGGTTGTCCCAATTTACGTCGCCGGGCCTTTGGATCCGGACAATGATATGTATTACAAGTTGCAAATAAGATCACACTACTAGGAAAAGGGCTATAGGTAATCCAAACATCCGTGGCTCACGTGGTTGAAGTTCCCCAAGGGTAAAATAGGTGTGGCACACCTGTGGGCAGTGCCCTACTAGTAACTATAGCAACTGTGGCGCACAGGGTGGCAGTGCGCCACAGATATGTGTGGGCTAGGGCCCTTCTAGCCGCATGCCAGATACCCGTAGCGCACATAGGGTAGGTGCGCTACGGTTGTTAGGGTTAACCGTGGCTCACATGGAGAGGGTGCTCGCGCCTAGCGAATGCCCTCCGCTGTAGAATGGCGGAACACATCCGTGGCGCACTCTGGCATGTGCGCCACGGTTGTGATTATTTCCTGTAGCGCACTATGGCCACGTGCGCCACGGATGTGTCGACCTTTTTTTTTGGCAGCTCCACTTTATGCACATGTGATCATCCACCACCCACACTTCACTTTCCCCTCCTTCTTCCTCCTTAGATCTAGTCGGGATCCTTCTCCTTCCCACCTTAATTTCTCCACTCATTCACCATTTTTAGCACGTATAAATTGCCTTGGATGTTACATACATAATAGAGGAAGCTCTCCGGTCTTGCACGCACCTGCTTTCCATCTTCTCTCGCGATCGGTCTCTCATCTCGGTAAGTTGTCCATGTAAGGATGTGTTCATGCGTATATGGATGATATGCTCATATGTATGTAGATGATCAATGCTCGTGTGTGTGTGTATTATGGAGAGGATCTCGATGCTCATGTGTGTATATGGAGAGGATCGAGATGCTCATGCATGTGTGTATGGACATGATATGTTCATGTGTGTATTATGGAGAGGATCTCTCTCTTGTGTTTGTGTGTGAATGAGTTGCCATTTGTTTTGCCAAAATGTTGATTCATTTCCATTTTGACAAGACTTTGGCATTTCGCAAAGGTCCTTATTTTAGGATAGGTCATGCCGAAATTTTCTATCGACCATTGCATGCATGCATTGATTATGTGGTTGTAATAGACTTCTAATTGTACCATGTACACCGTGCAGGCAAAAATGGTCCTCATAATGAGCGAAGGCATTGTGTCTAGATTTTTGAAATGTGCGACGGCCGACATGATACGAAATAACAAGACGAAGATAAGATGTCCGTGCAGAAGATGCAAACTCAACTGGTTGATCGACCCAGATTCCGAGAATCTGCAGGTGCACCTGCTCCGCCATGGTTTCATGGATGGATACACTCGTTGGATAAGCGATGACGAAGACGATGGAGACGGTGAAGGTGGGAAACATGACGATGATCATCACGGCGAGGACAGGCGAGATGATGAAGAGTCTCCTTGAGATGGTGAAGGTGCGGAAGCAGACCGGGATGATGATGATCTAGATGCTGCAGGAGCAGACGATGATGGAACAACATCAGGCTGGGTGCGGGACCCTTATGTGCAAGAGCTTCTTCTCAAGTAGACGAGTAACGCCAGCGCTGGTGCTAGAGAGAAAGCCAAGCTTGCGCAACTTGAGAAAGAAGCGGTTACTCCATTGTATGAAGGATGCAGGCCTGATGATACCCGGTTGAATGTAACGCTCAAGGCTATGGAGATGAAGGCAAAACACAAATTGAGCGACGCAAGCTTCGACGATATGATGGCATTCTGGCACGATCGTCTCCCAAAGGGGAACACGTGTCCAACTAGTATCGAGGACGCCAAGAAAATTGTCTGTCCTCTCGATCTACCGCATGTTAGATACCACGTATGCATCAACGATTGCATTATTTATCGGGGCGAGGACACGGAGAAAACCACATGTCCAGTGGGCGGCGTGAGTCGATACAAGAAAGGGAAGAAAGCACCTCGAAAAAGTCGTATGGTACTTTCCTATCACTCTGAAGCAGCAACATACATCACAAGAAGAAAAAGGACAACCCTACCCAAAAAAGGTAGCCCGTTCGAAAGAAGAAACATTAAAGTGTCAGGGCTAAATTATTCAACTGTGACAAAGAAGGAAAAAAAGATTGTAAAACACTAACTCAAAAAATATTGTAAAACGCGTGGTCAAAAAAGATTAATATTTATGGACAAATTATTATGAAATTTAGTTATACTTTGAATCATATTATTTGTATCACTTTTATGACATATACTATCACTTTTGGGCATTTTTGGAACATTTAAAAGTATTTTTTAAAAAAACTAAAAAGGGGGGGACCAGGATTCGAACCTGGGTGCTCACAAGTTTAGAATAGAGCAGTGGGCGGAACCACTACCGTAGCGCACTTGGCCAGGGTGCGCTACGCCTAACTGGGTACGACTAGTCAACCGCGCCATGCCCGCCTCTCATCCCCATCTCGATCAAACACCGCCTCTCATCCCCAAGTCTGAGCCCCGCCGCCGCGCTCTCGATCCGCCGCCGCTCTAGGAGGAGGACGTGGAGGAGGAGGAGCCCGAGCCCTGCCAGCCGCCGCCGTTCGAGGAGGAGGCCATGGAGGAGGAGGCCCGTGCGCGTCCGAGGAGGAGTCCGTGGAGGAGCCCGCCGTCTTCCGCCAACTGCTCTAGGAGGAGGACGTGGAGGAGGAGGAGCCCGAGCCCTCCCAGCCGCCGGCGCTCGAGGAGGAGGTCGTGGAGGAGGAGCCCGAGCCCAGCCCGTCGTCGTCCGCCAGCCCTCGTCATCCTCATCTTAGAGGTGAGCGCCGCCCCTCCCCTCTCTCCTTCCCTCCCCTCTCTCCTTCTCTCCCTCTCTCCTGATGGTTCACAAGATTTAGCTTTAGCACCTGATGATTCAATTGATGCCTCCAATGCATTTCTATAATGCATTTCTATAATATTGTTTCTCTGTACTATCGATGCAATGGTTAGGGTTCACAAGGTAATATTGATGATTCAATTGATGCAATGGTTCTCTGTAATATTGTTTCTTTGTACTATTGATGATTCAGACGATGCAATGGTTAGGGTTCACAAGGGTTAGGCTGCCTCTGAAATGCACTTCTGTAATATTGTTTCTCTGTACTAGATGGTTCTGATGATACCTCACTGGCATTTTCAGCTGAAACTAATGACAAGTCAACATCATTGGATGATGATCCCATCCTGTAATAAATCAAAGTGATTTTTCTCTAGTTTCCACACACAGAAAAGTAATGGGCCTATACTGGTACCATCTTCGATTAAATTCTTGTAGGAGACCAGAAAAAACATGCATATGAAAACAGTGCATAACCTGACATGTTTTCCCTTGTAAACATTTCAACTTTTTATCACCAGCAGAAAAAAACATGTATATGAAAACAATGCATTTCTAACATGTATATGAAAACAATGCATTTCTGTAATTCTTGTAGGATGATTAAATTCTAACACCAAGATGTGATAAGTGAGAGGTAACTCATGTAGAAGAATAACACCCACTATATTATCACCAGCAGCTTTGACCTATTAAACAAAGAAAAAACCCTGTCCATGTGAGTGATTTGTGGAGATAAGATCAGTAGATCAACCATTTGATGTTCCAAGAGTACCTCTTCATCTCCATCGGCCTTATTTACAGTGTCAATGAGATGATTTTAATTCTACAAGCACATGGCACATGTTATATACATATACAGTATAATATGAGATGATAGCTAGTCTAGCTGTAAGTATAGAGTGATTTTTATATTTAAACTAGGAAATCCTTGGTGCTTTATCTGGAATTCTGTTTCCTCTACAAATATGCTTTGTAATGATCTTCTAGTATAGAAATCATTGGTCCTTAGTCCTTATAAATCCTTGGTCCTTAGTCTTCTAGTATAGAAATATGCTTTGTAATGATCTTCTAGTACATGTTTTATGACAGTGAGGTTGTTGACAGTGCTTGATGTGTTGTTGACAGTGCTTGATGTACTATTGACAGTGCTTGATGTGCTGTTAACAGTGTTAAAAGTTTCAAATGTTCCCGAGTCTTTTTGCACATGTTACTCCTATTATTGATGTAGCTATACATGCTACTGTTATTGTTGTGCAGTGTTGTTGTTATTGTTGTAGCTATGTATACATTGCTTTTTTTACTGTTGTGAATCTCCTATGCAACATATCAGTTTTGAAATGGCAAGTCCATGATGTAGGTGTATGATCTATATGCAGGTTCTTGTACGAAATGAGTCCCGGTTTTTGCCAGAATGTTGATTAACTTCCGTTTCGGCAGAAATCGGGCACTCCTAGTTTAGGAAAATTAGGAAATGTCATGCCGGATTTTTCCGTGCACTTTATTACTAACCAATTATTTGTTTTTTATTAGTGCAAGATGTGTGACAACGACGAGGCTGGATGTTCTAAGCGCATCAGCGCTGAAAGAGAACTCAGACCTCCGAATAAACAATTGACATTCTGGGAGGCGGCCTAGCGGCTAGAAGACGATGAAGAATACCATCCTTCAGAGAGTGAGGATGATGAGATGGAAGACATGGAGGAAGAAGCCGAAGGAACGGCGGATGATGAAACCACTGATGGCGGCGAGGGCACAGGGAGTGGTAGCAATCCTCCTAAGAAGAAGAAGAAGAAGAAGGAACGACGCCTGAACACGGTCGGCACCATCAGAGAGGAAATTACCAAAGTGAGCCCAACAGGGGTTCCTTTGGAGCCCGACCATGTCGTCAGAGGGTACGGTGGGCAAGTGATGGCAATCACCCGGACAACCATCTCGATCAACACCGAGAATCTCCAGCATAAAGATAATGGCCACTTATGCACACTCCTCTTCGAGAAACTGCACGCAAGATACAAGTTCCCCGCTGAGTATCGGAACACAAATTATCATGGGAATGAAGTAAACAAATCCGACCTCACAAAGATGAGCACCGCCCTGGCCAGCTAGAGAACTCGGATAAAGAAGAAGATATATAAAGAAGGCAAAAGTATCGAGGAGATCCAGAAGATTGACCCGCAGATCACTGAAGATCAGTTCCGGGAGTTCAAGGAGAGGTGTGAATCCAAAAGAGCCCTGGCCAAGAGTAATCATGGAAAGGTGCTGCAGGCGATGAATATAGGTCATCACCATCTCGAATCTGGTGGATACAAAACCGCGGAGGCCAAATGGCATAAGGAGGACGAAGAGTATAGATCTAAGGGCATAGATAACCCCTTTGCGAAATTCAAACCGGGGTAGCTTCGAAACTTCATTAGGGCACGTTACCATGTGGACCCAAAAACCAAACAACTCACCGCGGATCCTACGGTGAAGGAATTTGAGAAAATTGTGGTACGTAATTTAATTACCGCGGATCAACTCGATTGCATTATAATCGATGAAGTCTGGTTTCTAAACGGTTCACTGTTACTTCTTCTACAGGAGGAGGAAATTCTTGCTAGTCATGGATCACAGGGTTCCTCATCCCAGGGGTCGACGGTGGCCACCCGGTGGGATAACCCTTTTAACAGGGCGATGAATCGGGCCAAGAAAATAGAGCCGGTTACGAAGAAGCCATCGTCGGCTGGCCGTCTGGCCGGCCTCGGGGGTAAGAATTGGGTGGATCATTTTTGTCCACCACCGAGGACGCGTGTGGCGCCGTCGGGAAGGAGCGAGGAGGAAAACCGCGAGGTTCAAGAACTTAAGGAACAAGTGGCGCGGATCCGGCAGATTGTCCAAGACAACCTGGCAATCACCCTCACGTCCTTCCCGCCTACCTTGGTGGAGTCAATAGCGAACTGGAGTGCGGGTGGTAGACAAGGGCCGTGCCCGATTCCAAGCATGGTCAGCAGCCACTCGAACAATGCGGCGCTGACGAATCAGGCGAACTATGTGTCCGTGACTCCGCCCGCTAGCACCGTGGCACCGGAAGTGTTGGTGACTCCCCCTGATATCACCGCGGCGCCGGACATGTTGGTGACCCCCCTGCCATCGTTGCGGCGGCACCGGAGCTCCAAGCACCCGGTAGGGAGAATACAACGGCGTCCAGCACCGCGCCATCAAGCATCCCCTTCATCTCTTGCATGCCCATCGTCGTATGCGGTGCCTCGACATTAGCCGATCTCGACGCCATCACGGTAAACAAATTTCTTTACCGCCTTTCACGCCATCTATTACTCTTATGGCATCTCTCTGACGACGTCGTACATGTTTTCCGCAGACGGATGTTCCTTGCACTCTCTTATGCTACGTGAACAATGAGATGAGGGATGTTGCCAAGGGTACCATCGTTCAACCCTTGAAGCACACGTTCCACTCAAGGCCGATGCCAGATAGCGTGCACAGGGTTAAAATTATTCGGGTGCTAAGGGGCTGCGACGACCTGGAACCTCTCATTCAACCCCCAGGAGCGGATGAAGAAGAGCCGGCTATCCTCAGAAGTTGCTTCGGCTATGGCCAAAGAGCATGATCCGTTTGGGGACGGCGGGGGCCATCACGCCACAGACAACAGCACCGCATGTCGTGCCAACGACAAGCGGTGGCAAGGACCCCTTACCACCCTCGCCGTCACCTCCACGTGGTGGGTCGGATGATCATGTTGATGATATGCACATGGCGCATGATCCAGCCGAAGACGACGAAGACTGGAATGATCACTTCTTCAACACTCAGTTTAGCAACGAAGACCTAGCTGGTGGCCCCACAGAGAAACCCACTATCACCAAGCGTCTGTTTGGTTCTCAGGAGACGCCTCCAGCTTGCGCCTTTACCGAGCCAGCTGATACAACCAACCGGCCCTTTATTCTAAGCCCTGACACACTACATAGGGCGGTCGGTGCTCAGATTGCGGTGCCTGCCCGCTCCCCAAAAGGAAAAAAGGGCAGGAAAAGAAAATCTAGCAGCTCGAGCCAGCCGATGGCGTCAAGTGCGAATTCGATCAGGTTTCGGGACGGGCCAACAAGACTCGAGGGTATTATGTGGAGGATTCATGTGGTGGTGAGCCCATGCTACCTAGGAATTTGCGGAGGCTCGCCAGTTCGGAACTGAAGAGTGTGCATGACAGTGTGCTGACGATAGAGAGACGCCTTCTGGCATAGAAAGATCCCTCACACCTGGTATTCGTGGTTAAGGTGCCACCAGGCTTGGGCTTCGTCGATAATGCCCCTGTGGATCTGTTCTTCCTGCTAACTCTAAATCATGAGTTGGATAGTTGACTTCATGTGTTTTTAGTTGTCTTGAACCATAAGCAATCACTTTCCGATCTTGCAGTAACACACAACCTAGATCTTCTTTAGATGCATCACAGTATACTGTAAAGTCTTTCCCTGTTTCAAGAACTGCTAAAATTGGAGCTGTGGTTAACCTGGTCTTCAACTCCTGAAAACTTGCTTCACACTTCTCATCCCAATTGAATGGTGTATTCTTTTTTAGCAATTTTGTCATTGGTCCAGCTATTTTGGAGAAACCTTCAATGAATCTCCGATAATAACCAGCCATTCCTAAGAAGCCTCGAATTTTCTTTACATTGGTCGGTGCAGTCCACTCTAATACTGACTGAACTTTAAATGGACTTACAACAATTCCATCTTTACCGATCACATGACCGAGGAATTCTACCTCATCTAGCCAAAATTTACACTTACTAAACTTAGCGTAAAGTTTGTGTTCCCTTAGAGTTTGCAATGCTATTCTCAAATGATAAGCATGCTCTTCCTTATCCTTGGAATATATCAGAATATCATCAATAAAGACTATGACGAACTTGTCCAAATACGGCATGAAGATTTTGTTCATCAGATTCATGAATATTGCTGGTGCATTGGTCAAACCGAATGGTACTACTAGATACTCATGATGTCCATATCTTGAGACAAATGTTGTCTTTGGAACATCTTCCGGTTTGATTTTTATTTGATGATATCCAGATCTTAAATCAATATTTGAGAATACTCCGGCTCCTTTCACTTGGCCAAACAAATCTTGAATTCTTGGTAAAGGATACTTATTCTTGATAGTAACATTGTTCAGATTTCTATAATCTCCACACATCCTTCTTCCACCATCTCTCTTATCCACAAAGATTACTGGTGTTCCCCATGGAGATACACTTTCCTGAATAAATCATTTGATGGCTAACTCATCAATTTGCTCTTTGAGTTCTTTTAACTCTTTGGGTCCCATCTTATATGGTGCTTGAGCTATTGGTGTTGTACCAGGAATTAGGTCAATAGTGAACTCTATCTGCTGGTCTGGTGGCATTCCCAGTAGCTCTGCTGGAAAAACATCTTGAAATTAATTTACTATAGGAATATCTTCCAATTTGACCTCTTTGATCGAGTTCAACTGCAGATCCACCATAATATGACTGTGCTTATCTTCTTGATAAACTATCCTTGCTCCACTTGGAGTTTTGATTGAGATAGTTTTCTCCTCACAATTTATCGGAGCCCCATGTTCCATCATCCAATCCATTCCCAACACTATTGCAATTCCATTCAAAGGAATCACATAAAGGTCTGCGAAATATGTACAACCACAGATCGATATAACCTAATCTTGTTTTATGTGGTGTACAATCACATTTCCCCGTGTCATAAATACGGTCGTAGGGCTTTCTAACGTTGCCCTTCTAATCCCGAACTTATCACAAAATTCTTCAGAAATGAATGAAGTAGTTGCACCAGTATCAAATAGAACTTTGTCGGGATTGGTAAGGATATTGAGCGTACCTATCACTGCATGCTCCGAATTATCCACCTCCTCGAGGGTTGCACAGTTCAGTTTCCCGGTAGGTCTGTTCCTCTTGCCATTGTTGTTCTTGCCATTATTTCCTGCTTTATTGGGCTGTCCATTTCCTCCACTGGCTTGTCCTCCTCCCTTGGTAAGCCAACCTCCTGGTGGTTTGCTCGGACAATCGGGCTTGATATGCCCCTTTTGACCACAACCGTAACATATTACTATAGGCTTTTTGCATTCCCTCTAGAAATGTCCTGGAATTCCACAATTGTTACAAATAACATTCCTTCTTGGATTGGATTGATTTCCACCACTGCCCTTGTTATTGTTATTGTTACCATAGTTCTTGTTTCGGGGTTTGAACTCCAGATTGGGTTTAGGTTTACTTGCCTGAATTCTCTTGGTTTCCTTCTTGGCTCTCTCCCTACTATCCTCTTGGACACTCTTATAATCATCTTCAAAAGTAATGGCTGCATCCAGCAACTGCTGATAAGTTTGCTTATTAGCTAACCTTAGCTGCATTTTCACAAATGGGTTTAATCCACGCAGGAAACGCTTCTTCCGCTTCTCTTCAGTGTTAACATCCTCTTCAGCATAGCGAGACACAATTGGCTAAACTCCCGGATGTACTTCATGACACTAGTATATCCCTGCTGAAGCTCCTCAAATTCTCTCCGCTTCAACTCCATAACACTTTCCGGAACATGATATTCACGGAATCTCTGCTTGAACTCCTCCCAGGTGAACTCCCTTCCTGGTTGTTGCATAGCCAACTGATTCTCCCACCATGATGTTGCAGATCAGTCAGAAGATGAGTTTCATATCTCAATTTCTCCTCATCATTTCAACCTACAGTCTTCAGCTTTCTTTCTGTATATGCTAGCCAATCTTCTGCATCCATTGGTTCAGGAGCTGATGCAAAAGGTAACGGCCTGGCATTTTGGAAGTCAGAAAGACTTCCTCCTCCACCTTCAGGTGCCCTCTGATTAGCTCATCCCAGCAACTCTTCCATGAACTTGTTTTGAGTCTCTTGCATCATTTGCATACACTGCATAAAATTCTGCTCCATCAACGGCCTCATTAGTGGTGGTGGTGGTAATGCTCACTGATTTGAGGCATCTGCATCGGCCTTCTCCTTGGCCTCTTTCTCCATCCGCTGCTGCTCAGTTTCGATGTCTACACCCGTATCCATGACCCTCTAGTCCTGCAACATAAAGCGAATACTCATAATTACATCATACACATGTGTTCTGAGCTCGACTTTACGCACAGAACTAGTCACACAATGAAGATCCAAAGAAAATCCAAATATGCATTTCACATATTATACATAATATCATAATAATACAAAGTCATTACAACATATACCATATAGGTATAATCATAACACTTCCTTACTTGTCTCACTGTCTTATTTCGTAGAGTACAATACACGATACGTGATACCTCTACATAGTTGCCTACTTCTAGTAGTAACTACTCTCATTATACATGTCTGATGTCCAACCGTGATGACGTGTTGTTCGTCGCACAGTTGTGGAACAGATGGCCTTAAAGAAGGAACATACTTTGTATCTGAAGTGTCAGGACTTGAGTTATTACTCAATCTGAGTGCATTGACTCCCTCCAGCTCAGCTGAAAAGTCTTCAGAAACAAATTCAACATTATCTCCCGCTTGCATCTCCTGAGCTTCATTCCTTGAGTTGTCAACATGATACGCATATCTTTTTTTTAGCCTCTAACAGTAGGAAAGGCTCCTACTGCTTTGCCATTAAATAGAAATCACATAAGTCTTTTTACATATTTACAATGGGCAATGCCCGGAGAATAAAGGCAAAATAAAATTACAGAGAGGAGATAATGTTTTGGATGTGAGGATGAAGATCCTCCTTAGTCCTATGGACTAAGAGATTCAAGTCAAAGACTAGTCTAGCCTCCGTGAAGCTGCTACGCTTGGTTGAATACCATTAAATAGTAAATTATTCATTTCTTTCCAGATGTTCCAGACTCCTAACAAAACAATTTCCATGTACAGCTTTTGGTTCCAAGAGGCCTTCCCTAGTTCAATTATCTGTAATCTTGTAGTTCCTGAGGGCCAAGTTATATGGAGAAGGTCCCAACAAGATTTGCTAAAGGGGCATTCAAAGATCATATGCTCTATAGTTTCTTCTGGAGGATTGGCACACATTAGACAATCATAACCTGAACTTAGAGAGAAATTTCTCCTTATTAGCATATTTCTGGTGTTAAATCTGTCTGATAGGACTAGCCATCCAAAAAAATTGACTTTTGGGGTGCATCTAGCTTTCCATAACCATTTGAAGGCGATGTGTGGCTCTAAGTCCTTGAAATAGAATTGATAGTATAGACTTGAAGAGAATTTGTCATTACCCCAAACGTATGACCATTTGTCTGAATTGTCTTGGGTCATTGTTACTTCCCTGCAGATATTCTGAATGTCTTTTAATTCCTCCAAGGCTTCAGGAGAGAGAGGCAGGAAAAAGGTATTGTCTAGTGAATTTGATGAAAGGAATTCTTGAACAGACATGTCTTCTTTCTTGAGATCGGAGAAAATCCTAGGATGGCTACCTTCAAACACCCCATGTTGCCAATTGCCCTTCCAAAATAAATTTGAAGTGCCATTGCCAATTGAGCTCAAAGCAATACCTCTAAAAAAGTGAGACAGTTTAAAAACATCCTTCCACCAGAAAGATCCTCTAGTAGATAGAGCATGGGGAATCTTATCAGTATAGTAAGTATTCCAAATCAAAGTGACCCATGGAGTGTCAACTTTATTATAGAATTTATGTAAATATTTTAATAAGAGCCCATCATTTTGTACTCTAAGATTTAGAATTCCCAGTCCTCCTTTCTTATTTGGTCTACAAATTTTGTCCCATGCTGCCAGTGAATAACATTTCTCTCCATCCTCTGCTTTTTTGTTCCATAGACAGTGTCTTTGAATTTTCTCCACATGATTTATGATTTTCTCTGGTAATTTAATTGAACACATTGCAAAAGTTGCAATGGAAGCCAATAAGGAATTTATAACTGAAACCCTTCCACTATATGACATCATTAGAAAAGAAGCTGAAACTTTCCTTTCAATCCTATCCACCAGAGGCATTAAATCATATACAGTAGGTTTGGTAGTTCCCAATGGCAGACCTAGATATGTAAAGGGCATAGAGGCCACAGTACAACCAATTATATCTGCAATTTCCTTAGTCTTGTCCTCTGACAGATTAATAGGTATCATGTTGGACTTTTGAAAATTGATTGTCAGTCCAGTAGAAGTGGCATATTTCTGAAGAATATCCTTCATGACATGAACTTGATCTATGCAGGCATGCATGATAATTAATGTATCATCAGCATGTTGTACAATTGGGAAATCTTGTCCAAAGTCAGGAGAGAATGGAGCATGTAAAATATTTTCCATGAAGGCTTTATTGATGGCAGACTGTAAGAGGTCAGCAGCAAGAACAAAGATCAGAGGAGAAAGAGGATCTCCTTTTCTGACACCTCTCATACAGTGGAATTGTCTGCCAGTGACCCCATTCAATAAGATGGCTGATTTACCTGTCCCAAAAATAATTTCAATCCATTTCAACCATCTTTCATCAAACCCCATTTGTCTCATAATCTTGATCATAGCAGAGTGATCAATTGTGTCAAAGGCTTTGGCAAAGTCCAACTTTAATAACATGATTTCCTTTTTTGAAGTCTCACATTGGTAAATAAATTCAAAAGCCCAAGCCAAGCAATCTTGTATGTTTCTCCCTTTAAAAAACCCATATTGATTTTTGTGCACAATCTAAAGGACTACCTTCTGTAATCTATTTGCCAGTATTTTGGTAATAAGTTTTAGTATACAGTTCAGAAGAGCGATGGGCCTATAATCATTAACAGTTTCAGGGGAGCCAACCTTTGGAATTAGAGCAATGTGTCCCATGTTAATGCTTTCCAAGTTTAGATTTCCTTCATGGAACTGGAAACATAATTCATAAATATCCTCTTTAATAATATGCCAGCAACTCTTGAGAAATTGTCCATTGAAACCATCAGGGACAGGTGCTTTCTCAGTTGGCATTTCCTGAACAACTTTATCAATTTCATCTTTAGTAAAGTGAGCAGATAGTATATCAAGTCTAGGTGTAGGGGTAATAAGATTTTCTAATTCCAAAACCATAGTTGGCTGAGTTGCAGAGCCTAGTCTTTCTTTATAAGTTTGATAGAAGATCTCCTCCTTGTCAACATGTTCTGTCACCAGTGACCCATCAGAGAGTCTGATTGAGGCTATATTGTTCCTTCTATATCTTTCAGTATCATAGTTATGAAAAAAATTGTGTTCTCATCCCCAAATTTTGTCCATCTTACTGTACACCTATTTTTCCAATATATGTTCTAATATTCTAACAATCTGGCCAAGTGCACCTTTAAGATTTTCCTGAAATTCTTTTCATGACAAAAAAGACCTCTTCTGTCTTCAAGATTATCCAAATCAGCTAAAGCTTTATTTGTGTTGTCAATACAAATTGAAAGTTTTGAGATAGATTTACTCCAAAATTTCAAATCATACCTTAGTTTCTTGAACTTAGCATTAATGTTGGTTGCATAATTCTTTTTAAAGGTTGGTTTCTCCCAACTTTTGGATACTGTTTCTAGGAAGCCAGGATGAGCAACCTAGTAATTTTCAAATCTAAAAGTTTTACTTCCAGGAATCTTTGTTTGAATTGTGACAATACATGGGGAGTGGTCTGATGTTGGCTTCCCTTGTGAAGTAACCACTGTATTTGGGTAACTTGCAGTCCAATGGATAGAGGTGAAAAACCAATCTAGTTGCTCAAGGAGAGGATCATCCTGCATATTGCTCCAAGTGTATTGCCTTACCTTAATAGGCAGTTCAGTTAGATTTTGCTCCCTTATGAAATCATTGAAAATTAACATGTCATTGATATTTCCTCTAGGTTTGTTTCTGTTATTAGGAGATCTAATAAAATTAAAATCCCCCATAATAATCCAGTCTTCATCATCAGGAATATCTAGCTAAAATAGCCATCTCACAAATTGCTCTCTCCTTTCTCCAACACATGGCCCATACACATTAATTAATGTCTAGGTTTGAGTAGACTGTGTTGAGGTAAAATGAACATAAATAGAAAATTGTTCACAGTGCATAACCATTCCAAAGAATAAAGAACTATTCCAAATAATGATTAAACCACTAGAAGCACCAGTGGAAGGAACATAGACATAATCATCAAATCTTTTGGGACAACATGATTTTATTAAAGCCACATCAAAAGATTCCTTCTTTGTTTCTTGCAGGCATAACACAGAACAACAACTCTCATTTATAGCATTCATGAGTGCTAATTGTTTGTCCTTAGCATTTAAACCCCTTATGTTCCAACACAAAATAACCCATTGTTTGAGAAACATAATTATTACAAGAGATAATAAAGATAACAGTTAAACACTATCAGTGCTTTCTTCCTCCTGGAGAGGGGCCCAAAGCTTTTCAGGAGTTAACTCCTGAGGTGGGACACCACATAAACCAGCACCAATAGCTTGAATCATGGAGATGGTTGTTGGAAGAAGTGTAGGGTCAACTCCTTGCACCTAAAAGGGAGGGATCATCTGTTGCACCTCTTCTTCTTCAGTAATCTTCACCCCAGGTACAGTTCTAGGCTTAACTTTTGATTTTGTTTTTTCACATATCCTGTAACAATAGGCTTGAAACCCCAGTACCTTGTTGCCCTTGAACTTCTTCTGACCAGACTAGTTGAGATAGGAGTTAAATTTTTAGACAGTTTCCTTTCCTTTCCCACTTCCCCCATGCTGGAAACAACAGAGTCTTTGTGAAGGATACGCAGATCTTGCTGTTTCCCAGGTGCTCCTTTGGGCAAGATAGTTGAACACTGGAGAATGTATATTCCCTGGGTTTTGAGAA
This sequence comes from Avena longiglumis, assembly GCA_030063025.1. NCBI lineage: Eukaryota > Viridiplantae > Streptophyta > Magnoliopsida > Poales > Poaceae > Avena > Avena longiglumis. The sequence goes on from CP125974.1 coordinate 99,846,292, forward strand.
GGTGTTGATGATTCAAACACTCTCTCCTCAGGATCTTCTTCTTCATCCTGATTATCTATCGACATGGCATTTCCACTACTATTACTAGGGTTAATCCTTGCACCCATCCAACTAGTTTGTTTAACATTTCTGTCATAACCATCTGTGGACATCTGATGTTCATGAGATCCTTCATATGATCCCCTTCTCCAACCATCAGAATTCTCAATAGGAAGTTCTGAGTCAGAACCATCCTCTGAGCCCTGTGGTACTGCATACCTCATATCCATAGTAGGATCACATATAGGTTTAGGACTTGGTGAATAAGGATATGGTACAAAAGATTCAGGATCTATAGGTATATCCTTAAAGATAGGTATTGCACTACTACTGCTTGCTTCATTTTCCAACTGGAATGCTAACTTCTTCCTCCTTTCTAGATCAGTTAGATCCTCTAACATGTCATTTTTATCTTTGACAATCACTTGATGTGTCTTATAAACAGACGCAACGAGTGTTTGATATCCATCCATAAACTTGGAAGCTAACTTAGGATGCTTCTTAACTAAAGTAAGATGATCCGGTACAGGCTCGGAGTCTATAGAATCATGGGGTATCACAGAAAATGTGCTACCTTCTAACTCCTTGGCTTTATGCTCCCGGATATTAGCTATCGCCACCACAACAGCAACATGATATGCTGCTAAATGACTCCTACCTTCACCTATCGATATATCGTGATATAATCCAAGCTCCTCTGGGAGTTGGATACTCACACGATACTTGGATAATATCCGGCCATCAAGGTAAGTGATAGTATTCACTGGAATTCTAGTTGGACAACTAAAGATCTTTAAAAGTTGACGAAGTTGGTCAGTGATGAAGGGTTTCGCGGCATAGTAAATCAAAATTTTCTACGGATGCGAACAGAGGGAAAGCCAAGATCTAATCTAGGAGATGCAATCAACGAGAGATTGGATTATATCTTCATACCCTTAAAGATTCGCCAAATGAACGTTCGCGGAACGTGGGTGATGTAGTCGTACTCGCTTCTCCTCCTCGCGATCCGATCCGATCTAGCACCACAAGTGGCGGTGCCTCCGTGAGATGCACACGCAAAGACTCGACGCCTCCTCCTTCCGGACCAGCGAGTATGGTGGAGAGATAGATTGGATCTACAACACGACGGCGTGGTATATGGTGGAGAATTTCATTGCAGGCTTCGCCACAAACAATGGGAGGGAGAGAGGAAGGTAGCAAGGCTGCTAGGGCTTGGAAGAAGGTGTGTAGGGGGGAGGGGGCACACCACCCCTCTATATATAGAGGGGGACGGCCAGCCCTTGCCCCTCCTCCAAGCCTATCTCTAGTTTAAACAATTTAAAGTCTCCCTTATCTAGAAATCCTATCTCTAGTTTAAACGATTTAAACTCTCCCTTATCTAGAAATCCTATCTCTAGTTTAAACGAGTTTAAACTTATCTAGGATCGGCTGGGCCCTATGGGGCCTTGTGCCCCTGGCCCAATGCAGCCAGACACTCCCTCATAGGCCCATGCCCTCCCGGAAGGTGGGGCCACGTTGGTCCCTTCCGAAGGTTCTAGAAGCTTCCGTACAATACCGATTAACCCGAACAATTCAACTCCAAAACTGCACCGCCTTATATGAATCTTATTCTCCTGACCATTCCTAACCTCTCGTGATATCCCGGATCCCATCCGAGACTCGAACAAAAATTCATAAACCAATTATCCAATCTATCCTAGCGTCGAGATACGTTAAGTGTGTGACCTGCGGTTCGAGAATATGCACATGATCTTCTATCAATAATCAACAGCGGTCTGGCACCCATATTGAATCCCACACATTCATCGATGATCATATCGGATGAACCACGATGCAGGATTCAATCAATCCCATATATATATTCCTCTGCCTCGCGATATTTTACTTGCCCGAGATTCGATCGCTTGCATCATACCTAGTTCAATCTGCTCACGTTAGTACTTTACTCGTCCGTAATCCGATATCACTTTGTGATTAACTCTTAACCACATGCTTGCAAGCGGTGTTTATATCGACACGAGTGGGCCCAAGTATATCTCTCCGACTTGGGAGGGACAAATTCCATCTCCATACATACAACCCAATGATACTTTCCGATCACCGAGAGACACCTTTATGATCACCCTCTCATAGGATGACGTTTGATGACCTCAAAGCTTTCTTCCGTACCGTGGAGTTGCATTATCTCATGGTCTAAGGAATACAATATTTGACATAGGAAAAGCTTCGCAAAGATGAACACGATGAACGATCTAATTGCTTCGCTTAGTTTTGTCTCATCCATCATATCATTCTCCCAATGATATGATCTCATTATCAATTGACAACTCATGTCTATGGTTAGGAAACCTTAACCATCATTGATCAATGAGCTAGTCCTTAGAGGCGCATTGGGACACGGTGTTGTTCACAAACCACACAAGTATTAATGTTTCCGCTTAATACAATTCTAGCATGGAATATAAACTTTATCATGAACAAGAATTATAATAATAACATCTTTATTATTGCCTCTAGGGCATAATTCCAACAGGTGAATGATCCTTGATAATCATCAAGAGTCTCCTCTTTCCTTACTAAAGTCTGTTTTGGAAACTTTGGTGCCATAGCTCTGTATATCAGAAAAATAATTTTGATTATTAACCAATAATATATTGCATCATAACAAAGAATTATCGCACTAAAACATATAACGGAATATTATCATTTGAATACCCATTATATTACTTTTAGAGAATTCTTTATCGTTGCTAAACTTTCCTACAGATAATACTCTTTACTAGGTTTCCAACCTAAGGTCAAAGCAATTTGCTCTTATACCAACTGCGGTGACCCATCATACCACTGCATGTGTAGTACACTATAGTCGTTGACATGACACTCACAATCGCCCGTAAATATCACATCCTCGAGTGGTACAATGTAAACATTATGGTCCATATTACAAACATTCACACATTATTATTATTACAATACCAGAAGTTCAAGACTTCAAAAGGTTTCAAGTTACAAACCAAAATATAAAGTGTTTCAGTGGAATTTAAAAGTAGAAACTCCGACTAGGAGTTGAGCTCAGCAGCTTATTCTATAGAGTTCATGCTGCTTGGTTCCGTTGGTTACTACTAACTAGGGTACTTAGTTGGAATCGTTATCATCAACACCATAGTGGATTTTGTAATCCACTCCTTCAACACCTCCTGACAGGTCAGGCTCCTCGTAGAACACATCTTCTTGACATTCGGCTGCATACATTGGCACATCTTCGGGATCCTCAGAGTCTAAGCAAGGGATCAAAGGAAAGGATGAGTAACAGCGTTACCCAAAAAGTTCATTATATGCAAAGTGGGAAGTTTGATGCTCTAACTACCAACTCGGACTATAAGTCCTTGGCACTATGCAGTTTTTATAAATCTTTCTTCAAAGATTGATTTTATATAAAAATCTATGACCATCAGCCTTCACAGGTTGACCAGAACTTTCATGGAGTTTCTTTCCTGCCGCGTTCGTAGATCCTTCCCGGAATAGGGAGTAACAAGTTACAATTCTTACACTCTGCAGAGGTGCGTTACTTTACCCATGAGAGATCAACTCCTTGTTGCACTATCGGGCGTACTTTCCCGTCCACAATTCCATGATGTGGGGCCTAGTAGTTGGTCCAAGCCAATCGTTGCCCCCTTCGCGACCTCGCATGCCTCCTTGGTGTACACCATGCCCACATAATGAATTACGGCAATGGTTTGTACAAACCGTTAGATGCTAGAACTAGCGTGGGACGATGAGGGTTCCCACCCATATGCTGCATATCCTCTACGAATTACCAATTAGTATGCACGCTACGAGGATAACAGCCACGACCTGCACATCCGGCTTCATGCGAGAGCAAGAACATACAGCTGACTTCTCTGTCCCATTCCAAATCTCATGGCTAACGCGTAATATACGGCGCTAGAATCACTGATGTCAGGGGTTATTAAGTCCCTAATTGTTGCAAATAGAACACTAAGTTCTATTGCTCCATTATATCATCACTTAGGATGATATCTAAGATTTCTTTATTTGTGAAAATAATATTTTCTTTCCTTAGAGTAGATATGATAACACACAATTTGCAAATACTTTGATAAAGACTCTTCAAAGGATATGAGCAAGTGATGAACTTGCCTTGTGATTGCAAGGTAGTGGAGTCTGATGCTTGCACTGGACCTTGAGCTTCTATGTCTACAAAAACATCATTATTGCCCGGTAAGGACAATATTTAAAGAAGCAAAATGATTATGCAAAGTAATGTAATACATCATTTAACTTGATATGCTTTCTCCCTATTATTAACAAAATTCTTTTTTAATAATAAAGGATTTAAAAATATTAATTTTTAATATTTATAATAGAATATTGTATTCTTTTATTTTATTTTCCTTTTATTTGAATTTTATTGATTTAATAATTCTTTTAAGAATTATCACTTAGATATCAAAAATTGTTATTAAAGATTTTTTTAGTATTTTTCTAAAATACTACAATATTAATATATATAATGAAAGTGATTTTTATTTATTTTTATCATCTTTCAATAATTTTGTAAAATTCCATAAGGAATATATAAATTACAAAATTCTTAATAAAATTTATATGTCTAAAATTTTATATCTTAATTTCTTTGGATAGTTTGGATTATTGTGAATCCAAAAATATTTTATTTTTAATTTTTGTACTTTTATTTTAATTTCTAGAATTTAATTAAGTTCAGGGGCATTTTGGTCTTTTCCTAATTATTAAAACAGATTCTAAATGAATTGGGCTGGCCTTTTGGGTTTATTAGGCCCTTGTGGCCCAGTAGGGCAGGGTCAAAACAACCACCCTGAAGGGTTTTTGGCCCACCCAGCCCACTCATTCGCTATCTCCTCTCTCGAGCTCACCCCTCTCCTTCTCCTTCCCCGACCCCGTGGTCACTAGTGTTGCCGCCGGCGATTCACACCGTCGTGGACCGCCCTGGCCGCCGTCGTGGTGCAGGAAGAGGTTTTTGACTCCTCTCTTCCCTCCTGTCCAATTGGATTTGGACATGGAGCTCTCCTGCGACAGATCGATGTCGTCCCGAACCCTAGGGTTTGGGATTGGCGTTGATCCTGGCGCCGCCGCTGCTGTCGTGTGCTGTGGTGATTCACCTCGCCCCTAGGCATGGCTATGGTCACCGCTGTGGCGTTGTATGGGTCGTAGCGCCCCCCTAGGGGTGCTCCCCGTGCCGCCATGGTCGTCGGCCACCTCTGCTTCCTCTTCTAGTCTTCAGCAAGGACCTTTGGTGAGTCATTCCTCTCCTCTCGTGCTCTCTATACTAAGACAATATATGCTAGATGTTGGTGGTGACCTTCCTGGTTACTGTCATGTCCTGATTAGGGTTCTCAGTTTTAATTAGGGTTTATACCCTGCTATGGATTAGATACTGATGAATTGGATCATGTGTTGATTGTCCCTAAGCATGCTAAAGGATTGTTAGTTGTGGTTTGCTCCTTAAGATGAACTGTGGTGGTGCTAGTGTCTTATCAGATGATTCTATGAATTAATTTTGATGTGGTCAAATGATAAGGTTGCTACAGAAGCAATACTTGGGAATCTTGTGGTTTACTGCTTCACCACTGTCATTACTTGGTTAATGTCAATGAGTGTTGTGTAATGAAATCACTGTATTAACACCTGTTAGCTTAAGAATTTAGATGTAGTTTGAGATCAAATGGTTTCAAATAGTGAAGATATGCATAGGTGAATATCTTGTTTATGATTCCTGTGTTTAAGAACAGGAAAATGATTTACAGTGGTTTGGTTGAATCTATGAAGATTGAATGCTTAATCTGATTAATATAGAGTTGTTCTTGTGACACCATCTTTGGATGGCACACAGGTTAGATTCTATTTCATTGTTTGGGTTGGTCCCAGCTTAAAATGAGTTTGGCTATAAAGATAAGTAGAAGTTTTCCTTTCTTAAATCCCTAAGACCAATGATGTTGGTCTGAGGTTTAGGGATTTAGACCTCTATCTAGTTGGTTCACATGAATTGATTCTGATAGTGATACCAGCTGTTATTGCTTAAATCAAAGTTGGGAAAAGATGCTTGTAAGCTTGATAACTTATATAGATCCATAAGATTAGATTCTAAGGTGCTACTCTTGTCTTAGAGATGTGCCTAGAATTTTAATCTTAGCTATGTTCATTCTTGAATTGGAATATAGCTTGATAGCTAAATCAATGATGTTGTTCTGAGATTTAGTTGGATCCTTATGCTTTTCTGTTTGCTTTTAGAGTTTAAAACCTCAGTGATGGATTCACCCCACTTGGGTGCTTTCTGAGAGTTTGAATAAGATACAGATCATGTATGCTTGTCTAATCTTAGACAGATAGATCATTTGATGGTCTATTTACTCACCACTTTTACTTGATGTTGTGGTTGATCTTGTGGTAGCTTGATCTTGTGCTCCCCTGGTATTTCCAGCTCATGTCTTGTCCTTGATCTAGCCCATCATCTCCTGATCCTGATGGCTTGACCTTGGTCTTGCTATCCACCTGACCTCCCCCCTCCTTATGTCACCATCTTGGTGATGTCCTCCTGGGTTTTGGTTGGTTTGATCTAGCTTGGATTGGTTTAGCTGCTGGCTGTTGTGCTTGGTTTAGCTGTTGGCTGCTGTGCTTGGTGTGTAAAAGCAATGTAATGTGTGGGGATTGATTTCCCATGGTTGTGTTGACCGTTTTGTTTGGTTGTCTTCTTTGTGGTGTTGACAAAGACACACCATGCGATTTGGTGTGTGTCTTTGTGTGTGCTCTTGCAGATGTGGATATGTTCGAATTTTGAAAGTTAATTTCATCTTGTTACTTCTACCTGGCTGGTGAAACTTGCCCCTCTTTACTGTTATTTGCCTTATGGCTTGAATTTATGAAAGATACATTCTTTCATATTGGTGAAACTTGCCCCTTTTTATAAGATTACTCAATAATGAACCTTGATCAGTGCACTTCACTGACAAGTCTGAGAGTAATACCATTTTAACCTTAATTTTCTTTATTTTTTTGTTTGTGTTTGTTTTGCACGTACCAGACTTGGAAATTCAAGATTCTAGTTTAGGTTTTCTTCTTTATTTGTAGAATAGTCAAATGTAATATTCTTTATTCTTTTGTAATTTTGGTTCTATCCTTTTGTAATCTTTATTTTATTATTGTGTAATAAATATTGTACTATTATCTATTAAAGAAATATTATTATTTATTTATTTACTATTGTAAAAAATGTGGATGATTTTCATAAGTTACATTTTTATAACTTATTTATTGAATGAAATTATGAAATGGAGATTCTTATTCTTAATTGCCTTCTTTATATAAAGTTTGAATTATTATTGGTTAACTCTTAATTGAATCAAATATTCAAACATTATTCAAAAAAATTGAATTATAATTCAAACACTCAAGTTTTAAATTCAAATTTCATTTCCCAAAACACATAAATCCACAAAGATCATATCAAAGTTTATAACAATCATCCTTCAAGACTATATCTATTCTCAAAGTATGAAAGAAACCTTGATCACTTTAGGTTTTTATTTGGCGAAAATTTTACCCACATTTTCTCAGATGAATGCATGCAATATTCCAAATTCTTAAATCTACCCTTCATTAGTTCCTAAATCTTTGGGATATTACACAACTAAAGAAGGAACTAATTTTTTGTTTTTTATAAAAGAAGCAAACCAAAAAAGCAAAAGAAACTAATAAAAACAAAGTAAAGAGATTGGTAGTGAGAGACTCCTTGCAATCTTCTTTCTCTAGAACATGGCCTTGAAAAAAGCTTGTGATGGTCAGTTGATGTGGATCCTGTTGGGAACCCCAAGAGCAAGGTATGATGAGCACATCAGCAAGTTTTCCCTCAGTTATGGAACCAAGGTTATCGAACCAGTACGAGAAAGAAACCACTTCCGAAGGTGTTGCTAGCAACGTGGAACCTGCACACAACACAACCAAAATACTTTGCCCCAACTTATCAGTGAGGTTGTCAAGCTCACTGGTTTTGCTGAAAACAAAGGATTAAATGTATAGTGTGGAAGAAAGTAATTGCTTGTAGTAATGGCAGAAAGTAAACAATAAAGAGTAGATGGAATTCCAGTGGGAAGGAATGGACCAAAGTCCACAGTTCACTAGAGGTGTTTCTCTATAAGATAAATAACATGCTGGGTGAACAAATTACAGCTGGTCAATTGACAAATAGAGAATGCATAACAATGCATGTACATGACATGATGATCACTATGAGATTCACTTGGGCATTACAATATGATACATAGACCGTAATCCAAATGCATCTATGACTAATAATCCACCTCCGGGATATCATCCAAACAACCCTCGCGTATTAAGTTGCAAGCAACAGATAATTGCATTAAGCAAAGTGTGTAATGTAAACAATACAATTGCCCTTGGACAAAGGATTTTTGTTTTCTCCCTAGTAGCAACAGCACATCTACAATCTTAAAAGTTTTTGTCACTCTCCCAGATTACTAGAGGCATGAACCTACTATGGAGCATAAATACTCCCTCTTGGAGTCTCAAGCAAATACTTGGCCAGCATAACTACTAGCAACGAAGAGCATGCAAGATCACAAATAACATAGACATGATAGAACAATAATCAATCTGACATAATACTCAATATTCACCGGATCCCATCAAACACAGCATGTAGCATTACAATAAGATGATTGTGGCATCCCGCAAAACCACTACTAGAAAATCGCGTTGAATTTGTGCTTTGCATCGTCATCATCATGCATTGTTTGTCAAAACTATTTTTCGCAACGCCCGATTTGTTTTCCAAACGCCTCATCTTAATTCAACTATCAAAACCGGGTCCCCGGAATATTTTGTTTTGGCCGCTATCGGTTTGCACACGGCCCGTTTAAATCAAATAAAAAGTTTAGATGTTTTTAGAGGCGTCGAGCGGGCGACCCGACGACCACCCCTGTGATTTTAAATCGGTCCAACCTGGCCCCATCTAATCCTAAACCCACCTAAAACTCTACCCAGCCCTCCACCTCACCCCAACCAACCCCCTCTTGACACCTCACCTCTCCCCAAACCCCCACCTATCACATAGTGCCACGTGGCCTAACCCTCTCCCCTCCACTCACCCCTCCTCTCTCCACTCCCACCACCCACGCCACGCACGACGCCTTAGCCGCAGCCTCCCACGACCTCACGGGCCCCCTGTGCCAGACCACCCGCCACCACCAACCCGCGTGGACCCCACTGCCCACCAGCGCGCGCCTCCCAGCGTCTTCTTCTCCAGCTCCCCACCGCGCCTCTCCCCTCAGCGCCGCGGTCCGCCTCCTTCCTCCTCTATCCCCTCAAAGCGAGCCCCTAGCCAGCGCCGCCGTGCCAGACCTTCCCGCACCTCGCGCGCCCCCCACTACCGCCTCGGCCACCTCCGCCCTCCGCCTTCCTGCCCATCGCCCGCCCAGCGTGGTCGCTCGCCGGCCTCCCCGGCGCCCGCCCGTCCTGCGCCCGTCGGCCTCTCCGCCCGGCCCGTCCCTCGCTGGCCACATGCCGCCAGCGTCGACCCTGCCCGCGCCTCAACGCTTCGCCCGCCCTGGCTTTGGACCGCCGCCCTCGTCGCCGGCGGCCGAGCCGCCCGCCGCCGCTGGCCGCCCGCGCCTCCCAGCTACCCCGGCAAGCGCGCGCGCTTCACCTCGCCAAGCGCCCCTCCCGTCATTCTGGCCCGGCGGCAAGCCGCCGCCAAGCGGCCCTCCTCGCCAGCTCGCGCAGATCTCCACCGTGCCGGGCAGCCCGCCAAGAGCCCTGCGAGCGCGACCCTCCGTCGCCTGACCGCGCCAGCCGCGCCCGCGGTGGGCCCTCCACCGAGCTGTTCCTGCGGGCCCGCGCAGCTGTGGCCGCTCCACCGTCCTCCAGCGCCCGTGAGGACCCCTGCAGCGCCCAACCTCGTCGAGCCGAGACCGGCACCGCGTGAACCGAAGACCCGAACCACCAAGATCTCCGCCACGACACGTGCGGCAACACCTATGTCACGGATTCCGAAGACCCACGGATGCGCCAAGATCTACAACGAACGCCAAGTTACGCCACGTGGGCCCATTGAACCGAGACCGACCGTGGAGTGCGCCGACCACGAAGATGCCGAACACAAGTTCGCCTTCTCGAGCGCCAGAACTCCTTCATGGACATCGATGAGCGAACCCGTGCGTCAAGATCGCCTTCTCGACCGTCGTGGTCCACGACATGGAATCGCCAGATCATCCCCAGAACGCCAAGAGTACCACGGGAACGTCCCGAATGTTGACACCGACCCGATGGCGCGAGCCCGACAAGATCCTCGCAACGGCAAGATCGACCCCGTGAGGCCCGGCAAGACCTTCGCGATGACAAGAACGGCACCGACCCAAGTTCTGCTTCCCAGACATCGAGACCCCGATGCGACAAGATCTGCCCCGATACCGAGAACGACCCCGGCAGAACCCTGGACCCCGAGACCGGACCCTGGACCCTGTCGAACCCCGGACCCCGGAAACCAAGATCGTCGAGCCCCCCTCAATGTGTGAACCCCTTCTCGAAAACCCTATTTTATAACATCATAACAACTTGTTGCATAGTAAACTGCCATACTTGCATGCATGCTTGTCATGTGGTTTGGGGGCCTTATGCCGATTCACCTAATAATTAAATATGGGGCCCATATGCGGGCAAATCTAGCCTTATATTGGCCTCATTTAAACTTGTGTAGCGAACCGGTTCCATTTGTTACATTGTTAAACAACATTTAATTGCAGGGTATCTAAACAACTTGAACCATTTAATTAATTGTCGGGACCCCGGTTCCGCTTAATATGACCTAATTGCATCGCACCTTTGCCATGCCATGCATCATACATGCATCATGCCGATCTTCTGCCGTTGTATTAAATATTGCATCCGGTGTTTCTTCTAGTGTTTTGGTTCTTCGCGGATAAGGCCGTTGAGTTGATGTGAGCTTCGCCCCGATCTTCGGTTGAACCTTCGACAATGTTTTCAGGCGAGCATCTCCCCCTTTCTACCTATCCTACTTTTTTAGTATTTATTTCCCTCCTGTTGATCTTTGCTATCTGTGTTGCGATGCTCTAGTTTTCGTACCCGTGATATCCCTTGCAGCCATATATAGCCTTGGACACCTCCTATTACCTGTTGTTTGGTAGATAGTTGGACCCGCGTGTCGTAGCCGCTTGCTCAAGTGTTTTGCTTGTCGTCAAGTACCACCTTTGTTGGAGAATTGCCGCATGTTGATGTTGGAGATGATCATGGTTTACTTATTGTCCCCTTTAATTCCTGTTTAACAACTAAAATTGAATTAAGCAGAGGCATCGGTGGGTGATAGGTAAGATTTGGTTTCCGACCGCCCACTTGTGTCCCGTAGGACCCGAGTTCTTGACACTGTTAGAGATCGGCGCTAACCATAGGTGGGGAGATATGGGCCCCATTGATAATTACCTGATTTGAAGTATTGTCTTGGGGCCACAAACTAGTTTGAGGTTTATTTACGATCTGTACTTATGCCATGCTACTTATGTAATTACGTTTGTGCGAGGCACCTGTCTTTGTTAGGATCGGGCCATGATTTCGCGGTGTCGGCGGTCCCGTTTGGGGCATCTTGTCGTTCATACCGTCTTCCCAACCCTAAGTCCGTCTCGAGACCGGACTTCGTTCGGTGTACTTAGTGGGGTGGCCCCGTGCTTGCTTTGGGTGCAGGAACGTCGTGACTTAGGCCCCGCCGACATCGATGGGTGTATGTTAACCGATCGGCAAAAGGGTCAAGTGCTGTGGATACTTTGGTGCACCCTGCGGTTAAATCTTTTAGAAGCCGTGTCGCGGTTATGGACGACTTGGAGCACGATGTCGATCATAGACAACTATAACTAAAGTTTACTGTTTTAAAATGACTTGTCTCCGATGTGATTAGTAATCAGCTTCACTACAACGGAATGGCTAAGTAAAAGAACCAACAACTGCTGGATTTTGGGGTTATCTCATGATAATTGTATCTGACTAGTAAGTGTTGCCACTATAACGGAATGACTAACTAAAAGTGTCCACTTCTTACTTTATCAGGATGATTATCTAAACCTGACTAGTAAAGTGCCACAACTATAACTGAGTAAGTAAAACTGCCAACTATGTGAGTTCCTCGGTTGACTTCCTCGTTTGGTCTCGAGGGGGAAACACCAGGATGGGTTTGTTTGGTGATAGCTTCAGGTTGGATCCGGTTAGGTCATTCTTATCCCTCTCTGATATCCGCCAGTTGTATCGAGTCTCTATAGATTGTTTAATGCATGCTGTCGCTGCCGCTCAGTCCACCATACCTATGTAGGCGAGGACCGCCGAATTCTAGCCTCGTGATGTCTTGGCCTCGATCTTGACGCTCCTTCTTTTCCTTTGCCCTTTGTCGGCACCCTTTTGTTTAAGCAGGTTTTGAGATCGGCGTCGTTAGCGGTCACCCTTCCGGCACAGGCGGGGTTATGGGCGCCATTGGTTATTCTTGAGCTCTTAGCCCCATTTGCATCTTGTCCGTAGATCGACGCTCCCTCTTTCAAGGTGATTTGGATCTTTGTACCGTATTTGTATTCTTGACTCTTTGAGTCATTGTTGTATATATCTCTTACGTGGGTCCCATCGAGGACTGTTGTGTAATGTTATTACTTTGTTTATTCCACATACGAAAGTGCTGGTGAGCACCTTGAATCGTTTCTATGCGGGTTTGGCGAGTTTTGCTAAAACTTGCATAGGGCGATCGAGGTGTTCTGAGTGGTATCGAGCTCGGCGTTGCGATACCCCACAAGTCCAAAGCTGTAGGATAACCTAGCTAACGGCAGTAGAGTGTCAAAACTATTTTGCAAAATCGGTTGGATAGTTACGATTAGGTCTGATTTTACTCCTTACCCTCTTTGTTCTTCTCTTACCTCTGCGTGTTTTGAATCCGCCCTCTTCTCTTTCTTCGAGTCCAGGAATTCTCGTGGTTGGGTTTCCGTCGTACCTTCAGGGTTTCGCTTCCTTCTTTGATAACGGTGTTCTGCCATCCGGTGTTCCAGCTGCCTGATGAATCCGTCTACGGTGTTACCATTCTTTGTTCCTTGTTTTTGCCTTCGGTGTTACGGCGTGACGACATCCTCACGCGATCCGATCTGATCGCATCACCCTTTGATCCGAACCTCGCTTGTCGAGATCTTCAGTCTGAATCTTGAGGGTTGGTTGCATATTCTGTCTATTCGTCTACAGAGTAATGCTTTGAGTGCGGGATGGAGTCGCGACCATACCACTACTCTTATCATTTGCTCGGTATATTGAATGGTGGATCGATGCAATTTTAATCCTTCCATGTAAGTTATAGGTGACCTTACCTTTAGCTTCGTCCGTTGTTTATCCGGAGTGTTCTCTCGACGATCAGGGACAACGACCTCTTGTTAGTGGTGTCGCGAGGATCTACACGAAGCGGGAAGACGCAGATCGCCGATCTTTTTCCTTCCGGTACCATGAGGCGGATCTCGAGGGCGAGATCCATTGTTAGTGGTGTCGAATTGTGGCATCCCGCAAAACCACTACTAGAAAATCGCGTTGAATTTGTGCTTTGCATCGTCATCATCATGCATTGTTTGTCAAAACTATTTTTCGCAACGCCCGATTTGTTTTCCAAACGCCTCATCTTAATTCAACTATCAAAACCGGGTCCCCGGAATATTTTGTTTTGGCCGCTATCGGTTTGCACGGCGTTTAAATCAAATCAAATAAAAAGTTTAGATGTTTTAGTGAGGGGCGTCGAGCGGGCGGATCGACCCGACGACCACCCCTGTGATTTTAATCGGTCCAACCTGCTAGCCCCATCTAATCCTAAACCCACCTAAAACTCTACCCATCCCTCCCAGCCACCTCACCCCAACCAACCCCCTCTTGACACCTCACCTCTCCCCAAACCCCCACCTATCACACAGTGCCACGTGGCCTAACCCTCACCCCTCCTCACCCTCCTCTCTCACTCCTGCCCGGCACCACCACGCACGCCTTAGCCGCCCCTCCCAGCCTCACGGCCCCCACCCACGCTGCCGGACCACCATGACCACCAACCCGCGTGGACCCACCTGGCCCACCAGCGCGCCTCACGCGTCTTCTTCTCCCGCTCCCCAACGCCGCCTCTCCCCTCCGCGCACGGCCCCGCCGCTCCTTCCTCCTCTATCCCCTCTCAGGCGAGCCCCCTAGCCCGCGTGCCTCCATCGCCAGACCTTCCCGCCTCGCCGCGCCTTGCGCCTTCCCTCCCGCCTCGGCCACCTCGCCCTCCGCCTTCTGCCATCGCCGCGCGCCCGCCCGCCCGATCCTCTCGCCGGCCTCAGCCCGCCCGTCCTGCGCCGTCGGCCTCTGCCGGGTCCCTCACGGCTGCGTCGCCCGGACCGTCGCCCGCCTCAGCGCTTCCGCCCTTGCTCGGCCGCCGCCCTCGTCGCCCGGCAGCCGCCTCGCCCTGCGCCGCGGCCAGCGCCCGCGCCTTAGCTCGCCCGGCCGCGCCCGGCGTCATTGCTGGCCAGCCGCCGCGCCAGCGCCCCCTCCGGCCCGGCTAAGGCGGATCTCCCGCCGTGCCGGGCAGCCCGCCGCCAGAGCCTGCGAGCGAGCGGCCCTCCCGTCGCCCGGCGCCGAGCCGCCCGCGCCAGTGGGCCCCTCCGCCATGTTCCCTGCGGGCCCGCACGCAGCCAGGGCCGCTCCACCGTCCTCCAGCGCGCCCCGTGAGGACCCCTGCAGCGCCGCCCAACCCTCGTCGAGCTCAGAGACCGGCACCGCGTGAACCCGAAGACCCCGAACCACCAAGATCTCCGTCCTGGACACCGTGCGGCAACACCTATGTCACGGATTCCGAAGACCCACGGATGCGCCAAGATCTACAACGAAACGCCAAGTTCTGCCACGTGGGCCCATTGAACCGAGACCGACCCCGTGACGAGTGCATCGACCCCGACCTGAAGATGCCCAGAACACAAGTTCGCCTTCTTGAACGCCAGGAACTCCTTCATGGACATCGATGAGCGAACCCCGGTGCGTCAAGATCGCCTTCTCGACCGTCAGGGTCCACGACATGGAATCGCCAGATCATCCCGAGCCAAGAGTACCGCGGAGCGTCCGAATGTTGACCGACCGATGGCGAGCCCGACAAGATCCTCGCAACGGCAAGATCGACCCGTGAGGCCGGCAAGACCTTCGCGATGACAAGAACGGCACCGACCAAGTTACGCTTCCCGGACGCCGAGACCCGATGCGACAAGATCTGCCCGATCACGAGAACGACCGGCAGAACCACGGACCCAGGACCTGGACCACGAACCGGACCCGGAAACCAAGATCGTCGAGCCCCCTCAATGTGTGAACCCTCGAAAACCCTATTTTATAACATCATAACAACTTGTTGCATAGTAAGCGCCATACTTGCATGCATGCTTGTCATGTGGTTTGGGGCCTTATGCGATTCACCTAATAATTAAATATGGGGCCCATATGCGGGCAAATCTAGCCTTATATTGGCCTCATTTAAACTTGTGTAGCGAACCGGTTCCATTTGTTACATTGTTAAACAACATTTAATTGCAGGATATCTAAACAACTTGAACCATTTAATTAATTGTCGGGACCCCGGTTCCGCTTAATATGACCTAATTGCATCGCACCTTTTCCATGCCATGCATCATACATGCATCATGCCGATCTTCTGCCGTTGTATTAAATATTGCATCCGGTGTTTCTTCTAGTGTTTTGGTTCTTCGCGGATAAGGCCGTTGAGTTGATGTGAGCTTCGCCCCGATCTTCGGTTGAACCTTCGACAATGTTTTCAGGCGAGCATCTCCCCCTTTCTACCTATCCTACTTTTTTAGTATTTATTTCCCTCCTGTTGATCTTTGCTATCTGTGTTGCGATGCTCTAGTTTTCGTACCCGTGATATCCCTTGCAGCCATATATAGCCTTGGACACCTCCTATTACCTGTTGTTTGGTAGATAGTTGGACCCGCGTGTCGTAGCCGCTTGCTCAAGTGTTTTGCTTGTCGTCAAGTACCACCTTTGTTGGAGAATTGCCGCATGTTGATGTTGGAGATGATCATGGTTTACTTATTGTCCCCTTTAATTCCTGTTTAACAACTAAAATTGAATTAAGCGAGGCATCGGTGGGTGATAGGTAAGATTTGGTTTCGATCACCACTTGTGTCCCGTGGGACCGAGTTCTTGACACTGTTAGAGATCGGAGCGCTAACCACGGTGGGAGATATGGGCCCCATTGATAATTACGATTTGAAGTATTGTCTTTGGGGCCACAAACTAGTTTGAGGTTTTATTTACGATCCTGTACTTATGCCATGCTACTTATGTAATTACGTTTGTGCGAGGAGCACACTGTACTGTTTAGGATCGGGCCATGATTTCGCGGTGTCGGCAGTCCCCGTTTGGGGCATCTTGCTGTTCTGACCGTCTTCCCAACCCTAAGTCCGTCTCGAGACCGCCAACTTCGTTGGTGTACTTAGTGGGGTGGCCCCCGTGCTTGCTTTGGGTGCAGGAGCGTCGTGACTTAGGCCCCGCCGACATACCGATGGGTGTATGTTAAGCGATCGGCAAAAGGGTCGAAGTGCTGTGGATACTTTGGTGCACCCTGCGGTTAAATCTTTTCGAAGCCGTGTCGCGGTTATGGACGACTTGGAGCACGATAATAGATCATAGACAACTATAACTAAAGTTTACTTGTTTTAAAATGACTTGTATCCGATGTGATTAGTAATCGACTTCACTACGGAATGGCTAAGTAAAAGAACCAACAACTGCTGGGTTTTGGGGTTATCTCATGATAATTGTATCTGACTAGTAAGTGTTGCCACTATAACGGAAAGACTAACTAAAAGTGCCCACTGCTTACTTTATCAGGATGATTATCTAAACCTGACTAGTAAAGTGCCACAACTATAACTGAGTAAGTAAAACTGCCAACTGTGTGCGTTCCTCGGTTGACTTCCTCGTTTGGTCTCGAGGGGGAAACGCCAGGATGGGTTTGTTTGGTGATAGCTTCAGGTTGGATCCGGTTAGGTCATTCTTATCCCTCTCTGATATCCGCCAGTTGTATCGAGTCTCTATAGATTGTTTAATGCATCTTTGCGCCATTTCGATCCATACCTATGTAGGCGAGGGCCGAATTCTAGCCGCCGTGTCTTGGCCTCGATCTTGCGCTCCTTCTTTTTCCTTTGCCCTTTGTCGGCACCTTTTGTTTAAGCAGGTTTTGAGATCGGCGTCGTTAGCGGTCACCCTTCCGGCTTGGCAAGGCGGGGTTATGGGCGCCATTGGTTATTCTTCAGGCTCTTAGCCCCATTTGCATCTTGTCCGTGATCGCCTCCCTCCTTTCAAGGTGATTTGGATCTTTGTACCGTATTTCTGTATTCTTGACTCTTTGAGTCGCTGTTGTATATATCTGTTCTGTGGGTCCCATCGAGGACTGTTGTGTAATGTTATTACTTTGTTTATTCCACCCGCACGAAAGTGCCTGGTGGGCCCCTTCGAATCGTTTCTATGCGGGTTTGGCGAGTTTTGCTAAAACTTGCATAGGGCCGATTCTGAGGGTGTTACAATGATCTTGATCATGATAGGCAGCTCACAAGATCTAAACATGGTGGCACAAATAGGAGAAACAACCATCTATCTACTGCTATGGACCCGTAGTCCAAGGATGAACTACTCACGCATCACTCTAGAGGCAGGCATGGTGATGAAGAAGGCCTCCGGGATAATCCCCCCTCTCCGGCAGGGTGTCGGGAAGAGCTTCTGATCCCTCCCGATCTAGGGACGACGGTGGCGGCGGCTACAGACTTTTTCGTGGAATTCTGATCCGGTACTTAGGGTTTTTCTCTCGGGGGGATTCTATAGGCGGAGAGGCAAGGTCGGTGGAGCACCAGGGGGGCCACACCCTAGGGTGGAGCTCCCCCTGGCCGCGCCTGGCCTAGGTGTGGCCGCCCTGGGGTGCGTATCCCCCTCTCCTCCGGACTCTGTCTCCGTCTCTGAAAAATAGGAAAGTTGGCTTTTGTTTCGTCCAATTCTGAGAATATTTTTTTACTAGATTTTCTAAAATTCAAACACAACAGAAAACAGGAAACTGGCTCTGTGGCACTTATTAATATGTTAGTTCCAGAAAATTCATAAAAATGCTACAAAGTGTAGACAAAAACATAAGATAATTGGTGCAAAACAAGCATGGAACATCAAAAAATATAGATACGTTTGCAATGTATCAGCAGCTCATATGGTACTAGATCTATGAAGAACAAGAGAGAATTAGATGAAGCTACTGTCACAAACCCATAGCCCGGAGGTGGACTACTCCCTCTTCATCATGGTGACCATGCTGGAGATGTTGGAGAGGGTGGAGATCCCCCCGGAGGTGTCTCCAGCAGAGTTTCCTCCTCCAATCTTCGTTGGATCCGACTCTTTTTGGTGGTGTTTTTGTTTCTGGTGTGCTCCGTCTCGAGGACTCCCCAGGGGGTCCTTATATAGGGATTTTTAGGTCAAGAGAACTCCGTGGGCGAACGAATCAAGGCAATCGGACGGCCGAGGAACAAAAGAGCTTAGGTGGTGCGCCCACCTGGGCTGGGCGTGCCACCCAGGCTAGCTTGGGCCTCCTGTCTCTCTAGGTGAGGTTCTTGTGCTCCAAATGCTTCTCATGGATAAATATTGACATTTCCAAAAGTTCAGGTCTATTTGACTTCATATAGGTTTTGGAACATCAAAAACATTTAAAACATGGTTTTTCTGCCCTGTCGGGTTATAGCCAAAATAAAGGGGATCATTGGTAAATCCCAAAAATCAATGTAAAACATGGATATAACATTATATATGATGCAAAGTAAACATGTTAACAAACTACAAAGTTTATGTATGTATTTTACATGCATCACATACACGTGCAAGACCTAGTGCATGAGGATGGCAGGGGGAAGCCGGCCTTGGGAGGGCTAGAGAGAGACCACCATCTCCTTCTCATAGCCTTCCTCATGCGTTCAATCCTTCCACCATCGGCTATTGTAGCAGAGGGTGGCACGGGGAGAGGACATAGAGGGAGAGGGGAGCCATAGAGGGCAGGCGTGGGGAGATAGGGCCCAGAGGAGCCACCAGGCAGGAGGAGGCGGTAGGAGAGGGTCGCCGAAGGTACCTTGGCTGCCGTGTGCGCCTCTGGCAAGGTTCTTACTTCCGCATTGGCCGCTAAGATCAAGATGGAGTCGACGAGGAGACAGGCTTGCCAGACTGATTCGAGCGTCTGGAGGGTTGGGCATGGGAGCCCCTTGAAATTGGGCATCTGTTTCCACACTCTAATTCACACGCAGCCAAACGGTGGTATTCGTCCCTTAATTCAGGAATACCAAATCTGAGCCCAACTCATTGCATCTAAACGTAGTGTAAGAAGAAACGACAGAAGACAACCCAATCGCGTAAAAAGATACTTTTTGAACTGGCCCAACCGTGCAGAACGACAACTAGGGACGCCCGGGCGGGAGCTGCTAAATGCCACTCCAAGCGCCATCATCGCGGAGCGCCGCCTAAGGCGAGCCGAGCGATGGGCCAACCCATTATCTTGTCGGGCTATGGATCCTGTAGGTACGTGGCCTTTTTCTTTTCTTTTTTAGCTTTTTAAATCTAATCATTTCAAATATGAACGAATTTTAAAACTAAAAGTTGATTTTAAAAAAATAAAAAAGTGAAAAAAACATGAACCAAAACATGAACATGTTTAGGAAAATAATGTTTTCAAAAATCATGAACATATTTCCAAAAAATCATGAACCAAATTTAAAAAAATCACGAACCAATTCAAAAAATCATGAACCCATTTAAGAACATAAACCAATTTTAATAAACTAGAAAATTTTCAAATAGAAAAAAGAAAGAAAAAGGAAAAAAGGAAAATGAAAAACGAAAGAAGAAAACGGCATTGGTACGCACTGAGCAGTAATTAGTATTTCCGCGCTAGGGCGCCAAACCCTATTCCAAACAAATTACAGCCGTGTTAAGTCTTGCCTGAAGATCTGAGAAAAACTAACTAAAAAGAAGGAAAAAAGACATGGCCATGTGAGGGAGAGGGAGAGCAACGTGGGCATGGGAGAGAGCTGGGAGGAGGAAGAAAGAGGAGCGGGCGGCGGTTGGGAGTGTGGTGCGCGATACTTATGGAAAATGATACCGTTCAGCCGGGGGATCGCGCGACTCGCGTCCCCCGGTTTCCGGTGCCGACGCGTGTCTAGTCTTGTGCGTGACACGAACGTTTATGGGGTCCACCACCACAATCTTATCCCCACGGCCGAGTCTTCCTTCCCTTTGCTTCTAATCCAAAATCCATGGCGCTCCTCGCTGTTTCTCCTCCATACGTGATGCTCCTGCTCCTCCCTCGGTGCATCGCCCTCCCTCAATGCCCCACCCGGCTCCTCCCTCGGTGTGCCGCCCTCGCTGCCCACCGCCTCTGCCCGCCGCTAAGATGGCTAAAATCCGCCTCCTCGAACTCCGTTAATCTGCTGCCTTTCTTGCTGCAAGGTGGCGATGATCGGTACACGCGGTGACGGAGGCTTCTCTGTGGCGGAGGCTGCTACGTCCGATTACACGCGGAGGCGAGCACGGTACACGCGCGGCGGAGTCTGCGACGGCGGCAACACGCTACGTGCGGTGGCAGTTGCTACACTTCGCTACAAGGTAGCAGACACCACCAATGCTACAAGGACGGGACGCCGCTGCTAGGCACCTATTCTACTACAAGCCCAAGCCTCCGCTACACGCGCATGGCTTCTCTGCTACTTGCTGCTCGTTCTGCGTAAGCGGCCGCCCATGCTACACGCTCGTTGCTTTACATGAAGGCGGCCGCTACATCGCGCTTCTGCTACACGCCGTCGTCCTTGTTTCAAGCATCGTCACGCCGCTACATGCTTCGCTACACGCGCCGTCGCCGCCATAAGCACCACCACCGCCGCTACACCCGAGCCGCCCGGCTATCGCGCCGCCGTGGACATCGCCGCCACTACTACATGCGCCGAAGCTTCACGCTACCGCTTCAAGCTGGCGTCGGGCACCGCTGCTACACACTCGAGCCGCCCCGGCTACGCCGACCGCCGTGGACATCACCGGGGCTAGACGTCGCCGACGTCGGAGTTGGATGTCGGTCGAGGCCAAGCTAACAAGGTCGACGACCGCTGCGCGCTAGCGAGGATGCAGGGATGGCGCTGTTTTTCTTTTCTTTTTCTCTTCCCGTACGCACGCGGGATGGCGTTATCTTTTTTCGTTTTTCCGTGGACACGTGTCAAACGCGGGAGGCGGGGGATCGGAAGCTCCGATCCCCCGGTGGACGCGTAGCACTCGCCGATACTTATTTACTAGGCCAAACGGGGTTGCCCACCACGAATGCCCTAGTCGGTTTCGTCCAACGCGATTGGCTGTGTCTGTGTGGCCGACACCGTACAGGGCTCCCGCTCCTACCTTTGCTGGTTGGGCCCCGGACCAACGGTTTGTCCAACACGGTTTGGCCCAATCGGTATCGCCGACACCGTGTATGTGCTAGATTTGAGAATTTTCTCAAAATTGTGTATTATAATTTAAAATAATTAAGAAAAACTAGCAAAATGTCCGTGTGTTGCAACGGTTCCGACAAGTCTAAAAATGACTGCAAATGATACCACATAAATATTTAAGTTTTTTATACTGATTTTGGTTGTATTCCTATTAGAATTTTTTAATCATAATGTTTGGTTGCACTCCAGTTTTAATCCTCACGTCCCCAATTGTAATTTGATTGAATAAAATGTTTGTACAAGGTTGTCCAGATCTTATGGAAGTTGTAAAACTTTAATCTTGAACATCGTCTCAAACAATCATGTCGGCAAGCAAAAAACTTCCTAAAATCGTACTATGAAGGTTGGCAACTCCATGGCGCAACAATTTAGATAATTATCCGACCAAACAAACAATGTTCATTCGTCACTCAACGAGTCTTCTTCTATAAAAATAAACTAACAACACTACTATAAATAATGAGATACCAAAGATACCACTTGCAGATCAATATTTTTTCTTGGCATTGTGTGCCGATCGGTAGACCACTATTCTGTTTGACTATGTAGCTTTGTTTCTTATACGCATTCATGCTGTTTCGTGATTAACAGAATAATGCACGTACTAATTAACGCACAAGGACATGATACATCAATAACAGTGAACACTTGAGCATCCGATTAACACATGAAGATCCGGGTAGAAGCAACTGCTAGTGTTTTGTGCGCTTGCTTGTATCATCCATGATTAGATTGGTTAACTAAGTAAACAGAATCTTTCCAAAACTCCTATAAAATAGATAGTGGTTCCTAGTATTTTTGTTTTGTGAAGGTATCTACAGACATGGTTAGAATAATCCGCCTCCCCTATCAATAAATAAAAGATACATCTTTGTCCTATGAGTTCACTTTTATTTTATTTTATCTTGGTCAACTCTTTCAGTGGCTAATCTCCAGAGAGATACAGAACTGAAAATGACAAATCCAGTCGAGTCGAGTCTATACGTATCAAATAAAAAAACCTAACGGAACAAATTTCCTAATGGCACGCCTCACATCTATATCTATACCTAATAACAAAGAACGCAACGTTTCTGTCAACGGTCTGTCATATGAATTTGCCCCTATAGTTCGGATGTATTTACAGATACTGCCACCAGTAATCCTTTGGTCCTTTTCCTCAACAAGAGACAGAGGATGATAATTAACTGCCACCGTCTTTTTCTTCCCTGGTGCTCTCCCTCGCCGCTCCCCACCCTCTCGATCTCCTCCCACTGGAGCCTCTCCGATGGATCCAGCGGCCGGCGCACTGGAGCACGCGCCTCGGTCCTCTCGATCTCCTCCCACTGGAGCCTCTCCGATGGATCCAGCGGCCGGCGCACTGGAGCACGCGCCTCGGTGTGCAGTAGCACAGGAAGAGGAGGCGCCCGCGCGGACGGAGGCGTCCTAGGAGGAGGTCGGGCTGGCCTCGGTCGGAGATAAAGGACCCGAGGGACAAGGGGAAGGCGGAGGTCCCCGCGGTGCGGAGCAGAGGGGAGGTGCGCTGCGTGGAGACGCACGCGGGCAAGGCGGTGGGGAGGCGAGGACATCCGGGTCCCGGCGGTGGCACAACTTGATGGGGATGAGGATGACGGACGCGGGAGCGAGGTCATGGAGGCGGCGGCGAGCGGACGGGGCCCAGCGTCGGCGGTTGGCACGTTCCAGAGCCGTGATTTCATCATCTGTTGCCGGAACACCGTGCCACCGAGGACGTTCCCCATCGTCCTCGACCATCCACCCGGCAACACGATTTGGAGTTTTTCATGTTTCAATCCTTCTTTTTTTAGTGGTTAATGATTCAAGTGCTGACTCATCACCCGACGAATCTGTGGTTGCTGCCAGCGCCGACATAATGGCAGGCTACATCAAACGATCCATGGTGTCACATGTGAGCATGGCACGGCGGTAGAGATAAAGCAGCGAAAGCAATTGGCAAGGCCATGATGACTAGGCTATAAGCGGCCTACTTACTCCTGAGTAAGATGTGAATGCTTTGGTCTCTTGATTGATGGACTGCTCCCTGCTTCCGGGTGCTATCGATGAAGATTTTTGGAAGGTACAGATTCAGTTTCTTTATCTGATTTTCAGTCTATTGACAGTTACATCAACTTCAGGTATAATTGCTATTACCGGCAGTAGGAGCGATGCTACACGTACGGACAAGTTTTATAAAAATCACTTACGGACTCACGCATGGGTAGGTGGGGATCAGAACGTGGCCCGTTTTTTCAGCTAAGGATAATATTTCAGCCAACCAATTCAGTACACGTTGGTCCGTAAGCTTTCCGTAGACAGATCAGTCAGTAGGTCCAGGATTACCGCCGACAGTAGTGTCCTATGTTCACTTTCTGATTGCGTAGGTTTTGGCCGTATCGACACATAAAATGTAGTTGCATTGTTTTTCATAAAGTGCCTAAGTTTTAAACGATCTTGGCTAAATTTCTTTGATTTGAGTGCCTACAATTTATAAATGTTTTTGCAACCGCAAATGTGTACCTTTTTAGTAGTAACATTTGTTCTGGTTTTGTAGTGAAGCACGGAAAATGTGCTATAGTATACTAAATAAAAATTATAGTGAAATTGAGTATGTGAGTGTATATGAAAATTTTCTTTCTTCCGATGCAACGCACGGGCACTTGATACGTGTAAAACGTATCTACTTCTTTGAACACTTTGCTATTGTTTCTCCTCTAAACTTGTGTGATTTTAATACAATTAATACAGACTGGTCCTGTTTTCAGCAGAATTATCTTCGTGTCTTGTTTTTTGCAGAAAATGAACTATCAGGAAAAATCCCAAAAAATATGCCAAAAAATATATTTCACCAGAAGATCCACACAGAGGAAGACGGAGAGGAGGCACAGGGGCCACACCACCCCAAAGCGGGCCCATGGCCTTGCACGGAGGGTGCACTACCCAGCACCTCGGCCTCCCTCTGCACCTATAAGTTGCCTTTCGACCTAAAAAACGAGGGGGGGTCGATAGTTTTCTAGAGAGAGTTCCGCTCCGCCGCCGCCACCAGAAACGAAGATTCATATTCAGAAACTCTGTTCTGGCACCCTGCCGGAACGGGGAATTTGGAGAGGATCATCGCCATCGTCATCACCAATGCATCTCCATCAACCACCGACTTTTGCCTCATCCATGAGTGGGTAATCCCCCATTATAGTCTTGGGGATGGTAGGGATTGGATGAGTTCTATCACGTAATCGAATAAGATCTGTTAAGGCATAGTGCCTAGTATCTCTATTAGTGATATTTGACTTTGTTGCAACTTGTTGTGCTTAATGCTTGTCACAGGGCCCGAGTGCCATGTCTCAGATCTGAATTTATTATTGAATCATTATGATAGTATTGTTTGTGATCTTATGTGCAAGTTGTGTACACATATTATTGTCTGGATCCAAAGGCCCCAAAGTGATAATAATTGGGACAACCGGAGGGGATGGCTGTGGTGTAAGGATCACATGTATTCACGGAGTGTTAATGCTTTTCTTTGGTGCTTTATTAAAATGAGTATCTTAATTTCCAGTAGTTCCCTAGAGGCCTCGCTGCCACGGGCTGACTAGACAGAAGATGTTGTGCAAGTTCTCCTTGCGAGCACGTATGACTATATTTGGAGCATATGCCTAGGATTGTTTAGTACTTGGATGCTTGTTATTATTTATCTGCAATGCCATAGATCTTGAAGTTACATGTTTAGACTCGTCCATGTAACACCCGTCCATCCATCCCTATGCCTACCGCACTTGAATCTCACTGTTACCGTTACTATTACTATTGCTCATGTTTCACTGTTGTTGTTGTTGTTGCTTTGTTGTTGCTACTGATAAACTTCTGTGAGCAAGAACTATTTTTAGGTGCAGCTGAACTGACAACTTAGTTGATAAGGTTTGCAAGTATTCTTTGGCTCCCCTTGTGTCGAATCAATAAATTGGTAATACTATCCGCGAAGACTGTTGCGATCCCCTATACTTGTGGGTCATCAGCGCTTCCGCTAGTATTTGCCTAAATTTCACTGATTTGGAAAACGAGCAACTGCCCAAGACAGCTCCCAACTATTCAGAGGTATATCAACATTAGAATTCATCTAGAACACAAGAGCTAATCAAAATTGTGACCGCACGCCATGGTATACAATACCACCATTCAATCTCAATCGAGGTAACTGGCTTGTAGGGTCAGTTCTTGACGACGATGTGTCTGCTCTTGTAGATGGTGCCGGCCTGCATCGGGTAGGTCTTGGGCCTACGCCACCTTGACTCGAATGTGGCCAAGCACGCGCGTGCATCTTTGGCGGCCGGTGACTCCTCTTCTAGATCCCTCTCCGCACATTTGCCAAGCCACGTCTCTGATCTCCTAGCGCCGACAGTGTCCTCCTCTCCTAGTGTCGGTCATGTCCACCACAAGATCTTGGTCCCCGATTGACTGGACAGGGGCTAAAATGCAGGAATTGAACAACGTGAGGTCCGGGCTTCCCCCTTCACGGTCCCGTTCCACCACAGCCGACACCGCCCTCTGATCCCCTTCCCCTGGCGTACATCCCCTCGCCCTCGAGCTCGTCAGTGTCCGCCGCCAAGGACCAAGCATCTCCACACAAGCTCCTCTCGGAAATGAGGGTGCGAGAAGGTTCCTTCGTCGGCCGTGGGGGCTCTAAGACAAGGCAAGGGGGAGGGGTCACCGAGGAGAGGGTGAAGGGCCTGGGCCTGGGGACGGTCGATGGTGCCCTCCTGCTCTCCCTGCGTCGTCATAGTCCGTCGCCCAAGCACCGTCTCGGAGATGGGGCGGGTCTGTGAAGACGGCGGTCGAGGAAGGGCGGCCGGGAGGAAGGGGCGCTCATGAGGCGGCCTTGCCAAGCAGTGGAGGCGGATCGAGCTTCAGGCGGTGAGCAGCGGGGACACGGAGGCGTCGATGGCGGCCTTTGGGGGAAGGAGGCTCGGGCTCGAGCGAAGGAAGAGTCCGGCATCGCGAGGCTTCAGGAGAGAGAGAAAAAGAGGTTGACCAACTTGGCAGTGGCAGTGCTTGCAATATCCCTAAACTACCAGGAGCAAAACTGTCTTTTATCGGCAGACGAAAATTCTGGAGGGTGACGAACGATCTCAATCTTTTTAATAGTATAGATTAGCCACACGTTTGGGTACCCAAAGCATACCTGGCCAACGGACCGGCCCACGGCGCGGCACGGCCTCTAAGGAATTAGCATGCCTAGCGCGGCCTCTAAAGAATTAGCATGCCTGGACAACCCATCTGGACACGTTAAGCTAACGGGCCGGCCCGTGTGCTTCACTTCAAGGCCTAGGCACGACAGGCTAACGTGTCGGCCCGTTAAAGTTTTTTTATACTATTTTTTATTAAATATATTATAAAATAACTGTAATAATAATATAAAATAAATAAAAAACGACCCCTGCCAGATCGCGGGCCGAACATGATCCGTTAAGTGGCGTGACGTGCCAAAACACGCGTGCGCACGTCTTGCCGATGGCTAGGTATGACCCGAACTAACCAAAGGCGAGGAAACCCTATCCCACCCGGAGGCATCCCACCTCCCTCCAGTCCGTGGCGTTTTTATCCACCCCGCGCCGCCGGAAGAAAACGCGATCGGGTCCTCGCCCTCTCCTCCAATCATACGGCCGCAGCCGAGTTCAGACGCGGCAACCCCGTAAGCCACGCCGCTCTGCGCCGAAGACGCTTGACTCAGCGTCTGCCCGCCTCAGCTGGCCTTCCGGTCGCTTTTTATACGTTTGCCGTTTTTCCGCGTTTTTCTTTTTTTATTTTTTTCGATTTGAGTCCGAAAAATGCTAAAAATGTCAAAAAATGCAAAAAATAGTAAAATGACACAAATTTTTATATGGGATAAAATCGAGCTCGGCGTGGCGGGCCTCGCGTTACTGGCGGCCAGCGTCAGTCGCGTGCCACGGCCAAGCGGCGTGCCTGGTCTGCGGCACCGCGGGCACTGCGGCACGGCACGTGCCCGCCAGCCGCGTGCCGGGCTTAGGCCGGGCCATTTTTCGCGGACTACGGGCCGGCACGCCAAAGCCCGGCCCGATGGCCAGATTTGCTCTCCTCCATCCCGACCGCATCCCGAGCTCTTCCTCAGTCGCTCCATCCCCCGCTCCTCTGCCTCGCTCGCTCACCCTGCCGTCTGCATCCCTCGCTCCGTCCCCGCTCTCCTCATCGCCGACGACGATGGACGCCGACGACGACGACTTCTCGCGCCTCCCCGAAGACCTTCTTCTGCGGATCCTCCGGTTCCTCCCCCACAAGGCGGGCGCGGTCACCACCGCGCTCTCGAAGCGGTGGAGGCCACTCTGGACGTCCTGTGGCGCCATCAACCTCGTGGCACGCATCCTCGAGGATGACGAGCAACACATCATGGAGCCCGACGCCTTCTTCGCCAGCCGCGACAAGTTCGTCGCCGTCGCCGTTAAGGTGCTCGACGCCTTCCTCGTCCCCGTCCCCTTCGTCCCAGTCACGAAGCTGACGTTCCGCGTGGAGGGGCAAACTGCCAACATCGTGAGGGACTTCCTCGACCGCGAGCGCAACTTTCGCCGCCGTCCCCAAGTCCTGGCAAGAATCTTGGCCCACCCGGCGGCGAGGGTCGTCGAGGAGCTCCGCATCGAAGGCGTGGACAATATCGCCGGGGATCCGATGCTCTTCGAGACGATCAACCATGAGGTTGAGTGGGCTACCTATGGTACTCGCATGTACTCCATCAACCTCCACTCTCTGCCGTTGGGAACACTCCGGGTGCTGGATCTCACCAACTGCGGTGAGCTCGCGCTGGGGTTACCGGCGCCTGTCTTCCCGCATCTCTGGAAGCTGCGCCTCCGCCACTGCGAGCTTCTGCTTGGAGAACTCCAAAGCTTGATCGACTCCACATCAGGCCTTGCCTCTATCCACCTGGAGTCCGTGCTCCTTGAAGATAACAGGGTCTGGCCGATCTTGGAAGGAGATGCCCCGCCGCTGCCAACAGTGCGCTCCCTCCACTGCCCGGCGGCCACCACTCTTGTGATCTACAAGTGCTGCCTCAAGGAGGAGGGGACTCTCCAGATCATCGCCCCAAAGCTGCAGCACTTCGAATACAGAGGTGTTCTCCGCCACATCGTAATGAGCCCACCACCACAGGAGCTACTGCGAGTTGACATCACCATCACAAAGTACCCCCGCAAACAGGACAGAGATCGAAATGCTGCTCGCCGCAGTTTCTGGGCCCTCCTCCAAGGCTTCGTCCACGTCAAGCAGCTCAACTTGAAGATCTGCCTTCTTGAGGGGATCACTGCCACCAGCAGGGGCATTGTCCTTCCGGTGCTCGGCAATATCGAGCGCCTCGAGCTCTGTCTGGTCTTCTCACCAGACAGCAAAAGAGCAGCGCTGCTGATCGCCGATCTTCTTAGCTGCTGCCCAACGCTCCGCAATCTCCGTGTCAACCTCACAACGGCCCATGAAGATACTATGAGAGGACCTGAATACAGCCGTTTATTCCTGGAAAGGAAGTTCCGAGAGGATCGCCGCCGTTCTGAAGCCCAGAGCACTAAAACAGGGGGGGATTTCCAGGACCCTGTCCACATGACCAAGCGCACCAGAATGCAGCCGGAGGTGGCGGAAGGAGAGAAGCATTTCTTCGATGGGCTGTCTGAACTACCGGGACTCAGTGGTTGCCAGTTTCAGTGCCTGCACAACTCTCTTAAGAGGGTTGCTCTGCAGTTCCGGCAGGGTGAGAAGAGCGACTACGGGGTCAGGCTTGTCAAGTTCTTTGCAGAGAATGCAAAGGTGCTGGACGAGATGTGTGTGGATGCTGGTAACGCAAAATCCGCTGACCATCTCAACCTCAAGATCGAGGAGTGGGTAGCTGGCTGGTCCGAGAAAAGAAGTTTCAAAATCTTGCCCCTCGAAAGGCAAAACTAGGTACACATACTACTGCTTATTACTACTCCCTCCGATCCATATTAATGGTCTCATCTTTGTCTAGATACATACATCTAGACAAAGTTGAGGCCATTAATATGGACCGGAGGGAGTACTTATGCTAGTCTTGTGTAGAAACTGAGCTGTGCAACAACTGTATGCCTGATTGTCTACCTGTGTTTAAAAGTAATCAGAAAAAATATGACAAATCAGGTCTTGGGGAGTATAGGATTTGTAGTCTGTACAGTCTGTACTTGATGTTAAGCTTGTGATGCAGTTGCAATGACCTGCCTAGATCAAATATCGTAACCAAGACTTCGATTTTATTGTTTTTGACATGGTAATCCATATGCAAGAGGGCTAATTTTACTTTGTGCAGCTAGTCGCCAACTTCTAAAACTAAAGAGTTCTCTTATAAAAACCTAAATAAACCACATGCAATTGACACTTCAGTCTGGACATATGGTACCAATTGTTCTAAATTATTACTGGGGTTTTGCTCTGTGAAAGGTGTGTGCGAGCCTTTCTTCTTCTTTGCATGATTGTCTACGTGCTAGTATTTCAGCTGTAGTTTTGTTCTTGCTTGATCAGGGAATCGGATACCACAGTCGGGTGGAATGTGAGCCATCTGCATTTGATTGGTGTTCTTGTCCTCTTTGTTTTGGCAGCTTAGGCTGTAGTTTTTATTGTGGTATTGTGCTTGGAATGTGAATCTGGGACTAGCTATAGAACCTGAACCTACCTTCAATTCATATATTTTTACTTGGAACTGAAACGGTGTAATGCTTGGAACTGAAATGGTTAGTGTGTTGGCCTTCCTTCATGTATTTTTAATTTTCTGGACAGGCTTGAAACTACCTGGACATCAAGGGGCTGCTGGACCTGATCTCCCAGACGGTCGCTGACATGATCAAGGGCAAAGACTCATGAGGAAATCGGCAACTTCAAAAACAAGAACAGTGTGAATAAGCAGCAAGGAAAGATCTTTGGTGCCTGGGAGCAGTTGTTAACTGTCTATGGTTTCATAAACTATGCTAGGGAGAAGTTGTAACTAGGTTCTGTACTCTGTTCCATTTTGGTGGTATTCTGGTGTACTCTTTAAACCCGGTGATGAGGAAATCTGGTCTATTCTGCCCCAAATGCTTGTTCTATGCTTTGTCGTGATCTTTATGTTTTTCCTTTGTGGTTGGTTTCCTTGCTTGTTTGTTGTGCCTATTCTTATGTTGCATCTGGTCCTAGACGATATAATATACTGGATCTGCTTTTTTGTGCCTTTGTCTATTTGTATAGTATACGTTTAACCAATCCCAGCTTGTTCAACTTGTACATGCTGTTGCTCTATAATGACCATTTGCCGACTTTGTTCTGTTTTGGTGGTATTTTGGTGCACTCTTTAAATCTGGTGATGAGGAAAGCTACTCCCTCCGACCCATATTAGTTGACTCAACATTGTCTAGATTTGGATGAATCTAGACACTATTTAATATATAGGTTCATCTAAATTTTGACAAATTCAAGTCAACTAATATGGGTCGGAGGGAGTACTTTTTCTGCACTAAATGCTCGCTCTACGTGATCCTTATGTTGTCTTCTGTAGTGGGCCAGAAAATATAAGCCGAATAGTTAGAAATGATGAACGGCGAAAAATACGTGATGTGGCACACAATTAGGCAAAATTAGACGATAAATAATACACGCGCATAAGCCAAATAGTTAAAAAAGATAAACGTAAAAAAATATCGGTTAGGGCAAGAAAATTTTAGAAAGTTGTATTGCATCTACATTACATGACACGCGAGTTGATAAAATTAGACTGCGAATAGTACACGCGAGCAACGAGGATGGACGTGATTGAACAAACTTAGCCGATGAATAGTACACACGTGAACGCGAACCGCCGGATCGAACGGATGGGAAATGTGGGCAAACGTAAAAATATATCGGTTAGAGAAAATATTCTAGTCGAAAAGTTATGTTGCGTCTACGTGGCGTGACGTGGTGTGCGAGTGGATAAAATTAGATTGCGAATAGTATACACGGACCCGTGCCGCCGGATCAAACGGATGGAAAATGTGGGCCAAAAAATTTAAGTCAAGTAGTTAGAAAAATTATACGTAAAAATATCGGTTAGGGAAAAAATTAACCAAAAATTGTGTTGTGTCTGCATGACGTGGCACGCGATTGGACAAAATTAAACCATGAATAGCAAACACAAAACCGAATCGCCGGATCGAAGATGGAGCTGCCGGGAACCACCCACACACTTTCATCACCCACGCACTGTTCATCCGCGCGATAAACAGTAGCCAAAACGATGACAGCGCGCAGACGCTGCCGGCCTTAATATGAAGTACTAGGAAATTTGGCGCGGCCACATGGCACGCCCGTGGCACATGACAAAGAACCATAAACAGAAAAGGCACAATGGACAATAGAATCATGTTGCATCTATAAGGGGCAAGTCAAAGTTCAAAAGATAGATGAGATCAAATATTGGACATCTCGAGCCAATTGTTTAAAAAAAATCTGATATATGGACATGAATGAATAATCTTGGGAAAATAATCTCAGTATCTTCACCCGAACACAAAATACACATTTTCTTCAGTGAACTCACAAGCGTGCAAGAGATCTGCAAAGTATAATTCTTGAGGTTCGGACCACCGCTGAAGAGTACTTCTGAATAGTCCACATGTCGGTCATTTCTTGAATAGGCTCTGGACGGTTGTCCTGCCAAGATAGAACACATTCGGATGAGCTAACAACAACACACACCTTGTGTGGTAGGCAAAAGGGAGAAGTTTTCTAGACATGTTATGGCCATAGTTGGCACAGAACATTAGCTCACCAAGTTTATCAGATTCATGAGAAGCAACATCTGACGAACTAACATGTTGAGGAAAATAATGTGGCAAACCAGATTTTACTGGCTTACTACTAAATTTCATGAACGCCGCACCCCTCCTCCCTCTCTCATAGGATTAAATTTGAGAACCTGGAAAAATATTACCTCGGCCAAATTAAAGTTTCAAACAAAGCATAAGATTCTTCAACTATTATATCAGCTTGCTTTCGTAGCAAATCTTCAGCAGATGACCAAAAGACATCTCCGTGGTCGATCTGACACGAGGCACCATAATATGTAATTTATATCTGCCTACTATGTACAAAAGAAATCTAAAAGAGAAGAAATCACGATGATTCTGCATAAAGTAAAGATGATGTTGTGCAAGTAGTCTTTGGCACAGTCATTGTTAGTAATGTTTTAAGCATCTTCATACAAATTCGACCGTAAATCAGCAGATTTAGACTTCCATGTAACACAATTTGGTTAGGGACTCTGAAATTGCAAAACCACCACACTTTTAAACTCAGTGTCTGAACCCAAAAACACTAACGTGAAAAGCATTTCTATCGATGGTAAAGAAAACATCACCAATAAACTTATATCTGAGATTTGTAGATGGCTGATCGTGTTTGTCGGATCTTCCAGATGAAATCATAGAAATAAGATCAAATATGAATATTCAGTTTCTACACTTTTAGTCCGAAAATCTTGTGGAAGCGTGAATTTTATGATGTACATGACCAGTAGTGATCTCACATCTTAATATCTTGTACTTTTGGTCCTATCTATGAGCAGCTATGTAGATTTACCAAAGTCGCATGTGGAATAAGTGTGTGTAAACTATGCATCAACAGGACCAGGGCATACATACCCAAGATCAGACCATCAGACCATATTAGAGAACCTTCAGGTAGCAGAAAAATAGAACGAAAAAACAATCGAATAATTACCTTGTCATTCCCTTGACGGATCAAGCAAAAATCTGATGTGAAAGATGGGTTCTTCTTCGACTGTATGCGCATTCTGAAATCTGCACACAGACATGGATAGACGCAAATGAAAACTTTTTGAAAGACGAAAAGCATCTCATCTAGGAGTAGCTTATTTTCAAAACAAAGATAAACCCAAATAATATGAAAATAAGAGTATACCTGCTGCAACGGTCCAAGACACAGAGACATGCCAGTCATATAGGATGAATGATGTTGTCATGAATAGGCCGACACTCGGTGGCCCTAGAACATCAGAAATCAAAAGCCTACAGATGAAGAAATTAAAGGCATCTGACTGCAGAAAACAAAAAGCTTAAAAAATGACATATAGGCAGCTGGTCAGGCCTGCTCGAGTTGGATGCAGACAGAGGACGACGACAGGGAGCTGGGTTCCTTGGTATCTCTCCGTGGGAGCCTGCCCGTCACACGTCCTGTTGGTGTCGTGGATGCTGCCGCTGAAGAGAAGTGACCAAGAGCCCCGGCGAGCCGTCCTATCATGCCGGCATATCCATGAATCAGCACAGGCTACAAACCTGCAAAGATCTAAAGAAAAAACACATATCAACACGAAGAAAAATTAAGATATAAACAGACGGGGAAGAAGAGGAAGCAGCCGTAGGAAGCATGCACAAAAGATCAGATTAATCGAATAAGAAGAAACCAAAATATATTGAGAAGAAGAAGAAGAAGAAGAAGAAGAAGAAGAAGAAGAGCCACGCCACCAATGATGCAGGAGAGCTCAGGTAGAGATATATTTCTGACGGCGGCGGATCGAGACAGACATGTCGGTGGAGGCTAATTGTTGTCGATCTCTTCATGAGGAAACAAAGATAAACGGTGGAAGCTGGGACCGCGTGACACGTGATGGACATGTGGCAACATGGGTAAGTTATAGGAGTTTCCAGATATGTGAGGAGCTGGTCAAATTACCTCTCGTTCAACAAAGGCAGTTACTATTGGACCAAGTAAAACCGAAAAACCATAAACAACCCGGACCAAGTAAAAGGAAAGGACTCGTAAGTCCAAAACTAACCGACCACTATTAAAGGAAGGAAGGACGATAGCCAGAGACAAACGGGCCAGAAAAAAAACTAAAACTGGGGTGAACAGCGGATCGCTATGTACTGTAGATGCGCCATCTACAGTATCAGCTGCTGAATTGGATTGCCCATCGAACGCTGAGATGCTCCACTTTCATATATATAGTAATGATATGATGATTGAAATTGCTACAGAAATTTTAACATACAGTACAACCGAAGAACCGTACTAATGGGTTAATTCAGGAGAGAAGCAGATCCATCCCCAAGTTCGTGTGTAGGTCATACTCAGTTTTCACTGTTTGTCTAGTAATCCACGAGTATTTCACTCCTTTCATGGGAGACCGTGCAGTCACGCTAATTACCTCGCTGGAAAGAGAGGAACAACTAACCGACCCTTCAACAACAAGTATGCTACGCCTGCGATTCTCGTTCAGGAAATAATGGATGAGAGCAAAAATTAGATTCCAGCTCGAGTGCTAAACATTTGGAGTAGATTATATCTTAGATTACAACTTTATTTCATTTTCCTCTTCGTGGGTGTTTCCTTTCGGCTTAGGCCATCCATGTTTGCTCCTACTTCATCAATATAATAGGCAAAGTTTTTTCTCGCGTTTCAAAAAAAATAAAATCTGATTGAACTTTACAATACAATGCTTTCACTCACCGGCGTATGCTGGAGCCTTTTCTCAGTTATCTGCCTTTGAGAAAATAGTCCCTCAGTTTGGTAACTCTTGTCGGAATCTTTTACAACCCGTGTCACACATGGTTACTTAGGTATATAAATTGCATATAATGGATTATACCATCCCAAATTCCAAACTAGCCTCCCCTAGGTATTCAACAAATGTAGTTTGAAATCACCACAACTTAAATCCTCAAGTTATATTCAACACAATGAAATCTCGATGTATGAAAAATATTATGAGACTTTACAATGAAGCCAAAATATAAACTGCCAAAAATAAAAAAAAAAACAGCTCGCGACTATTAGTTCTAGAGCCCACATTGTAACCTACCTCTCCCTGCCAGTATATTAGGGAGGGTAGAGCTAGGATTCTAGGTAGATGGACATTCAGTAGAGTTCCCCTCTAGTCCTTCTTGTTCCTCTAGATCTCGATAGTTGCTAAGAAAACAGCTCCAGGAGCACTTGTATTGGGCATTCGCCCCTTATATAGTAGATCTTGCAGGATTAGGGGTGTTACCTTACAGAGAGGGCCTCGAACCTGGGTACATCGTTGTGTTTGCAGTTTCTGTATCCAACCCGTTGCATGGGCCACCGATTGCATCCTAAGTATCCCTCTTAAGCCATCCCCGATGGTACTGTCGTGTTCCACACCACGATAGTTGGCACCTACCGTGGGGCACATCGCTTCGGCTGGGGTCACCTTTCGCACGGGACTTCCGCTCGTCGTAGGTGAGCATGTGGCCTTTGTCCTTATTCTCACTCTCGGCACCTTCGACTGCGTCATCGATAACGCATCGTGCTTCACCGGGGACACGTTTCCTATCGACGACTCCATTCTCCACTTCGGAGACCACCGCGTCTACGCCGCCACCGTCGCTGAGGCTTTCCCCCGTGGGGTTTTCACCGTCTCCGACGCATCGCTCGGCTTCGCCACCACCCACGCTGTTGCAGCCAATGGTTGCGTCGAGGTCATGATGGCTAGATCGCAAGAGAACCACCACCCGCCTCAGGAGCGTCGGGCAGGGGGCAACGACACCATGAGCGAGCAGGACCAAGATCCACTCACCTCCTCCATCCAGCACCTCTACGCCCCCATCATCATAGAGGCAGATCTGGTAGCAGTTGCGGCCATGCTGGAGGCTACCCGCCAAAATCTCTTGGAGGAGGCCAACAAGATCGCCGCCGCCCAACGCCAGCTAAAGGCCACCATGCACGAGTACAACACCGCCCACAACTTCAACCGACAGATCCAACATCGAGGCCGCGACCTCGCCTTGGAGCTGGACCGTGCTGCTGACTCAAGTGCGAATGTGGTTCAGCCGGTCTATAGCACCCCCACCAAGAACATGAGGGCTACGGAGGCGGCCACCGTGGAGCTGAGGCACCTCGAGGGAGAAGAACTTTGTCTCCAGCAAGAACGCATCCAGCTCCTCGTTGCCACCGCCAAGAAGCAATAGGCCAAGGGATCCCCAAGCCAAGGAGACAACAACAGGGACATAATCCCCTGCCGGTTGGCGGATCCGACGGCTCCAGGAGGAAGCAGCCACTAGCAATCTTCCTCACCAAATGACACGAGACAGAATAGTCACCCGCGTGTCAGATCCGGAAACCGTGGCCAACACAACCATGAAGCTACAACCACCAGCGGAAGCCACTCCCCTGCTAACAAAGCCGGGCGATGAAGGAGAACACGCGCGCCCAGGGCAGGAGCCGGTGGAAGCCAAGCCCCACCCGGATCTCGTCTCTCGGGGCTACTCGGTCCGTGTGAGCCGGCGGACATGTGAGAATACATCAATCTCCTAGTCCAATCACGCGCGGTGGAAGAAGAAAGCCCGGCTAACCCGAAGTGCTTCAGTCCGCGCATCCGGAACGAGCCATTTCCAAAGAGATTTTCATCCGCAACTTCACCGGCACCTACAAGCGGCCAGGTCGGCCTCACGAGCTCGCCCTCTGTGTCCAAGGCAAAGACGAGTCTGACCGTTCATACCTCACCCGATGGACAAGCATGCACAATTCCTGTGAAGGGGTAATCGAACATCAGGCAATCGACTTCTTCACCAACGGTTGTCGAGACAACACCATGCTAAAACACAAACGCAGTCGGGCGGATCCCCAAACCATGTCTCAGTTCATGGCAATCGCGGACAAGTATGCCAGCGCCGACGCGGCAATGAAGAAGCCTATCATGGTGGATGACCAATGACAAATCATCAGGGACGAGCAGGCAGAACGACGCCAGCCGGGTGAACATCATCACTCCCGGCAGCATGGACATGAAAACCATCATAGCAAGAGGAAGGACGATCAACCATATAATCGGTATGGCACCAAGCAAGTAGCAACAGTCCACGAGGATCCGTTTGCAGGAGGCAGACGCAGGCAGAAGCCGGATGACAGGCCCCGCGGCCCAAGTACACCGAGTCAATGCTCGATGGGCCGTGCAAGTTTCATAGTGGTGGTAGCAAGGCGGACAACCACACAACACATCAATGTAGTTGGACAAAAAATATGGCTAAAACCGATGGACTACCACCACCACCACCTCCAGCCGGCGGTCCACCGGATAACCGCGAGCACCAGTACCGCCGGGACGATCACGATGACGATGACGGGTACCCCCTCCAAGTGGGTAACTACGACATTTTCCTCACTGAGCCGGAGAAGAGGCATAGCAAGAGGCGACATGAGGCGGAGGTGAACGTTATCGTTCCTCCCATCCCTCGATACCTGCACTGGTCGGAGTAGGAGATCACGTGGACTAAGGAGGACTAGCCGACCGTGCTACCAAACCCTAAAAGATACGCGATGGTCCTGGATCCCATCAACATCTCCAAGAATCACTCTCGTAGGTTTTCACGCGTCCTTGTCGATGGAGGCAGTAGCATCAACCTCCTGTACCGCAACACCCTTGACCGTCTCAACATCAACGAGTCTTAGCTTCAAACTTCCAACACCTCTTTCCACGGAGTTGTTCTGGGTCCTTCTGTTGGAATTATGCCCTAGAAGCAATAATAAAGATGTTATTATTATAATTCTTGTTCATGATAAAGTTTATATTCCATGCTAGAATTGTATTAAGCGGAAACTTTGATACTTGTGTGGTTTATGAACAACACCGTGTCCCTAGTACGCCTCTATGGACTAGCTCATTGATTAATGATGGTTAAGGTTTCCTAACCATAGACATGAGTTGTCGATTAATAATAAGATCATGTCATTAGGAGAATGATATGATGGACATATCCAAATTAAGCAGAGCAATTAGTGAAGGGAATATGCCCTGAGAGGCAATAATAAAGTGTTTATTATGTGTATTCCAAGTATATGATAGATGTTTATTTTGCATGCTATAATTGTATTAATACGGAAACGTTAATACATGTGTGTTTAATAAACAAACAGAAAGTTCCTAGCTATGCCTCTCTCATAAACTAGCTCGTTGATTAACAAGATGATCAAGGTTTCCTGATCATGGACATTGGATGTTGTTAATAACGGGATCACAACATTAGTGTAATGGTGTGATGAACATTCATCCGAAGTATAGCATTACGATCAAAGTCATTGAGTTTATATTGCTATAACAACTTACGAAGTGATCCTAATCCTTAGACCATGAGATCGTGTCAATCACTAACACCGGAAGAGTTTCTTGATAACATCAAACGTCACACCGTAATGTGGTGATTATAAAGATGGATTCGAACTAATAAAGTGTTATGTTGAGGCTCATGGATCGAGAGTGGAATTTGTTCATCCCTATGACGGATAGATATACTGGGCCTCTCGGTGATATCACATTGATTAGCTTGCAAGCAAGTGATTTGATCACTAGAATGTTATATCACAGAACAAGAAAAGAGTGCATGTCGATGCGAGATCAAACTAGGTATGGAGATACCGATGATCGAATCTCGGACATGTAATATATCGTGAAACAAAGGGATTAAGATACTAGCGTAAAAGGTTCCGGCGATCATAAGAAAGTCATCGTTGAATATGTGGGAGTCGGTATGGGTCTCGGATCCGCTTCGATTATTGATCCGAGAGGGTCTCGATCATGTCCGCATTATTCACGAACCGTAGGGTAACACACTTAAGAGACACCGACATCCAATTGGAGCAAATGTTTCATGCCGAAGAATGAATGAACAAGCGAATTTATTTCACTAGATACCAAAGCAGGTTTTGGTGAAATTGCATAAAGTGGTTATGCATGTGAAATAGAATTCTAGCAAGGGGTTATTTGTGAATGTTTGTCATTAAAGTAATTGACAAAATTCTGAATAAAATAAAGAGTTTTATTTAATGAGAGTTTGCATTAAATTTGGTGGAAATTTAATGGGAATTTGAGTGGACTTTTGAGTGGAGGGATTTTAAAGGGCATTTTGTGAGTGGAGTGTCCACCACATGAATGAAGGAGGGAGGGCAGCCCCCATGGCGGCCACCCCTTGGGTGCCCTCCTCCTATAAAGGGAGGACCCCTCCTCACTTGTCTCTCACACCTCCTCGTGAAGGATCTCTCTCCCCTCTAGAATTTATCCCACATGGTCTCGGACTAGCGAGATACATGTTCCAGTGGCTATTCGGCAAGAAAGAGTTGTGCTTCGCATCATTTGGAGCGAGGAGGCGGAGGTTGCTTGGTGCCTCGAACGTGTGTGCGAGCACGGATGCGCTGCTGATTTGCGGCGCTAGGACTTCCTCTCGATCTTGAGATCGGCAAGAGATCGTCTACATCAACCACGAGTTGAACTCGTTAAGCTTTGTCGGTCTTCAAGGGTATGTTCTCTACGGATATACATCCGCCCGTTGTTTGTATCTAGTAGATAGATCTTGGTATATAGTTCACATCGTAGGAAATTTTTTGTTTTCTATGCTGCGAACCCTACAATTAGATCGTGTCATCATGTTCATCTTTGCGAAGCTTTTCCTATGTCAAGTATTGTATTCCTTAGACCATGAGATAATACAACTCCCTGGTATCGGAAGAAAGCTTTGAGGTCATCAAACGTCATCCTATGTGAGGGTGATCATAAAGGTGTCTCTCAGGTGATCGGAAAGTACTTGTTGGGTTGTATGTATCGAGATGGAATTTGTCCCTCCCGAGTCGAAGAGATATACTTCGGGCCCACTCGGTAATCGATATCAACACCTCTTGCAAGCACGTGGTTAAGGAGTTAATCACAAAGTGATATCGTATTAGGGAACGAGTAAAGTACTTGCTGTTAACGAGATTGAACTAGGTATGCCGATACCAACGATCGAATCTCGGGCAAGTAAAATATCGCGTGACGAAGGGAATACATATATGGGATTAATTGAATC
Organism: Avena longiglumis; assembly: GCA_030063025.1. NCBI lineage: Eukaryota > Viridiplantae > Streptophyta > Magnoliopsida > Poales > Poaceae > Avena > Avena longiglumis. Next base: position 99,886,769 of record CP125974.1, read on the forward strand.
CTGGCATCGTGGTTCATCCGATATGATCATCGATGAATATGTGGGAGTTAATATGGGTTTCCATATCCCGTTGTTGATTATTGATAGAAGATCATGTCTGCATATTCTCGAACCCGTAGGGTCACACACTTAACGTGCATCGACGCTAGGATAGAATGGATAATTGGTTTATGAGTTTTTGTTCGGAGTCTCGAATGAGATCCAGGACATCACGAGAGGTTCTAAAATGGTCTAGAGAATAAGATTCATATAAAGGAAAGAAGTTTTTGGATTTCGGAATCGTTTCGGAGTTTATCGGTATTGTACCGGAAGGTTCTAGAAGCTTCCGGAGTGGGACCAACGTGGGCCCACTTGTGAACCCTCGTGGCCTAAGGGAAGTGCTGGCCACTTTGGGCCAGGGCACAAGGCCCCTAAGGCCCAGCCGGCCAACCTAGGGAAACCCTAGGAAACCTTCTAGAAAGGGGAGATGATGCCCCTCCACCTTGGGCTGCCCTAGGGCTTGGAGGAGGGGTCAAAGGGGGCCGGCCATCCCCCTATATAAGGAGGGCAGGGGTGCAGCCTCCCCCAACTCCTCCAACCCTAGCCGCCAACTGCTGCCCCTCCGCCTCCTCTCTCTCTCTCTCCCAACTGCGCGTAGGCGAAGCCCTGCCGCAGAAACTCGCCACCATAAGCACCACGCCGTCGTGCTGCAGATCCAATATATTTCTCCACCATACTTGCTGGACCAAGGAAGGAGGAGACATCGCTGCACCGTACGTGTGCATCTCTCGGAGGCGCCGCCACTTGCGGCGTAGGATCGGATCGGATCAGATCGCGAGGAGGAGACGGCGAGTACGACCACGTCAACCACGTTCCGTTGAACGTTTCCGATGTGCGATTTCTTCAAGGGTATGAAGATCTCATCAATCTCTCTCGTTGATTGCATCTCCTATATTAGATCTTGGCTTTCTTGTTCACATTCGTAGAATTTTTTTGATTTACTATGCTGCAAAACCCTTAAGTGGTATTAGATCTAGATCTATGCATAGATGTGTTTCACGAGTAGAACGCAACATGCTTGTTGTGGGCGTTGATGTTTTCTGTTGCAAACCTCTTGTTGTGTATTTCTTATGGCCCGGCATAGTGAGATCAAAGCGGTCCATGCCAACTTTACGCGACCTCGTTCGCGAGACCGGCTCCGCACTTGACGTGTGGCTTGTTCCACACATGCGGTTGGTGGATGCCAGTTTCTCTCACTATAGTAGTCATGGAATTTACAACGGATGTTAGCAACCATAATATCACCGTTGTGGCTTTCCGTAGGTAAAAATCATTCTTAGCTTGTTACTCCCATAAGCCACGTAAAACATGCAACAACAAAGTAGATGCGTCTAACTTGTTTTTGCAGGGAGTGTTTTGTGATATGGTATGGCCCAAGACATGATGTGTATGAATTGAGATGTATGCAATGATCATGTTTTGTAATATTTCACGACTTGCATGTCGATGAGTTCACAACCGGCAGGAGCCGTATGGTTGTCCTTATAATTGTGTATGACCTACGTGTCAACTTATTATACGCCATGTAATAGCTTTACTTCATCGCTAAGTAGTTAGCAATAGTTGTAGTTGCTATTCGTGGTGGAGGAAATCATGGTGGAGTGATGGAGATCATTCTAGCGCGCACAAGATGGAGATCATGGCGCGGAGATTGGCTATACCATGTCACATAAAATTATATGCATGTGATGTTTATCCTTTTATGTATCTTATTATGCTTAGATCGCGATGGTAGCATTATAAGATGATTCCTCACTTAAAGATCAAGATAAAATTGTGTTCTTCCCATGTATGCACCGTTGCGAAAGTTCGTCGTGTTCAAGCACCTCGTGATGATCGGGTGCTATAAACTCTATGTTCACATACAATGGGTGCAAGCCAGTTTTGCACACGCGGAAATACTTGGGTTTGACTTGACGAGCCTAGCATGTACAGACATGGCCTCGAAACACACTACGCATACCTCAAGATGAAGCTTCCATGACCCAAGGGAGCGATCACCATCACCAGTTGCTACAAGCGGTCAATGGAGTGTGCCTCATACGGCTCCAAGATAGCCGGGGCCATGATCATCACAGAAGAGAAGTGCGTCATAATGCAGAACGTGGCAGCCCTGCAGGCGAACATGCTGGTTGGGGAACCAAAGCCAGCCGGAGAGTCACAGTTCAATCCATCCAAGGGCACGAAGAAGATCCTGCTCAACAAAGATGACCCAAGCAAGTTCGTCCTGGTTGGAGATGGCCTTGACAACAAATAGGAAAGCGCGCTTGTTGATTTCCTCCGTAAGAATCGGTATATCTTTGCATGATGCCCCAGAGACATGCTAGGTGTCCCGATGGAACTCGTCGATCACTCTCTTCATGTTCGAATGGACGCGAAGTCGGTCAAACAGTCTCTACGCCTCTTCGCAGAAGAAAAGAGGAAAACGATCAGTGAAGAAATCACCCAGCTCCTTACAGCCGGTTTCATCATGGAATTCTACCACTCGGAATGGCTGGCGAACCCGGTGCTGGTACTAAAGAAGAACAAGACATGGCGCATGTGCATGGACTACACCAGTCTCAACAAGGCCTGCCCAAAGATCCCTTCGCCCTGCCACAGATAGATCAAGTGATCGATTCTACAGTTGGTTGTGACCTGTTGTCTTTTCTGGACGCCTACTTAGGCTACCACCAGATCAAGCTAAATGTAATTGATCAAATAAACACATCATTCATAACCACGTATGGGGCTTACTATTATACCACCATGCCATTTGGAATAAAAACGCGGGTGCAACTTACCAACATTGCATGGATAAATGCTTCTAAACACAAATCGGTAAAAACGTACATGCCTACGTGGACGATGTGGTGGTCAAGACCAAAGAACGGCGCACACAACTATAAGACCTGAAGGAGACATTCCACAATCTCCGCCGGTTCAAGATAAATATGAACCCGGAAAAATGCATCTTTGGCATCCTAGTCGGCAAGCTCCTCGGTTTTCTTGTTTCAGAACGAGGAATCAAGGAAAACTCGGAGAAGATAGGCGCCATCGAACGCATGGAGCTGCTGCAAAACCCGCACGATGTGCAGAAGTTCACCGGGTGCCTCGCCTCACTCAGTCGGTTCGTCAGTCGGGTGGGTGAGAAAGCGCTCTCTCTGTACTAGCTCATGAAGAAGACAGACAAGTTCGTTTGGACGGCCCGGGCGAATGAAGCTTTCCGCGACCTCAAGCGCATGCTCTCCTCCCACCCACCCCGGCGGCTCCGGCTGCAAAGGAGCCCATGATAATGTACATCGCGGCCACTAACCGGGTTGTTAGTATCGTGCTCGTGGTAGAGAGGCCAGAAGAAGGAAAAGCCCAGTCAGTCCGTCGCCCGGTGTACTATCTGAGTGAGTTACTATCGCTCTCGAAGCATAATTACCCTCACTACCAAAATCTAGTGTACGGCGTATACATGGTTGCCAATAAGCTCAAGCACTACTTCCAAGAGCACTCCATCCGGGTGGTGGCGTTAGCGCCACTGGCAGAAATCATTGACAACAAGGACACCAGCGTCCGAGTGTAGAAATGGGCAATAGAGCTTATCGCTCACAACATACAGTACGAGTCAAGAACTGCAATCAAATCACAGGTGATGGTCGAGTTCATCTTCGATTGGTAGGAAACACAATACATGCCACTGGCTCCTGACTCCACGCATTGGAAGTTGCACTTCCATGGCTCCAAGAGGCATGGAGGGCTCGGAGCCGTCATAGTCATCACCCCCCTAAGGGCAACCGGCTAGAGTATGTACTGCAGATCCACTTTAAGGCATCAAACAACGTCGCTGAGTACGAGGCGCCCATACACGACCTCAAGATGGCGAAGGAGATAGGCATCCAAAGGGGTCCACTGCCTTGGTGATAGCTGTGAGATTTGATACATTTTAATGGTTTTTATTTATGGTTTTCGTCTAGATTTGATGGTTTTCTAGCTTTACCTAATGCTAATACTTCGATAGCAAAGAAAACTTGGTTTTCAGTATATGTTTGAGGTTCTGAACATCAACAGAAGGTTTCAACAGCAAAAAATACAATATTCAAAGAAAACAAGCAAGTATCTTTTTGGAAGCAAGAGGACAAGAACCATAAGATTTAACGACCAACTATCTGACGGGAATATTTTTTGGTCAGATAGTTGCTGCCTCCTTCTGTCAAATAGAACAACTTTCATGAAGGAGGCATACGCAGCAAATGAACACACCATTGTTCCATCCGAAGGAGAAAGAAGAGATCCGGAGAAGAAAGGGAAGATGTTCTTCATCTCGCTCCACAATATTCAACCTCCTATCCACCACACCCCCATAGCCATTACTTGTACTTGAGAGAGAGAGAGAGAGATCTTCACCTTGCAAGATTAGGGTTTGAGATGTTGTTTCTTCTATTCTTATTGTGGATCTCCACGGTAATATTGAGATGAACTCCTTTTATTTAATTATATCTATGATGCTTTATTATCTCATGTGTGAGTAAGTTCCTTTGGGAGTGGGAGATTGTAAGACCCTCGGATCGGCCCTATGCAAGTTTTAGCGATTCCCGCCAAACCCACATATAAACGATTCAAAGGTGCCCACCAGGCACTTGCGTACGGGTGGAAAACAAAGTTATATCAGTACACAATAGTCCATGATGGAACCCGCATAACAGATATATATACAACAATGATTCCATGAGTCAAGAATACATATATACAATACAAAGATCCAAATCACCTTGAAAATGATACACATACGAGTACGGATAATATGCAAATTGGGCTAAGAGCCCTGAAGGATAACCAATAGCATCCATAACCCTGCACATGCCAAGCCGGAAGGATAACCCTACTAACAACGTCGATCTCAAAAACCTGCTACAACAAAAGGGGTGTCGTAAAAGGGCAAAGGAAAAAGAGAGCGGTTAGTACTGAGGCCAATACACGGTGAGTCTTAGAATTCGGCGGCTCTCTCCTACATAGGTATGGTGGACTAAAGCGGCAGCACAGCATGCACTAAACAACCTATAGAGACTCGAGGCATTTGTCGGATATCAGAAAGAGATGAGAATGACCTATTCGGAACCAACGGGGTTCCCCCGCGGACTAAGGCTTTCCCCCACAGGGTTGTCACCATCTCTGATACATTGCTCGGCTTCACCACCACCCACGCTGCTGCGTAAAATGGCTGCATTGAGGTTATGATGGCTGGATGGCAAGAGAACCACCACCCACCTCAGAAGCGCCGGGCAGGGGCAACGACACCATGCGCAAGCAGGACCAAGATCCGCTCACCGCCTCCATCCAGCACCTCTGCGCCCCCGTCGTCATAGAGGCAGATCTGGTAGCAGCTGCAGCCATGCTGGAGGCTACCCGCCAAAAGCTCTTGTAGGAGGCCAACAAGATGATCACCGCCCAATGCCGGCTAAAGGCCACCATGCGCGAGTACAACACCAAGGCCGCGACCTCGCCTCGAAGCTAGACCGTGCTGCTGACCCAAGGTACAACATCATGTCAGGGAGGAGGATGAGCACACCCGTTGCTATATGATTGAGTTGGACGTCAGGGTCTCTGATACCTGACAGTTTCTTCAGGGATCTCACCCGAGCTATTCTCATGTGATGGTTCATTCTCTTTGGGTGTTCACCGCTAGCGGCTAAGGACCCGGGAATCGATGTTCAGTTTGATTGAGCGAGATGTATTAGTTATATTAAACCGCTTGTGATGTGTTGAACCACTTGTGATGTTATGTGATAATGCATTTCCTGATGTTATATTGTGTCATTTTTATGAATATGTTTTGTTGTGTTGTCAATATAAAATGGATGCACCAGATTTGTTTTTAAATTTTGCAAACTTAATTGTGGTGCTCAAAATAAAAGGAACGCCACAAATATATATCTAATGGTGGCGCTTAAATTAAACGCAACTATTATCGTATGTAGTGGTGGCGTTCGGAGTAAATGCCACCAATAGATAAACTACTTGTGGCGTTCGTCCGGGACGCCACCACTATCTTGTACCAGTGGCGTGAGATTAGTGGTGTGCGTATTCAATGCCACGAATTCATTTTTCGAACGCCACCACTAGGTCTTTTCCTACTAGTGACGGGATCTGTACATATTTAATGGGACCATATAGTTTCTAAGGGTCTATATACAACTTACTTTTTTTGAGGTAAATATCATATATATATTAAGCATGCAAGCCGCCTCATTAAAATCTTCCAGTCCCCTTAGATACCCTGGTAAAGAAAAAGAGTGCGTCTGAAACTTGCAGCCCATCAAACAATCGTTACATCGTTTATCAAATGGGTCAAAAGAAAACTAGGGGGCTCATCGACCCAATTACACGAGAGATTATTATGAAAGAAAATTTTAGATAGCTCGTGAGCCACCATATTAGCTTCCCTTGGACAATGCTTGAGTGAGATACTCTCAATATTCACCATCATGTCCATACAATCCGCATAGATCACCGCTGCTTCGCTCCACCAAATGTCACCTCCATTGCAAGCTTCGATCACCTCAACTGAATCAGATTCGGCAATAACGCAATTTAGACCCAACATGTTACATGGCCTTAGCCCTTCTCTCATGGAATGGCCTCCACCAGAGCAGCGGTAGCTACATGGGGTATAGTAGTAGTAGATGCAGCCACAAATTTGCCCTGATAATCTCTAATCACCGCACCTGCTGAACCTGCCCGAGTATCCGCATGAAATGATGCATCCACATTTATCTTCATATGTCGAGGAGGTGGTCGAGACCAACTCGCCTGACCTGGAACATAAACCTGCTTGGATTTTGAAGCATTAGCAGTATTTGAAAGAATTGACATTTTGCAATGATGGATGGACGGAACCGACTCGTCGTGGGTACGCTGGCGTCTGATCCACCATAAATACCAACAACATACCGACACTGTTTCTTTGAGCCCAATCTCGCTGAAGCTCTGTAGGGAATTGTTTTGGCGGCGTAGAATCTCTTTTCCAAGACCGCACAGCTTCAGAGATAATGTCAGATATGCCAAGGTCAGCCCATAGCTCAATTGTTGTTTGACAATGGAATAAGATATGTACACCATCCTCTGGCCCTGATTACAAATGGGACACCCTCTGTACTTCCAATATGGCATTTAAATAAGATAGATTTCAAAGGAATAATACCATGCATAGCCCGCCACATGAAGATTTTTTACTTTGCTAGGAATTTGTAATTTCCAAAGAACACTCCAGACTGGATTGACAGCCGCAGTACCTGGCATATCCAATTGACTCGCAGATGGACCAAACTGGTGACACCATTGTAGATAATATCCCGACCGAACTGTGTACCTCCCATGCTTCGTAGCTCCCCATGCTATAAAATCCTCAAACCCATTGCTATGTAGAGAAATTTGCATAATACGGCGAGCGTCAATAGAAATGGATAAGAATGAAGTAGTTATTCATCCCACATACCCGTAATAGGATCAATCAGTTCGCTGACTTTGGTCAAAACAGCCCCACTTCTTGAGGAAAGAACCCTGTAATTTGGACTGCTCGGAATCCAGGGGTCATTCCAAATATCAATCTTCTCTCCATCTCCTACTCTCCACAAATAACCTCTCTTAAAAGTAGACATGCCCGCACAAATACTATGCCAAGTAAAATAAGCTCCTTTTTTGGACCAGCCTTAAGAATATTACCATGAGGATAATATTTTGCACTCAGTACACGTGCACACAAAGAATCAGGCTCATTAACAATCCTCCAAACGTGTTTAGCCAACATGGCAAGGTTGAATGAGTGAAGATCTCTAAATTCCATTCCTCCTCTTTTTTGGGTAGCACAATTTCCACCATGTGAGCCAATGCATTTTGTTACTATTGTCATCTCCCCACCATAACTTGGAAATCGCATCCATCATCTTCCTGCAAACACCTTTAGGTATTAAGAAAAACAGACATGGCATATCTGAAATAGCTTGAGGAACAGCCTTTAACAAAATATCCTTGCCTCCAATGGACAAGAGCTTCTTCTTCCAACCATTCCTTTTGATAATTATTTCAATAAATTTCTCAAAGCACTCACTTTTGTCAGCCTGAGGCAGGGAGCACCAAATATTTATCGATAATGCTTCAATCAATATGTAGAGCCACACAAATTTACGCTCTCATAAGAACATTAGTATTAGGTGAGAAAAATATGCTTTATTTAGCTAAACTCACCAACTTTCCTGGATTTGCAAGTATGTGTTCAATACCCATTGTAAGAAAGTTTCATTATTCATATCCGCTTTCATGAGGATTAGAGAATCATCAGAAAATAAAAGGTGTGAAAATGACGGTGCATTTCGCACACTCTTACCCCATCAATGCAACCAACTTCTTCTTGAACAATAAGAGACCGAAAGCACCTCTACACATAACAAGAACAAATATGGAGACAGAGGATCCCCTTGACGGATCCCTCTACTATGAACAAACATCTCTGTCTCATCAGAATTAAATCTGACCTAGTATCTGACCGGGGTAACACAAAACATCATCAAATTAATCCACCTCTCGGTGAATCAAAGTTTCCTCATCATATTCTCTAGAAACACCCACTCCACTCTATCATATGCCTTGTGCATGTCCAACTTGACTACACAACACCCATTACTCCTTGATCTCTTATTTTTAATCGCATGAACACTTTCATATGCCACCAGGACATTATCTGTAATAAGACGACCATGGGACAAATGCACTATGCATGGGTGAAATAACATCTGGTGATATCACTTTTAGTCTCAAAGCAAGCATTTTAAAAATGATATATAAATCACATTACACATGCTTATTGGGCGAAATTGTGTTACCAACTTTAGGAATTAGCACCACTGTAGTATCATTCGACCCCTCGGGAATAAGCCCGGTATTCAATGCCTGTAATATCTCATGTGTAATTTGTTCCCCACACATAGTCCAGAATTTTTTATAGAAAATAGTATGAAGCCCATCCGGACCTAGGGCTTTAAAGTCACCAATACTGAATGATGCCTTCTTCACATCCTCAGTCGAAAAGGGAGCCACAAGTTTTTCATTCATCTCCTATGTCACTCTTGGTTGGATCTTATCCAACAACTCCGGATCAACCCCCTGGACTAGTAAAGAGATTAGAAAAATACTGAAACACTAAAGGTTTGAGTGCTTTGATGTCTACGCACTTCTATTCTTGTAGACAGTTGTTGGGCCTCCAAGTGCAGAGGTTTGTAGAACAGCAGCAAGTTTCCCTTAAGTGGATCACCCAAGGTTTATCAAACTCAGGGAGGAAGTGGTCAAAGGTATCCCTCTCAAGCAACCCTGCAATCAAGATACAAAAGTCTCTTGTGTCCCCAAAACACCAAATACACCGGTCAGGTGTATAGGTGCACTAGTTCGGCGAAGTGATAGTGAAATACAAGTGGTAACGGTGCCAGAAAAGAGCTTGACGGTGAGTTAAAGACTAAAGGCAAACAGATGGAAGCAAGCAAACATGCAACATATCTAGATGCAAACGGTGTTTCAATGCTTGGAAACAAGGCCTAGGGATCATACTTTCACTAGTGAACACTCTCAATAAATATATTCTCTTCATGATACTACCCTGAACTACTCTCCGGTTAGACACTCTAATCCATGGTAGGGCTATAACAACACTCCTCAAAGTCCGCCTTTCCCAATCTAGATAACCCCACACTGTCACCTTGAGCGCTAGATGGTTCCAACAAACACCACAATTTCATAGAGACAACCAACTCAAAATATACTCATGATAAATATATATATGTAACCTAGCCTAAGTGCCACACACGGTGTGCACGCTGTCACTTTCACACACGTGGGGAAAAGCATAGATCTATTAAAGCACGATGAGTATTTATGTATACTCTAGCCTAAGTGCCAGCATGGCATGCACGCTGTCACTTTCACACACATGGGGAGAGCAGAGATCTATTAAAGCACTTGAGTAGCAGAGTAGATCTACTTGATTACAAAGCTCATGACCACAACATCAGGCATAGAGGGAGAGATGAACACATAGCTACCGATAGAGCCCTTAGCCTCGAGGAAGAACTACTCCCTCCTCATCATGGGAATCAGCAATGGTGATGGATATGGTAGTGGAGATTGATGGAGATGGCTCCGGGGGCACTTCCCTGTCCTGGCAGGGTGCCGGAACAGAGACTTTCTATCCCCCGAATATCCCCTTCGGTGGCGGCGGTGCAGCGGAACTTTTCATGGCTTTTTGGTCGATTCAGGGTTTTCTCCCCGGGGGGCTTCTTATAGGCACAGGAGGCAAGGTCGGTGGAGGTCCAGGGGGCCCACACCCCCTATGGGCGCCACCAGGGCTAGCCTGCGCCTAGGAGGGTGCGACCACCCTGGTGTCCTCCTCCAGCTCTGCTTCGTGGTTCCGTGGTTCTCCGTGAAAAATAATGACTTTGGCTTTTGTCCCGTCCAATTCCAAGAACATTGATTTTCTGCCTTTCTGGAACCAAAAACAGAAGAAAACAGGCAACTGGCACTATGGCATCTTGTTAATAGGTTAATACTAGAAAACATATGAAAAGCACCTCAAAGTATGGACAAAGCAACGCAAAGTAGATACTAAACAAGCATGGAACATCAAAAATTATAGATACGTTTCCGACGTATCAAGCATCCCCAAGCTTAACTCCTGCTCGTTTGCTAGTAGGTAAGTGATAAAAATATTAATTTTTGAGGTGACATGCACCATCAAAACCAAGATTAAACCATTTGCAAGCATTGAAAGCTAGGATCAAAGAACTCTAAACATGTGCATGAAAGATGGAGTTCTAATAATAAGACAAAGTAACTATGCATGCATCATGAAAAGGTTACAAACAAAGATCATGAATAACATGCATTGAAGAACGTTTGTTTGTTTCATATACATAAAACAAGGCATAGTGGCAATCAGCTTGTCCCTCATGGAGTAGCAAATAGATGCATAAGACACCTTCAAAGTTCATAAGAGTGACTAGATACAAATAGCACAAGAACAAGTAATATAAAAAATATTCATCAATCAATAAGTTTTGGGACAATGCACATAGAAATAAGAATGGCAACTATGCTCTCTTAACCGGTGCCTGAGGATAGAAGGTGGAAACTCAATATAATGGTGGAAGAAAGGCCCTTCATAAAGGGAAGCATGGATTTCAAGTCTCATAAAGCGCTTCCAAAAATTATGGTACTTGTTAGCTTTCAGCCCTCATTGCCCCTACCATAAGCATCTTGAAGTGATTAAGGTTAAAGTGAGCAAACTATGAAGTATATGCTTGACAAAGTATAAGTTGGCAATCTCATGTCCCTTGAACACGAGGGACGCACCTCATGCTACTCAACTTTAGTCACATGTAAGTTCTTGTCATAGTAAGTACATGTGTATCATAGAGAACCGCCATGGGTACCCTTGCACATGGTGCAGAGCTTTCCCATAACCAAAATGACAAGATAAGCAGACAATGAGCATATCACCGATCTTTTTATTTGTTATTTGCATAGGTTTTTATTGAGGATGCTTCATAGATTGCTCATTATGGTGATGCTGCAAGTTTCCACCATGATTAGGCATGGCTTAGGCTAGCGGCCCAGGCGTTTCTCTAACACAAAATACATAACTTCATGGACTTACAAGCTCCCTTTTTATTTCACACCGGCGACATGCATAGACAAAAGAGCATGATATCAACTGTGTATAAAGTACAAGTGCAATGTTGAAAACGTTACCCATGAAAACATGGTTCTGCTAATTCCAACGTATAAGTGCAAGCATATACAACATAGATGACACAATGGTTCAAGTTTATTAGGGGCAAGAAATAAAAAGTGTGCCATCAAGTTCGTGAGAGCTTTAATCACTAAGTTTTCACATAACAAAATACTTTTTAATTGGAAGATAGATGAAAACAAGAATATACTTGGAATGGTGTAACACACCATGCATAGGAATTTATATTGGACACTTTGGAATAAATTGGTTTCTTGGGAGTTGGATGCATGAGTAGAGCTTACTCAATACAAGTGGAGGCTAGCAAAAGACTGGGAGCGACCAACTAAGAGAGCAATAATGGCCATAATCATGCAGAGCGAGAAAACACTATTAATCAAAGCATAAAGTGTTACCACAAGTCAGGTTCAAAATGATCATAGAGGCTATGGTGACTTGTTCATAGTCATAACATGGTGTGAGCATGTGCCAAGTCAACCCAAACAAAGCATCAAAGGAGAATACCACAATAGTATGCTTTTGTATGATAAAACAACGCATGATTCTTTCAAGGCACATTAAGCAATCCTACTTGTTTGGAACAAGTCATGATACAACAATAATCACTAAGCATAAGGTCAAAGCAACATCTAACATGACATGATAAAGCCTAAGCCATAGTCAAAACAAGCTCCCTTTTTTGTACCACTTAAGCATGAAACTTTCTACTCTTTTCCAACACCAATCAACTTATTTGAAACAACTCACAAACATAATAACCAATAAAGATCAATGAGATTGTCTCACAAATCCACAAAGAAGAACTAAAAAGTTCTAAGCTGAAAGCACAAGAAAACTAAGGCTAAACACAGTGCTAGCAAAAGTGAACACTCACAGAACAATAAGAGTGAAAACTAGAGTGTTCTAAACAATGAAAACAGAGTGTGTCTCTCTCCAAAAGAAGTGTGTTGTGATCCAACCAACTTACTCAAGCAAACTAAGCAAACAAAAAAACTAAGACGCTCCAAGAACAACACAACTGGGCATGAAACAATAAAAACGAAGTGTCTCGAAAGACCTGAGATTTTTATTGATGAAGAAGGGGATGCCTTGGGCATCCCCAAGCTTTGACGCTTGTACCTCTTGAATATTTATTGGGGTGACACGGGGTGACATCCCCAAGCTTGAGCTTTTGTCCATTCTTCATTTCATTACTTCTTCTTTCTCTATACCTGAAAATTTTCCTTCATACAAAACTTCCCACGATCTTCATTAGTAACATTAGTGTATTCAAAAGATATTAGACCTTGGGTTTTAGTTTTAGAACAGCAAAACTTTCACTAAAAACACAAGCTACTCTAGAAATTCCCTCAAAAAGCTCAATTTACCAAAAATAACCCAAAAAGGAATCAATAAGAAGCAAATGCAAATAATGGCAGAAATCTGTCAAAACAGACCAGCAGGTAGAAACCGATTTTTTTAAAGACCTTCTGTTGCTCAAATAAAAAAGTGTTGAACTAAAGAAAGTTATCTAACATACTGAGGGATGTATTCGAAAAATATCAGCTCAATCCAACTTACATAGATTCCTCACGAATTTTTATGGTGGAGCATAAAAATATGTTTCACGACAGCAACTCCCCAAATCTTACTTCCCTCTCATTAGAGGTCATTCTTGGCACAAAAAGCAAACAAAAAGGATAAAGATATATCATTACTAAAGTAATAACTTACAATACTCAAGAAAACTCTTGGGTTATCTCCCAACAAGTACTTTTATTTAATGCCTTTAAGTTAGGCTTGATAGTTTGAGAAGATGCTCACATAAGAAATATGAATTGAAGTAAAAGAGAGCATCAAGAAGAAAATTCAAAACACATTTAAGTCTAAACCAATTCCTATGCATAGGAATCTTGTAAAAAACAAGTCATGAAAGCATAAATCAACAAGGATAGGAAAGCAAAACAAGTGCAACTTCAAGATTTTCAACATAAAGAGGGGAAACTTAATATTGTTGAGATACATAAGACCATGTTTGCCTCTCTCATAATAACTTTCAGTAGCATCATGAATAAAATTAACAATATAACTATCACATAAAACATTCTTATCATGATCCACATGCATAAAATAATTATTACTCTCCACATAAGCATAGTCATTCTTATTAATTGTAGTGGGAGCAAATTCAACAAAATAGCTATCATTATTATTCTCATCACCATAATCATCAAATATATGAGACATATTGTAATCACAATCAATTTTATCCTCAATAGTAGGTGGACTAGAAATATCATAATCATCATTGTAATCATCATAAATTAGAGGTTTGGTATCATCATAAGCAATAGAATAGCTATCTTCCAAAGCCGGGGAACTAAAAAGATCATTTTCATCAAAACTAGCTTACCAAAGCTTAGACTTTTCCATAGAATTAGCAATAATGGTGTTCAAAGAATTCATACTAATAACATTGCCATTAGCATGCAAATAAAGTTCCATTGGTTTTTTAATTTTATCTTCAAACACTTCATGTCCTAGCTCAAGATAGATACTATAAAGCTCACTAATTTTGTTGTTGTTTTCCATTAAGTCTAACTAGTGAAAACAAGAAACAAGAAGACAAAATTGCAGAATCTAAAGGAAATAACTTCGAGCACTCACACCGGAGGATGTGAGTACCTTTTACCTTACCTCCCCGGCAACAGCGCCAGAAAATAGCTTGATGTCTACGCACTTCAATTCTTGTAGACAGTTTTTGGGCATCCAAGTGCAGAGGTGATGCAGTGCTGAGTTGATGTAGGAGCGCTTCGTTGGGAACTCCAAGAGCAAGGTGTGAAGCAGCACAACAACAAGTTTTCCCTCAGTAATAAACCGAGTTTATCGAACCAGTAGGAGGAAGGAAACGTCACACAGGTGTTGCAAGCAACGCGGAGACCTACACAACACAAACTCAAGACTTTGCCCCAACGAATCAGTGAGGTTGTCAAGCTCACCGGTTTTCTGTAACAAAGGATTAAACGTATTGAGTGGAAGGTAAAGGTTTGTGGCAAGTAAACAAGTAACAGTGGAATATGTATCAATGGTAAAGATTGGACCAGGGTCCATAGTTCACTAGAGGTGCTCTCCTTAGATAAACAACATGGCATGAAGGGTAAACAAATTATAGCAGGGCAATTGACATGAACTAAGCAAGGCATAACAATGCAATTACTAGTCAGAAAGATCCTATGAGACTCGATTGGGCAATACAACAACATACATAGACCGCCATCCAACTGCATCTATGACTAGAATTCCACCTTCACGTTATCATCCGAACCCCCTCCAATATTAAGTTGCAAGCAACAGACAATTGCTTTAAGCAAAGTGTGTAAGGTAAACAGTCCACATGTTCCATGAACAAGGGACCGTTGTTTTCTCCCTAGTAGCAACATCACATCTACAACCGAAGAGATTTATGTCACTTCCCTTGGAAACTAGAGGCATGAACCCACTATCGACCATAAATAACCCCTCTTGGAGTCACTAGCAACTACTTGGCCAAGATAGCTACTAACAACGGAGAGCATGCAATATCACAAACAACACAAACATGATAGAATCATAAAGACAAAACCATTAATCAAACCAACATAATAATCTCAATATCCATCGGATCCCCGCAAACACAACATGCATGATTACAAATGATTAGATATTGATCATGAACGGAGCTCAAAAGATCTATACATGAAAGCACAAAGGAGGAGATACAACCATCTAGCTACTACATGGACCCATAGTCCAAGGTGGAACTACTCACGCATCATACCGGAGAGAAGGCCTCCAGGATGATCTCCCCTCCGGCAGGGTGCCGGGAAGAACTTTAGATCCCCCCATCTAGGGACGATGGTGGCGGCGGCTATAGAAGGTTTCATGAAATATTGATCGGGTACTTAGGGTTTCTGCATAGGGGCTTCTTATAGGCGAAGAGGGAGGCCGAAGCGGTGGCCAAGGGCCCCACACCCTGCCTAGGCGTGGGACATGGCCCACCCATGCCTAGGGGGGTCTAGGCGCCCTGGCATGCCTCTCTGTCTCCCCTCTGGACTTCTTGTTCTCCATGGAAAGTTATTGACTTTGACGTTTGTCCCGTCAAATTCCGATAATATTTCTTTACTAGCTTTTCTGGAACCAAAAACAGCAGAAAACAGGCAACTGGCACTATGTCAACTTGTTAATACATTAGTACCATAAAACATGTAAAAAGCATCTCAAAGTGTAGACAATGCAAAGAAAAGTAGATACTAAACAAGCATGGAGCATCAAAAATTATAGATACGTTTCCGAAGTATCAAGAGGTTTGTAGAATGATGGTGCTGACGTTAGCACTTCGTTGGAAAACCCAAGAGCAAGGTGTGAAGCAGCAAGCAGCAAGTCTTACCTCAGTTGAGACCGAGGTTATCGAACCAGAAGGAGGAAGGAAACTTCATACAGGTGTTGCGAGCAACGCGGAGACCTGCACAACACAAACTCAAGACTTTGCCCCAACGAATCAGTGAGGTTGTCAAGCTCACTGGTTTGCTGTAACAAAGGATTAAATGTAAGGTGTGGAAGGTAATGGTTTGCAGCAAGTAAAAAAGTAACAGTGGAAGATGTATCAATGGTAAAGATTGGACCGGGGTCCATAGTTCACTAGAGGTGCTCTCCTGAGATAAACAACATGGCATGAAGGATAAACAAATTACAGCGAGGCAATTGACAGGAACTGAGCAAGACATAACAATGCAATTACTAGCCAGAAAGATCCTATGAGGTTGATTGGGCAATACAACAATATACATAGACCGTCATCCAACTGCATCTATGACTAGAATTCCACCTTCAAAGTTATCATCAACCCCTCCAATTAAGTTGCAAGCAACAGACAACTGCTTTAAGCAAAGTGTGTAAGGTAAACAGTCCACATGTTCCATGAACAAGAGACCGTTGTTTTCTCCCTAGTAGCAACAGCACATCTACAACTGAAGATATTTCTGTCACTTCCCTTGGAAACTAGAGGCATGAACCCACTATCGAGCATAAATACCCCCTCTTGGAGTCACTAGCAACTACTTGGCCAAAATAACCACTAGCAACGGAGAGCATGCAAGATCACAAACAACACAGACATGATAGAATCATAAAGATAAAACTATTAATCAAACCAACATAATAATCTCAATATCCATCGGATCTCCGCAAACACAACATTCATGATTATAAATAGATTAGATCTTGATCATGAATGGATCTCACAATATCTATACATGAAAGCACAAAGGAGGAGATACGACCATCTAGCTACTACATGGACCCATAGTCCAAGGTGGAACTACTCACGAATCATACCGGAGAGAAGGCCTCTGGGATGATCTCCCCTCTGGCAGGGTGCCGGGAAGAACTTCAGATCCCCCCGATCTAGGGACGATGGTGGCGGAGGCTATAGACGGTTTCGTGGATTTCTGATCGGGTACTCAGGGTTTCTGCATCGAGGGCTTCTTATAGGCGAAGGGGCGAGACCGGGAGGCGGCCAGGGCCACCAAACCCTAGCCAGGTGTGGGCCCACCTGTGGCCGCGCCTGGGGGGTTGGCCCCTCTGGCTGGCCCCTCCGACTCTCCTCTGTACTTCTTGTTCCCCGCGGAAAGTAATTGACTTTGTCCTTCGTCCCGTCCAATTCCGAGAATATTTCTTTACTAACTTTTCTAAAACCAAAAACAGCAGAAAACAGGCAACTGGCACTGTGGCAACTTTTTAATAGGTTAGTACCAGAAAACATGTAAAAATCACCTCAAAGTGTGGACAAGTGAAGCAAAGTAGATACTAAACAAGAATGGAACATCAAAAATTATAGATACGTTTCCAACGTATCATAGAACAGCAGCATTTTTCCCTTAAGCGGATTACCCAAGGTTTATCGAACTCGGGGAGGAAGTGGTCAAAGGTATCCCTCTCAAGCAACCCTGCAATCAAGATACAAGAAGTCTCTTGTGTCCCCAACACACCCAATACACTTGTCAGGTGTATAGGTGCACTAGTTCGAAGAGATAGTGAAATACAAGTGGTAGCAGTGCGGAAAAGAGCTTGTGGTGAGATAAATACTAAAGGCAACAGATGGAAGCAAGCAAACATGCAATGATATATATGCAAAATGTGTTTCAATGCTTGGAAACAAGGCCTAGGGATCATACTTTCACTAGTGAACACTCTCAATAAATATATTCTCTTCATGATACTACCCTGAACTACTCTTCGGTTGACACTCTAATCCATGGTAGGGCTATAACAGCACTCCTCAATGTCCGCCTTTCCCAATCTAGATAACCCCACACTGTCACCTTGAGCGCTAGATGGTTCCAACAAACACCACAATTTCATAGAGACAACCAACTCAAAATATACTCATGATAAATATATATATATGTAACCTAGCTTAAGTGCCACACACGGTGTGCACGCTGTCACTTTCACACACGTGGGGAAAAGCATAGATCTATTAAAGCACGATAAGTATTTATGTAGACTCTAGCCTAAGTGCCAGCATGGCGTGCATGTTGTCACTTTCACACACATGGGGAGAGCAGAGATCTATTAAAGCACTTGAGTAGCAGAGTAGATCTACTTGATTACAAAGCTCATGACCATGCATAGAGAGAGAGATGAACACATAGCTACCGGTAGCCCTTAGCCTCGAGGAAGAACTACTCCCTCCTTATCATGGGAATCAGCAACGGTGATGGAGATGGTAGTGGAGATCGATGGAGATGGCTCCGGGGGCACTTCCCGTCGGCGAGTCAAACAAAGACTTCTCCCGAATCTCCCTTGGCGTGGCGCAGCAGAACTTTTCATGGCTTTTTGGTCGATTTAGGGTTTTCTCCCCAGGGATTCTTATAGGCGCATGAGGCAAGGTCAGTGGAGGTCCAGGGGGCCCACCCCCCTGTGGGCGCCACCAGGGCTGGCCCGCGCCTAGGGGGGTGCGGCCACCCTGGTGTCCTTCTCCAACTCTGCTTCGTGGTTCCGTGTTGCTCCGGGAAAATAATGACTTTGGCTTTTGTCCCGTCCAATTCCGAGAATATTGATTTTCTGCCTTTCTGGAAACAAAAATAGAAGAAAACATGCAACTGGCACTATGGAATCTTGTTAATAGGTTAGTACCAGAAAACATATGAAAATCACCTCAAAGTGTGGACAAAGCAACGCAAAGTAGATACTAAACAAGCATGGAAGATCAAAAATTATAGATACGTTTCCGACGTATCATGCTTCTGTACCTTCCACCCAATTATTAGCATTATCCTTTAACCGCTGGATAAAATTCTTCTTGCGTCGAGCTGAAGCAAAGTTATGGAAGAATGAAGTATTCTGATCTCCATGTTGAATCCAGTTGGCCCTAGATCGTTGTGACCAATAGACCTCTTCTTGCTCCAGTAGCAACTCAACAATATTAGATAATTCTTTGGCTCTTGCATCATTTTCATCCGAACTAGGCCCACTCAGAGCCTCGTACAACTCCCGTTGTGCCTTTCTAAGACTGTTCTTTGGCTTCTGAAGAACCGTGGCATCCCATGCATGCAAAGCCGCGTGCATGCGGCCAAGCTTGGATAGAACCCCATCTGGTACCGCACCTACTATCTCCCACGCCTTCTCGACCACCTGTTTAAATCCTTCTTCTCTTAGCCATTTAGCTTCAAATCTGCATGGTCCCTTCTTTCGCCGCCCTAACTCAATATGGAAATTCGTATCCAGCAGTATGGGATGATGATCCGAGCGTATATAGCCCAGATGTTGTATTGCTGTTTGCGGGTGCATCGTCATCTAATCTCCATTGCAAACCGCACGATCAAGCCTTTCCCGTATGATTCCTCGCCTCCAAGTGAATGCGTCACCCGTGAAGCCGAGGTCCTCAAGATTATAGTCTTGTAAACAGTCACGAAAAGCCTCCATGTAGCCAAATGGACATGGATTACAACCCTTCTTTTCATGAGAAAATAGTATCTCATTGAAATCTCCAATAAGAACCCACGGAAAGCAAGAACTATTATTTATCTCCCTTATTTTGTCCCAAGTTTTATATTTATATTTCCACTGTGGTTCTCCATAGATCCCTGTTAGCCTCCATCTCTTCTCCAGAGATTCAATGACCTCCACATCAATATACTTAGGGGCCGAGAAAATCTGTTGAATTACTATCTCCCTTTTCCACATCAACAATACACCACCACTCCTACCATCACAAGGATTCACAATTTTCATGTCCATCTTTAACCTCCTCCTTAAACAGTCTGCCAGATAGTCATATAGGTGTCTCTGACAAAAACAACACATCGGGATCTTCTCGCCTTCGGAGATACGAAAGCGCACGAACTGTCGGGTCGTTCCCTGCACCCTAAAAGTTCAGATATAAGATTTCCATTGCTCTCGGACAGGCTCCTCGTAGGAACCCTCCGATCCTATTGAAGTGGAGTTAGCTCCTTCCTTTTTTGTTCGCTTAATCCTCTCGTTCTCAACCGAGCCATCAGCCATAACCTCTGTGTTATATTTCCCAATCATCACCATATCAGCCACTGTCTTGGTGCCGATCTCTTCTTGTTTAATGCATCAGCCAGGCTTCTTTTTGTAGATGTGTCTGAATTTCCACTATCCTCCATTACGGTATCTGCAGTCTTAGCTGGACTAGTCGTATCCATAAGATCCTCATCATCCTTTGTATTAGTGATTTGCGCTAGTGCATTCACCCTCCAAACAGGTACATCCTCTCCACGGGCATATCCACCAGAGTGTCCACGGCCTCTAGCACCACCACCAAAGGCTCGTCCCCCTCCCATGGGAAAACTTGACCCGCACGCCCACCTCCATGAAACTCTCCAGTACCTCGACCATACCAAGTACTCCACTCGGCTTTTAGCCACTCACCCCGCTTTAATGTTTCCTCAGTGTGCTCCCCAGAGCCGCACTCAAGATGAGTGTGACCAATAAAGCCACAGGCACCACAAAATCTGGGCGTCTTCTCATATTTGATCTAAAATATTTCACGTTGTCCACCTCTCGACATCGACACAAGCCGAGCCAAGACTTTCCTGACATCCACCCTCACTAGCACGAACAAAGTTACCAGCACCTTGGACATCTAGCTGGACTTCTGAGACCTTGCCAACCTTCTTTCCATCATATTTGTAATTAGGGTGTTATTCATGTATCCTACAGGCACCTTGTGAATCTGGATCCAAGTACTAAAGAAATTTAGATCTATTGTATCAGGATCAACTAAGTCGTCATATGGTTCAATGCAAACTGCGGCTTGTGTCGAAATAGCCAAGGTCCTCCTCTTTCCACCTTCAACCAATCCCCTAGGCAAAAGCACTGAACGAAGAACAAGTTCCCTTCTAGGTGTTGAAAATTGATCTCCCTCGCAGGGCTCCAAGCAACTCTCATATGTTGTTCAAAAGTTTGAGGACTAAAATAATTTGTCGTATGAACCCTTGCAAGGGCCATCCACTTCATGCCCTCCAATGGAGCGTCAACCTCATCCTCGAAGACTAGATCATCGAATTCCTCATCATCAATGCCCAGACGATTTAGCAGGTCATCAATCTCCTCCTCCTTCTTTCTACCCGATCCTCCCGCCTTATTCGTTGAATTAGATGGAGTAGATGCCATCTTGATCAAAAAATAACAGAAGCCCTAACGAAACCTGGGAGAACAATACACCAGCCTTCTGAAACAGAGACACCACGAGACCCAGAGTTCCTGACTTTAAGCCTGTAGCGATCCACGGAAAAAGCCAGACTCTGCGCCGGAGAAGATTCCGGTGGAAGAGGAACGAAACCCTAGTCGCCCCGGAGAGCGCTAGGTCAGATGTGTACTGGTGGACATTGATTGAGAGGTGGAATACTGGCTATATACAACTTACTTAATCACTAGTTATGACTTAATAGTTGTTAAAGACTACCCTTAGTTATGAAGGGGTATCAAGTAATCTCGGTCGTTGCTGTTTTGAGAAGGGAGGAGCACTCAAGCAGAAGTGCTTCCGCTCGGACTTGTAATAATATAGGGCCGATAATGGGAGTGCCTAGATCTCAGGCGTCTGAGAACTATTTATGTCTAAGTCACTGATGTCATTGTAATATTTGTGCTAATTCTGAGTTGCAACCTAGTTGCAACTTATAAGATTTGTACTAATTCTTAGTTATAGCCTAGTTGCAACTCATTAAATTCTCAGTTACACCGAGTTGCAACTCATTAAATTCTCAGTTATAACTTTCATTTTACACGAATCACGAGATAAATCGAACGATAAAGTAGACGACTGAAACTTAAAGAAGTTCTCGAATGCATGAGAACTAGCAAATCCGAAAGAAGACGAAAAAAAAAAAAGGTTGAGTCACGACCCATGACGCTCCATGAAGCGTCACGGAAACCCTGCGCGCCGCCCCTCCTCCTCTCTCCCTCCTCGCCGTCCGGGCGTGGCGGCAAAGCCAGCGCCCGCGGCAAGGCGGGTTTCCTCCTTCCCCGCCTGGGTCTTGGGGTGGCGCGAAACCCCATGGCGCGCGGACTGTGATGGTTCCCGGCGGGCGAGCAAGTCCACAGCGGTGACGGCACGAGAGGTGGTGGTGTGGCTCTGCGGTGGCGGCTTCGGTGTCGTGCGGGCTTGGATGGTGGTGGTGGGCGGTGGCGGCAAGGAGGCGTCCTCACGCTCTTGCGCGTCCGGGCGGCTCGGCTCGGCCGCTTCTTCGTGGTGGTTGTGGTGGCCGCGGCGTGAGGCTGCACGTGGCCTTTGGCCCGTTAGCTGGCCCAGATCTGGGCCCTCGGGCCTGATCTGTCTAAAAGCCTAACACGGCGCGGCGCTCTCTGTAGATGGTACGGTGGGGACGATCGGGAGGGTGGCGGCGGCCTTCTTGCGGCGTGGCGGGGCTTCTGAGCCCAATTTGGGCTGGCCGGGCGAAGGCAGTGTGCCCTCGCGTCCGTCGCCAAGAACGGCCTCTGGCTGTGGAGGACGGTCTCCTCCGGTGGCTGTCTTGATGCCGCCTCCTTTTCCGACCATCTATATCCCATCCATCTCGCAGCCACGAGGAGTCTCAATTGTCGGGGGCGAGTGCGCGGATGCCGGGGAGGCGGCCCCGGAAGATGGACTGCACAGACGTCTTGATGGCAGGGCGGCGTTGCGGTGGTGATGGCGTGTCTATTTGGACCATGTGGGTGGCAAGGAGTGGGTTTCGGGCTCTGGTGGCGGCACCGGATCATGTTTTGGAGCTCGGCTCGAGCGTGGTGGAGGTTCGAGGACCGAATGGGACGAGAGTTTTTCCGGCGAAATCTAGCGCTTTGGCGCCGACAACGGCGATACTGCGGGTGTCGTGACCCTCTTGGGGCGTTGTTGTACTACTCTCTCTCACCCATTAGGGCTCCGGGTGAAAACCCTAGACCCATGTGGTCTCGGCGGCGGCGGCGCTTGGGACGTCGTTACCTTCTTGGAGGCGTTGTCGTGGAGCTCCGGTCTCCTTAACCTCGTCGTCTTCGGTGGCAAGCTAGCTGCTTCTTAGGCTTCGTAGTTTATCTTTGGTCTGCTTGTTAGAGGAACTTCCCATCACTTTGTATCGGTTTGGCCGTATGGCTTTATTTATAAAGCGGGGCGAAAGCCTCTTTCGAGAGAGAGAACTAGCAAATCCGATAATATATAGCACTGCTGCAGTGCTGCGAGAAGCTGAAACAACATAGGCAGCGCAGCCTCGGACTTGCAATGTTCTACTCCGAGTCGGGCATACAGTATCGGACATGTGGGGGCGTGGGGCCGAGTTTGGACTGATAGTCCGCATGCTGGACCAAATCAATGGCCGAGTAGGATGTCTACTCCGACTGCCCGCCGGAGCTAACGCGGACATCACCGCCGGTAGACGAACCAGCTCCTCCGTTCGCCGCCAACTGCGACAGAAGAACCAGGCAGCTGGTCGAAGCAACGAGGTTCTTGTACGCAGCTACGGGGCATCGCTCCATGGCCGTAAATTACTTGAAGAGAAGAGCACGCCTTCTGAAGACGACGTTGTCCAGTTCGACGTGACAAGCTACGGGGCCGCCGGCGACGGGCAACAAGATGACACGCCGGCGTTTCAGCAAGCATGGACAGCTGCTTGCTCCTCCTATGAGCCGGCCACCCTTCTGGTCCCCAAGGAGAAAACCTATCTCGTCAAGCAGATCACCTTCGCCGGCAAATGCAACTCTAGCGTTATTACATTCAGGCTCGAAGGAAAATTGGTAGCTCCGGCCAGATCAAGCTGGCCAACAGAGAACATCAGGAAGTGGATCGTGTTCAGCAACGTCGACAGCCTAACCATCACCGGCGGCGGGACCATAGACGGCAACGGCGAGGCGTGGTGGAAGAACTCGTGCCGGGTGGACAAGAACCTGAAATGCACGATCGCCCCCATGGCCCTGCTCCTTTACAAGTGCAACAAGCTCAAGGTGGAAGACATCAACCTTCTCAACAGCCAGCAGATCCACGTCTCCGTCGAGGACTGCAACGACGTGCTTCTAGAGCGCCTCACCATCACCGCGCCCGGCGACAGCCCCGAGAACGACGGGATCCACATCGCCCGCACCACGGATATCCGAGTGGTAGACTGCGACATCAAAACCGGGGACGACTGCATCTCGATCGAGACCGGTACCGAGAACATGTACGCCTCGGGGATAACATGTGGCCCCGGTCATGGGATAAGCGTGGGGAGCTTAGGCGACGACAACTCCGAGGCCCGAGTCTCCAACGTGACAGTCTACAAGGCTCTCCGGCGGAAAATATTTTTATGGGACAGTGCTGAGTGGGCATTACATCAATGATTACGTGGCGATTTAGGCGCAAACAGTTTCAAATCTTGTTTTTTTTTCTATTTTGGACACGTGTCATTTGCTGAAATTGGTCCACGCCTCTAAATCCGTGGACCACTCTCCGGCACGATGTTTGGCGTGCGCTTGAAGTCGTGGCAAGGAGGAAAAGGGTACGCCAAAGACATCACGTTCGAGGATATAACCATGGCCAATGTCAAGACTCCTATACTCGTTGACCAGAACTACTGCACGATGGCCGACCCCTTAAACCCTAAGGCGTGCGAGAAACAAGATTCGGCGGTGGAGTTCAGCAACATCCAGTTTAAGAATATCCGAGGCACCAGCTAGCGGGACAAAAGAAGCTATCAAGCTAGACTGCAGCGAGACCGTCCCGTGTCGTGATATATTGTTGCAAGACGTGAAACTTGTATTTAAGAGACACAAGAAGGCAGGCTCAACAAGCACGTGCAACAACGTCAAGCTAAAGGATTCCGTCAATGTCACCCCCAAGACGACTTGCTGAGACATACTAGTACCTCTTTCTTCAATAATCTTTGTTGTTGGTGTATAAATTAATCAAGCAATCGTTTGTGTAGGTAGAGTTAAGATTAGGTACTGTAATTAGGGTTTTGTATAGATCTCATATAGTACTGTATGTTTCTTATATACATATGACACAAACTCATGGTGCCGAAATTTTCTTGGATAACTTGGAGTTGAGTGACCAATTAAGCGTAATCACACATTTCTCGATTAATTAGCTGTGGCCACTGCCATATATCATAACTTTTACGGTAGACTTGTGTAGTAGTGAATGTTTGTAGGCACGTGTTACACATATTGTCATACATATAATTAAGCATATACATGTACGTACGTAGACTTCAAATATTTAGCAGCAGAGTGTAGTGAATGTAATCGATCAAATCTAGCGTTCTCTGTATATATATTCACACTACAAGAAAGTGGTCGGCTACAGCCTGCCACTTTATACTCGATCGTTTGTACTCATCGTCAGTTTTTTTTTTTTTTTTTTTGAAACGAACTCATCGTCAACTCGGCTAGCTGATCATCAAACACTTCACATATATATGCAATGTTGTCATTGCCTATGTAGGTGTTATTGTATTATGCACTATGTGAGCAATTCAAGAATCAAATTGTAAAGAACTTGCAGAAATATGGCAACGCTTGATCAGTTTGGATGAGTGGATCAAATAACCAATCACATAAATTTCAAACTTGTGTACTACCAATTTTACACCATAGTTCCAATAATTTGTAGAGAAAAAAGAATGGAACACAGAGAAAGAGAAGGAAAATAATACTGTGATCTTTTATTAGCAATGCACGTGTATCTTGTACTCCCTCCGTTCCAAAATAGATGTCTCAAATTTTTTAAAATTTAGATAAATCTAAACACTATTTAGTATATAGATTCATCCAAAATTTAAAAAACCTAAGACATATATCCTTGGACGGAGGGAGTACTACTTTCTCCGTTCACTAACCTAAGACATTTTAGTCTTTTTCTAAAACACATATATGTAGACAGAAGCTAATTACTTTATGTTGCCTGATCACTCACTCGGTTGCTAGTAGCGGCAGTCGACCAAAGCCTACACTTGTGCGGGAATAGAATCGCCGCCCACGCCAACGACATCTCCTTCACGCCGAACAAGCTGGTCGTCTCCACGTCCTCATTGCAGGGCCCAGGGCCTGTTGAGAACCATCTCCAGGCCACTATCCCCACGTCCGCGTTGGTGTCCTCCTCCACTGAGGCCCTGCCCAGACTCTAACTCGGTGTCGCAGACGCCGCACTCGTGCACCCTACCTTGATGCCCTGCTTCGACCCGCCGATCGCCATGGCCATGGCCATGGCCGGTGGCTTTGGTGCCACCCTATTTCCTCGGCTTCGGCCAAAGGTGGTCGCGTCTTCTTGTGATCTCGTCGGGGCTGCGAGCAAGGAGCATGAGGCAGAATGCCATGTCCTCCTCTTCCTCAGTGTCGGACCGCCACCGGTTGTTGGGGACAAAGGACGACCACTTAGACCATTTTGGTTGTGACATAATTATAAACTATCACATCCCAAATTGCAAACTTTGGCCGGTTTCTCGTTTACATCCAAAGAGAGATAACTCATGAGGAAAAATATGATTATAAAACCTCAAGAAGCATTATTCCTGCAGACAGAGAGGAGAATTAAACTGGACTACACTCAACACATACTTTGTCAAATGCTCTCTCCGTTTCAAAAATAAGTGAGACAGCTTTGTCTAGATATGTACAAACTAAAACACGACGAGAACTCAAGTTACATGCATGCTATCTACTATGGTCATTTTACCGACTTGAAAATGGCAAAGGCCTTTGTAATTAAAAAATATAAAGGTATTCCACAAAGGAAGTTTGAAACCATCACAAGATTAAAATAAACATGTCCTCAAGGTATATTCGGCACATTGGAATCTGTGTACGACAAAGATATGTGACTTCACAATGAAAGCCAAAAGATTAGACTGCCAAACGGAAAAAAATTAACAGCTCGTGGCACTGACATTGAATAATCTTTTTATTTAGAGGAATATTCTGAACATTAACTCTCAAGATCAGCCCAACCCACTATGAAATTTATGAATTAACCTATGATTTGGAAAACAATCACGTGAGCGTAACCTTCTATGTTGTTTGATCCTACTACGACAGGTCTAATCATCTTTTTGTTTCTGCACACGGGGCCAGAATCCACCGTTCAAACCTGTTTCAAGCAATGCATGAAACAAACAATTCCACAACTCTGGCCAACCCAACCCAACTTATCCAAATCACTGTCACCAAAAATTCATTCTGCGACCGTCAATGAGGACGCCAAGAATCAAAATATGCCACGGCGCACCACCACAAGCATGACCATCGGTGGGCCCTAGGGCTAGCCCTGCTCAGGTTGGCCGATGTTTTCTCCAGATCACGTTTGCTTGGGGTTGGAGCTTTCCAAGTCATCGAGAAACTTGTTGCAGGCATTCATGGTACGGCGTCTAGCAGGTTATGGTTCCAGAGCTTGATCATAACGAATCGCCAACACCTGTTCATCCAGCGTAAAACTTATAGATCAAGCCACAGGCATGTAGGGTGAGGTGTTCATAGCAGATTTCAGAACCGTCGTTTACCGTCGTAGAGCGGGGTTGTGCACGAGTTCTTGTCCATGCTGCCGGAGAATGCGTCACAAGCCCAACGTATATGGCCATCGGCTAGTACCCTGCAGTCCACGTTTAAAGTATGAAACGGGAATATGTATCTCAAGGATACAAGACAACTATTAGTTCCAATGGCTCCTCTATTACGAAACAAAATCTAGTAGCATGCTTTACTGTACCATACCATCCAGGACAAAGATCGAATACCATAGCTAAATATATGTTGCCAAATCAAGCTGAATGGAGCGCCACTATTAGTTCCAGTGGCTGTTTGCGAAGGATAGAATGCAGCAAATTTCAGAAATCAAATTTACAAGTGAAGTTATCATTTGGACATCTTGGGACCTTCTGTGCCATCTTGTTTTAGTAGAATTCCGACAGCGATGCTATAAATCCTCATTGGTACAATGCAAAAAAGAAATTCCAGCGGCAGATCCATACTCAACAACGTTTCAATGGCATATAACTAAATTCCCATTAATAATAACATGGTAGTACTACGTTAGAGTTTATGATTTTACATGGATCCAAATTGACTTGGCGAAACTAAGCCAAAATTTGGTCACCCTGTCCATACCTTTCCAGGAAATTACAGAGTCCTTGGCTTTTGTTTCATCTGACCAGCAGTTTCTTTATGGGTATAAAAATGGCTAAAACATGACTTATTAGTAGAAACAATTAGAGTGGGTTCATCAAGGCCCAAGCTGTGTACCCCCAAAAATAATAAAATAATAAATAGTTGCAGCAGGTCAAATCTCTCCCATAGTCCTATTTACAGTGATAGGCAGAACTAAGAAGGAAGTGTTGGGGGTAGGCCTGACCTTTGCCTTCGAACAAATGAATTCCACATATGCATAATACGCTTCTCGTCTTTTGTAACATTAGAAAAACCATCAAGCCTCTGCATTTACACAGCAAAGTTAAGATAACAAGAATCAACTATTTATGCAGGTGAATTTAGAAGCCTGCAAATATTCCAAGTTTGAGCGGAACAAAAAGATTATCACATCCTACCGTCATATCTTCAAAGTCAATGATGTCATCATCAATTTCGTCTTCACTGTCATTATCTGCGAAAACTTCCTCTAGTTCCATTCTCTAGAAAATGTAAAACCACGGTCAAGCTAAATTTCAGTTGCAAGGCATAAAATTACAGTACTCCTCCTTTGAAATATAAGATGTTTTAGATTTGTAAAGTTAATGTATCTAGACATCTTTTTAGTGTAGATTCATTTGAACCTACACTAAAAGTGTCTAGATACATTTGTTTCACAAACCTAAAACATCTTATATTTCTAAACAGAGGGAGTACAAATGAGTACATTATTATGATCTTACAAAATTAAAGATCAGTAGAGATGGTCGAATCACAAATAACAAGCATATGAAAGAAATCTAGCAAGAGAATTCGAATCTTTAGCAAAGAATCTAGCAAGACAATTGGAATGTCTAGCAAAGAACAATGTCAGATAACAGAACTGCCACTAACATTACCATATTTTCACAAGTGAAAGAAAATGGTAAATGTTTGTCCTGAAGATAAACTTTCTGCGAGGATTTTTTTTTCAAATGATTGTTTTGTCTTTTACTTGCTTATTTCACCCAAATATAGCAGTAAAGGAACAATGACTACTACTTTCCACCAACCTCTGCAATTGACAAACCTCAATAATTTAGACCTATACCAAAACTTAGCGATATAATAGAAACAAAGGATAACTTTCCCCATAAGTAAACTTAAGTGTAAATATAATGTTTAAATATCCACAATATGTGCAGGCGTTATGTTGCAGATATACATGTGTTTCAGTAGATACATGCAACCATATAAGTGAAATCCTAATTCACAACAAGCATATACACGTGTGCACAATCGCATAAAGAAAGATAGCTAAGTGTTGCATGATTGCGATCACCTGTGCCTTCTGAGAATGGAAGAACTCGTGTTTTTCCAGCAGTAGATGACTGCCAGATGATATAAACACAACAAACAAGTTAGTTGAATAACTTATCAGAAGAGCCTCAAGAACAATTAAACGGAAAGTTACAGTATATCAAGAACATAAACAGAATGGATTACTTTGTGGGGTCAGCTCGATCAACGGAGAGCTTCCTTGTCTTCCCAAACTGTATAATTGATGGTGTTAAATGATTGCTACCATGTAATGCGGGGTGAGAATCAATTGAAGCTTGCGGTACAGAAACCCCTGAAAATATAGGCAACATCAGGAAAAATCTCTGAAAAAGTCGTGTAATATCATGAAGAAATATGTGACAGATTTCAGGCAAATTACTAATCTGACAGGATTCTCGAGGGCAAAATAGGCATTTCAGCAAACAACATATTTTTTGGGGAGTTGGTGACAACAGGGCTGGCAACAGTGGCAAATAAGGTAGGGTTTTAGAAATGGGTGGCACTAAAAGACAGATATTATTGGTGACAAACTGAGGATCCTGTCAAAATTCGATGGCATATAATTTCTTTTCTCTGAGAAAAACACACCAAACATGATAAGAAATGTGAAACATTTCAACCCACTGGATAAAGGATCAGAGATACTATGGTGTTTTCATTTGAATGCAGTCTGTTTAATATGCCAAGAGCCCATAAGATGTGAAATGTACCATTTCCGTTTGGGACATAATCCACCTCAGACCCTTTATGGGCATCTTTTGATGACCCTGATTCTCTATGTGTATGTACATGACCCATATTTTCTGGTGACCTTGATTCTCCAATGTTTTTGTCCACACGAACAGTCTTTACAGGTGATCTTGGTTCCATGATGTGTGGATGTACATGCTTGGGCTTCTCGATTGTTGTTTCTAATCTTCTACACCTCTTCTTAAACCTTGATCTGATGGAGCACAGTTAGACAACTTGAGCAGAGAATTTAGCATTGTTAAAAGTGGAATACGAGCACGGTAGAAAAATACTCTCTTGCTTCGTCATCTCCTGCAGTAGTTAGAAGCTGGAAATTGAACAGAGAATTAGTTTTCCCAATTAAGCAGTATTCTGACAAAAATGCAGCCCAGATCATGTGGGGCAGGATTCCGTCTGATCTAGGTGCACCCTTTGCCTTTTGAATTCAGAGGAAG
The DNA here is from genome assembly GCA_030063025.1 of Avena longiglumis. Lineage (NCBI taxonomy): Eukaryota > Viridiplantae > Streptophyta > Magnoliopsida > Poales > Poaceae > Avena > Avena longiglumis. Next base: position 99,917,678 of record CP125974.1, read on the forward strand.
CAAAACAAAGCAAGGACCAACACTGAGATTGCATTAGTGTAATATCCATAGACATGTACTTGAAACGCTAGTGAAGTACTGGATTCAGTGACAACGTCTCCAAATATACCAACATCATTTTATTTCTCAGTTAATCTGTTAATGAATGGTAGAGCACATTCACCATCATTCATCATATTTACCTCTGCTCTCCTGGTATCAACCTTCAGATTAACATTAACAGCTTGGTAGTCTTCAGATACCTGTGTCGACAAGAAAATGGAACTAATTATCAAACATGTGTGATTGAACAAGATTTTGCAATGGAGATTTCAGAGGACAACGAACCCAGAACTCAAAGTGGAATAGCTCATGCGATGAGGTTAAATGATATTCCAGACCCTAGAACCACAAAAATGAATCGCAATATGAGAGATGGATTAAGTAAACAAAAATAGAAAGCTATTGGTTTAAACAAAAAAGTTTAGTGGAACTGTTGAAAAAAAAAACTGAGTTTCCTCAATAGAAAAGAGAAACATCAATTTCGCAGTGCAACACAACAAAAATAGCATTGCCTTCATAATATTTGGCTGGTGAGATGATCTTTAGAACCATCGCTTAGCAGCAACAGGAAACATATGACGAAAGATAAAATAAATGACATTTTGCTTCAAATTTTACCTTGAAGCTTCCACACCGTACCAAGCAAAACGAGCAAGAAAAATCTTCTGTAACTGGTAAGAAGGTATAAACATATCAATAAAAATAGAAAACCATGATAGCAAAAAGAATAAAAAAAACTATTGAGGCTAAAATACATCCGTTATAGTGATGCATAACTGATGTAAAATAGGTAACTTCTCGCAAAAGAAAGAAGTAAAACAGGAAACTAAACTCTGAATCTTGACCATGAGCAACTGTCAAAGAAAGTAGCAACATATGACAATGCAGATCTAGCTAGTTATCAGAAATATGAACACTAAATAAGAGATGACTCGTGGAAAAAAATGTTTTCCTTGTTTCAAAAATCATATTGGTGCAGGCGCGTGGCAAAATCACTATAGTTGGTAATGAAATGGCAACTTTAACTCCAGGACCATGTGCAAAACAAAAAAGTAACAGCATAAAAAATTACCTAGCAGTTTACTTTCTTGTGTATCAATATACATAAATATTTACATGATGAATAGTAAACTACTCTATCTTGTCGTGCAGTTCTTCAAGGATATTATCATACCACAAATAATTTGACAGTAAAAATATTACAAGTGTAAAACAAAAAATTGCCACACGCTGGCACTCCTTCAAGTTCATGAATTAATGCAGAGTTTTGCGCTGGCAAAGGCGGTTATAATATCCCATGCAATTAGTGGCATTAAATAAATTCATGATACTGAAGTCAGATTTGTTAAGTTAGGACTTAGGATACAGAGTCCTAATCTCTTAGCATTTGGTCGAAGTGAAGCTCTTTTTAAGCTAAGCAAGTAAATACAAATATATTATTTCTACTCATCTATTTACATTCCTTTCTTTTCTCCCTGCTGTTATATAAATGCTATTTCTCACGTACACAACATGGATACAAAAGAAAAGTCACCAGGTTCTGTTCCAAAACAAGATTCATGGAATGGGAAGAACATTGGGCCTAGGACAAATGTCAGTATATGATGCAAACAAGTGGCAACAAAATTGGGAAAAGACCAAGGTTGGGGAGAGAGGGAACAAACCTTCGCTTTTTAGGGACCTTTTGCAGTGCTTGTAGTTAAAGAGTACATTGCCTGTTCTTAACCTGTAGAAACAACATTCGCAGTATAATTTGTTACATCAAATATGAAATGTATTTGACAAAAAATGGAACTCGACTACTCAAGCAAGCTGCAAACATGCGATAAGTAGGCCTCTTGTAACCAATGGCCAGGCTCAACCAGGTTCAGGATAGATTGACTTCTGGTACACAAGGATCCAGTTTACACCCTTGCAAGCCATCGAATCACCACATAAACAGCACGCAATGATCTGATCAATACATGAACACGTCCTAGGAGTGTACATTGGTTTCTTTCCCCACCCTGTCTCCTCTCACTTTCCTCTCGGATAGCATGGCCCTTGACACCCACTTCCATAATTGCTACAAGAGAGCCAAGGTGGTTCTAGAAGCCATTCACCTGACCAGCACCCCCTAAGGGATGAGATGACGGAAGCCAGCAAAGCAGGAAGAAGTTGCGGCTACAACATCCTCCATGTGCTTTAAGGCAGCGTGGCATCCTCAGCGTGCATCACAACACAAAAAGTAGGTGTGTGATTGAAGATTTCTGTACCCAGTTGAGAGTTGAACACACAATCTAGTTGATGTTTTCCGGAGTCTCAACTGAAAGGTGCCCAAAATGAGCTTCCCTCGAATCTCAGTTGAAAGGTCCAAGAAATTTTGGACATTCATTTCACTCTCAGTTAGAAGTTAATGAGTTCAGAGTTTGTTTACATCTTAGTTGGAAACCCCTGAATCAATAGTTCTTGTGAATCTTACCGAAAGGCTGAACTTAGAAGTGTTCGAGTACAACAGGTAATAGGGGATAGCGCCATGGTGCGGCGGATGTGAGTAGCGGTGCTGAATAGCAAATCATATATGGATTTATATCATTTACACTGTATGTTTTACTAGTTACTGATAATCCAGCACAAGCACTTGCAATCTATTCAACATTGTTGATATGGATGCTTCTAGGCTAGACCACCTAAGGACAGCATGTAATGATTTGCCGCTCCTTATGATACTCCAAAGAGCAAACAAAATCTCACAGTAGAGGGATAAAGCACATAAGCATTAAGGACTAAAACATGCATTTCCTATAATGACAGGTAATAAATAGAGGGAACAAAGCTTCATTAAATTTCAGTAATGTGCTATGTATGATGGGTTAGTGTTACCTTATGATATGTGGTAATGACGAAAGTGGGATACCATCATATGAGTAACGACTGTAAGGAGATAAATGCATGTCTTTTGCACCTGCCTCTCGTGCATCTATGCTTGCTCGTAGTTCATATGAACCCTGTAACACAAAAAGGTCGAGGATCTAAGTAAAGCTACTAGAAATAACTCACAGTTTTCAGCAGAACTAAGGTGTTGCTACACTCCAAAGAATATTTACCCTACAAATTCGGAAGCGGTAATAATTTGATTACACAAAGAAACAGAGAAGAGCTTACTGTAGCATCTGCCTTTGGAGAACAAAATGTCAAGCAACTGCCATGCTCAAGAAATGTTGGCTGTGTGCATATCAAAAGAAGAAAAGCAGAGTCAGAAAACAATTTATATAGAAAGCAAAGACGATAGAGCAATCTGAGGACCTGGTAATGAAAACAAAGAGAAATGTTCAAGAGACATATATAATTCATAACTTGCAGATTTTTTTTCTCGAGAAAACACAAAAGCTTTGCGCCTTGATTCGTTGATAGAAAAGAGTGTTATGCACAAGCCCAAGAGAGGACTACACCCGAGTTCACAACACGACGCGTAGGGGTGTGCAAAAACTCACACCGGTGAAATCGTTTGAAACTGGCTGGTAGATGTAGTTCAGTTAGTTTCACAAACCAAATTCTTACATCTAGTCTAATATTAAATCTGTTCCATAATGTAGAACGTTTTGGCAAACTACATTATGGAACAGAGGTAGTACAAAAAATGAACTAAGCTGAAACCAGCTAAACCGTGAAACCGGTTTTGCCCACCCCTAGACGCACTCAGCCCCTTGGTGCCCGCCGTTGCCCAATTCCAGGCCTCCGCTCAGACAGCGGAAAACTGGTGAACATTGGTTTGCACGCCATCGAAGATGACCGCGTTGCTCTGCTTCCAGATCCACCACGCCATGAGCATGATCAACTCAAGGTGCCCTTCTGAGCGGACTTGGGGACGGAGGGAAAGGTGCGAAGCCACCAGTCCACAAAGGAGTCCCTGGTGTCTGTCAATTTTGAGAGTTTATGGCAAAATATACTTTTCATTGTGTGCAATTTGCCACCGTCATTGGGTGCCAATTTACAACAAGCGGTTAGGTCTTGTACTGTTCTACAAGCCTATCCCTCCACTTCAGCAAGCACTGGAGGTGCTAATTTACACCATTCATAAACATATAGTTGCAATTTGCACCAGATGCTGAAGATCAGCCAGTTTTTTGTGTTAAATATAATAGTAAAGGCAGTCAAATACTACTCCCTCCGTTCCAATTAATTTGGAACGGAGGGAGCCAATTGTTGAACATACAGGTAGAAATATGCATAACAAATCGTCAAATCTCAAACAGATGGCGAAGTGTAAGTGAATGTGATAAGGTGATTTCTTTTCTTGAAACAAGTGGTGTATCACAATGGCATCTCATGTATGAATCGAGCGGAAGATTAAATACTGAGAAATAATGCAATAAAACATCAGAATATGCAACACATACTTTAATAACTTTGCAGCATACCTCTATGAAGCCTGGGCTCATACTTATTTGTGAAGTCAACTTCAAAGTACGCCCCAAACTTAAAGTTACGGCATTATCCAGAGTTGGGCAAAGAAAATCAATTGGTATTTTACCCCAGGAACATTGACCTCCAAGCTCTGATAAAATGTACCAGATGTACAAGAATTAGTCCATCGATATAACCACAAATGTATTGTTCGATCTTGAGATGTAAAACCGGTGTTTATGTTTAATAATTTTCAAAGACACAAGTTCGAGACTATATTTGCTAAGTTTGGAAGCAATAACAAAAAGAATCCCCTGAACATACTGAATGGTGAATATATACATTGTCAAAAACTAACAACACGTCTTTCAGGATAGTTTATTGCTTTGATGATCTTAACTACTCTAACAGGATGGCAAACATAGCCAATTGTTGTTTAATTAACACAACACATTTTTTAGTTACAAATGGACGGACAGCATGTTTACCCATTTTCAAATTAAGAGTAATAGGCTAACAGCTACAAAGCACAAACAAGTGTATTGTATCAGCTGTTGAATGTCTGCCACACAATGTCAACCATAACTTACTTTGGGGAGAAGAATACTCCATATAGTTCTCTGAGAAGTTTTCACTAAGATGTTGTCCACGTTGGCCTTTTCAAATAAACAAAAAAGTGGAATCAAATTGATGACAGCAAAGAAGTGTTATCCAGAAATAATTACATAGGATGCACACTATACCACAGCTAACAATGATAATGTTATGGTTGCAAACTTGCGAGGTTGCTAAACTCTTCAAATCAGGGATGGTGAATGTGGCTTTAGTGTGGTCACTATCTCCGGATCCACTAAACGAAGTTAGGAGACAAGCCTGGTTGAATCGATAAACTGAAGAATGCTGCAATATGAAGCAACAATTGAGAAAAGAGACCATCTGGTAGACACATACTACTATCTTCCATGAACTAAAATAAGTGCTTACCCCATCAAGCGAACCATTACTAGTAGCTCTAGCAAACAGAACATGGAGAGGAAAAATACTATGTGCTGGCAATTCAGTATTTGCACTTCCAGAAATTGATACTGATACCTGTATCCTACAGTTATAAGTACAAACAAAGGTCAGTATTTGCCCGAAAGACAAGTTTCAACTTTCAATCATGTCATTTGTATATCCCAAAGTATACTCTTTCAAAAAAGCTTAGGTAACTTGGTAGGCTTTGTTCAACCGAGCTACCATTCAGGTCTAGTACAAAATTACTTCATGAAAGCTACTAAGAGCACCAAATTCCATTCTCAAGATCCTCGGCTAAATATATGAAATAATGCATCCATAGAGGGAAATACTTCAATTTTGAATTGTTTGATAAATTTACCTCTTTTTCCGCTTTATGCCTATCTTATAACGAAGGCATCTTTTAGCGAAGGGGCTGCAAAATTCAACTGAGTCACTGGCATCTAAAAATAAAGTTAATACAGACCATGTTAGAATATGGGATAAAACTTTACATTTTTAATGGCTCTTAGTTGAATAATATTGTACAGCTCAACTGGTTTGCGGTATAATGCCAAACATTCATCAGAGGTAAGTTTCTCATCTGGAGATAACTGAGCTCTTGACTGCTGACCGCACGATTGGTCTGCAGACCTGGGGTAACTGGATCCACATCCATGGTTCCTACACAAAAACCAGATGCATCAAAGAAAAGAAGAATCCATCTCACATCAAGAACAAGGGACCCATCCACTATACATAATACAAAACAGCTTAACTACTTCCTATTATTACTAGCCAAGGTACCACAAAGATATCAGCGAGTAATCATTAAATGCCAAAGATAGCCATTTACCATCAAAACTCACATGGAATAATATATAAACCTAAAGACATCGGACCTAACATAGCTCACAGTGGAATACACAACTATTCAGACATTGTCTAAGATCATCCAATGATTTATTAATAGTGTTCTTATATTAGTAGAGAAAGATCATGTGATTTGGATCACAAACCTATCTACCTGACATTGACAGACCCTTCCAGTTTGCGTAAAGCTATACGGAGATTCTCAAAGAAAAAGAAACATATAAGACAAACATAACAGTAAAATTAGCAAAGTGGGTAGTGGATTACGCTGTGTCATGGTTAAGTAAAGCTAGACCAGGCATCCTTGCTGTGAAGCACTTGGATTCCCTTGGAATAACAGGAAACCACTGAAATCGGCACGCACAAGCACATCAACAACTGTCTGCACAAAGAATCCTACGCACAGATCAGTAAAATGGCATATAAAATTCCAAGTTTCCAACTAAGCATCCATGAACTGGATCAGATCCCTGCATGTAGGTCTGACTGCTCACGGGAGGAAATAAGATCAAGTCGCAACTAATCAAATCAAGAGCTTACCAAGAAAAGAAGTGTTACCCCAGCTAGATCTCTGGTACCAGTTAGAGGAGATCAATAGCTCTTGTGAGCTCCGACAGAAGGACAGTGGCGTAAGTGGCTTGGTTGTCTTAACTTCTTTCATGCACTCAGTCAGGTCCAAATGAGCGTGCAACAGTCCTAGTGGGGAATGGGATGTAGATCCAAGTGGCTGCATGTATTTTTTTGGTTATCCAATTGAGGAATCAAAATTTGAAATAAAGGATCCAGTATGAAAACAGGGATGTGCTCAATTTGGTGTGCTGCCAGCTATACTGGATAATGTACTGCTGCCACGTATCATCATTCGTACATACACATCAATCCGCGGTGTGGGGGGGGGGGGGGGGGTATATGGATAGTTGTAAATCGACCAAGAGTTATTTTTACTGTCTATTATCTATTATTTGCCATTTACTGTTTGATAATTTAGATTATTGTTAGCATAAAATATACGTTCAATTGCCAGAAAAAAATTTAGCAACATAATATGGCTTTGATTAGGCCACGATGGCCTGGGTCCTCGGACGTGTTGGACCATGTGGGGCCAACATCCGGGCCATATCGGACCACTGAAACCATGCTTAAGCAAGCCCGAACTGACCTCCAGCTTCCTACCAGACTCGAGCTCAGCTCGACAAAGCTCGGAACACACAAAACGGCATTGACTCCTACTAAGAAAATATATTGAGCTCAATAAAGCAGGGTACACAACATAAAACCATGCATCTCCAAAAGGAGCATCTCAAACTGACGGAGAAGTTGTGTAATCCACATACACCATCTATAATAAGAACCAAAGCCCGAACTGATGGAGAAAAGGTGTGGAATCCACATACACTTTAACAGTATCTTAACATCCTAAAGATGATATGTGCTGAGCAGCTAGTTCGTATGGGGAAAGCAGAAGTGCAAAACCAAAAAAGGTAAAAGTTGTCTCCTAACTGATCGAGCGTGCCAACGAAACAGGCAACAGCATCTACATCGTAAGCTCCATTCTGCTCGCGAGCTAAATAGCGTATACTTGCTAGATACATCTACCGGTTTATAGTTCCAGGAGTAGTACAAGGAAAGAATTACTAGCTGCGCGAGCTCGGAAATAGCGTCCGTGCGTCACGTATGGCAACAACAGCCCTAGAAATCGACCGCCGTGGTAGGAATCACTTGTGAATTTGAAGAGGGGTACTGACGTTACCGAGCTAGGGTCTCGCAGGACCGCCGTCGCGGGCTCCGACTCACGGTCTCCGGCTGCCTCCCGCGTCTCCGCGACGGGAGGCGACGGGGGAAGGCGCGAGCGAGGTGGCCGCGGCGGCGGAGGAGGAGGAGGAGGAGGAGGAGGAGGAGGAAGCTACTGTAGTGTCGAGATTTGATTTTGAGGGGCGGGCGAGACGACGAGCGGCTACGGCCTACGGGGCGGGTGGCCTCCAGGGAGCGGAATGGAGGGCGCGTGTCGTGGGCTCGTGGCACCCTGTAGTCAAACCTGGCCAGCGGGCCGGGCTTTTGCGTGCCGGCCCGCAGCCCGCAAAAAAAGCCTAGTACAGGCACGGCCCGTTAAGCTAGGGTCTACCGCCACTTTGACCACTGGACCACCGAATGCTAGTTGTAATAGGTGAGATGTGGTTCTTTTTGTATATTTATTAGACGGGCCAGCCAAAAAAATTAACAGTTCAGCGTCTTGATGGCCGCGGCCGGTTAGGCGGACGGCCGCGAGGCGCGTGTCTTGCCCGGCACGGCGGCGTGGCGGGCCGGGCCGTCTGCGCGTCTTATCCGTTCTTGCATCTTGGTACGGGGCCGTCTTGGCCGCCGACGGTTCGTAGTTTGTACCGTAAAGCGTCGTCCGATCCAGCGTCCCGTTTGACGAACGCACGTGCCATATTCTTTTGTTTAGGGCAGCGCTAACGGCATCTCAACCGGGTCGACGTATCCGTCGAAGCGTGTTTGAACTTGTTCATGCGAACACGCCGGATCGTGTGTATCGTTTTAGCGGGTCGACTCATTCAGACAAACGCGTTTGATCTATTCATGCACCAAATCTGGGTCTTGGTTGGGTCGGTCCGGACAGCGCACTTGTCCTCGCACGTTCTCTCACTAGTTCTCTTTGCGATTTTATGCCACTTGATCAGATACGACAAGATCAGCCTCGGGTGTCAATTTCTCTTTGCGAATAAGCTCTGAGTTTTTTTTTCTTTCTCGACCGTACGCTTCAGCTTTAATATCAACGGGTTTTTACGGGCCAATTCATCATCTAAATTGGCAACCATCTCCTCCAAATCCATCTGCTGGCTATACCACTAGGTTGATTCATCTTGATATGCAATATATCATGGATCATCGGCCTGCATAGCACACTGTAAAAATCCCAAAACAAATCCAATTAAAATCAGTCCGACAGGTCATGGCGGCACTTCAAATTCAACGGTAGTACAAAAAGAAAGAGCTACCTGCACTTCTGACATGGTACGAGAAGGAGAATGTGACCACGACAAGATCGAATCCCCGCCCTCGCGGGTGTACCCGCTACGACCAGACATTTAAGACTAATTTACCCCTGCAATATCGAGGAAATTACGGGAACCGAATTGATTAGGCTGGGCGAAGCAGGAGTGAAGGTCTTACTAAGCACTACTAGCAATTACTGCGACCGTGCGTCGAGCTATGGTGGCGGAAAAAATCCCGATCGTCGTGGGTGGCGGCCCTGCATGCGGTCGGTACTGCCTCAACGTACAATGCATGCGGACGAAACATGTGCTGGAGCCGTGGTTGAGGTGCAGCGCGGCAGTCCGTCCGACGCCACCGTAGGACAGAGCCGCCAACGTGCCGACGATGGATGCTCTGTCCGCCGGTGGGGTAGGAGCTGCTCGGGGCTGGGGGCTGTGAGAGGATGAGAGAGAGAGCCGACCTCACGTGTGTCTGATGACCCACAAGTATAGGGGATCGCAACAGTCATCGCGGGTAGTAATACCCAATTTATTGATTTGACACAATGGGAGTCAAATAATACTTGCAAGCCTTAACAACTGAGTTGTCAATTCAGCTGCACCTGGAAATAGTTCTTGCTCACAGAAGTTTGTCAGTAGCAACAGTTTGTAATAGCAAACAGCAAAGCAACAGCAACAGTAAAACAGGAGCAATAGTAATAGTAGCAGCAAACAGTAGGATATGAGCGCGGTAGGCATAGGGATGGATGGACGGGCGTTGCATGGACGAGTCTAAACATATAACTTCAAGATCTAGGGCAATTATATATAAATTGTAAGACCCCACCTTTATAAGGTAAATGTCTCTGTGATTGCAATGCTAGTCTCTGGATCAAATGCTAGCATCCACAGATTAAGATGAAGTACACAGATACAAAGGTCGTTATTACATCGTCATTCCAGAGATAACATAGTCTTTTACAACTCAATAGCCAAAGGCTAGTACAAGAGTTCATAACATAAGTAAATAAAATAAACTCTTCATCTTCATGTGCCACAGGCAAGCATGTTGAGTGTAGACTCATAACCCTAATCCTTATCAGAATAACCTGGAACATCATAAGTTACAGCCACAGTGGGTCAATACATTTGGAATTGTATTGGCAAGTGATACCATAGTAGAATAGTAGTATCTAACATCTATATAAATTTGGCTAAGTGTAGCTTAGCCCTGCTTTGCTCAAAATAGGTTTTTTCTACAAGTTGAAAACACTAAGGTTTTGTTTGTCAAAAACTCCCAAGGAACCACCAATAGATATTGGTGAACCTTTAACCCTTGTTTAACCACAAGTTTTTAACTTAAAAATTGGGATGAGGAGATCCTTGATAGGTTCAATGTCTTGATGCTCAAATTGTCCGTTGCCGGGGACACGGCTAAGTACTTAGGTTTTACCCTCTCGAGAGGTGGTACACTTTCCCCACAAGACTCGACATGCATTGAGACGAGACCTTTCAGAAGCCTTCCCTTAGACCACCATGGATGAGTTCCATCCTATCATCCTACCACCAACTGTCCATCTGGCTAAGTTATTGCAACCTATATGATCAAGGCAGAGCCCATATGCCATGTGGTTGTACTAGAAGCTTCTAAACACTAAGTATCTCAAATTCCTTTATTCCTGGGTGGCTTTCCACAAGTGTGATACACAAGGTAAACCATAGACATAGGCATTGTGTAACCACTCAACACAAACCATCATACCATTCCACCCAGGTAATTCATTTACTTAGTTGTTTTATTAAGCAAAAACACAAGTCAAAAGACTTAGAAAATTTTCCATAGCATGATTATAATCCACCCTTGTTTGCTACTAGCTAGGCTAAGCATGATAACATAACAAGTATCTTAACTTAGAGAAAATTCTACTAAGACTATAACTACTAGGATTTCCCAAGGCATAGCATATTTATATACTTAGCAAAAATTCCATGCAAGCGCTATTCAAATATCACTAGTTCATAGTCAAAATAATAGGACAATATACATGAAGCACCACTTTTCTTGGTAGTAGGTGGGGGAGTAGCAACAATCCTCACACTCACAATCACCACTAGCACTAAAATCTACACATAAAATAATAGCACCAAATTCACATTCAAATAATCAAGCAAAAATATATATGAATTCATTCAAATGCAATGGAATGAATTTATACACTAAACAAGTCAAACTAAACAGTAATGAACACAAAACCATCCTTTTAAAGTCTAAACAAACTTAAATCTGCATTAAAATCATTTTATATAGTCAAAATAAGCCAATAATGTGTTCTGCAAATAAACCTATTTTTCTGAAGCAAAATACAATTTCAAGCCCAGAGTAGTGTAGGATTTATTTTTCTGAATCCAATGGTATATTATTTTGCATTTTTTGGATAAACATAACAGAAGATATAAATTTTACAAGTTTAAATTCCTAATAGATTCAAAAACATATTTTAAAACAAAACCACAGACACGTGGCTATGTTTGATTGGCCCGTACCGGTTCGGTTGGATCGATAAACAAGAGCCGCATGATCTAAATGAAATCGCACGGGCCAGATTAACTGATAACGATTCGTTAAGTGATATGTTCTACGCCTTTAGATCTAGATCCAACGATGCTCGATCAAGCGACCATGGACGGGTGGCGCAAATGGCCACTGGCGGCGGCGGCGCTACTGGCGACTGTGCTCCGGCGATTCCAGAGGGGGCTAGGGGTTGTGTAGTGGCTTACCAGCGTCGCAAGGTCGTGAGGAAGCTCAAGGTGGCTTCATCTTGGACGGGGGCGAGCTGATGTGGTCGCTGGGGCTCATCAGAGTTGCAGGCAGCATCGTTTCGTGCAGACAACGACGAAGGCGACATTCTGGTTCACCCTAGCGCAAGCCAAAGGTATCAGCGTGTGCACAAAGACTAGGCGAACAAGTGAGGTTGAACTAGGGGCCAAGGGGCGGTCGCATCTTACCAGAATTGCTCGCTGGAGACGAGGGCAGCGTCGGGTGCTCACGGTGTTTGACGAAGTCGACGACCTAGGCCAGTATAGGACGAACCAGTGGTGTCAGAAGATGCGCAAGGGGCAAAGGATCAACACCGTATGAACGAGGGGTGTGCGCGAGCACGACACTCACTGTAATACCTCGCCGTAGTTCGTCGGGCAGCGGCGGTGTAGGTCGGATTGCGAGCAGCTTGGCGGCAATTGAGCACGATTGTTTTGGGGGAAATGACCGCGGCAGTGTGGGGGTTAAGTAGCTGGCGGGGGTGAGGGAATTACGCAGAGGTTCAATGGCAATTAATCCCGAAATCAACGCGGCGTTGATGGGGAGAAAGCAGCGGCGGCAGCGTCGGTAGCGGGCTTTGGGAAGAAGGTGATGAGTGGGTGGGGCCCGATGGCGATGGCAATGAGGTAGGGCTAGTCTTGGCGTGAGAGGGAGGGAATGGCGGGTGGGCTCTTTGGGACGTTTCTGGCTCTGGGCCGTATAGGTAGCGAGTTGTTTTATTTTTTTCTCTTCTCCTTATCTTTTTCTATTTGATTTTTCAGGAATGATTTTCAAACCCTAATTCAAACAAGTTTGATTTCAAATCATCTCTGATTTTTATACGGTGAAGTTTTCACTCTAAATAGTTACAAACACACTTGTCCACTCAAATTCACTTTGGCCCTTTGAAAAATAAAATAAAACCATGCCACATATGATTTTATAAAATGGGCATATTAATGGTTTTATTTGGATTTTTGGTTTGAAACTTTTTTGCAAGACAAATATGATATGACAATATGAATGCAATGCATGCTTTTGTAATTCATGAATTTTGGGATGTTACAAATCTAACCCCCTTAAGATGAATCTCGCCCTCGAGATTCGGATTGGCTAGCAAATAGGTGAGGGTGATCTTTCCGAAGGTCATCTTCTCTTTCCCAAGTTGCTTCTTCTTCGGAATGGTGGTTCCACTGAACTTTGCAGAATTTGATAGTCTTGGTACGAGTAACTCTTTTCGCAGTCTCGAGGATTTTGATAGGCTTCTCCTCATAGGTGAGATCACTCTCCAACTGAACCTCTTCCAAAGGTATAGTATCCTTCAAAGAAGTTTCTTCTGTCTCCGGATGGCATTTCTTCAACTGACTCACATGAAACACATTGTAAACCGTTGATAGTGATTCAGGCAATTCACTCTCATAATCCACTTCTCATTTTCAACTCAAAATCTTGAATGGTCCAACATATCTTGGTGCCAATTTTCCTTTGACTCCAAATCTCTTCACACCACGAAGTGGTGAGACTCTAAGATAAGCTCTACCACCCACCTCATAGGTGACCTCTCTACGCTTTGGATCTGCGTAGCTCTTTTGTCGGGACTGTGTTATCTTCAATCTGTCTTTTACCAATTTAACTTTCTCTTCCGCTTCCTCAATCAGTTCTGGTCCGAACAAATTTCTTTCTCCAACACCACTCCATAGCAATGGCGTAGTACACTTCCTTCCATAGAGAAATTCAAACAGTGTCATATCAATGTTGGCTTGATAGCTATTATTGTAAGAGAATTCTGTGTAAGGCAGACTTTCATCCCAACTAGCACCATAGTGTAGGGCACATGCCCTCAACATATCCTCCAAAATCTGATTGGTTCTTTACGTACATCCATCACCGAGGGTGAAAAGTCATCTTTGAACTCTAATCTTGTTCCCAATGATTCATGCAGTTGTCGCCAAAAATGCGAAGTGAACTTAGTTCCTCTATCAGACACAATACTCTTGGGTACTCCATGCAGACATACAATCCTGTTCATATAGATCTTGGCTAACTTAGCACTTGTATAGGTTGTCTTCACGGGTATGAAATGAGCCACTTTAGTTAGGCGATACACAACCACCCAAATGGAATCATATCCAGATCTGGTCCTTGGCAATCCGGTGATAAAATCCATGCCAATCTTATCCCACTTCCAACCAGGAATAGGTAGTGGCTGCAATAATCCTGCTGGTTTCTGATGTTCTGCTTTCACTCGACTACACACATCACACAAGGCAATATGTTCTGCGATGTCCTTCTTGAGATTATTCCACCAAAATCTTTCCTTCACATCCATGTACATTTTGGTGTTACTTGGATGAATAGAATATGGTGAATTGTGTGCTTCCTGCAGAATCAACTTCCGAAGTTCCGGATCTTGCGGAACGCAGATACACTTTCCATACCACAAAGTACCTTGTTCATCTTCATGGAATCCTTTAGCCTTTCCTTTGCTAATTTTACCTTTAATCTCTTCAATGTCTTTGTCCAACTTTTGAGCTTCTTTGATCTTGTCCAACAATGTGGGTTGAACATCCAATGACATGAGATATCCTTCGGGCACTACCTCCAACCTGAGATCTTTGAATTGAGCACATAGGTCATCTGGCAATTCTCCTTTAGTAAGGCCATTCACATACACCTTACAACTTAAGCATCCGCTACAACATTTGCTTTACCGGGGTGGTATTGCAAACTCAAGTCATATTCCTTGATGAGCTCAAGCCATCTTCTTTGTCTCATATTGATTTCCTTCTGAGTGAAGATATATTTCAAACTCTTGTGATCCGTGTACACTTCACAACGTTTTCCCAAAAGATAATGCCTCCATGTATTGAGTGCATGGACAACAGAGTCTAACTCCAAATCATGAGTAGGATAATTCACTTCATGAGTTTTGAGTTGTCTCGAGGCATAAGCCACAACTTTCCCTTCTTGCATCAAAACTCCACCTAATCCATGATGAGATGCATCACAATAAACTTGGAAATCCTTCTCCAAATCTGGCAGACACAAGACCGGTGTTGTCACTAGTCTCTTCTTTAATTCCTGGAAACTGACTTCACAACCTTTAGTCCAGTCAAACTTCTTATCTTTCTTGAGTAACTTCGTCATTGGCTTAGCTACCTTTGAGAAATTCTCAATGAACCTTCTATAGTATCCTGCCAAGCCTAGGAAACTACGAACTTCCTTAACTGACTTAGGAGATTCCCACTCAGTTACAGCTGACACCTTTGCGGGATCGATGGAAATACCACCTCCCGACACAATATGTCCGAGAAATCCCACTTCATTCAACCACTTACTGAACTTGGCATACAGCTTGTGCTCCCTGAGCTTCTCGAGTATCAAACGCAAATGTTCATCATGCTCTTCTTTGCTCTTGGAATAGATCAAAATGTCATCAATGAATATGACAACAAACTTGTCAAGAAACTCCATGAACACTTTATTCATCATGTTCATGAAATAAGCTGGTGCATTTGTCAATCCAAATGGCATCACGGTATACTCATACAATCCATACCTAGTGGTGAAAGAAGTCTTAGGTATGTCTTGTTCTCTAATCTTTAGCTGAAAGTAACCTGATCGGAGATCAATCTTTCAGAACACACGGGCTCCTTCTAGCTGATCAAATAGATCGTTGATTCTAGGCAAATGGTACTTGTTCTTTATAGTCACCTCATTGAGTGAACTGTAATCTTTGACTTCTATCGTTTTTCTCAACAAACAGAACTGGTGCACCCCAAGATGAAGAACTTGGTTGAATAAATCCTTTCTGCAACTGTTCTCCAAGATGTTTCTTGAGTTCTTTAAACTCATCAACTGACATCTTGTAGGGTCTCTTTGTTATTGGTCCGGATCCTGGTAGTAAGTCAATCAAAAACTCCACATCTCTCTCTGGTGGCATTCCTGGCAATTCTTCTAGAAACACATCCGGTTATTCCTTCACAACTGGTACACCATCTATGCTAACCCCCTTAAGAGAATTTAGCTTACTCCCTTTTGATTCAAAGTTAGACTTGAACCTAATCCTTTTCTTATCCAGTGTTGTGAGTGTAACAGTACGATTGGCACAATTTAGTACTCCTTCATACATAGTTATCCAATCCATACCCAAAATTACATCCAATCCTTGGGAATCAAGGATTATCAGACTAACTGGAAACTTATACTTTCCAAATTCTATCACTAGATCACGACATCCAAAATTCACTATCATCTCTCCATCGGGAGAGCTTACTTTTAGAGGACACCCAATAGTTTCAGTTGGAAGTCCACTTTTATCAAAAAAATCTCTTGATATGAATGAATGCGATGCGCCGGTATAAAAAAGAACAAGTGCTGGAAAAGAATTAAGCTTGAACTTACCATCCATAGCATCAGACTCTTCATAAATTTCTTCCATATTGATGTGGTTCATTTGTCCCTTCTGAAAAGGGTTGGGCTTGTTGGATCCTTCAAATTTGTTTTCTGGGCATTCATTTGCATAGTGCCCAGATTTCTTGCATTTGAAGCACTCAACCTGACTGATGACTCTTTTTGTAGGTTGACTCCCATTACCATTTCCACTATGGTGGCTCTTGTGTCCACTATTGTGGTTCTTATACTTGTCATTATCATGACTACGATGATGCTTGTTGTCATGGTGACGGTTATTGTTGTGGTGGCTGCTATACTTCCCATGCTTGTGGGATCCAGAACCTCCACTATCATCATTATGGGAACGTGTGTGAGATGATCCCGAGCTATGCTTGTCAAAGTGATGCTTCCTCTTCCTACTTTCCACCCGTTTCATCTTGCTCCCTAAGATGGTGGCATTGTCACATAGTGATTGGTATGTTGGGACAAAGGCAACATATAGTTGCAGGTTCATTTCATCATTCAATCCTTCGAGGAACTTCTCCTTCCTATTGGCATCAATATCAACCTCATTCGGTGCATATCGCGCCAGATTGTTGAACTCCTCAATGTATTCAGCCACACTACGGTGACGCTGTTTTAGATTGTGGAACTCCTTCTTCTTGAAATTCATCACTCCTGGTGAGATGTGAGCTGTACGGAATCCATCCTCAAAAATATCCCAAGTCGCATCCTCAAGGGGAGTGGTGATCTGAAAGTTGTCCCACCATATTGCTGCTGGTCCTTCAGCGGATGTGCTCTGAACGACCTTTTCTTCATCGGTGCGATAAGGACCAAGTCTTTATTCACAGAACGTAGCCAGTCATTGGCTACCATGGGATCAGTGGTTTCTGAGAACTTGGCTGGCCTCAACCTCAAAAATCTTGTAAGCATGTCAAATGCTGGTGGGTTGTTGGGATTGTTGTTGTCATTGTTGTTGTTATTATTCTGATTCTGGTTTTGATTGGCCATGAACTAGGTCATCATCTGCATCAGTTGAGTTTGAGCTATCATCGACTGTTGCATCTCAGGATTGACGTTATTGTTGTTATTGTTTGGGTTGGGGTTGGCACGACGGGGAGGCATATGTGGTTTCAATAAGGATAAGTAATGAGATATAACCCATAGATGCCATGCACAATACATCACTTAGCAACAAACACAATAAACAATCACAAGACAAACATAGAGTTTCAACAACGTAAACAACAAGTTTTGGAAGAATAGACATAATAGCAAGCCATCCACATGTTGGATGATCATTGCGACTCAATAATCTAAGGATGATAAATAAAGAGGTAGTCGAATGATCAACTACTCCTCCATGTCGACCTCCACGTCCATGATACGTTGGAAACGTATCTATAATTTTTTATGCTCCATGCTTGTTTAGTATCTACTTTGCTTTACTTCTCTACACTTTGAGGTTCTTTTTACATGTTTTCTGGTACTAACCTATTAACAAGTTGCAACAGTGCCAGATGCCTGTTTTCTGCTGTTTTTGGTTTCAGAAAAGTTAGTAAAGAAATATTCTCGGAATTGGACGAGACAAAAAGTCAAAGTCAATTACTTTCTGTGGGGAACAAGAAGTCCAGAGGGGAGCCGGAGGGGCCATCCAGGCGGACCCCACCCATGCGGGTGGGCCCCACCCCGTGCCTGGCTAGGGTTTGACCCCCCTGGTCGGCGCCTCGGCCTCCCCCTTCGCCTATAAGAAGCCCCCGATCTGACGCTAAGCACCGATCAAATCTCCACGAGCTCTATATCCGCCGCCACCATCGCCCCTAGATCGGGATCTGAAGTTCTTCCGGCACCTGAGGGTAGATCATCCGGAGGCCTTCTCTCCCAGATGATCGTGAGTAGTTCCACCTTGGACTATGGGTCCATGTAGTAGCTAGATGGTTGTATCTCCTCCTTTGTGCTTTCACGTATAGATCTTGTGAGCTCCGTTCATGATCAAGATCTAATCTATTTGTAATCATGCATGTTGTGTTTGCGGGGATCCGATGGATATTGAGATTATTATGTTGGTTTGATTAATGTTTTTGTCTTTATGATTCTATCATGTCTGTGTTGTTTGTGATCTTGCATGCTCTCTGTTGTTAGTAGCTATCTTGGCCAAGTAGTTGCTAGTGACTCCAAGAGGGGGTATTTATGCTCGATAGTGGGTTCATGCCTCTAGTTTCTAAGGGAAGTGATAATCTCTTGATTTGTAGATATGTTTTGCTACTAGGGAGAAAACAACGGTCTCTTGTTCATGGAACATGTGGGCTGTTTACCTTACACACTTTGCTTAAATCGGTTATGCATTGCTTGCAACTTAATACTGGAGGGGGTTCGGATGATAACCTGAAGGTGGACTTCTAGTCATAGATGCAGTTGGATGGCGGTCTATGTATCTTGTTGTATTGCCCAATCGAATCTCATAGGATCTTTCTGACTAGTAATTGCATTGTTATGTCTTGCCCAGTTCATGTCAATTGCCCTGCTGTAATTTGTTTACCCTTCATGCCATGTTGTTTATCTAAGGAGAGCACCTCTAGTGAACTATGGACCCCGGTCCAATCTTCACCATTGATACATCTTCCTCTGTTACTCGTTTACTTGTTGTAAACCACCATTACCTTCCACACCATATGTTTAATCCTTTGTTACAGCAAACCGGTGAGCTTGACAACCTCACTGATTCGTTGGGGCAAAGTCTTGAGTTTGTGTTGTGTAGGTCTCTGTGTTGCTTGCAACACCTGTGTGACGTTTCCTTCCTCCTATCGGTTCGATAACCTTGGTTTCTTAGTGAGGGAAAACTTGCTACTGTGCTGCTTCACACTTTTCTCTTGGGGTTCCCAACGAAGCGCTCCTACATCAACTTAGCGCTGCATCAAGCTTTTCTGGCACCGTGCCGGGGAGGCTAAGGACGTCTTCACAAGGGGAGTCCTTCACTTATTTCCTCTTTACTTTGTTTTTAGTTTGATTTGTTTCTTTTGCTTGGTTTTGTTTGCCTCTTTCCAAAAAAAAACCAAAAAATTAGTCTAGTTTGGTTTGCTTGCTTTATTCAAAAACACAAAAAAAATTCTGCTCTAGTTTCTTTGTTTTTTGGCTTGCCCACCTTTGCCAAAATGAACTCTGTGAGAACACCAAGTTGTGTGACTTCACTAGCACCAACAACAATGGTTTCCTAAGCACTCCTATTGCTCCACACCTCGATGCCTTTTATGAAACTAAGCTGCTTTGTTGAATCTTGTGATGAGAGAGCAATTTTAAGTCTTGGTTCGATGATCCTGCTTACGTCTCAATTGCTTTGTTGAACTTTGTGAGATGCAAAAGTTTAAGGATGTAGATGGAGATATTATTAAGCTCAAGCTTTTTCCTTTCTCCTTGAGGGGAAAAGCTAAAGAATGGTTGCTTTCTTTGCCTAAAAATAGTATTGATTCTTGGACTAAGTGCAAAGATGTTTTTATTGGAAAGTACTATCCTCCTGCTAAGATTATATCTATGAGAAGTGACATTATGAAATTTAAATAGCTTGATAGTGAATATGTTGCTCTTGCTTGGGAAAGAATGAAATCTTTGGTTAAAAATTGCCCTACTCATGGACTCACTGCTTGGATGATTATCCAGACTTTTTATGCAGGATTGAAATTCTCCTCAAGAAATCTGTTAGATTCAGCTGCTGGAGGTACTTTTATGGGCCTCACTTTGGGTGTTGCAACAAGTATCCTTGATAATATGATGGTTAACTACTCTGAATGGCATGTTGAGAGAGCTCCACATGGTAAGAAGGTAAATTCTGTTGAGGAAACTTCCTCTTTGAGTGAAAAGATTGATGTTATTATGGCTATGCTTGTTAATGGGAAAGCTCCTCTAGATCCTAATAGTGCTCCCTTAGCCTCTTTGGTTGCTCAAGAAGAGCAAGTTGATCTGAACTTAATTAGAAACAACAATTTCAACAACAATGCTTACAAGAATAATTTTGGTAGCAACAAAAATTATAGGCCTTATCCTGCTAATAATGGCAATTCCTATGGAAGCTCTTACAATAATGCTAGAAGTGCCCCCTTTGAACTTGAAGTCATGCTCAAGGACTTTATTAGTAAACAAACCACTTTCAATAAGACTATAGAGGAAAAGCTTTTAACTGTTGAGAAAAATATATCCTCTTTGTCTGAAGCTCAAACTTCCTTGGTTAATAAAATGGCTGCTAAACCTGAAACTATGGAAAACACCTTTGCTGCTGCTCATGCCATACAACTTACTATTGATGAAAATGTCAGGTTGTTAGCTCAACTCCATGCTAGGTGGGAAAGGGAAGCTGAAATTGATAGAAACAATAGTGTGTGCACCATCACCACTAAACCACAAGTAGTCCCTATTCCTCCTCCTACTATGCCTAAGCCTATTGAGCCTACTACTAGTGATGCTAATTTTGACTTTGATATTGATGGTTGCAATATTTCTGAAGTGATTATGTTCTTGCAAAAGCTTGCTAGAAGTCCTGATGCTAGTGATATGCATGTTGCTTTCACCAAACACATTACAGATGCTCTTGTTAAGATTAAGTAAGAGAAGCTAAAACACAAAGATTCTATTCCTAGGAAAGTAGAAGATAGTTGGGAACCCATTATTAATATGCAAGTGAATGACTTTGATCTCAAAGCTTCATGTGATCTTGGTTCTAGTGTCTCTATTATACCTAGGAAGATTTATGAAATGCTTGATTTACCACCATTAGAAGATTGCTATTTAGATGTCCCACTCAATGACAATGCTAATAAGAAACTCATGGGGAGTATTAATGATGTTCTCATTATGGTTAATAATGCTTATGTCCCTGTGGATTTCTATGTTTTGGATGTTGAATACAATGCTTCTTGTCCTATTACTTTGGGAAGATCTTTTCTTAGAACAGTTGGTGCTATCATTGATATGAAAGAAGGCACCATTAAATATAATTTTCCCTTTAAGAAAGGTATTGAACACTTCCCTATGAGGAGAGAGAAGTTGCTTTTTTCTCCTCCTTTAAAATCAAGATTTGATGTTAATGCTTCTTCATTTGAAAATAATTGATTATTCTTGCTTCTTGTGCCTAACTTAAAGGCGTTAAAGAAATGTACTTGTTGGGAGATAACCCAAGAGTTTCCTTGAGTCTTGGAAGTTATTACTTCAGTAATGACCTCTCCTTATCCTTTTTGTTTGCTTTTTGTGCCAAGAATGACCTCTAATGAGAGGGAAGTAAGATTTGGGGAGTTGTTGTCCCGAAACAGATTTCTGCCCTCCACCAAAAAAATTCGTGAGGAGTCTCTGTATCTCGGATTGAGCTGACAATTTACGAATAAATCCCCCAGTATATTAGATAACTTTTGTTAGTTCAACACTTTTTGATTTGAGCAACAAAGGATGTTCGAAAAAATTGGTTTCTGCCTGCTAGTCTGTTTTGACATATTTCTGCCATTATTTGCATTTGCTTCTTATTGATTCCTTTTTGAGTTCTCTTTAGGTGAATTGAGCTTTTTGAAGGAGTTACTACAGTAGCTTGTGTTTTTAGTGAAAAATCTTGCTGTTCCAAAGCTTTGCCAGAGGTCTAATATGTTTTGAATAAGCTAATGTTGCTAATGAAGATTGTGTGAAGTTTTGTATGAAGGAAAAATTTCAGGTGTAAAGAGAGAATGATGCAATGAGATGAAGAATGGACAAAAGCTCAAGCTTGGGGATTCCACCATGGTTTCACCCCAAGAAATATCCAAGAGGTACAAGCGTCAAAGCTTGGGGATTTCCAAGGCATCCCCTTCTTCATCAATAAAAAGCTGAAGTCTGTCTAGACACTTCATTTTTATTGTTTCATGCACAGTTGTGTTGTTATTGGAGCATATTAGTTTTTGTTTGCTTTGCTTAGTTTGTTTAGTTTTCTTGAGTAGTTTGGACCCCCGTTCTCGCTGTGTTGTTTTGCAAATAAGTTTGCTTGGTGTTGGAAAGGAGTAGTAAGTTCTTGCTTGAAGTGGGAGAGGAGCTTGCATTGACTGTGACTTAGACTTTAGGATGACATGCTAGGTGTTGTTTTGACCTTATGCTTAGTGATTATTGTTGTAGCATGTCTTGTTCCAAACAATTGGGATTGCTTATTGTGCCTTGAAGAAATTATGCGTTGTTTTAGCATGCAAAATCATAGTATTGTGGTATTCTCCTTTGATGCTTTGCTTGGGTTGACTTGGCACATGCTCACACCATGTTATGGATATGACAAGTCACCATTAGCCTCTATGATCATTTAGTCCTTGACTTGTAGTACCACTCTTTGCTTTGATTAGTATGCTTTGTTACACTGCATGATTATGACCATTATTGCTCTCTTAGTTGGTTGCTCCCAGTCTTTTGCTAGCCTCCACTTGTATGAGTAAGTTCTACTCATGCTTCCAACTCCCAAGAAACCAAGTTATTACAAAGTGTACACTATAAACTCCTATGCATGGTGTGTTACACCATTCCAAGTATATTCTTATTTTCAACTATCTTCCAATTAAAAACTATTTTGTTATGTGAAAACTTAGTGATTAAAGCCCTCACAAACTTGATGCACACTTTATATTCTTTGCCCCTAATAAACTTGAACCATTGTGACAACTTTGTTGTATATGCTTGCACTTATAAGTTGGAATTAGTAGAACCGTGCTATCACGGGGAACGTTTTCAACATTGCACTTGTACTTTGTACTCAGTTGATATCATGTCCTTTTGTCTATGGATGTCACCGGTGTGAAATAAAGAGGTAACTTGTAAGTCCATGGAGTTTGTATCATGTTAGATAAAGCACGGCTTTGCTAGCCTAAGCCATGCCTAATCATGGTGGAAACTTGCAGCATCACCATAGTGACATCTATGAAGCATTCTTCTTATAAAAAAGAGAGACACATTGAGAAAAGAGGAAAGAGAGAAAAAAAGCACCATATTCCCATGATAAATAAGAAGATTGTTGAGATGCTCATTGTTTGCTTGCCTTGTAATTTTGGTTATGGGATAGCTCCTATACCATGTGCAAGGGGTACCCCGTTGGCGGTTCTCAATGATATGCAAATACTTACAGTGACAAGAACTTACTTGGACCCAAAGTTGAGTATGCATGAGGTGTGGCCCTCGTATTCAAGGGACTTGAGATTGCCAACTTATACTTCGTTAAGCATATACTCCATCTTTGCCACTTTAACCTTAACCACTTCAAGATGCTTATGATAGGGGCAATGAGGGCTGAAAGCTAACAAATATCATAATTTTTGGAACCTCTTTTTAAAACTTGTAATCACTGCTTCCTTTACAAAAAGGCCTTTCTTCCACGATTATTGAGTCTCCACCTTCTACCTTTAGGTACTATTAAGAGAGCATAGTTGTCATTCCGTGTGTAGTGTTCCAAAGCTTATTAATTGATGCATATTGTGATATTACTTGTTCTTGTGCTATTTGTTTCTAATCACCCTTATGAACTTTGAAGGTGTCCTATGCATCTATATTGCTACTCTATGAGGGACAAGTTGATTGCCACTATGCCATTTTTTTTGTATGTGAAACAAACAAACATTTATCAATGCATGTTATTCATGATCTTTGTTTGTAGCTTGCCATGTTGCATGCATAGTTACTATGCCCTATTGTTAGAACTCCATATTTCATTCACATATTTAGAGTTCTTTGATCCCAGCTTTCAATGCTTGCAAATGGTTGGATCTTTATTGTGAGGGTGCATGTCACCTCAAAAATTATTCTTTTATCACTTACCTACTCGAGGACGAGTAGGAGTTAAGCTTGGGGATGTTGATACGTTGGAAACCTATCTATAATTTTTGATGCTCCATGCTTGTTTAGTATCTACTTTGCGTTACTTGTCTACACTTTGAGGTGCTTTTTACATGTTTTCTGGTACTAACCTATTAACAAGTTGCAATAGTGCCAGATGCCTGTTTTCTGCTGTTTTTGGTTTCAGAAAATTTAGTAAAGAAATATTCTCGGAATTGGACGAGACAAATGTCAAAGTCAATTACTTTCCGTGGGGAACAAGAAGTCCAGAGGGGAGCCGGAGGGGCCAGCCAGGGCGGCCAGACCCACCCCAGGCGCGGGTGGGCCCCACCCTAGGTGCGGGTGGGCCCTACCCCGCGCCTGGCTAGGGTTTGACCCCCCTGGTCGGCGCCTCGGCCTTCCCCTTCGCCTATAATAAGCCCCTGATGCAGAAACCCTAAGCACTCGATCAAATCTCCACGAAGCAAATCTAGGCCGCCACCATCGTCCCTAGATCGGGGATCTGAGTTCTTCCGGCACCCTGGGAGGAGATCATCCCGGAGGCCTTCTCTCCGGTATGATGAGTGAGTAGTTCCACCTTGGACTATGGGTCCATGTAGTATCTAGATGGTTGTATCTCCTCCTTTGTGCTTTCATGTATAGATCTTGTGAGCTCCGTTCATGGTCAAGATCTAATCTATTTGTAATCATGCATATTGTGTTTGCGGGGATCCGGTGGATATTGATATTATTATGTTGGTTTGATTAATGGCTTTGTCTTTATGATTCTATCATATACGTGTTGTTTGTGATCTTGCATGCTCTCCGTTGTTAGTAGCTATCTTGGCCAAGTAGTTGCTAGTGACTCCAAGAGGGGTATTTATGCTCGATAGTGGGTTCATGCCTCTAGTTTCCAAGGAAGTGACAATAATCTCTTGATTTGTAGATGTGTTGTTGCTACTAGGGAGAAACAACGATCTCTTGTTCATGGAACATGTGGACTGTTACCTTACACTTTTCTTAAGCGGTTATGCACTTCTTGCAACTTATCTTGGAGGGTTCGGATGATAACCTAAAGGTGGACTTAGTCATAGATGCAGTTGGATGGCGGTCTATGTATCTTGTTGTATTTCCCAATCGAATCTCATAGGATCTTTTCTGACTAGTAATTGCATTGTTATGCCTTGCTCAGTTCCTGTTAATTGCCCTGCTGTAATTTGTTTACCCTCCATGCCATGTTTTTTATCTAAGGAGAGCACCTCTAGTGAACTATGGACCCCGATCTAATCTTCACCATTGATACATCTTCCTCTGTTACTCGTTTACTTACTGTAAACCACCATTACCTTCCACACCATATATTTAATCCTTTATTACAGCAAACCGGTGAGTTTGACAACCTCACTGATTCGTTGGGGCAAAGTCTTGAGTTTGTGTTGTGTAGGTCTCCACGTTGCTTGCAACACCTGTGTGACGTTTCCTTCCTCGTACTGGTTTGATAACCTCGGTTTTTTATTGAGGGAAAACTTGATGTTGTGCTGCTTCACACCTTGCTCTTGGGTTTCCCAACGAAGCGCTCCTACATCAACTTAGCGCTGCATCAGTCCACAAGAGTAAGTCCGGATGTCTCCATAGATGACTTGTACTCCTCCACGCTGGTGGTCAAGGCCTCAATCTTCACGCGAAGGGCTCTCTTCTACGAGCGAAGCCTCTCTATAACTCCCTGCTGAGTCTCTAACTCAAAGTACTTGGCCTCTATCTCGGCCCTCATGTCCTTGATCTTCTTGTTTCTGTCTTGAACTCTCTTCTCCTGATTCTTGAACTTCTTGTCCTGGCTCTCAAATCTAGTCTCCATATCCTTGACGATCTCGTCCTGCTCCGCGAAGAGCTTGTCCTTCTCCCTCAACTGAACCTGAATCTCGTCATTGCTAAGCATGACGTTGGTCCTATCTGTGTCTAGGTGTCTAATAAGGCCCTCTAGGTCACGGAGTGCAGACACGACTGGCTCTATCGTCTCTCTAGCAGTGCCCTCATACACCAATGCCTATCCTCCTCATCCGTCTCCCGGCGGGTGGAAGTAGAGTCCCTAAGCTCGGTGGCGTGGCGGTCTGAGGCGTCAGGAGTAGGTCCTGCATGACTACATCTAGTCCCTTCTCCTTGTCATCGTGCATCAGCTTGAAGGAAATCTCCTCCGTGAGTGGCTTCGTCTGGCGTCCTGGCTGTGTGACTCTAAAGCCCCAAAGTTCCTTCCTCCCGAACTTGGTGAGATGAAGTGCCTTGATACTAGGAAGTGGGAGGTTGATCACACTAGTGAACTACGATCGTCGAAAAAGCGAGTTCCATTGAACTCCTCGGCATTGCTAATCACAAAGCTAGGCATCTAATGTATAAGATAGAGAAATATTAGAACAACACAAGTAAGAGAAAACAAGATAGTAAAAAGATAGCATAAAGCATACAATCATCCATAAAACATACAAGTCATGGCATACAAATTCTACCACAAGCACTAAGGTTCAACATAACTTAGATAAATTTTTGCGAGAAAATGACAAGTGTGGTGGTCCAACTAGTGGAGTACATTACAATTCTCACTCATATGATAAGTTTATGATATCTTCCCTTAGACGTTTTATGGCGGTCTCTAAGTCTTGGGTATACTTCTTCTCCTCCTTAAGGTCATTTTGGGTGTTGAGCATTCTATACTTGAGTCTTTCACCAAGCTCCTTGATAGCATTCCAAGCTGCATTTCTTGCAGAGTCAAAGAATGTCGTATACATTTCCGAGTTGGTGCCCATGTAGAATCCCGACTCTTTGTGGTTGTCTCCCTTGTTTTGTACAAGTGAAGTTGCACCCACCAATACTCTTCTCCTTTATCCATAACTAGAAATCCCTTATACACAGCCTCACCATGCATCCCCAAGCTAACCATAAGGGTTTTGAGTGCTTTGGGAAACTCCATCTCACATTCTAAAGTCATGGTCATGAGTGGTCCCTTCTTGACGGCTTCGTTGATGGCGGCCATCTACAAATAGAGATGAGAAAGAAGATTAGAAGAGGTTTACGAGAAGAAAAATACAAGTGTGGAATTTGCAAAGTGTTGCATTTTTCCTTACTGGTTTTCTTAGTCTAATCCAACTTAGGGTCATAATCCTACAGACAACACAATTCTCTGATACCATCTGTAAGACCCCACCTTTATAAGGTAAAGGTCTGTGTGATTGCAATGCTAGTCCCTAGATGAAATGCTAGCATGCACAGTTTCAGATGAAGTACACAAATACAAAGGTCATTATTACATCATCATTCCAGATATAACATAGTCTTTTACAACTCAATAGCCAAAGGCTAGTACAAGAGTTCATAACATAAGTAAATAAAATAAAGTCTTCATCTTCATGTGCCACAGGAAAGCATGTTGGGTGTAGACTCATAACCCTAATCCTCATCGGAATAACCTGCAACATCATAAGTTACAGCCACAGTGGGTCAATACATTTGGAATTGTATTGGCAAGTGATACCATGAAAAATAGTAGTATCTAACATCTATATGAATTTGGCTAAGTGTAGCTTAGGCCTTCTTTGCTCAAAATAGGTTTTTCCTACCATTTGAAAACATTAAATTTTTGTTTGTCAAAAACTCCCAAGGAACCACCAATAGATATTGGTGAACCTTTAACCCTTGTTTAACCACAAGTTTTTAACTTAGAAATTGGGATGAGGAGATCCTTGATAGCTTCAATGTCTTGATGCTCAAATTGTCCGTTGCCGGGGACACGGCTAAGTACTTAGGTTTTACCCTCTCGAGAGGTGGTGCGCTTTCCCCACAAGACTCGACATGCATCGAGACGAGACCTTTCAGAAGCCTTCCCTTAGACCACCATGGACGCGTTCCATCCTATCACCCTACCACCAACTGTCCATCTGGCTAAGTTATTGCAACCTATATGATCAAGGCAGATCCCATATGCCATGTGGTTGCACTAGAAGCTTCTAAACACTAAGTATCTCAAATCCCTTTGTTCCTAGGTGGATTTTCACAAGTGTGATACACAAGGTAAACCATAGACATGGGCCTTGTGTAACCACTCAACACAAACCATCATACCATTCCACCCAGGTGATTCATTTACTTAGTTGTTTTATTAAGCAAAAACACAAGTCAAAAGACTTAGAAAAATTTACATAGCATGATTCTAATCCACCATTGTTTGCTACTAGCTAGGCTAAGCATAATAACATAACAAGTATCTTAACTTAGATAAAATTCTACTAAGACTAGAACTACTAGGATTTCCCAAGGCATAGCATATTTATATACTTAGCAAAAATTCCATGCAAGCCCTATTCAAATATCACTAATGCATAGTCAAAATAATAGGACAATATACATGAAGCACCACTTGCCTTTGTAGTAGTTGGGGGAGTAGCAACAATCCTCACACTCACAATCACCACTAGCACCAAAATCTACACATAAAATAATAGCACCAAATTCACATTCAAATAATCAAGAAAAAATATATATGAATGCATGCAAATGCAATGGAATGAATTTCTACACTAAATAAGTCAAACTAAACATTAATGAACACAAAGCCATCCTTTTAAAGTCTAAATAAACTTAAATTTGCATTAAAATAATTTTATATAGTCAAAATAAGCCTATAATGTGTTCTGCAAATAAACCTATTTTTCCAGAAGCAAAATACAATTTCAAGCTACATTAGTGTAGGATTTATTTTTCTGAATCCAATGGTGTATTATTTGCATTTTTTGGATAAACATAATAAAAGATATGAATTTTACAAGTTTAAATTCCTAATAGATTCAAAAACAGATTTAAAAAAAAACATACACACATGGTTGTGTTTGATTGTCCCGTACCGGTTCAGTTGGATCGATCAACGAGAGACGCCGGATCTAAATGAAATCGCACGGGCCATATTGACTGATAACGATTCGTTAAGTGATCCGTTCTATGCCTTTAGATCTAGATCCAACGGTGCTCGATCAAGCGACCATGGACGGGCGGCGCAAATGGACACTGGCGGTGGCGGTGCTACTGGCGACGGTGCTCCGGCGATTCTAGAGGGGGCTAGGGGCTGTGCAGTGGCTTACCAGCGTCGCAAGGTCGTGAGAAAGCTCAAGGTGGCCCGGCTTGGGCGAGCGGTTTGTGTTCGAGCTCGTCGGAGTTGCGGACAACGTCGGGTTGGTGCAGACGGCGACATAGGCGACGTTCTGGTTGACCCTAGTGCAAGCCAAAGGTATTAGCGTGCGCACAAAGACCAGGCGAACAAGTGAAGTTGAACTAGGGGCCAAGGGGCGGTCGCATCTTACCAGAATTGCTCACCGGAGACGAGGGCAGCGTCGGGTGCTCACGGTGTTTGACGAAGTCGACGGCCTAGGCCAGTACAGGACAAACCAGTGGTGTCAGAAGATGCGCAAGGGGCAGAGGATCAACACTGTACGAACAAGGGGCGGGCGCGAGCACGACACTCACCGGAATACCTCGTCGTAGTTCGTCAGGCAGCAGCGGTGTAGGTCGGATTGCGAGCAGCCTGCCGGCGATTGAGAGCGATTGTTTGGGGGGAATGACCGCGGTGGTGTGGGGGTTAAGTAGCTGGAGGGGGCGAGAGAATTACGCAAAGGTATAATGGCAATTAATCCTGAAATCAACGCAGCGTTGATGGGGAGAAGCAGGCGGCAGCGTCTGTGAGCTTTGGGGAAGAAGTCTTGGTGAGCAGGCCCGATGGCGATGATGAGGTAGGAATTAGCGCTTGAGAGAGATGGGGAGGGGGAATGGCCCGGGTGGGATGTTGGGCGTTACGGCTCGAGAGCGTATTGGTAGCGAGTTGTTTTATTTTTTTCTCTTCTCCTTTTCTTTTTCTATTTGATTTTTCAGGAATGATTTTCAAACCCTAATTCAAAAAAGTTTGATTTCAAATCATCTCTAGATTTTTATACAGTGAATTTTGCACCCTAAAGTGTGACAAACACACTTGTCCACTCAAATTCACTTTGGCCCTTTGAAAAATAAAATAAAACCATGCCACATATGATATTATAAAATGGGCATATTAATGGTTTTATTTGGATTTTTGGTTTGAAACTTTTTGTGCAAGACCAATATGATATGACAATATGAATGCAATGCATGCTTTTGTAATTCATGAATTCTGGGATGTTACATAAATAAGAATAAGCATCCAAGTACTAAACAATCATAGGCATGTGCTACATATATAGTCATGCGTGCTCGCAATGAGAACTTGCATAACATCTTTTGTCCTACCAGGTGGCGTGGGCCTCAAAGAACTACTACTTAATTAAGGTGCTCCTTTTAATAGAGCACCAGAGAAAAGAATTAACACTCCCATGAACACATGTGATCCTCACATCACAGCCATCCCCTCTGGTTGTCCCAATTTCTGTCACTTCGGGGCCTTTGGATCCATACAATGATATGTGTACACAACTTGCAGATAAGATCACAAACAATACTATCAAAATGATTCAATAATAAGTTCAGATCTGAGATAATGGCACTCGGGCCCTAGTGACAAGCATTAAGCACAACAAGTTTCAACAAAGTCAAATAGCACTAATAGAGATACTAGGCACCATGCCCTAACAATATTATTCGATTACATGATAGAACTCATCCAATCCCTACCTTCCCCATAGCCTACAGTGGGGGATTACTCACTCATGGATGAGGGAAACATTGATGGTTGATGGAAAGGCGTTGGTGATGACGATGGCGATGATCCTCCCCAAATTCCCCGTCCCGACAGGGTGCCAGAACGGAGTTTCTGGATTCGAATCGCGGTTTCTGGTGATGGCAGCACAGTGGATATCTTTATGGAAAAACATCGACCCCCCACTGTTTTTAGGTCAAGAGGCGTCTTATAGGCTAAGAGGGAGGCCGAGGGAGTTCCTGGGCTGGCCACACCCCTCCCAGGCGCGGGCTGGGCCCACCCGCACGGCAGGGGGTGTGGGCCACCCAGGAC
Organism: Avena longiglumis; assembly: GCA_030063025.1. Lineage (NCBI taxonomy): Eukaryota > Viridiplantae > Streptophyta > Magnoliopsida > Poales > Poaceae > Avena > Avena longiglumis. The sequence continues at coordinate 99,948,948 of CP125974.1, forward strand.
TTCCCCCCGTCTCGTACTCTAGTTCCGTGGATCTTCTGGTGAAATAGGAATTTGGGCATATTTTCTGGGATTTTTCCTGATAGTTGATTTTCTACACAAAAACAACACACCAAGGTAATTCTGCTAAAAACAATGTCAGTCCGTGTTAGTTGTATCCAAATCACACAAATTTAGAGGAGAAACAATAGCAAAAGTGTTCGGGAAAGTAGATACATTTTGGACCGCAGATGTCGTGGGAATGGTCACGACGAATCTTGCAATCGGCGAGTAGTAGAGCGAGGGCAAGGCGGCCGACCATCTGCGGTGCGAGATGAGGCGGAGACACAGGTTTTACCCGAGTTCGGCTCCCGGGAAAAAGACCTACTCACCTAGATTGTATTATGATGGTAGTACAATGGGCGAGCTCGGCTAGGCGGTGAGTCGCTTGGTGTATGATGGAATGTATCTCTACATACAGGGAGGTTTATATAGACTTACCTCCCTAGGGTTTACATATCTCAACGAATCGATTAAGGGTTGACTTGTTTAACCTAATCGTGGCCTATCTACTGCTGGGCCTTGACTTCGATCGCTTGGATCCACGGGCCTTGATCGATCGCCGTCTTGCGAGCCCACTCGCGATTCTGGGCGATCGGAAGCGTCTGCTGGGTATACCCGGTAGCATATCCCCATCGATAGTCCCGAGGCCGTCGTTGATTGGCGCGGTGGTTCTTGGCGATCGGAGTATCTGACTTTCAGCGGGCATCCATTCGAATCGTGGCGGGCTCTGATAAAGGAGGAAACTATTCATTCGTCGCATCTTGGCGATCGAATTGGCGAAATATTTAGTCCTTGTTTGTAGTGAGCGAATCGTGACGAGTGGCTGAGATTGGACCGTCAAGCGATCAAACTAGCCGTTGGGGTAATCCAGTAACTTTTGGCGTAATCACCGCGTAATGGCTCCACGATTTGGCGGGTAACAACCGCTATATAAAAAGGGGTGGTAGGCGATCGGAGAACCACCTCCTCGTCATTTCCTCGATTGCGCACCTTCGTCTTCCTCGCATCGCGATCCGGCGACCAAAATCCTCAAACCCCACGAATCCTTCCGCAATGGCCCCTCCACCGAGCCTTGGGTAGATCCAAGTGTCTGAGCGCAAGCGGCGTCCTTGAGGTCGGGATCCTGCCGGCGGTGGCGCATCCTGGCCGGAGAGGTGACCCGGACCAGCGAGGAGAGTTAAATCGCTTCACCAGCCACCTAGGCGGGGCTGGGATTAACATCTCTTTTCTTCCGGCGCCTGCTCCTTCTCGAGATCAACCGTCGGACTGGGCCCGCCTGACATCGGCTACGCCATTTTCGTGGCGTTCTGCGAGTGCTACTGGTATAGCCCTACTTCCCCAATGGCAAGCAATATCTATTCCACAGGCGGATGAGTTGCGAGCGGGCGGCCCAATGCTGCGCTTGTGGCTGACGTTCGGCTGAAATCGAAGGCTTCCTTCTTGATTGATGCTACCCGCCAAGCGAGCCAATGGAAGAATTCTTGGTTCTATGCCGAGGCGACTCCGGACGGCGGTGGCGATCCCAAGATACTCCGCCACCGGCTGAACCACGCCGACTTCAAGTCGGCAAGCTTCTTGAACCGGCGGATGGTCGTGGATGAAATGCTTCAGACCATTAGCGGCTGAAGAAGAGGTCTCCTGCCCATAAATTTGTACAACTGCTGGCTCGGTGACTCGTCCCCCGCCCGCGACCACTACATGTCTGATGCAGCGGGCGGGAGGACTCGGCGAAGTCTGCCTCGTCAGTGGCAACTCGAGGATTACCTCTGGCTGAAGAAGATCACCCAGGCGGCGTACCTCGACGAGGCTGGGTCGCCCCTACACATGAAGCATCCAGCTAGCGTTAAGTCATCTTTTCATCATTCGCGATCGCGATTAAATGCGATCGCGGTCATCACTTGATGTTGTTTATGCCTATTGCAGCTATTTCAAGTGGTTGAAGGGTGGCTTCGCCATGGACGAAAATTCGAGTAAATCCGTCCGGAGGTGGGCGAATCGCCTCCAGCGAGGCGTCGAGTGGCAGGAGTGGCGGCGGCGAATCAGGAAGAGGTCGCCCGTTGGTCGGAAGCAGCAGCGGACGGCGGCGTGAGATCGAGCGAGCAAAAGCCTCGGCGTCATGGCGATGATGACGAGCTCCCGAGCACACCTCGCGTCGAAAACTCCGTGAATAAGAAGAAGAAGAAGGAGGTGAAGGCCTCAAAGAAGAAGCGGCCGAAGCAGCGTCTCCGCCTCATTCGCCAGCGACTCCGGCGCCACTAGCCTGGCGGTGAAGCCCCACAGATGGCGGCGGCGCGAATATCACCGTTGTCTGAATGAGGTGCCTCGGCCTCGATGCCTCGCCGTTCGCCCGATCTCTAGGTGGGGCGCTCGTCATGGTAACCGCCAAGGATGCTCCTGCCGAAAATGTTTGGAAGCTCGGCGCAGCCTCGACAACGAAGAAACCGTCCGTGTCTTGGGCACGCGATGTCTGAGATGGGCCTCGGCCGATGGGCCCAGGCTGGCTGGAAAGCGGCCGGCATCCGCACGGGGCTACGCTTCATTCCAGTCGCCAAGTGAGTTTTGCTCACCTACTTTTGTCTTTCATTGTACTCGGATTATTTTGCTCACACGATCAATTTGTAGGACCGGATCTAAGAAGATAGGCCATCCGACCGTGGCCAAGGTGCCACCCGTCTTCAGCGAGGAGGATCCCTCCCGGAAGAGGAAGGCGGACGAGGTCGTCGTCCCCGCGGATAGCGCCAAGAAGGCCAAGGGCGACGAAGTCGTCACGGTATCTGACGACACGACGATCGCGCCGAGTGAACCCATAGCGGAGGCGGCCTTGCCGACCAAGGAGGGTGCTCCCTCGCCTGGGGCGGCCGAGTCGGCCTCCTTTGGTGCCAGTGCCTCCATCGCAACGTTCCCGCGCTTCATGGCCAAAGCGGCTACATCGAGTGGTACCTCGCCCTCGAGCAGCGCTGAGGTCGCCGATCGATATGGTCGGCGTCGCGGGCACACGCCGGCTCTTCTTGCATCCGTGGATGCGATCAGCTTCATGGCATGCTTGGCGCAGCCATCCAGGTATCCGGTCCCGAGATCGAGGCGATGTATGGCGTGATGCGATTCTTTTAGTGTCTTGCTTTTATTTTCGCGTCCGGTCCCGAGTGCGCGCTGAATTTCAGCGGGTGGGCATAGGATTTTTGATTGCCGGTCCTGAGTGCTTTTCTGAATTTCAGCGGGTGGGCACTTAGGATTTTTGATTGCCAGTCCCCGAGTGCGCACTCGCTGAATTTCAGCGGGTGGGCACTTAGGATTTTTGCTATTGTTAAACTTTTGAATTGTGTGCAGGGTTTACAGCATGAGTCAAAACAGCGGCTTGCTGCGAAAGGCCGCGCAGAGAAGGAACTGGCCACCGTTCGAGAAGCGAACGAAGGGCTCCGGGCGATCGCTGCAAAGGCGGAGGAGGTCCGCCAGGAACTTGTCCCAGCGAGCGAGTTGGCAGTAGCTCAATCGGCATTGAGCTCGGCTGAGCAGCGCATCGCCGACCTCAAACGCGAGTTGAAGGAAGCGAAGGAGGAGGCGAGGTTGGCGGATGGGCGAGCCAAGGCCGCTGTCACAGCCGCCGCCGAAGAGCGTAAGGTTTCTGACGCCCTTGTTGCTGGGCTTCAGGATGACTACACCTCTCTTCAGAGCTTCATCACGGATCTCGCCCGTCCCTTAATCGGTGAGTGTGCCTGCTTCTGTTTGTTACATGTGTATTGTGTAATCTTTGATGTGTTTGACATCTTACATGCGCAGTCGGATCATTGATAGCGGAAGAGGCAAATTCGTTGACGGCGGCAATGTGGCCCTTCGTCGACTCGGCGGCGTTATCGGCGACATGCATACGGGCGTACCTTCAAGAGATGTCGCCCGGAAGTAATTCAGCGACCTCGTCGGTGTGGCGATACTTGGAGAAAGCGCCGCGGTTGTCGAGTTCATGGCGCGATCGGCATTCCGAGCGGAGCGGCGGCGCTTAGCCTTGGGCTCGCTCACTTCCGGAGGACTTCAACACAGGCGATGTGACGGTGGCTACCGTCGTTGGCCGCTCGGTGGAGATCTCCGAGGTGCTGAAGTTGACGGACCACGCCGCGGTGTACTCCGAGCGCGTCTAGGCGATGGGCGACCTCCTTCCTTATCAGGAGACGGTTGTCGCACCCAACGACCCCGAGCCGCAGCACAGGGACTTCAAGATCGAGCAACCCTTCCGTGCGGCGATGGCGGGTGAGCTAACGACGTACCGTTCAAACCCGTATACTCCCTTCATTCGCAATCGCAAGGGTGATGGCGAGTCGTCGTCGAAGCCTGCGGAGTAGAATAGTTTGCCCTGGGGCGTTAGTAGAAGTTCTGCCGTTGGGCATACTTTGTATTTTGTGACGATTGCAACATGCTATTAATGAGATATCGTGTTGTTTTGTGAATTGTCGTGTGTTTTGATTGAGGTTGAGCAGGTCCCGGCGCGTCCGCCCTTTTATGGGGTTTACCTCGTTTGTCATGTGTGCGGTTTTGAATGTTTTGTTATTGTGGTTGACTCTCTCGGACTCGGAGCCGATCGCGGCGACTCCATGGCGCCTATACTTCACCGTTTTCCCTTGTGAGCAGTCGGGTGGCGAGTCCCGGCGTGGTACTTGGTTGTTCTAGGCGCGACTCGGTGGGTGAGGACTTGGCGTTAGTTCGGCGCATCACTCTGGCCGCCCATTGGGTCGATCGCATGGCGTCTGGGCATGCTCTCATACTTGGCGTTTTCCCTAACGCTCGCTGATGGTCGTCGGTCCCGGCGTGGTACTTGGCGTTCGAGTCGCTATGTCGAGGATGCGGAGGATCATAGTCGCTTGTGAAGCGGCGATCGTCTTGGATCGTTGAGCGATCGAGCAAGCGACTCAATGGGGCTCGGGTGGCGTTTTTCATGGGCGTTACAAGACACAGGGTACCCGGTGCCCTTGTGGCGCACTACTTGGTCTTGTCGATTTGTCTGGGAGGTTGACTTCTGCAATTAGCTTGGCTGTTATTACAGTCGAGTGGCACAAGACATGTAGAGTAGCGCAATTTGCGGTAGCCAATATTTTTATTTCATAGCTGGAGGATACATATGTGGAGTTCTAGGAGTAGAACTTCCGTGGGAGGTTTACATTCCATGGTAAACAGCGTCGAGTTTGCCGTCCGCGGACGTCGATGAGGTAGTAGGCGTCGTTGCGGTACTGCCCTATGGAAAATGGTCCCTCCACGGGGGATAGCTTGTGCATGCCCTTCTTATCTGGATGAGGCGACCGGTCGCCTTCTTGGAAGGTGCGAGTTTTCACCCGCCGTCTGTGGTAGCGGCGGAGTCCTTGTTGGTAGATGGCGGTGCGTGAGCGAGCTAGGTCGCGTGCCTCGTCAAGTTGATCGATTCCATCTTGTCGTGCGAGTTCATTCGCGGCCTCCGTGTAGTGGACGACCCACGGCGAGTCGTGCTCGAGGTCGGTGGGCATGACTGCCTCGGCGCCGTACACCATGAAGAAGGGGGTGAACCCTGTCGATCTGTTGATTGAGGTGCGGATGCCCCAGATGACGGACGGTAGCTCCTCGACCCAGCACTCGGCGGTGCGCTCGAGTGGAACTTGGAGCCGCGGCTTCAGGCCATGGAGGATGCTCTGGTTGGCCCGTTCCGCCTAGCTGTTGGACTCCGGGTGGGCGGCGCGGTCGAGCGGATGTGGTGTTCTCGCGAGAACTCGGCCATGGCTCCTTTGGCGAAGTTGGTGCCGTTGTCCGTGATGATGCTGTTTGGGAACCGTGGCGATAGATGAGCTCGCGTGAATTTGGTGGCGATCTTCCCGTCGCATTTCGGACTGGCTTGGCCTCCACCCACTTTGTGAATTTGTCGACCGCGACCCGGAAGGTGGGTGTAGCGGAAGGGCCTTTTGAAGGGCCTACCATATCCATACCCCACGGCGAATGGCGGTGATGGGGATTGTCTTAATGGCCAGGCTCGGCACGTGTCTGGTTGGCGTGCCGGCACCGGCGCTGCTGGGCGATGTCGGCGCATCGACATGTGCGTGGGCGCCAATGAAGCCGTGTCGCATAGCCTTGGCGACCATAAGCGGCCGGCGTGGTGGCGCAATCGCCGGAGTGGATGTCGTGGAGGATCTTGCGTCCCGGCGGGTTGGGCCAGCGTTGGAACACGCCGTCACGCGCACTTGTGGAGTTCGCCGTCGATGATGGTGAAGATTTGCATCGGCGTGCAATCATCCGAGGCGTCCGTCTCGTCTGCGGAAGGTGCCGACCTCGGTGGCGATGTAGGGCCTGGTCGATCGTCAGCTCGGGGCGAGTGCGACCAGCCGCCTCGGCTGTGGGACTCGATGTCAATCTCCCTTAGGGTGAGGCCGCGGCTTGGTGATCGTGTCGAGGAAGACGCCAGCGGGTGGCGCGAGTCGAGCCGACCCGATGCGAGAGAGTGCGTCAGCCTCCTTGTTCTTCCGCCTGTTGATCCACTCGACGGAGTAGCCTGCGAAGTGTCCCCCTAGCTTGTCTACTGCTTGGCGGTATGCCGCCATTGTGGGGGAGACGGCGTCGCAAGTGCCGGCGACTTGCCCCGCGACGAGGTCGGAGTCTCCGTAGCAGTGTAGGCGGTGGACATTCATCTCCTTGGCGGCTCGCATGCCATGGAGTAGTGCCTCGTACTCGGCCATGTTGTTGGTGCAGGGGGTGAAGTCGAGGCAGAGGACGTAGCGGAGCTTGTCGCCCTTTGGTGAAGTCGATCTGATCCACTGCTCTGCCGTCCGCGTTCTTGGAGCCGTCGAAGTGCAGGCTCGATGGTGGAGGTATGGCAGCTTTTAAGCTCTTTGGGCCTCTTCGATCGGCGATGAAGTCCGCTAGAGCTGCAACTTGATCACTTTTTGGCTCGTGCTTGATGTTATGGGCCGATTTCGGCCCTTAGCGACTTCGCCCGATCGCCTCACGGTTGCGGATGATGTCCTAGCGGTCTTGAGATGACCGTGATCGGGTGCTCCTGGAAGTAGTCTGGCGGCGCGCTGTACTCTGAACCGCGTATACTAGTTTACGTGCTGCGGGTATCGGTGGCCTTGTTCGGTGAGGACCTCGCTGATGTAGTACACGGTCGCTGTACGGGCGCTCCTTTCCTTCCTCCGTCTCGGCGACCATGAAAGCGTGGCGACACGCTCGGAAGCGGCGTGAACCAGCATGGGTTCTTTGTCGACGGGCGGCGGTAATGGTCTTGCGGTAGCACCTTCTTGAGGTCAGTGGTCGTCGTCGCCTCCTTGTCCCCTTTGGAAGGTGGGGTTCTTGCGCATCAGGCGGTATAGGGGCATCGCCTTTTCGCCCAGGCGGGGGATGAAGCAACTGAGAGCCGCTACTCGCCCGGCAAGCTTCTGGATGTCGCGCAGGCACTCGGGTTTGCCGAGTCGAGCGATCGTGTCGATCTTCGTGGGGTTCGCCTCGATCCCGCGCTTGGAGACGACGTACCCGATGGTTCCCTATTTGGTACACGAAGGTGCATTTACTGAGTTGAGTTTTATCTTGTATTTCGCGGGTTGGAGAATGTTTCCGCCGGTCGGCGAGTAGATGCATACTGGCGGCGGATTCACGACCACGTCGTCGATGTAGACGTGGATGTTGCGGCCAATTTGGCTCGCGAGGCTCCTGCATGCTGCCGTGGTAGGTCGCCCGGCGTTCTTGAGGCCGAAGGTCATGCGGTGTAGCGAAGGCTCAAATGGCGTGATGAGCGCCGTATTCTCCTCGTCCTCAACAACCATTTTGATCTGGTTGTACCCGGTAGGCGTCGGAAACATGGCGACTCGAGCCCGCGGTGGAGTCGATTATTTGGTCGATCGCGGAGGGACTGCTCCTTGAGCGGTATTTGTTCAAGTTTGTGTAGTCGATACACATCCTCCGGTCCGTTCTTCTTCTCGACCGGACTGGGTTTGCCAGCCACTTGGAGTACTTGATTGGCGGATGAAGCCTGCGGTAGTGAACCTTGCACCTCCTCGGCGATAGCTCGGCGCTCTTCATTGAAGGGCCGCGGCCTTGACGGGTCACACTTTGGGGTCGGCGTTTGGTTTGTGCTTGAGATCTCTAGGGACACCGGGCATGTCGGAGGGCTTCCATGCGAAGATGTCCCTGTTCTCACGGAGGAACTTCGATGGCGCGCCTTCCTAGTCTAGGCTCATCCTGTTCGATCGTCACCGTCTGTGGAGTCGCTGGGACCAGCTCGGCCAGTGCGGGTGCGTCGTTGCCTCGAAGGCTGAGGTGTTTGCGCCCTCCGAATTGGGCTTCTTGAGTATGGTGGGGTCGTCATTGTTCACCCCACTCGCGTACTTGGCGAGCTCGTCGGCGTGGTTGGCCTCTGCCGCGATGACGACATCGGCGAGTTCGGCTCCTTTGGCCTCGCACTCGGCGGACATGTCGGGGTCGCCATTGATGGTGATGACGCCGCACGGCCCGGGGAGCTTCATCGCGTTATGCAGCGTGGTGAACGCTGCCATGAACTTGGCGCTGGTGCCCCGGCCGCGATGGTAGGGTCTGTCGAAGGTACCAGCTCGAAGATGATCCGCTCGGTCGCGGAAGTTTGCTGGTGTGCCAAGGTGGCGCAGCGTGACCTTGCCGATCGGTCGCCTTCCAGCCGGGGCGATGCGTGGAGCGTGGTGTGGGTCGTCTCGATCGCCATTGCGGGAGCGCGGCCGCTGAAGGTGTCCATGTGCGGGATGTTGATGGAGCTGCCGCCGTCCATCAATGTCTTGGGGAGCCTAGTGTCGCCCACCTTGACCACCGGGCGACTCGGCTGGATACTCGATCGTGGTGAGTGGTCTGGCGGCTCCGGTGATGGGCTGCTCCGACCGGTTGAGGCGGGAGCGTCCACAGGCCACCGCGTTGGCGGCGACACGGGTGATGACCTTCTTCTCGCTTCGTGTTGAAGCTGTGAAGGTATGGGCGAGCGGCCACGTTGCGAATTTTCCGCCGTTTGGCGGGTTGTTGTCGAGGTCCTCCATGCTCGCCGTGCCTTCTCAATCTCCACGAGAGTGTGGCGTCGGTCGTGTGCGTTCGGGTTTCACTTCCCTGCTGAAACGCACAAGGTTGGTTAAGGAGACGCGGTCGAACCTTGGCTTGGCCTTGTAGTTGCCGCCGTCGCGGCGTTGTCCTCCGTCGGCGGAAGCTCTTGGGCTCGCGTTATGCGTGCGGCGTTAGCGGCAATCGACTTGCCCGTCAACTGCGGCGCTTGCGGTGGCGAGTATTCTTGTAGCGTGGGTCGGACCGTCTTCCGTTGTCGTTGCCGCTCGTGCGGCGTTGGCCTCCGACTTCGTCGTCGGTTTCCTGGTTTGGATCTTCCTCCGTCTGCCATTTGGCGATCTCGAGGTCGGTATGTTGTCGAGTGTGCGAGAATGTTGTGAGCTTGGCGACCAAGGGCTCGTGGCGGCATGAGGTCTTGAAGCAATGGATCGCGGTGTCGGGTGGATGCCGACCGTGTACCATAGTTCTTGCCACCGCTGGACCCGATTCTTGGTTGAATCGCGGGGTCCCTGGCATCGCTCTGGGTCCTCGATGGTGGTGGCGGGTGTAGAGCACTCGAAATGTCGGCGAAGGCGTCGCGCATCTCCTCCCTGTGAGTCGATGATATCACGGGGAGGTGTTGATCCACTGCACCCGTCCCTCCATCATCAAGGGGAGGTAACGGGCGGCTAGCAGGTCAGTGTGGCCAGCGATCCCCATCGCCATGAGATATGTATCGAGCCACACGTAGGGGTCGTACGAAGGGTCGTACTTTTCTATCTCCTTTGGCGCCTTGAAGTTCGCCGGGTATTTCTCGCCTCGGATCATTGGTCCGAAGCACCTGGGCCCAAGTCGACTTAGCGACCCCATCGGCTCGCCGTCGCGGCGATTGGTTAGGGTGTGTCGCAGGTCGTCGGGCTGGCGTGCGTGCCAGCTTTGGTTGTTGATGATGTGGGTGCGGGCGTTGATGGGTTGACCGTTGGCGGCGACGAAGTTGCTGGCACAGGGTCGTTGGTGGAAGTGCGGCGTTCGCGAGTCGGTGTTGGGCTGCGGTGGCTCGGTGGCGGGTAGTTGAGGGTGTTTGCGCCATTGGGCGGCCGCGAGGCCGCTCTGCTTCCGGAAGCGAGTACACTCGACCTGCGAGTCGGCGCGCTGCGTTTCTTTGCTCGGCGGCCTTTGCGGCGAGGCCTGACATACTTGATCTAGGCGCCGTCGCGGTGGCCGTGATGTTGTCATTGCTGCTCGGCCACGAGGTTGTCCATCGGGGTGGAGAAGCGATGGGAGGCCGTTCGTCTCGCTCCGTGAGAGACTACTATCTGCGGTGATCCACAGGGGTGTGCGGTTGGGTGGAGGTGGGGCGCCCATCGCCGTCGACCCTGGCGGGGGCCGGGCGCTTCCTCCTGGTGGCGCGTTCTCGCAGATCGCGCGCTCGGCCGCGCGGGCCGGGTCGTTTTCGTCGTCGAAGTTCAGGTCGCGCCCCTGGACGGTGGGGTTCAGGCGTGACCTGATTCGCTTCTGGTGGTAGCGCGACAGCTCCTGCGCCGTCACCTGCTCGAGGCGAAATTTTTCGCGCTCGGCTTGCTCCTTGCGGACTGCCTCCGCCAGCTTCAGGCGGAGTTCCTCGACCTCCGTTGCCGTGGCGTTAGGAGGGATATGGGTGGAGAAGGGATCCTCCGGCGGATCGGTGCTGGTCGCCATGTAGATCGCGGCGTGGCGACCGGTACCGTCGCGGAGATCGGCGGAGTTTTCCGACCCGGAGTCGAAGTCGAAGATCCCAAGGATGGAAGGATCCTAGAAGTCTCCCATGTTGGAGGCCTGGATGATGGAGCCCGCGGGTGAAGCCGTGGTGATGGATCCGGTGAGTGACGCCGGGGTCGCCAAGTCGGCGTCGTCGTTGAGGGCCGCGTCTTCCACGGCCGCGGAGTTTTCAGCCACGTTGTTGTGGGCCGAGTTGTACTCGGAGGCGAGGCGATGGATCGTGCGGACCTGGCTCTCAGAGAGCCGATCGCGTGGCGGCGACTCGTGGATGCAAGCCGAATCCTCCGAGACGATGACGTTGGTGAGGCCGACGAAGAGGCTGATCGTGCCGACCGGCAAGATCATGTTGTGCGTGTGGTCGCGGCCGGGGCGTTGCTTTCGGCAAGATCTGGAGCATCTCGCCGATCGCTATCATGCGGTCGGTGGCGACCGTCACGTTGATGGGCAGATTGGATCTCGCCGCAGAACACCGGCCATGCCCCACGGTGGGCGCCACTATTGTGGGAATGGTCATGGCAGATGCTGCAATCGGCAGCGAGTAGTAGAACGAGGGGCAAGGGCGGCTAGCCATCTGCGGTGCGAGATGAGGGCGGAGACACAAGGTTTTACCCAGGTTCGGCCCCCCGGAGGGTAAAGACCTACTCCTGCTAGATTGTATTATGATGGTAGTACAATAGGCGAGCTCGGCGGCTAGGCGGCGAGTCGCTTGGGTGTATGATGGAATGTATCTCTACACGCCCTGTAGGGAGGTTTATATAGACTTACCTCCCCTAGGGTTTACATATCTCAACCGAATCAGTTAAGGCTTTGGTACTTGTTTAACCTAATCCATTTGGGCCTATCTACTACTTTGGGCCTTGACTTCGATCGCTTGGATCCACCGGCCTTGATCCGATCGCCGTCTTGTAGGCCACTCGCGATTCTGGGCGATCAGCGTCCTGCTGGGTATACCCCGGTAGGCATATCCCCATCACGACCCCACCTCTCAATGTTTGGGGGCGCAGCGGAACTCTTTCTGGAAAAACTTCAAACTCCCCGTGGTTTTTAGGTCAAAAGGCGTCTTATAGGCGAAGAGGGAGGCCGAGGGGGTGCCTGGGCTGGCCACACCCCTCCCAGGCGCGGGCTGGGCCCACTTGCACGGCAGGGTGTGTGGGCCACCCAGGTATCCCCTCCATCTCGTACTCTGGCTCCGTGGATCTTCTGGTGAAATAGGATTTTTGGCATATTTTCTGAGATTTTTCCTAATAGTTGATTTTCTACACAAAAACTAGACACCAAGGTAATTCTGCTGAAAACAGCGGCAGTCCATGTTAGTTGTATCCAAATCACACAAGTTTAGAGGAGAAACAATAGCAAAAGTGTTCGAGAAAGTAGATACATTTTGGACGTATCAACTCCCCCAATCTTAGCTTATTGCTTGTCCTCAAGCAGTTCAGTTGAAAACTGAGTGCGATAAAAGAACTTTCACTTACACATTTGCTTCATATGATGTATATATTCTCAGCATAGGAGTAGATACTTAAACCATTCATAATAAGAAGTATGCAACTAAGTCTACTCAATAGTCATTGCAAGCTATGAAGAGAAACCAACTCAATAATAATAAGTAGCATGAAACATAAGCAACATTGCAATGCTCATAAGAAGGTATGATAGAGTGGTATCTCGCTTGCCTTTGTTTGTAGAGCACAATATAAATGCCAAGACACCTCTGAAGTTCAAGTGAAGACTAGAAGTAAAGATATCAGAGATACAAGCATCAAAGTCATGACATAATTAACCAAGTTTTGAGACAAACACAAGAATGACAACTATGCTCTCAAGAAGGTGCTCATATAATAAGTGGTGACTCAACAAGGAGGTGAAAAAGGTTTTAAAAAGTTTGAAAGGCTTCCAAATGCTGAAAGTAAGGTACTCATTAGCTTTGAGCTCTCATTGCCCCTATCATAGGCATCTTTATGTGGTTAATGGTGAAAGTGAGGTCCAATATGACTTATATGCTTGACAGACAATAAACTGGAAATCCCAAGTCCCTTTAGTACGAGGGCCACTCCTTGTGCTACTCAACTTTAGTTACCTGTAAGTTCTTGTCATTGTAAATACATGCATATCATAGAGAACCGCCAACGGGGTATCCCTTGCACATGATACAGGAGCTATCCCATAATCAAAATGATAAGGCAAGCAGACAATGAGCATCTCAGCATCTTTTTATTTTCTATTTGCATAGGTTTTTATTGAGGATGCTTCACAGATGCTCATTATGGTAATGCTGCAAGTTTCCACCATGATTATGCATGGCTTAGGCTAGCGGCCCAGGCGTTTCTCTAACACATATATATAACTCCATGAACTCACAAGCTCCCATTTTATTTCACACTGACGACATCCACAAACAAAAGAGCATGATATCAACTGGATATGTATCCATAAGTGTTGAAAGCGTTCACCGTGACAGCACGGTTCTGCTAACTCCCAACCTATAATTTGCAAGCATATAACTTTCATGGACAGTCACAATGGTTCAGGTTTATTAAGTGCAAGGAATAAAGTGTGCATCAAGTTCATGAGAGCTTTACTAACTGATTTTCGCAAAACAAGCAAACATTTTATTTGGAAGAAAACAAGGCATAATGAATATGCACTGAATAGCAAATGATGCTAATAGGTAGGTATGGTGGACACTGTTGGCAATATTGGTTTTGGGGAGTTGGATGCACGAGTGGATCTCATACATAGTGCAAGTGAAGGCTAACAATAGAGAGGAGCGACAAACAAGAGAGCAATAACTATCATAATCATGCTTGCAACAAAACAGGACTAATTATGGCATGAAAATGATACAAGAACTCTGAGGCGAAATAAATCATCTAGGCTTACTGACTATTCTTTAGTCATATACATGCGTGAGCATGTGCCAAGTCGATTCACATGAAACGTTTAGAGGAGGATACCACAATATTATACCAAAATATGAATAGAACAATGCAAGCAAACATTCATATGACATGCTACAAACTATTAGCAAGCTGGAGCTAATCACAAGAAAGCAAGAACTACTAAGCATCCATAAATAACATACACCTTACATGAACATACTAAGCATGCTCACCATGATGAGTATATGTACAAAAATGAAAACAAATAGAGTTTTTTACCAGCCTCTTACTGTCGTGGTGGTGGCACGGCAGATGCCATGGGTAGGCTAAAGTATGGGGCCAATGGATGCTAGTGGGATCTGGGGAGGGAAGATGCAACTGTCTTTACACTCAAGCTGCCAAAGTGATGAACTTTATTTCTCTCTCGATGTGTTACAAGTGCTCCTCGAGCTGTTTTTCGGGGAACTATGTGAATTTCCCCAGCCTAACGTTGCTCAAAAGACCCTCCCTCAGGCCCAAACCCCTCCTTATAAAGGGGTGCCTTGGGTGCCCTTAGAGGAGGGCGACAAGCATATTGAATATGCTTGTCCCAAAGGCCTCCTTTCCTGTCTCCAACGACAGAAGCTCCAATCGCCCGCACGCCTCGGGCTCCGGCCCACCTCCGTGACCTCCTTCACTCCTCATCCTGCGCTTCTTTGTCTCTATCGCTTGGCCCTGTTGATTCCTTTTAGCTGCGGCTATGGTTTGACTCAAGCTTCTCCTTCTCCTACAAGCTTCGTATAGCTCGGCCTTACCTTGTGTTATTCGGGCGTTCCTCACCACGGAGATCATTTGTATAACCCTGAGTTTCTCATTAACTCGGCCAGGTTACCAGCTTCTTGCCTCCGTTCATCGGCCGACATATACATGATTCGCCGACCTAGGTCACAATCGGTGACCTCTGTCTTTCCCGTCTCGACCTACCCGGTCAACCCCGACATTAGTCCCGGTGATGTGGCCTGTCAATTACTTTGGGGTTATATCGGCTTCAACACTCTTTTGTCTTGTTTAGAGCTAAGGCCTCGCCCGAGGTCCTCGCTCCTTCCATCTAAGTCCTCGTGTCACACCATCATTGCTTTCCTAGTTTTGTCCTCTTATAATATTCTTGACAAGCTAAACCACGCTACTTTGCGCGCCCGCCGCCGCGCCTCGTGAATGAGCGGGATTGTAACAACTTTTCGTTTACGTGGCCTGGTGTGGCTCCACTCACCGTCGCGTTCGTGCTTCTCCACGATCTCATCCCTCCCGTTCATCGCCCGTCTATAAAGTCGGGTTCTTCTTTCTCATTACCGTTCGTCTGCTCTCCTTCTTTCCTTCGCTGTGTGCTTTCTTGCCGTGGTCGCTCACCGAGCTTCCGCCGGCGAGGAATCCACGCGCCGTTCGGCCTCCCTTGCCCCCCGCCGGTGAGTCCTTTCGGCCATCTTGTCTTGTCTTGTCTCCTAGATCGATCCGCACAACTTCCGTACTGGGGTCGGTTTTCCTCTTTTCGCCATTGTTTTGCTAGGTTCCTCTAAGCTTTCCTTTTTCCTCGGCGATCTCGAACTATGTCTAGTTCCTTTAGTGGTGCTTTAGTTGAGGGGCACTGACGCTCTGGGCGGCGTGGATCGTGGCGGGGTTCTCCGATTGAGTGGCTCCTCAAAACTCGTCAGATTCCGAGGTTTCAGTCCTCTCCAGTTCTCGAGAAGGCGAATATGTGGTTTTCATGTCCCGCCAAGGCTTTGGTCTTCCTCTTAGCGACTTTGCTAGAGAATTTCTTGATTACTTGACCTTGGCATCACCTTCCATGAGCATAGCTTCTCTTTCCGCTTTCATCTCCGCTTGAGGGTTACTTGACTGTGGCCATCGGTACATGTCTGGTCAAAATTCTTCCAGATTCGCTCCAACGTCGTGTAAATCTCTGCATCCTTAGAAGTTGCTTACCCAATGTGGGCGGCATCCATCACACCTCGGAGGCAATCCGTGTTCCCCGTGTTACGGGTTGGAGTCGTGTAAGAAATGGCACAAATCGTTCTTCGAGGCGGAAGACAAGATTGACTCCCCCATTCTCAATTGGTCCACCCTCCAAAGTGAAGGCTCTATAATCCGAAGAAGACTCATGCCCTAGCCGAGGCCTTGAGATTTGAAGGAGTTGATTCGAGCAGGTTATCGGAGAGGACTTGATGGCCACTTTATTAGTAGCCGGATGCCCCTTCAACAAAGGACCCACAAGTGTGGCTACATGAGCGGTCCCTGGACCCTACAGTCTCGACCGTGGAGTTGGACAACTACCTCATCGTCGAGCTATTTTCAAGGCGGAGATGCACGATGGTGGACACAGGGGTTGAAACCGTTCACCAATCCTCCTCGAGGTGCCCAATCCTCATCACTCTGTTTTCCTCGGTTTTATAGTGGTTTCATGATTTTCTCTCTTTGTCATGCAGGTTCACTGAACAACCGAGGATGCCGGTTCTCCCAGCAGCTCACAGCGGATAGGAGTACCGGATCTGGCGAGCGGACTCGAGGAGTTCGTCCCTAAGTCGAGATCTGCTCCGCTCGAGCTCATGGCAAAACCTCAACAAGAGGAGGAGGAAGGTGATTGGACGAGGTCCAAATTCTTGAGGTAGTTGCCGCCATGCCTATTTCTTATGCATTTCCTAATCCGGGTTCATGAACCTATTGCTTCTCGGCCTCCGTTATCTCCTCGGATCGGTTCCTAAGAAGCGAGTAAAGAAAATCGCTCGAATCCTCCCGCGCAAGACTATGCCGGGGTTCTGGGTAAGTTCCTCTGCCTATATTTCTTGTTTCTCTTTTACATTTCTCACTCTAACGAATCTTCTTTCGTATTTTGCAGTGCTCCTCTGTCTTAAACCCGGCGGTCCTAGTATGACTAAGCCATCTCCTCCTCCCACTGATGACACGAGAGTTCCTAGTCCTATTAAATCCCTTCTCCCCTGCTCCACGATAATTCGCGTCACGTGATGCCCCGAGGTTTCTCCCATTGATCCGGATCCGATCCGGCCCTCCGATGTTTTCGTTGAGCCACTGCCCTCTATGGGCCCCAGTTACAATTGAGCTTCCATCTACTCCGGCGGCTCCTACGACCGACCTCTGAGAAGATCGCTACCGGCGCCCTCTGCTTAACCTCTGATCCTAAGGATTCCGTCCCTACCTCGAGGCGCAGCGTCCTGCGGTGCTTCTTCTAAGGAGAAAGTGTTATCGCCGTCAAGACCTCTTCTCGAGAAAAGTCTTGCGGCACCTCTCGACCAAGTATTGCGAGGCCTTTGCGCAAAGGAGTCTGTCAAAGCATTACCTCGCCACCGGCGATCCTCTTCATAAGAGTCGCGGTTGGGCTTTGCCGGTAAAGTTTTAACCGGACAGCTAAGCGTTGACCTCGGGCGGTTGAATTTGCCAACAAGCTGGAATCTTCTTGATCAGTTTGAGGGCAATCCATCAATCAACCCTTCCACTTTCGACATCGATGGCGCTTTGACCAAGCTTTATCGTTGATACGAACAAGATGAATCATAATTGTTTTATTTCCGGGTCTTAAATTATTTTCCACATGTTATCATACTCTCTAGTCCCGAAACTTGCAAGAAAATAACTTGTTGTATGCTTGGAAGTTTGACGTGGGTTCCATTAGTTACCATCTAGCTCATAGTTTGTTTTAGTTTTGGCGTAGCTTTTAATTTCTATTCTCATAGTTAAGTCCTTCTTGACTTGGATCAGCGTGAATTGAACTTCCGACCACCTAGATCCGAATTAAGTCTTGCTTGATTCGGATCTGGTATAGCTTTGAATCTCCGACCACCTAGATCGAATTAAGTCTTACTTGATTCGGATCTGTATAGCTTTGAATCTCCGGCCACCTAGATCTGAATTAAGTCTTGATTCGGATCGTATAACTTTGAATCTCCGACCACCTAGATCTGAATTAAGTTTTACTTGATTGGATGCAGTATAACTTTGAATCTCCCACCTAGATCTGAATTAAGTTTTACTTGATTCGGATCGTATACTGAATCTCCGACCACCTAGATCGACTTAAGTTTTACTTGGGATCTGGTATACTGAATCTCCGACCACCTAGAGCCGAATTAAGCTTTGCTTGATTCGGATCTGGCTCTTGAATCTCCGGCCTAGAGGCGAATTAAGCTTTGCTTGATTCGGATCTGCTGAATCTCCGGCCACCTAGAGCGAATTAAGCTTTGCTTGATTCGGATCTGTCTCTTTGAATCTCCGGCCACCTAGAGTCGAATTAAGCTTTGCTTGATTCGGATCTATAACTTCTAACTTTTGTTTTATCATTGTGCTCCATTTCTTAGGTTGCCCATGACCTTAGAGTTCGAGGTTGCTCTTCTTGCACCGCAAGTTGGAAGAAATATGAGAAAGTTAAAGAAAGTTGGTGAGTTGATAGTTTCTTTTCCTTATTCGCAACTTTCTTATATACACTTCTTCTGAATAGGTAATATCAATAATCTCAATATCCGCCTTGAAAAGAAGGTCAAGTCCTTGGAGGGTTAGTTTCCTTTCCCCTGCTTCTTCTTCTTTTAGTATCTATGCTTTGAGTTTCCTTATTGTTGGGTTGTGGTAAAGCCGAGTTGCAAGACTTTGCGGCGCGCATAACAAGATTGCGTGCCCATGCCTGACGTGATGCTTCATTTTTTAGAACAAAGCACAGTTCATTCGGTGCAACTACAAGAGAAGGATGATGAGATAACTCGCCTGAGATCCGAGGTGAATGCACTCAAGCTCTCTCAGAAATCCGAGCTAGAAAAGGTTGATCAAGAATTCTCTTTGGAAAAGAATCGGCTGACTCTGGATCTGGAGAAGAACAAGGAACTCCTCAAAATTGCCGAACTTAAAACTCGCGGTTTGAGCGAAATTGCTCGTTCGAGAAGAGTAAAACTATTTGGGCTAAGGATCTTCAAATAATGATGAGCTATATCCATCGTAAGTTATTTGGCCTGGCCCCGTATTTTTCTTTGTCGCCTACTATTTTGACATGTCCATGTTTTGCGTATCACTTCCCGAGTCCAAACCCGTGAGTACTAGAGCTGTTCTTGCGGCTCGCGTGTGAAGCTAATCTTGACTTTGAATACTCGATGGAGGATTTCTTGGTTCTTTGTTGGTCTGCGGTTGGTCCGATGAAAATCCTGGTCGGGACTTGGTGGAGGCTGCTATCAAAGCTTATCATGCACTCGGCGAATACCTCGGGGTCTCGATATCGCGAGTCAAGTTATTGGTGGCCAAGTTGAAGGCATCCGAGGCGATTGAGTCTTTGGAGAATCTGCTGCGTCTTTGGTGCCGACATGGCCCTTCTTGTAATCATGTCCTGGTATGAAGATATCTCCCTTGACATTCGATGAATCTGCCGGCTCTCGGTGGGTTGAAGATCCCACTTTGTTGCTCTTGACAAGCTCGGGCTTTGATGTGCACACTTGGAATGAAGGGCGAGTTTTCTCCCGATCCGGATGAAGAGGCCGGGTGAAGATGCTTTGGGTGATGATTGGAAGGTGAAGATGATTCGGCCACATCCAATAGCTCTAGCTCAAGCTCGGATAGCAATGGTGATGCGATCCTCCTCTAAAGGCACGGGCATTCTACCAGCATCTTTGGCGCTCTGAACAACCCTAATCTTGCCGAAGTCACTCACAGGTCGGCGAAGGTGAGGTAACCTCGAAGTTCCTCCTACTTGAGTGCCCTTTTGATCAAGTGGTTCCTCCTCCAACGAGCGATGCCTAAGTTATTCGTGATCCCTGGTATGCGGGTGTTCAATGTAAGCGAAAAAAATTTATCAACTCGTATGATTCGAGGTTCTTTTGCTATGTGCCTTTGAGACTCTTAGTTAAGTGAATGCTCGTCGCAATTCTTGCCTTGTTGGCTCATAATTTCTTCATCCTTGATTTACTTTTTGCCTTGCTGGCTCATAGTTTCCAGTCGTTGGTTTAAGTGTTAAAGTTTATGTGTCCATGAATTTGACAACCCTATGATAATTCTGAGTCAATGCTTTGGGCACCAAGATGCATATTCGTAACATGAAAAGAAAATAACATGTTGCACTCTCCGATTCTTGCTCGATCGCCAATGTTCAAGTGTGTAGCGAAAGAGATAAGTATAAGATCTGGCGTCCCGAGCTATTGCCACGGATGCAAGGCCTAAACATATAACACTTAATAATCATTGCATATGGCGGTCCAGTAATGAGGTCAAAATCAAATATGAGATAACATCACATATGGGAGTCCCGCTTCGGGTGTAAGTTTAAACATCAAACATGAGATAACATCACATATGGTCCCGAGCAATGCTGGGTGCGAGGTCCAAAATCAAATATGAAATAACATCACATATGGGTCCCGAGTAAGCTTTTCGGTGAGGTTTAAACATCAAACATGAGATAACATCACATATGGCGGTCCCGAACAGAGGTTTACATACGATATGAAATAAATATAACATTCGGTCCCCGTCACGCTACGGGTGTCGAGGTGCAAATACATCATTGGTGACCTTGAGACATAATCCTCTGAGTAAAATGGCGAGTAAAGCCACATTCGGCGTTTCGTTTCTTCGCCACTTTGTTTGCCTTGCCTTCTCCGGTGATTGGGCGTCAATCGGATAGTATGCATCGTTGTGCAATGCTTTGCTCACGATAAATGGTCCTTCCCATGGGGTGACAATTTGTGCATGCCGTGCGTTGCACCGGAGTACCAAATCTCCTTCTTTGAATACTCTTGGATTCACTTTCTCTTTGTGATACGCCGTAAGTTACATTGATAAATGGTGATCGTGATAATGTCAATTCTCGGCTTCTTCCAACAGGTCTCGGCATCTTCTACTTCATTCACCTCAAGATGTATATTGAGTAACTCTTGGCGAGTCATGTATTATGTCGATTGGAGCTTGACCTCGCCCCATATACCAAAAAGAATGGTGTGTAACTGTTGATCTGTTCGGAGTAGTCACGAGGCTCCATAATCTGCTGGTAATTCCTCAATCCAACATCCTGCCGACCTTTGCAATGGTTCGACTAGCCGTGGTTTTATTCGATAAAACCAGCCCATTAGATCTTCGACTTGCCCATTGGATCTTTGGGTGAGCCAGAGGCAACATCCAGTCTTATGTGTTTCTCTTGGCAAAATCTAGCGAAAGTTCATACGCAAAGTTCGTGCCATTATCCGTAATAATCTTTGTGTGGGTATCCGTATCTCAAGATGATATCCTTGAGGAATTTCAACTGCGTATGCCCATCACACTTTTGATTGGTTTTACCTCAATCCATTTTGTGAACTTGTCGACCATGACCAAGATGTGGGTCATTCCTCCTCTTCTTAAAAGGTCCTACCATGTCTAAACCCCACGAAAATGGCCAAGTAATGGGTATTGTTTTTAACTCGGCCGACGGCATATGTATTCGTTGCATATCTCGACACCCATTGCATTTCTTGACTAACTCTTCGCCTCTCTTAACGTTGGCGGTAAAATCCATGCACGAATGCCTTGGCTACTAAAGCGAGGCGAGGCATGGTGCCCACATTCTCCTTGGTGTATATCTAGAAGGATCTCGACCTTGCGGGACTCACATACGCAATATGTTACGCTTCTCTTATATAACTCATTGTTTATGATTGTATAGGCCTTTGCTCTTGACGGTTTGTCGCTAATACTTCATTACTCGGCAATCTGCGTCTCTTAGGTACGAAAATATGGGTTGCGCCCATGTCGGCGTTGCTCTTTGCGATGATTTCACTCTATCTCCATGCTCTCTGCCGACATACCTCGGCCCTTTCCATGATCGCTATTACTTTGTCCCCCTCTTTAGGGGTTCGAATTTTCTTGCGGATCTATCTCCATTGGTGTATGATTCTCTGAGAACTTACAGGATAAAGATTGATTCGGATTACGGTGATGGGTTTATTGGCGGTTTCTGAGGTGCTCAGGGCTATACAGGGAATCGATTGCAGTTGATCCTAATTTTGACAATGTGTCGTCATTTTTTCGTGGTATGTGGTGAAATTCACATCCTTCAAAATATCCGATCTTGCACATGGAATCAGTAAAGCCATGTTAGCATCTAATGCATCCCAAGTGCACGACACTTGTCATACTAGATCCAGTCACCGTAGCATAGGATTCTGCGTATTCCCATTTCTTTTGCGACTTTTAATCCATGGACTAGTGCTTCATATTCGCTACATTGTTGGACGGCAAAATGTATTTGCAAGACATACTTCAATTGATCTTTTTAGGCGAGGTCGCACTATTCCTGCGCCCAAACCGTTCCTTAGTTTGGAACCATCAAAGTGCATTGTCCGATAATTTGGATCGCAAGGGTGGCTCATATTGCACCTCGGCCCAATCTACGAGAAAGTCGGCGACAGCCTGAGATTTGATTGCATCTCTCCTATCAAATTGTGGAGCATACGGTGATAACTCGATTGCCCATTTTGCTATTCGGCCACTTGCGTCCTTGTTGTTCAATATGTCGGCTATGGGTGCCTCACATATTACTCTGATTGGATGCTCTTCAAAGTAATGCTTAAGCTTTTTTGCCGACATATATACTCCATAGGCCATCTTCTGATAATGTGGATAATTTTGCTTTGAAGTGGATAATACTTCGCTTAAATAATATACTGGCCTCTGAACTGACTTACCCTCTTCAAGCCGTTCTACTACAACCACAGTACTAACTACTCGATTTGTAGCCGCTATATAAAGTAGCATAGGTTCTTTCGATAATGGAGAAGCTAAAATGGGTGCCGTAACTAGCATCTTTTCAACTCGTGGAGCATAATGTCGGGGAGTCGGCGAATTTGTCCGACTTTCTCATCGGTGATAGAGTGGCAATGCCTTTTCTCTAGCCATACAAATCGACTAAGCGGCGAGGCAACCCGTGAATTTTTGTACATCATTCAAACACCTCGGCAATTCCATTTTTTCTATTGCTCGTATCTTCGTCGGGTTAGCCTCGATACCTCATTTGGACACAAGGAACCAGTAGTTTTCCTTAAACGCCAAATGTGCATTTCTCGGGTTGAGTTTCATTGAACCTTCTCGGGTTCGCGAAGTTTAAGTATATCTTCTAGCAAGGTTACGCTTTCCTTAGTTTTGATGACTACATCATCCACATATACTTGTACATTTTCCCTATCGATCATGTAAACATTTTTGCATGCTTTGATACGTTGCTCCGCATTTCTCGGGCCGAATGGCATCGTGCGATAACAATAAGCCCGTGCAGGGTAATAAATGCAGTATTTATTTGATCGGCGGATTTAACGGTATCTGGTGGAAACCGAATCTGGCGTCTACAAATGATAACAACTCACAACCAGCGGTCGAGTCAATGACTTGGTCTATTCTAGGCAATGGAAAAGGATCTTTCGGACACGCCTTGTTTTAGGTTAGTGTAGTCGATACACATTCGCCACACAATGGCTACATTAGGGTCATCTTTCTTCTTTTCTACTAGCACCGGTTGATAACCAATCCGGATAAAGCACCTCCATGATAAACCCGTGGCGAAGCGAGCTATCTCATCTCCTATCACTTTTCTCTGTCTTGGCGACGGCGGAGGTTGCTTCACCGGCCGTGCTCCTGGCACGACGTTTAAAAGTGCTCGGCCAACTCCTCGGCACACCTTGCAGATCTTGAGTGGACCATGCAAATATGTCCCGATTCTCACGGAGGAAGTTGGTGAGCTCGCCTTCCTATTTGGCGTCGAGACCTGCACCAATAGTGACATCGCTCTGGGAATTGCTCATCAATCTGAATTTTCTTCGTCTCCTTGGTTGGTTGGAAAAGCGCGCCATGAGGGTTGGCCAATGGCATGTAATTGTTGTGCGGCTGCTACCTCTTGAATCCTTTTCTTTTCTCTCGCTATGACCAATGATTGCCAAATTTGACCGGTGAGGCACACTCCATTGACTTCTTGTAATCCCCCGTTATCACCTTGTGGTCCGGGTAATTTCATCTTTAGATAACCTATATGACAACTGCTCATGAATTTGGCCATCGCGGGCCGTCCGAGTAGAGCATGATAACAGCTTTCGGATCCACCTCAAATTCCAAGTTTTACGCTCTGATTATCTCTTATCGAATAACGTCCACTCGGACTTTACCAATGGGCTCACATGAAAGCCACGCACTATCCATGGAAAATTGTCCTTGTGGATTGCGGCATGTTCGTGATATACCGAGCTTGTGCATGGTATCTTTGTACATGATATTAATCTGCTTCCATTATCAATGAGTACTTTTGAGAATTTCACATTGATGCTTGGTCCCACAAATGTCGGATCCAACACAAGTGCGTATGATCCTGGACTCGGCATTATTCGGGTGATCTTTTATACTCCAAGTTATCTCACAGTGCGACCATGGCTGGTATCTTGGCACCGCTTTGCTAACATTTACTTCCATATGTCGGTTGCACACTCTGTTTGTCCTGTGTTACATTGTGAACACGCAGTGATGTTCTCTGTAATCATTCGTCCAGCATTTGCGGATTTATCCTTCCGTCCCCCTGGTTCATTACTTGATGCACCGCATCCCTCCGATCCGAGTTATCATACCTCGGAGGAGGCGGCTTATCGATTATTCGTGTTGCTCGGTTAATGCGGTGATGTTGTTGTTGCATCGATGGGGAGCTTGAACTCTCCGGGTTACCATCGCATTTTCATCCAAGCACATTGCGGGTTGTGTGATTGGCTGGTCTAGATGGGTTTGATGTGTGAAATTTACAGCTGGTCCAACATGGATTCAAATGTATACTTGACTTCTCTTGCCATTGCTTCTTTTGCTCTGGGGTCCATTGCCTTTTTCCGTCATTTCTTGCGGTCCCTTTGTTGAGGTCCATTTTTAGTTGAGTTACTCGTGACTCGGCTGTTCTTGAACCCAGTGCCACAGGCAATTATATCTATAATCCGGCCTCTCTCTTCTTCTTCCTCTAAAATCACGCCTAGATGATCCGGCCAATTCTCTGTGTATTGGTCTTGCTCCACGATGATGCCGACATTAACTCTGGTTGGGTTGGATCACCCAAAGCATAGGAGTCCGCTATTACGATAGTTTACGCCGGTGTGGTTGGCATATCTCTGCGGCGTTGCCGGCTTGCCATAACGGCAGCCTTTGCGAACCAAGCGATCGCTTGCGATTCAATAACTCCTTCACATGAATTTCTTAGGTTACACCACCGAGTTAAAAACTCTCTCTGTTTCATTCGGCCTCTGCTTGCACATGGCTAATTCTTTGTGGTCTATTCGGTCTCTTGTATGTCTTTGGTAAAGTTCGACAAACATCTCTTCAAAATCTAACCAGGTTGATCTTTTGCTGGTTGATTATTCAACCATACTCTGGCTGGTCCTTCCAACATCTGCGGGACATACCTCACCGCCCATCTCAAGTTGCCACCTGCTATTTTCACTGCGGTAGCATAATCAATTAACCGATCTTGCGGCTTGGTACTTCCATTGTATGCGTTTTGTGCCTCTTGCCCGAAAATTTGGTACCGTGGTTCGCCCATGATCCGTGGTCCAAAACACGGACCCGGTGGACCTTGCTCTTCCAACACCGGACCGATATAACCGATCTAACTTTACCCTTGCATCATTTTGGCAAATCCACATCTGATTCTATCCTGCATTACATAATGATTGTTTCCACCTTGGTTCGCGTGTTCTACCTCGGAATATCCATCATTATACCTTTCATTTATCTGGTTGTAGCGAGCTGGTCTCACTTCTCTTTCCTGCCGAGGCTCAGGTCTTGGTTGCGGGTTGAGCGGCACTTCTCTCCTTACCTCGGCCGGGGTTTGGTTTTCATGATTGTCTCTTGCGGGTTCTCTCTCTGCCAGACTCCCCGTTACCTCGCCGTCCTTTTCCATCTGACGTGGTTTCTCTCCCCACTATTACCTCGGCTTGCATTGCCTCTGTTCTCATTCGCCTTTCCGCTATTCTTGCGGGTCATACGGGACAATCTGCTTGTTCCTCTTCCACGAGGTTCTTGCTTTTCTTTTCTAGCGTTGTTTCACGGTGATGATGCGATAAAGCAGTGCTGCCCTATTGAATGTACCATCCGTGAAGCCCCTGGTCTCGGGGTTAACTCTGAGCATTTCCTCATTTTGTGGTTCGCTATGCGCTGGCTCATTCACTCTTTCTTGCTGCTTTTGCGAGCTTCCTGTTAACCCTTCTAATTCCAATGCTGCGGCATTTGCGCTCTCGAGTTTTTCGCGGGTATTGTACCTCGGCAAACCATCGCTGATTCGCTCAGAGCTTCATGCTCTTTGTTAATATCACTCATGAGGTTCTTTCCTCTTAATCTCGGTTCGTCCACTCGCTCGGAGCAATATCAAGCTTGTTAGCTTTTGCATATTCTCTCGTGGTCTGTTCAAGGATTCCCTCGGGCGATACTTTGGGCCTCTACCGGCACCTTTTGCTGGTTTCCTCTAACTCTGCTGAGCATTTGCGGATCAAGTATCGGCGCTTCAGCGTAGTTAAGTTCTCTATAGTTGCACGAAGAATGTTCTGGTCTCTCCAGGTGGTCCTCTCACTCTTGGTGCCTTTGGGGTGGTGTCATGTAGCTCGGCGGGTTTGTCTCGTGGAATTACCTCAGCGGTTTGCGTGTGATCCGCTTGGCGTGTACTGCGGCGGGTTCTGCCTTGACCCGGCCACGCTCCGCTTGCGCTCTGCTGCGACCATCACCTCGGCCGACGTTCTCTCGATGGACAGCTCGGCTGGAGGTGGTTCCCCGCAACAATAACTGATGAGGATAAACATCGGAGGCGTCGGCGACGTAGATCCTGTGCTCGCCCGGTCGATGAAGATCCCATTGCGCGGGGTTTTCCCAAGCTCCGCATTGTCTCGACATAGTCACAGACCAAATCTCTGGACCACGCCGAAACAACGCTGCCGGTGTTGATGAAGTTTCCGTCCGGATCACAACTCCGGCTAACCGCTGGCCCCACGATGGCGCCAAGCGTGTGGTGGTGGCACGGCGATGCCATGGGTAGGCTAAAGTATGGGGCCAATGGATGCTAGTGGGATGCGGGGAGGAAGATGCAAGCTGTCTTTACACTCAAGCGCCAAAGTGATGAACTTTATTTCTCTCGATGTGTTACAAGTGCTCCTCGAGCTGTTTTTGGGAACTATGTGAATTTCCCCACTAACGTTGCTCAAAGACCCTCTCCTCGGGCCCAAACCCTCCCTTATAAAGGGTGCCTTGGGTGCCCTTAGGTGACAGAACAAGCATATTCGAGAATATGCTTGTCCCAAAGGGTACCTCCTTTCCTGTCTCCCTTCCAACGACAGCAAAGCTCCAAGCGCCTCCCTTACGCCTCGGGCTCCATCACCTCCGTGACCTCCTTCACTCCTCTGTCCCTGCGCTTCTTTGTCTCTATCGCTTGGCCTGTTGATTCCTTTTAGCTGCGGCTATGGTTTGACTCAAGCTTCTCCTTCTCACCTGCTTAGATAGCTCGGCCTTACCTTGTGTTATTCGTTCCTCACACGGAGATCATTTGTATAACCCGGCTGAGTTTCTCATTAACTCGGCCAGGTTACCACTTTATACCTGTACGTAAGCTTCTTGCCTCCGTTCATCGGCCGACATATACATGATTCGGCCGACCTAGGTCGTAGTTCGGCAATCAGGCGGGGACAGTACCTCTGTCTTTCCCCGTCTCTGACCTACCCGGGGTCAACCCCCCGACACTTACCACACCTCAAGTTGTCTTAATCTTCATTATTGCCCTTCACTTGTGTGACTTGAATAATAACATGAAACCAAACTCCACTGAGAACGGCTGAACCCTGCAAAGAACTCACAAAACCAAAGAAGAAGAACAAATATTTTTGGTGTTTTCGATTTTTTAAAGCAAGCAAACAAAGCAAAAAAAAATTGGATTTTTCTTTTAAGGAAAACCAAAGCTAAAAAGCAAAGAAACAAGCCAAGAGAAACAACGAAAAATATTTTTGGTATTTTTTTTCTTTTGAGAAAGCAGAAACAAAAACCAAAAAGAAAGCGAAACAATGGATATACAAAGAACCGACGAAACATGATATAAAGATGAGTGTGATGTCGGTGTACCTCCCCCAATATTAGGCTTTTGGCCTAAGTGGGGCTCAACTCCATGGTGACCAAGAAGGTGCACCTCCGTAGTACGACGAGGAGGCCCCTTCGTCCTGATACGAGCTCGAGGACTCCCCTGTGTAGTGCATAGAGGGGTCGTATGAGGGCGCGTCCCCCTAATAGTGTCAATGGAAACCAAGAATGTGCATCTTCTTGTCCATCTCCTCCTTGGAGCGTGACAAGGGTCCCTGGGAAATACTGAACAAAGTGGTTTGGAGGAGAGGGATCTCTCTCTCTTCCCCATCAGTAAACAACATTCTATAAACCGGGCTCTCAATAGTGGAGCCAGCAGTGACAAAGTGATGCACTTTCATGGCAGCAAGATCAAGCCTCTAAGGAGCCAAAACTATATCATTTGGATCAACAACAATGTCTAAAGCAGCAACAACACGTGCAACAATAATTCCCCCATAAATGGGTCCCTTAGTAGCTAAGCGACGAGCAATGAGAGAACCAAGATTGTACCTGGTTTCATTATTGAGTGCAGCAGCTAGGAAGGCCAAATGATAGTTGGAAATATTGTTAGTGTTATCCCTACCAAGAACACTAGTGGCAAGATAATAAGCAAAGTACTTGATGTCTGGGAGTTAAATATTTCTTATCTTTCCCCGCTGGGCTCTACGGTTATCATCATTAGTTATCCCGCGGTAGAGCTCCAACAAATCAGTGGGTTGAGATGGAATCTTCTTCACCGTCCCAGCTATACCAATACCTAGGATCTCACAAAATTTCTTCAATGTCATGGAGTAAGGCCTGCCATAAATTTTGAAAGACACATCTGGTTTAAACAGGCTGTTAGAAAAAGAGAAGCTCTCCACAAAGGTTTTAGTGAGCGTAGCATACTGCACGCTCTCATCCTGCATATAACTCGTTAATCCAACCCTATGAACCAAGGTTAGGAAATCATTGAGAATCCCAGTAGCCCGCACAAAGGTTGGACAAGGAAAGGTGGAAGGGTGCGCATCCCCCTCATCTCCCTCGTCGCCAAATCACGGTGTAATGAGATCCTCATTGTATGAGGGCCTAGCTCAGGAGGATGATCTTGAAGGACTTGCCCTCCTAGGTGCATCACTCTCAAATATTTCACCAAAGTTGTGGTTGTCCATGACCTCTTTTTTTCTGAAATTTTTAGACAAACATCAAACCAAGTGATTTCCAAGTTGGTAAATGATGAGAAACTAATATAGGAACTTGCTAGAGGGCTACACATGCATCAAAATGTAATCTCTAAGCATAGAACAAGCATGCAAGCTCACACAACTTGACACATATAGCAGCAAAATACTCAAGATACAATCTACCAATCACAAATCTAATTGGACAAGTGGAGGAGGCACATACCAAGGAGCGATCCCTCAAAAATCAGCAACAAAGATGGGCTGAGCAAGGAGATAAAAAATTGGGAGCAAGAACAACAGGAACTCGAACTTCAGAAAGTTTTCCGGTGTTTTTCGAAAGAGAGAAAGAAGATGGCTGGGAGGAGGCATCTTGGAGGGCCACAGGTGGGCCACACCACAGCAGCGCCACACAGGGGGTGTTGCGCCACCAGTGTCTTTGTCTGGGGGCCCTGGGCCACTCCAGGTGTCCCTCTACCCCTTTTTTCAAGGAGAAATTTAATATGAATTTTCTGGGATTTTTCGGGAAACTTTATTTTGGCCAATTTTCAGGGTATGAAAATTGATTTTCTCGCAAAAAAGACTTTTTTAGAAGAAGCAAAAGCAAACCAAAACCAAAACTACATAAGTTGTAAGACACTCTAACAAACAATCAACTAGCAAAACCAAAGATAACAAGAGAAAGAGCAAAGACTAGGAAGGAGAAAAGTAAAATAAAGCAAGAATAACCACAGTGAAAACATTGTTTTGTTCATTAAAATCCTTTTGTTAACAAGGTTGATCAAGTCTTGTTACCAAAACAATCTTATATGAAACAAAACTTTGCATCCCACAAGGTGATTATGTTACCTCAAACTTGATAGCAATGGTCCCAATCATAATAGTTTCAAAACTATCTTGTGGAATGGGACAATATATTTTTCCAACCTTGATGCTATCAATATTTTTAATGGAATTCAGGCAATAGCTCTTAGCAACCTTCTTGGGGACATAGACAGTATGCTCTTTGTCATTAATATTAAAAGTTACTTTTCCTTGATTACAATTGATGACAGCACCTGCAATATTAAGAAAAGGTCTCCCAAGAATAATAGACATATTATCATCTTCAGGCATTTCAAGCACAATAAAATCAGTCAAAACATAGCAATTATGAGCCACCTGAATAGGAACATCCTCACATATACCAATAGGAATAGTAGTTGACTTATCAGCCATTTGCAAAGATATATCAGTTGGTATCAACTTTTCTAGCTGGAGTCACTTG
Organism: Avena longiglumis; assembly: GCA_030063025.1. NCBI lineage: Eukaryota > Viridiplantae > Streptophyta > Magnoliopsida > Poales > Poaceae > Avena > Avena longiglumis. Next base: position 99,979,151 of record CP125974.1, read on the forward strand.
TAGAGAGAAAAAGTGCGGTGACCTAGCATACCATTGCATGTGTAGTACACTATAGTCGTTGGCATGACATTCACAGAACACCGTTCCGTAAATATCACGTCCCTCAGAGTGGTACAACAGAAACATTGCGGGTCCATATTACAAACATACACACATTATTATTATTGCAATACCAGAAGTTCAAGACTTCAAAAGATTCAACTTACAAACCAAATATAAAGTGTTTCAGCGGAAATTTTAAAGTGACAACTTCAACTCCAAATTGAGCTCAACAGCTTATTATATAAGGTTCATGTTTCTCGGTTCAATTGGTTTCTAGGACTACGGTAATTATTCAGACTCATGGTGCTCTTCTCCGTAGACGACATCGTAGTACACCCCTCCTACGACACCGTACATATAGGGCTCTTCATAGAAGACCTACTCTTGGCTTTCAGCTGCGTACAATGGAGTTTCTTCTGGATCCTTAGATTCTAAGCAAGGGATCAAAGGAAAAGGTGAGTAACAGCGTTACCCAACAAGTTCATTATATGCAAGGTGGGAAGTTTGATGCTCTATCTACCACCTCAGACTATCAGTCCTTGGCACTATGCAGTTTTCGTAAATCTTTCTTCAAAGATTGATTTTATTATTCAAAACTATGCCCATCAGCCTTCATAGGTTTACCGAAACTTTCATGGAGTTCCTTTCCTGTCGCGTTCATAGCTCCTTCCTGGGATAGGGAGTAAAAAGTTACAATTCTTACACTCTGAAGAGGTGCGTTACTTTACCCATGAGAGATCAACTCATTGTTGCACAACCGGGCGTACTTTCCCGTCCACAATTCCATGATGTGGGGCCCAGTAGGTGATCCAAGCCAATCACTGCCCTTTTCGTGACCCCATATGTCTACACGATCCTTCGGGGCTGGCTCACCTCCGTTAAGCCCCCTTTCGGGCAGGCTAAAACCATGATGAGTTTTCGAAGACTCTATGAGCTGGTGGTGCCCCTGGTAAGTACCTTATAGGTCCAGCTAAACCTCCGGTAACCACTCATAGATAATCTAGACACCAAAAACGTGGGGCCTAAGGGTGCCCACCCATATGATGGATCCGCACAAGGAATCACAACGTCACGGTAAGGTAGTCTTGCCTCCATACGAAAGGAAAAGGATATAACTGACTTCTCTGTCCCATTCCAAATCTCATGGCTAATGCGTTATATACGGCGCTAGAATCACTGATGTCATGGGTTGTTAAATTCCTAGGTGATTATCATTGTTGCAACTAGAAACCTAAGTTCTATTGCTCCATTATATCATCACTTAGGATGATATCAACAATTTATTTATTTGATAAATTAATATTATCTTTCTTTGAAACATATATGATAACACACAATTTGCAAATACTTTGATAAAGACTCTTCAAAGGATATGACCAACTGATGAACTTGCCTTGTGATGGCAAGGTAGTGAAGTCGGATGCTTGTACTGGACCTTGAGCTTCTATGTCCACAAAACATCATTATTGCCCGATAAGTACAATATTTAAAGAAGCAAAATGAATATGCATAGTAATGTAATGCTTTATTTCTTATTTATCTTCTTTGTGTGTTTTACCCAATATTTTTGTTTCTAGAATTACTTTAATTGATAAAGAAATTCATTTTAAAGAATAACCTTTTAATATTTTATAGATATTACATTCACTATTTTTATAATGTAATATATTATTAATAGAGTTGAAATCTAAAAAAATTATTTAATAGGAACTCTTATATTTATTTGTTTGATAATTCTTTTAAGAATTAGTATTTAAATAAAAGTGAATTACTTTTGGTAACTCTAAATATTTATTTAGTATTTTTATAAAAAACTATCATAACAAAATATAATAAAAGTGATTTTTAATCCTTTTTCTTTAATTTTATAAAATTCCATAAGGAATATATATATTATAAAATTCTTGACCCAAAATTATATATGTATAAATGATTTCTTAATTTATTTAAATAGGTTGGATTATTATGAATCTAAAAATATATTATTTGTATTTTTTTATTTCTATTTTATTTTCTAGAATTTATTGAATTCTAGGGTTATTTTGGTGTTTTATTAATTATTAAATTTTCTTTAGGATTTTGGGCTAACCATTGGGCTTATTGGGCCCAACTTGGCCCAAGTGGCCTAGTCAAAGGCTCTCCTTGAAGGGTCTTGCCCTATCGGTCCATTTCTCTGCCTCGCCCTCTCTCGACCCTATCCTTTCCTCCTCCTTGACCCCGTGGTCGCTAGGGCGGCGCCGTGCGATTCTCGCTGCCGTGGTCCTCCTAGGACACCGTCATGGTGTATGGCAGGGTTGTCGACCATGCTCCTTCGTCTTCTCCAACTCGATTTGGTTTTAGGGTTTTGGGTCCTGCTGGTGATGCCGCCGCCGATGCTCCCATGGTACCGTGAGGTGCTCGTGCGTTGTTGTGGGGTGTTGTGCGCCCTCGTGTGCTGTTGTGGCCGTCACCGCGGCTAGGTGCGGGTTGCAGCGCCCCTTGGGTGCTCCGCGTGACGTCGTGCGCTCATCGGCCCTTCTGCTTCCTCTTCAATTCTCCAGCGAGGACCATAGGTGAGTTGGTTCTGGTTATCACCCGTGCTTATATCTCCTCTAAGTTCATCTGTGTGTAACTAGTGGCCATCCCTAATTTAGGGTTCATACTTGTTCTAGGTTTCTTCCCTGGTTTTAGGGTTCTTCTCTGGTTTTAGGGTTCAACCCTTTGTGTGCTTGTAAGATGGTGATTTGATCTGGTAGTGATGCTTAGTAAGGATTGTGCTCACTGCACTTCAGTGCTTACTGTCATGCTTTGATTATTTGATGCTATTGTTGATCTGCTGCTAGTGGTTAAATAGTGTTGCCTTTAATTGGTGATTTTGCTTGGTTAACCTGATGGCATAACTATGAAATATGATTGGTGAGATTGATGCTTAGTGTGTTCATCTACTATCAGTACTTTGATACTTACAGTAACACTGTCAGTGGTTATTCACTGCATCAGTAGATGTTGGCTAGTATGGTTATTAATAGACTGAACTTAATCATTGGAGTCTAATGATAGTTTGAAGATATATGGATATTTTAGACGATCTCTGAGTGTAATCTCAGGGAAATGATATCAATAGCTTGCAACTTTCTTTATGGTAACCTGTTAATGGTTTGATTTGGTTGATAGAGTATGCTCTTGTGACACCATTTTGCTATGGCACACAAGTTGTGATTCTGCTATTGGCTTTACTTTGGTCAGTGCTTAAGATTGGATAAATGCAAAAATAAGTTGAAAGCTTCACTTAATGTTTATGCCTATGATGTTGGTCTAAGGATCTAGGAACTAGATTCCTATATTGATGTCCCTTCCAAATATGTTGAAGTATCATGGTTGCTCTTTGGATCTTGGATCCTAGTTGGTTAAGATGATTGGTTTGCTTATAGCTTAATGTTAGTGCATATAGTTTATGAAATCTGAGGTGCTACTCCATTAGGAGATGTGCCCAGATTTTATAAGCTATATAAGAACATATTGGATTATATGAGTTGTTTGTTATCACCAGGATCTATGATGTTGGCCTAAGATCCTGGTTTGTTTGATACATTTACTGTTGGCTTTTGTATTATCAAAACCTCTAGGATAGATTCACCCCACTTGGGTTATTACTGAGAGGTTAATTCTAAATCAACACATGCTTTTCTGTTTATATAAGATGAACAGATTATGTGGATGTTTTATGATACTCACCACAACAGTTGATGATTGTGGGGGTTGTTGGTTGATATGTGGCTTGATCTTGCTGATTATGTTGTTGGCCTGATCTTGTCCTTCACCTCCTGGTGCTATTCCTGCTACTTCTGGTTCCTGTGCTTGACCTTGATCAGCCCTGCTCCTCCTAGCTCCTGCAACTTGACCTTGCTATCCACCTGATCCACCCTCTCGTTATGTCACCATCTGGTGATACTTAGATGATTTTGGTATGTGGTTTGGCCGGTGGTTTGCTGGGATTTGCTAAGCTGAGTGTGTTCTTGGTGTGGTGCTTGAGATGCAAAGATGAACTAGTGAGCTGGCACGGCTGTGCTTGCTCCTTTTACTTGTGTGAGTTGTTGTGGTTGTGTCGACAGCACTTACCATACATTTGGTGATTGTGCTGCCTATGTGTCTGGTACATGATTGTGGATAAGATCAGTGAGGTGTCTCACCCTTTTATCTTTTTACTATTAACCTTCCTGGTGAAACTTTCCCCTTTTACTTGCTGTGATCATTTGACTTATGGCTTATTTATTTTGAAAGACCAATTCTTTCATATTGGTGAAACTTCCCCCTATGAAAATTACTCAATGATGTAATTTTGAGCAGTGCAACTCACTTCTCTCTACTGAGAGTAAAACTAACACTTAAACTTTTATTTTTATTTTGTTTGCTTTGAATTTTGCAGGTACAAGATCAGAACCCTCAAGATTTAGTTTTAGCATTACTTAGAGAAGTAGATTCCTTTGTAATCTTTCTTTCTTTCTTTCTTTTGTAAAGATTTGTAATAGTTTATTCATATAAGAATTTCTCTTTTTGTAATATCTTTACTGTAATGAACCTTTATTGACTCCACGAGTCATTCTTTGTAATTTATTTATGGAATAAAGATAATGAGTAAAGATTTATTTCTTGTTTTGAGTTTCATATTATTGAATTCTTAATATCTCTTGATTAGATTATATATTATTATTAAATCATTTTGGGAACTCATTATAAAATACCAAATCCTAACTTTAGAAATATAAAATCAAATTTCAAGTTTGAATTCAAGTTCTTTTCCACCAAAACACATTAATTCAAAAAGATCATGTCAAAGTTTATAATGATCACTCCTTAGAGCTATTCCTATACCTAGATTGTGAAAGAAACTCTGATCCCTTTAGGTTTTTTTATTTGGAGAAAAATTTACCCACATTTTAGATATGAATGCATGCATATGCAAAAATTCCTAAATCTACCCTTCGTTGGTTCCTAAATGCTGGGATGTTAGAGACTTCCCCACTTAAATTAAACTTCGTCCCGAAGTTTGCTGAAGTATACCTGAATAACTCTGGATAGGCTTTTGTTAAGTCATCCTCTTTCTCCTAGGTGGCTTCTCTCTGGGTGATGTTCCCACTGTACCTTACAGTACTTGATTGCCCTATTTCTTAACCTTTTCCAGTTCTCTTCCATAACTGTACAGGGTTTCTCAACATATCTCAGATCTGCTTGTAATTCCACCTCTTGATGTGTAATTGCATCATCTAGAACCTTAAGACATTTCCGGAGTTGTGACACATGAAAAATATTGTGAACTTGATCCAATATTGGTGGTAACTCTAAAGCATAAGTTATAGTCCAGTTCTGACTCCGCACTTTGAATGGTCCTATATATCTGGGACTCAATTTTCCTTTAACTCCGAACCTCTTAACTCCTTTCATTGGGCTTACTTTGAGATATACCATATCTCCTACTTGAGGATGCAATGATCTTCGACTTAGATTAGCATAACTTTTCTGTCTACTTTGGGCTATTTTCAATCTATCCTTGATTATATCAATGATATCTTGCCTTTCCTTGATATAGTCTGGCGCAAATTCTTTGCTACTACCAGGCTCATACCAACATATTGGTGATCTACACTTTATTCCATAGAGTACTTGATATGGAGCTGCCTTCAGACTACTCTGATAGCTGTTGTTGTAGGAAAATTCTGCCAATGGTAGATGATCTTCCCACGAACCTCCAAAATCTAATGCGTAAGCTCTGAGCATGTCTTCTAATATTTGATTAGTTCTTTTAGTTTGACCCCCAGTTTCTGGATGATAGGCTGTACTGAAATCCAACTTTGAACCAAGTGCTTCATGTAATTGTTTCCAAAATGCTAAAGTAAACACAAATCCTCTATCGGTTACGATCTTCTTGGGCACTCCGTGCTTACTTACAATCTCCTTGATATAAACTTCTACTAACTTCTCGGCATTATCTTTCTGATTTACCGGAATAAAATGTGCACTTTTAGTGAGTCTATCAACAATCACCCATATCATATCTTTCCATTTTGGTGTCATGGGTAATCCTGTGATGAAATCCATACCAATTTCCTCCCATTTCCACTCGGGAATTTCCAAGGGTTGTAATGGTCCTGCTGGACTTTGATGTTCATCTTCTACCCTTTGGCAAGTATGGCATTCTGACACATATTTTGCAATGTCTCTCTTCATGTTATGCCACCAAAATAATTCTTTCAAATCCATGTATATCTTGGTACTTCCTGGATGAATGGAATATGGTGTATCATGTGCCTCTCGAAGTATTACTTCACGAATCTCTGACACATCTGGAACAAAAAGACGATTTTGGAACCATAAAGATCCATAATCTCCTAAGCGAAAAACTGATGCTTGTCCTTGAGATATCCTCCGAATTTCTTCAGCAATAAAAGGATCTTATACTTGATGTCTAAAAATTTCGTGATTGATATCACTATTCTGTTCTGCAACTACCTGCATAGTAGCTAGTCCTCCAAGAGTCTCTGTTCTTATAAATTGAAGTTCCAATCTTTCCAAATCCATCTGTAACTATTTTGGTAGCTCCCGATTACTAGGCTGAATATCTGCGCTCTTTTGACTTAAGCATCTGCTGCAACATTTGCTTTTCTAGGGGTATAATTGATTATCAGATCATAATCTTTGATTAGCTCTAACCAACGCTTCTGTCTCATATTCAATTCTTTTTGAGTGAATAAATATTTCAGGCTTTTGTGGTCAGTGTATAACTCACACCTTGCTCCAGAAAGAAAATGCCTCCATCCCTTGAAAGCAAAGACTACTGCTGCTAATTCCAAGTCATGGGTTGGGTTATTGACTTCATGTGGTTTTAGTTGTCTTGATCCATAAGAAATTACTTTACGATCTTGCATTAAAACACAACCCAAACCTTCTTTAGATGCATCACAGTATACTGTAAAGTCCTTCCCTATTTCAGGAACTGCTAGAATTGGACCGGTGGTTAATCTAGTCTTTAACTCCTGAAAGCTTGCTTCACACTTCTCATCCCAGATGAATGGTGTATTCTTCCTTAACAATTTGGTCATTGGTCCATCTATCTTGGAGAAACCTTCAACGAACCTCCGATAATAACCAGCCATACCCAAGAAACCTCGAATTTGTTTCACATTGGTTGGTGCAGTCTACTCTAATACTGATTGAACTTTAGATGGATTTACAGCAATCCCATCCGTACTTATCACATGACCAAGAAATTCTACCTCATCTAACCAGAATTCACACTTGCTGAACTTAGCATAAAGCTTATGTTCTCTTAGGATTTGCAATGCTATTCTCAAATGATCAGCATGCTCTTCCTTATCCTTGGAATATATCAGAATGTCATCTCTAAACACTATGACAAACTTGTCCAAGTATGGCATGAAGATTTTGTTCATCAGATTCATGAATATTGCTGGTGCATTGGTCAAACCAAACGGTACTACAAGATACTCATGGTGTCCATATCTTGAGACAAATGATGTCTTTGGAACATCTTCCGGTTTGATTTTTATCTAGTGATATCCGGATCTTAGATCAATCTTGGAAAATACCCCAGCTCCTTTAACTTGATCAAATAGATCTTGAATTCTAGGCAATGGGTACTTATTCCAGATGGTAACATTGTTGAGATTTCTATAGTCCCCACACATCCTTCTTCCTCCATCTCTTTTATCTACAAAGATTACTGGAATTCCCCATGGAGATACACTTTCTTGAATAAAACCTTTTCTGGCTAACTCATCAATCTATTTTTTAAGTTCTTTTAATTCTTTCGGACCCATCTTGTATGGTGCTTGAGAAATTGGTGTTGTACCCGGAATTATATCAATAGTGAACTCTATTTCTCGATCTAGTGGCATTCCTGGTAATTCTGCTGGGAAAACATCCTGAAACTCATTTATTACAGGAATATCCTCCAACTTAACCTCCTTCATTGAGTTCAACTAAAGATCCACCATTATATGACTATGCTTATATGCTTGATAAACTATCCTTGGTCCACTTGGAGTTTTGATTGAGACAGTTTTATCCTCACAATTAATCTGAGCCGCATGTTTAGTCATCCAGTCCATACCCAGCACTACTGCAATTCCCTTCAAAGGAATCACATAAAGGTTCGCAAAGTAGGTACAACCACATATCGAGATAACCTGATCTTGTTTAATGTATGCATAACTACATTTCCCTAACGTAACTACTTCACATAGGGTTTTCTAACGCTGCCCTTCTAATCCCGAATTTATCACAAAAAATTTCAGAAATGAATGAAGTAGTTGCACCAGTATAAAATAGAACTTTTCCGGGATTGGTAAGGATATTGAGCGTACCTATCACTGCATGCTCGGAGTTATCTACTTCCTCCAAGGTTGAACAATTCAACTTTCCAGTTGGTCTATTCCTCTTTCCATTGCTGTTCTTGACATAATTTCCTCCTTTATTGGGTTGTCCATTGCCTCCACTAGTTTGTCCTCCACCTTTAACAGGCCAACCCCCTTGTGGTTTGCTCGGACAATTTGGCTTTATATGACCCCTCTGGCCACAAGCATGGCAAACTATCACTGGTTTCTGGCAATCCCTGCTTATATGCCCTGGAAGTTTGCAAGGATGGAATATAATATTCCTTCCGGTGGAATTTGCACTCCGGTTGGAATGTTTGTTATTGTAGGGTCTATCCTTGGCTTGAACTCGATATTGGGTTTGGGTTTACTTGCCTGAATCCTCTTAGTTTCCTTCTTGGCTCTCTTCCTTCTATCCTCTTGGACATTCTTATAATCATCCTCAAAAGTGATGGCTGCATCCAGTAACTGCAGATAAGTTTTTTTATTGGCCAAACTCAACTGCATCTTCACGAATGGATTTAACCCTCGTAGAAAATGCTTCTTCCTCTTCTCTTCAGTGCTGACTTCGTCCTCTGCATAACGAGACAGTTGGCTAAACTCCCGGATGTACTTCATGACACTAGTATAACCTTGTTTAAGCTCTTCAAACTCTCTACGCTTCAACTCGATCACACTCTCAGGAACATGATACTCACGGAACCTCTGCTTGAACTCTTCCCAAGTATACTCTCTTCCTGGCTGTTGCATGGCTAACTGATTTTCCCACCATGATGATGCGGGTCCTGTCAAAAGATGAGTTGCATACCTCAGTTTTTTCTCATCATTGCAACCTACAGTCTTCAGTTTTCTCTCCGTATATGCTAGCCAATCTTCTGCATCCATTGGTTCTGGAGCTGATGTAAAAGGTAATGACCTTGCATTCTGGAAGTCAGAAAGACTCACTCCTCTGCCTTCACGTGCTCTGGTTTCCCGCTCGTCCCAACAGCTCTTCCATGAACTTGTTTTAGTTTTCTTGCATCATTTCCATGTACTGCATAAAGTTCTGCTCCATTAGCGGCCTCATTGGTGATGGTGGTAATGTTCCCTGATTTCCAGCATCTGCATCTGCCTTCTCCTTAGCCTCGTTCTCCATGCGCTGCTGTTCAGATTCGGTTTCTACACCCGATTCCATGACCCCCTAGTCATGCAACATAAAACGAATACTCATAATTACATCATGCACATGTGTTCTGAGCTCAACTTTACATACAGAACTAGTCACACAATGGATATCAAAATCCAAATAAAATCCAAATATGCATTTCTCATATTATACATTACAAACCACTTAGTAAATACAAAGTCATTACAACTTGTACCATATAGGTACCATAAAACATACTACCTCACTTATTTAACTACACCATTCTCTCGGATTACAATACGCAATACTCAATACTTCATAATAAGTAACCAGCTTCTAGTATCCATGACGCTCATCATACATGCCTGAAGTCCAACCGTGATGACGTAACGTTCGTTGCACAGTTTGTGGAACAAATGGCCTTCCAGATGGAACATACTCAGTATTTGAAGTATCAGGACTTGAGTCATTACTCCGCCTGAGTGCATTGACTCCATCCAGCTCAGCTGAAAATTCTTCAGAAACCTGTTCAACATTGTCACCCACTTGCATATCCTGAGCTTCATTCCTAGAGTTGTCAACAGAATACACAGATTCTGCTGCTCCCCAGGTGCTCTGTAGGGCAAGATAGTTAAACACTGGATAATGTATATTCCCTGGGTTTTGAGAAGGTGTTGATGATTCAAACACTCTCTCCTCAGGATCTTCTTCCTCATCCTGACTTTCTACGAATATGGTATCTCTACTACTGTTATTGGGATTGATTCTCGCACCCATCCATCTGGATTGTCCAACGTCTCTGTCAGACCTATCTACGGACATCTGATTCCCTTGGGATCCTTCAAATGATCCCATTCTCCAACCATCAGAATTATCGATAGGAAGTTCTGAATCAGACCCTTCCTCCGAACCCTGTGGTACAGGATACCTCATATCTAAAGTAGGATCATAGGTAGGTTCTGGTCTGGGTGAATAAGGATATGGTTTAAAAGAGTTGGGATCTATAGGTATATCCTTAAAGATTGGTTTTGCACTACTACTTGCTTCTTTCTCCAACTGGAATGCTAACTGTTTCCTTCTTTCTGGTTCAGTTAGATCCTCTAACATGTCATTTTTATCTTCAACAATAACTTGATGTGTCTTATAAAAAGACGCAACAAGTGTTCGATATCGATCCATAAACTTGGAAGCTAACTTAGGATGCTTCTTTACCAAAGTAATATGATACGGTACTGGATCCAAGTCTATAGAATCATGAGGAATCACAAAAAATGTGCTCCCTTCTAACTCCTTGACTTTATGCTCCCGTATATTGGCTATCGCCTCCACAACAGCAACATGGTATGCTGCTAAATGACTCCTACCTTCACCTATAGGTAGATCATGATATAGTCCAAGCTCCTCTAGAAGTTGGATACTCACACGATACTTGGATAACATTCGACCGTCATAATAGGTTATGGTATTCACTAGGATTTTAGTTAGACAACTAAAAATCCTTAAAGGTTGACGAAGATGATCAGAGAATGATCCTTGGTAATCATCGAGAGTCTCTTATTTCCTTACCAAAGTTTGTTTTGGAAACTTTGGTGCCATAGCTCTATGTAACAACAAAAATATTTTTATTAGTAACAAATAATGCATTGCATCATAACAAAGAATTATCGCACTAAAAATATATAACAGAATATTCTCATTTGAATACCCATTATACCCTTTTAGAGAATTCTTTATCGTTGCTATACACTCCTACATGTAATACCATTTACTAGGTTTCCAACCTAAGGTCAAAGCAATTTTCTCTGATACCAACTGCCGTGAACCAGCATACCACTGCATGTGTAGTACACTATAGTCGTTGGCATGACATTCAGAGAACACCGTTCTGTAAATATCACGTCCCTCAGAGTGGTACAACAGAAACATTGCGGGTCCATATTACAAACATACACACATTATTATTATTACAATACCAGAAGTTCAAGACTTCAAAAGATTCAACTTACAAACCAAATATAAAGTGTTTCAGCGGAAGTTTTAAAGTGACAACTTCAACTCCAAATTGAGCTCAACAACTTATTATATAAGGTTCATGTTGCTCGGCTCAATTGGTTTCTAGTACTACGGTAATTATTCCGACTCATGGTGCTCTTCTCCGTAGACGACATCTTAGTCCACCCCTTCTACGACACCGTACATATTGGGCTCTTCATAGAAGACCTCCTCTTGGCTTTCAGCTGCGTACAATGGAGTTTCTTCTGGATCCTCAGAGTCTAAGCAGGAGATCAAAGGAAAAGGTGAGTAACAGCGTTACCCAACAAGTTCATTATATGCAAGGTGGGAAGTTTGATGCTCTATCTACCACCTCGGACTATCAGTCCTTGGCACTATGCAGTTTTCATAAATCTTTCTTCAAAGATTAATTTTATTATTCAAAACTATGCCCATCACCCTTCACAGGTTTACCGGAATTTTCATGGAGTTCCTTTCCTGTCGCGTTCGTAGCTCCTTCCTGGAACAGGGAGTAACAAGTTACAATTCTTACACTCTGCAGAGGTGTGTTACTTTACCCATGAGATATCAACTCCTTGTTGCACAACCGGGGCGTACTTTCCCGTCCACAATTCCATGATGTGGGGCCCAGCAGGTGATCCAAGCTAATCAATGCCCTTTCCGCGACCCCATATGTCTACATGATCCTTCGGGGCTGGCTCACCTCCGTTAAGCCCCCTTCCGGGCAGGCTAAAACCCTTCTCGAAGACTCTATGAGCTGGTGGTGCCCCTGGTAAGTACCTTATAGGTCCACCTAAACCTCCGGCAACCACTCATAGATAATCTAGACACCAAAAATGTGGGGCCTAAGGGTGCCCACCCATATGTTGGATTCGCACAAGGAATCACAACGTCACGTTAAGGTAGTCTTGCCTCCATACGAAAGGAAAAGGATACATCTGACTTCTCTGTCCCATTCTAAATCTCATGGCTAACGCGTTATATACGGCGCTAGAATCACTGATGTCATGGGTTGTTAAATTCCTAGGTGATTATCATTGTTGAAACTAGAAACCTAAGTTCTATTGCTCCATTATATCATCACTTAGGATGATATCAACAATTTATTTATTTGAGAAAATAAAATTATCTTTCTTTGAAACATAGATGATAACACACAATTTGCAAATACTTTGGTAAAGACTCTTCAAAGGATATGAGCAAGTGATGAACTTGCCTTGTGATGGCAAGGTAGTGAAGTCGGATGCTTGCACTGGACCTTGAGCTTCTATGTCTACAAAACATCATTATTGCCCAATAAGGACAATATTTAAAGAAGCAAAATGAATATGCATAGTAATGTAATGCTTTATTTCTTATTTATCTTCTTTGTGTGTTTTACCCAATATTTTTGTTTCTGGAATTACTTTAATTGATAAAGAAATTCATTTTAAAGAATAAACTTTTAATATTTTATAGATATTACATTCACTATTTTTATAATGTAATATATTATTAATAGAGTTGAAATCTAATTTTTTTATTTAATAGGAACTCTTATATTTATTTGTTTGATAACTCTTTTAAGAATTAGTATTTAAATAAAAGTGAATTTCTTTTGGTAACTCTAAATATTTATTTAGTATTTTTCTAAAATACTACAATAACAAAATATAATAAAAGTGATTTTTATTTATTTTTTATCCTTTTTATTTAATTTTATAAAATTCCATAAGGAATATATATTATAAAATTCTTGACCAAAAATTATATATATAAATGATTTCTTAATTTAGTTAAATAGGTTGGATTATTATGAATCTAAAAATATATTATTTGTATTTTTTGATTTTTATTTTATTTTCTAGAATTTATTGAATTCTAGGGTTATTTTGGTTTTTTATTAATTATTAAATTTTCTTTAGGATTTTGGGCTAACCATTGGGCTTATTGGGCCCAACTTGGCCCAAGTGGCCTAGTCAAAGGCTCTCCTTGAAGGGTTCTAGCCCTATCAGCCCATTTCTCTGCCTCACCCTCTCTCGACCCTATCCTTTCCTCCTCCTTGACCCCGTGGTCGCTGGCGCCGCCACCGTGCGATTCTCGTCGCCGTGGTCGTCCTTGGCCACCATCGTGGTGTATGGCGGGGTTGTCGACCACGCTCCTTTGTCTGCTCCAAATCGATTTGGTTTTGGGGCACTCCTGCGGCTAAGCTAGCCCCGTCCCGAGCCCTAGGGTTTGGGGTGGTGCTGGTGACGCTGCCGCCGGTGCTCCCATGGTACCGTGAGGTGCTCGTGCGTTGCTGTGGGTGCTGTGCGCCCTCGTGTGCTGCTGTGGCCGTCACCGCGGCTAGGTGTGGGTTGCAGCGCCCCTTGGGTGCTCCCCGTGCTACCGTGCGCTCATCGGCCCTTCTGCTTCCTCTTCAATTCTCCAGCGAGGACCATAGGTGAGTTGGTTATGGTTATCACCTGTGCTTATATCTCCTCTAAGTTCATATGTGTGTAACTAGTGGCCATCCCTAATTTAGGGTTCATACTTGTTCTAGGTTTCTTCCCTGGTTTTAGGGTTCTTCTCTGGTTTTAGGTTTTAACCCTTTGTGTGCTTGTAAGATGGTGATTTGATCTAGTAGTGATGCTTAGTAAGGATTGTGCTCACTGCACTTCAGTGCTTATTGTCATGCTTTGATTATTTGATGCTAGTGGTTAAATAGTGTTGCCTTTAATTGGTGATTAAGCTTGGTTAACATGATGGCATAACTATGAAATATGATTGGTGAGATTGATGCTTAGTGTGTTCATCTACTATCAGTACTTTGATACTTACATTAACACTGTCAGTGGTTATTCACTGCATCAGTAGATGTTGGCTAGTATGGTTATTAATAGACTGAACTTAATCATTGGAGTCTAATGATGCTTTGAAGATATATGGATATGTTAGATGATCTCTGAGTGTAATCTCAGGGAAATGATATCAATAGCTTGACACTTTCTTTATGGTAACCTGTTAATGGTTTGATTTGGTTGATAGAGTCTGCTCTTGTGACACCATTTTTCTATGGCACACAAGTTGTGATTCTGCTATTGGCTTTACTTTGATCAGTGCTTAAGATTGGATAAATGGAAAAATAAGTTGAAAGCTTCACTTAATGTTTATGCCTATGATGTTGGTCTGAGGCTCTAGGAACTAGATTCCTATCTTGCTGTCCCTTCCAAATATGTTGAAGTATCATGGTTGCTCTTTGGATCTTGGATCCTAGTTGGTTAAGATGATTGGTTTGCTTATAGCTTAATGTTAGTGCATATAGTTTATGAAATCTGAGGTGCTACTCCATTAGGAGATGTGCCCAGATTTTATAAGCTATATAAGAACATATTGGATTATATGAGTTGTTTGTTATCACCAGGATCTATGATGTTGGCCTAAGATCCTGGTTGGTTTGATAGATTTACTGTTGGCTTTTGTATTATCAAAACCTCTAGGATAGATTCACCCCACTTGGGTGATTACTGAGAGGTTAATTCTAAATCAACACATGCTTTTCTGTTTATATAAGATGAACAGATTATGTGGATGTTTTATGATACTCACCACAACAGTTGATGATTGTGGGGGTTTTGGTTGATGTGTGGCTTGATCTTCCTGATTATGTTGTTGTCCTGATCTTGTCCTTCACCTCCTGGTGCTGCTCTTGCTACTTCTGGTTCCTGTGCTTGACCTTGATCAGCCATGCTCCTCCTAGCTCCTGCAACTTGACCTTGCTATCCACCTAATCCACCCTCTCGTTATGTCACCATCTGGTGATACTTAGTTGATTTTGGTATGTGGTCTGGCTGGTGGTTTGCTAGGCTTTGCTAAGCTGAGTGTGTTCTTGGTGTGTTGCTTGAGATGCAAAGATGAACTAGTGAGCTGCCACTGCTATGCTTGCTCCTTTTACTTGTGTGAGCTGTTGTGGCTGTGCCGACAACACTTACCATACATTTGGTGATTGTGCTGCCTGTGTGCCTGGTACATGATTGTGGATCAGATCAGTGTTGTGTCTCACCCTTTTATCTTTTTACTATTAACCTTCCTGGTGAAACTTTCCCCTTTTACTTGTTGTGATCATTTGACTTATGGCTTATTTATTTTGAAAGATCAATTCTTTCATATTGGTGAAACTTTCCCCTATGAAAATTACTCAATGATGTAATTTTGAGTAGTGCAACTCACTTATCTCTACTGAGAGTAAAACTAACACTTAAACTTTTATTTTTATTTTGTTTGCTTTGAATTTTGTAGGTACAAGATCTGAAACCTCAAGATTTAGTTTTAGGATTACTTAGAGAAGTAGATTCCTTTGTAATCTTTCTTTCTTTCTTTTGTAAAGATTTGTAATAGTTTATTCATATAAGAATTTCTCTTTTTGTAATATCTTTACTGTAATGAACCTTTATTGACTCCATGAGTCATTCTTTGTAATTTATTTATGGAATAAAGATAATGAGTAAAGATTTATTTCTTGTTTTGAGTTTCTTATTGTTGAATTCTTAATATCTCTTGATTAGGTTATATATTATTATTAAATCATTTTGGGGACTCATTATAAAATAACAAATCCTAACTTTAGAAACATAAACTCAAATTTCAAGTTTGAATTCAAATTATTTTCCCCCAAAACACATTAATTCAAAAAGATCATGTCAAAGTTTATAACGATCACTCCTCAGAGCTATTCCTATACCTAGAGAGTGAAAGAAACTCTGATCCCTTTAGTTTTTTTATTTGACGAAAATTTTACCCACATTTTACAGATGAATGCATGCATATGAACAAATTCCTAAATCAACCCTTCGTTGGTTCCTAAATGCTAGGATGTTACAAAAAGGCATAACACTAACTCCAGCTCCCAAATCACATAAAGCAGTTCTAACATAATTGTTCTTAATAGAGCAAGGAATAGTTGGTATACCTGGATCACCAAGTTTCTTTGGAACCTTACCATTGAAGGAATAATTAACAAGCAGAGTAGAAATTTCCTCATTAGGAATCTTCCTTTTATTAGAGACAATATCCTTCATATACTTTGAATAAGGAGGCAACTTAATAGGATCAGTCAAAGTAATTTGCAAAAATAAAGGTTTCATCCACTCACAAAACTTGTTGTAGTGTTCTTCCTCCTTTGACTTGTGTTTCTTATTTGTAAAAGGCATAGGTTTCTGTACCCAAGGTTCTCTCTCACTACCATGTTTTTTAGCAATAAAATCTTCCTTAGTGTACCTAGTGTTCTTAGTGTGCTCCTCAGGTTTTTACTCAACTTCCTCCTTATCAGGAGCATCATTTTTATCATTACCACTCTCAGTTTCAGCATCAGAGACAGATATACTATTAGGATCTACAACAGGTTCAAGTGATTCCTCAACTATTTTATGTTTCTTTTTCTTTCTCTTACGAGGACTACCACTACTTTCGCCTTGTAGAGAATCCTGCTCAATTCTTTTAGGGTGTCCTTCAGGATATAAAGGATCTTGAGTAGCTATACCATTCCTAGTTCTAATTCCATAAGCATGTTTATCCCTTGAGGCATTAACTAGCATATCTTTTTGTACCTTAGCAAGTTGATCAATTTGGGTTTGAACCATTTGAAAAGTGTTTACAAAGCATTTTAATATCATTAGCAGTTCTTTCCACAATATCTTTCAACTCATTGATAGCTCTAGAGTTTTCCAATAAATGATTCTAAACTTGTTTATTAAAATTACCTTGTTTAACAATAAATGTGTCAAGTTCCTCTAAGCATTTATCAGGAGGCTTACCATAAGGAAGTCACCTTCATCAAAGTGGAGAGAGTGTACCTCAATAGTGGATGAGTGGGGAATTGTCTTACATAATTCTTCTATAGGAGGTAGATTCTTCACATCTTCAGCTCTAATACCTTTCTCCTTAAGACATTTCTTAGCTTCTTTCATCACTTCATCATTTAATGCAATTACTCCCCTCTTCTTTGGTGTTGGTGTTGGAACTAGTTCAGGAGTAATAGGCTCAGGTGTATTTAGCTCAGTTGAAGTCCAATCATCATAATTCTTTCTTATTTTAGCCATTAATTCTTCAGCACCTGTAGGAGTTCTTTTCCTGAAAACACAGTCAACAAAACTATCTAGGTATGTCCTAGAATCATCAGTTAGTCCATTATAATAAATATCAATAAGCTCATTTTTAGGTAATGGACATCCAGGATGTGCATGAATCAAGGCACAAAACCTTGTCCATGACTCAAGCAATTTCTCTTCTTCTCCCTGTTTAAAATCAAAAAGTCTATGCAAAGCAGCATGTCTAGCACTGGGAGGAAAATATTTCTGGAAGAAAGAAGCAATCAAGCAATCAGGGCTATCAATGGAACCATGAGGTAATCTATTAAACCAAGCCTTAGCTTCTACTTTTAGTGAGAAGGGGAAGATCTTAGTAACAAAGTACTTGCGCATCTCAAAATCATCAGAGAATAAAACACTCATAGTGGAAAGCTCATTCATATGAGCTACAACACTCTTATTTCCAGTCCCACAAAAAGGTTCTTTCTCAATAATATCTAAATAGGATAAATCAAGAGAGAAATCATAATCTTCATCTTTAATATCTATGGGAGAGGTGGCAAACTTAGGATCAGAGGACAGTTTAGGAATAATGGTACGTCTCTCAAGGAGACTCTTAATAGCACTAGCACCATGTGTGTTTCAGCACTCCTCAATAAATTCATCAGTAAACTCAATGTAACCATCATTAATATCATATCTCTCTCTAGAATCAGGCGAGCTAACAGGTGTAACAGTGTCTTCACTAGGAGTTTCAGTATTTCCTAGACTAGCCATAGTAGCATCTAGGAAAGGACCTAATGAACCACTCGCATCAAGCACAGTAGAAGTAACATCATGTGCATCAGAAGAAGTTTCAGATTCAGCAGTAGTAGCAGTGTGTGTAGCATGAGTATGTGGTGGTGGTGTAACAAGCTTACTTATAACAGACGGTGAATCAAGAGCAGCAGAGGTGTTTAGGACTGTACCTCTTCTTGTAGTGGATGGTAAAATAGGAAAAGTTTCCATCACGAGACTTATCCATGATGAAAGGAGTAGTAGTGAACAATAGTAGATCCAAGTGAACTTACAAATAAAGCTATGCTCCCCGGTAACGGCGCCAGAAAATAGTCTTGATGACCCACAAGTATAGGGGATCGCAACAGTCTTTGCGGGTAGTATTACCCAATTTATTGATTCGACAGAAAGGGAGCCAAAGAATACTTGCAAGCCTTAACAACTGAGTTGTCAATTCAGGTGCACCTGGAAATAGTTCTTGCTCACAGAAGTTTATTAGTAGCAACAGTTTGTAGTAGCAAACAACAAAGCAACGTCAGCAGTAAAACAGGAGCAATAGTAATAGTAGCAGCAAATAGTAGGATATGAGCGCGGTAGGCATAGGGATGGATGGACGGACATTGCATGGACGAGTCTAAACATGTAACTTCAAGATCTAGGGCAATTGCAGATAAATAAGAATAAGCATCCAAGTACTAAACAATTATAGGGATGTGCTCCATATATAGTCATGCGTGCTCGCAATGAGAACTTGCACAACATCTTTTGTCCTGCCAACCCGTGGCAGCGGGGCCTCAAGGGAACTACTGTAAATTAAGGTGCTCCTTTTAATAGAGCACCGGAGCAAAGCATTAACACTCCATGAACACATGTGATCCTCACATCACAGCCATCCCCCCCGGTTATCCCAATTTCTGTCACTTCGGGGCCTTTGGATCCGGACAATGATATGTGTACACAACTTGCAGATAAGATCACAAACAATACTATCATAATGATTCAATAATAAGTTCAGATCTGAGATCATGGCACTCGGGCCCTAGTGACAAGCATTAAGCACAACAAGTTGCAACAAAGTCAAATAGCACTAATAGAGATACTAGGCACCATGCCCTAACAATCTTATTCAATTACATGATAAAATACTAGGCACCATGCCCTAACAATCTTATTCGATTACATGATAAGATACTAGGAACCATGCCCTAACAATCTTATTCGATTACATGATAGAACGCATCCAATCCCTACCATCCCCATAGCCTACTGCGGGGGATTACTCACTCATGGATGAGGGAAACATTGATGGTTGATGGAGAGACGTTGGTGATTGTAGCATCCCATTTGTCTAACAAATTGTAATGCTACTTGGTCTAGTAATATAATGGCTACTTCCTACATATAATTGTTGCATCATCATTCTATCATGCTCATGTCATCATGCCACCTTGCATTTGAACATCATACAAAAACCCTTTTTGTTTTGGTTCTTATCTCATATGACTTATTAATTGTATTTGCCTCTTGATATTGTATTTGGTTCTTGATATATTGTTTAAATGCCCAAGTTGAGTTGGGGGCATATCTTTTATTCCACTCCACCACCTTTCTTTGTCACCACCTATAATTCTACCACCCTAATTACCCATGAGCTTTTATTTTAGTTTGGCAATTACTCTAGCTCATGTGGTTTGGGATGGATCTAAATCTAAATTCTTTTGCTTGGCCTTTTTCCACTTCTTGGGGATGCATAAGAATAATGCCATGCTATTACTTTTGTTTTCACAAGAATTTAACCAAGGCATTTATTAATTTGCATGGGCCATGCAAGAGTACCTTCACCTTTAGCCATTTGTTTTTCTTTTGGTTTAAATGGGTTTTCTCTTTATGGGGACTTATCCATTCACCACCTCATCCACCTATTCTTGTTTGGTCTTTGCTTGACCTTGCTTGAGCTTGACAAAACCATATACCTCACCCTCTCATCTCTCTCTTTTCCTCATCTTCCCCTTCCTTTTCCACCTCCATATAGCATGATCAAGTGTGATCATGATCTACCCCACCCCATCTAACCCTAACCCGAGCACCCCCCTCTAGCTAACCCTAGTTCACCTCTCCCTCTCTCTTGGCTTCCTCCTCTCTCTCGCCAAAGAGGCCCCACCGACCCCCCTGTTCCCTCTCTTCAAACCCTAACCTAACCCGAGCCACCTCCTCTTTAGCATAAAGGTGGCCACCACCTCCCATGTGCCTCTCCCTCTCCTTATCTCCCTAACCACCCCAGCTTTCCCCACCTCGGACGAGATCCTGAGGCTCCCAGTGTCCTCTCCATCCTCCCTCTTCTTCCTTCCTCCCCACCATGATCACCACCCATGCTCAAAACCCTAGCCTCAGCCTCGCCACCTCGCCTCTAGGAGTTCCGAGCACGCCAAGGCTATCCAGAGCACCAGACCTCTCTCGCTTCCTCTCGCCTGAACTGCTAGAGCCACTGACCTCGCCGGAGGAGCGCCGCCACGTGTCGTGAGCACCAGAGCACTCGCCGCCACTGCCGACGATCGCTGCCTTCCGCCTCGAACCACCCCACCGACGAGCTCCTGTGAGCCCTCTACCTCCTAGACATTGTTCCTCCTCTCTAGTGCACCGCAGCTACGCCGTCTGTCGAACACTCATGCAGCCAAGACGCCGCCACTCCAATGGCGTGAGCAGCCATCGCAGCTGCTCTCGCCTCGCCTGGCCAGCCGCAGCCCTCCTCCGTACTAGCCACCTGAACGAAACTAAACTTGTAGCGCCTCTTCAACTTTGGTTTTTGCGGCGGCAAGAATCGCCATGGTTCGCTCGCCATCGTCACGGAAGGCGCCAGATCCGCTGCCGTCAGCGTCTGTTGCTGTCAGTTCAAACAGCCGCTGCCGATGGCCGCCTGAGCTCGCCGTTTCCGCCTAAACCGCAGTCCTGGATCCACCACGTGTCGGTGCCGCTGCGCTTTGTCAGCGTCTTTGTTGTTCTGCCCACCTGTCATCCGTCTGGGCTAGATTAGCATGGCAAAAAAAGTCTGAATCGCCATCAGTGTCACCACAAGACTCGCCCATTTGTCGCGATGACAGGCTAGCCTCTGAGTAATAAAAGTTTTTCCTGAGATCTGTTTTAAATTCAAACCTTTCAAATTTAATTCAAATTCAAAATTTCAAATATGTTTAAATATGATTTAATCCATAACTTTCAAATGGTTTAGAATTTGAATTCAAACTTAATATGAAAAATGTTTTATTTTTGAATGTTAATTCAAATCTTTAATCAAATATTTTCAGAATTAATTTAAATAGTCAACCTTTGACTTTGACCCTATTTAATAATTTTGACTTTTAAATAAATTTAAATTCACAATTCCATATAATACAAATAATATATGTGTTCAATCAGAAAAATGTGAGGATTTCAAATATGCCATCCAAAATATATTTTTAACACTTAAATTTTCAAGTTGACTGAAATTACAAGAAAATGCCCTTCACCTTAATTAATTAATAACTTTTGATTTATAACTCCAAATTTAACAAATGATATGTCTAAAATGATCAGCTCGACGAGACCTTTCTGTTTATGCATTCCATGTTCTGTTTTGCAGCATACATCATATAAATATAAAGTATACAGCAACTTAATTGAGTATAAACATGATTAAAACTCGATAAAATGTTTATTTCTTGTATTCTGCACCTCACGCATGCCATGCTACATTATTGCCATGCAACTTGTGCATCATTCATCATGGCATGATTGTTTGCTTGTCGCATTTTACTCATATGCTTGTGCACTGTATTTATATTGGCCCTTGTTTGTTTGGTTCTTCTTCGAATAGACGTTGAGGTGGGATATACCAAGAGACCAGAGCACTACCAGATCCTTCTCTCGCTTCAACTGAGCTGTGCAAGCACTACCACATGCTTGCATACATATAGTACCTATTGCCTCTATCTTATTCTTGCATCATTAAGTCGCGATTGCATTAAATCAATCCCAAGTATTGCATAGCCTTTACTTTAAACCCCACCAAGCTGTTCCTCCATCCCATGAGCCATTACTAGAGTTGTTTGAGCCATGCGAGTCGAGAACAACATGTGTAGGGTTTGTGAGTGTCGATGGATAACGAGGTACCTAAACAACTCAACCTCGAGTAGTAATGGGATAACTAATGAAAGTGGCACCGTGAGCAATATCTCTATTTGGTTTTTCCTCCTCACTTGTGTCCCGTAGGACCCCGAGTACTTGATTCCTGTTCCTTGAATATTCGCTATCCACATCCGGAGGCTTATGGGACCCCCAGCGAGCTTGATTCATTCTTATTTCTTGGGGCCACAAACTAGTTTGAAGTTTTATTTACTATCCTGTACTTATGCCATGCCTTATCGTTTTATTTACGATTGCGAGGAGCACTGTCTGCTTAGGTAAGCGAGTGTTTTCGCATCGACAAGCCAGTCACATTTTCGGTTCCCAAATGTTACCATCGCGCAAACCTTGAGTCCGTCTCGGGTCACTAACTTCGCTATGTGTACTCAATGGGTGGCCTCAAATATTTCTCAATCCTGATTGCTTTGTCGTGAAAGCCTCGTTGGTTTTGATTTGGTTTTTCCGAGGTTGATCGAGTGTGTTGCTATTTGTGCACCCTAGGTAAAACTTTCAAAGCCGTGTCCGCGTTATGGACGACTTGGAGCAGTTTCTCGATCATAGATAAGCATAACTAAAGTAACGCTTAATTTGACTAAACCGACTAGTAACTAGTGCAACACTCATGGAATGGATAATAAAACGCCAACGGATGGGGGTTCGTCCGCTTCCTCGCTGGTGCGAGGAGGAGGATGGATTTGTGGATATTCTTGTTATAATCTGCCATTAATTCACGGACATCCGCTCATCTTTGGTTATGCGGATGGTTAGCGAGTATCTATAGAACTGTTAGGGTTTATCTTTGCTGCAATTCGTCACCCTGTGTGTCCCTTTAGAGGCATAAAGACTTGCCGAGTACCCCTAGGGTCTCACACGATAAATTGTTTGATTCGGATGAATGTACACTCACAAGATGGATAATTGGGTGGAGGAGGCGGACGATGTGGGCAACGATCGCTCGGTGTAGAGATTCCGAACGGGATCCGTGAGATCTGTGGGGTATGTGCTTATTTATGGGGCATCTTATGCTGATTTGCTTCTTATCCGTACTGATCTTGTTTGCCGCCCACCGATACTGATGTTTGATGTATGAGGAGATATCCTAAACTATTATATCTATCTAGGACATTTGAATCTTGCCGTATGGCGTTGCTATATTTCCTTTCTTTTTAGATGGAATGGCTCTGATGTACTGTTGTATGGTGGCTTGCATACATACTCATTTATGTATGTAGTTGATCCCTTCGCTTGCCGATTACGCCGCCCGTTCTTGTCCCGATGATTGGAAATGGTTGGGACGGCCGAAGGTTCACTGTGAGTGGCATTTGGGCCCACTGCACTATTTCAACCATTTCCGCTCGTCCAGGCTTGTAACTAGGAGCGTAATTCACCGAGGTAGTTACAATTGGTATCAGAGCCATCCCGCCCTTCAGGGTCTCAGCCAAATGGTCGTTGTCAGTCTAGCAAATATTTTTGGTAGCTATGTATACTAGGGAAAAACAAAACGTGAGAGTAGGACTGCTTCCACTTTTCTTCTTACCCACCCACCCTTTTCTGGTAAGGAAGTGTAACGTTTCCAATCCTCTTCTTAAAAGTTCAAACTAGGATTCACGTGTTCTGGGTTTCCGTAGTACCATAGGTTGTGTGTGTGTGTGTGTAATTCCTTGTCTATCTGTTGCATCCAAGTTGTTATCATAATCGGCCTCTTGGTTATCAACTGTTGGTACATTCCATACCGACAGGCTTTTGCAAACCGACGCGATCTATCTTACTCTTTGTTATCCGACGTTATCTTGTTTGGGGTGTTCGTTTCCGTAGTTACTAATCTTTAGGTTCATCGTGAGAAGAAGGGGTTAGGATATGTGTTCTATTTATTCATGTGCGGATTAATGCTTTGAGTGCGGGATGGAGTCGCGACCATACCACTACTCTTATCATTCGCTTTTGTATATTGAATTGGTAGAGTCACTAATCTTGATTCGTTAAGTGATTTTGCGCATCTATTGGTATTTTAATGCCGAAATTTGTGGAAAATTTTCTTTGATATATTCGTGTACCACACCTTTTCAATGTAAGCGATATGCTTAATATATTCTAGGTGCTTTGAACTTTGTTGATATTTTAATATCATCTTAGTAAATTGTATCCTTTAATCTTGGTTAATTCCATCTTGGTACTATTTTGGATTATTATTATTCTCCATTATAGTATCGACTTGTGTTTATATCAATCACAGGATGGCACCACCACGCCGCTTACGATGAGGACATACCACCGACGGGTTCCGCGTTGTCAAACATCGCCAATGCCTTGGCGAATGCAGTGAGAACCAAGCGTTTTGAAGAGAGTGTTCGGAGGAATGAGTTTGCTCGCTACCTCCACCTCCCAAGCGAGGAGACATCAAAAGCTTCAAGTTCAACCCACGCCAATTTGATGTTTCGATCAACCACCGGATGTTGATGATTGGTTGCGTGAGATGTCAAGGCTCGAGACGCTGATGTTCCGAGCAAGAATGGGTAAAATGTGCTACTCACCTTCGAAGGAGATGCAGCTCTCTGGTGGGAGAATTACACGAAGGCAAGCGCATTGGTTTTCAAACCTACTTGGGAACGGTTCATGGAGCATTCAAAAGCGATTCATCGGAAATTGTCATGGAAAGGACGAAGGAAGTGTTTCTCAACCTCAAGCAGGGGAATGACAATGTCAATACCTACATCAGGAACTTCATGAACCTTTCTCGTTATGGTGGCGATGAGATCTCCGATGACAAGAAGAAGCAAAAGAGGTTCCGGCAAGGGCTCAATGCATCGATTAAATATGCAATCACACATGCAAGGCCGACATCTTTTCTGGAACTTCAGCATACAGCTCTGCAGGAGGAAGCAAGTAGGCAAGTGTTTGAGGAGTCAAAGAAACACAACCGTGATGCACCAAGCTCTTCAGCTATGACAGCTCCTTCTAAGCGTCGTGTTTGGGTTCCTAACACCCCACCGTCGCTCCTGGCTCCACCAAGACCTTCAAGCTTCGCGGCAAGGCCACCAAACTTCCTCACTGCTGCTCCTAGGGGCTACAACCACCACCCTAGGCGCTGGCGGAGTCACAGCTACGTTGCTCCACGTCCACAGTGCTTGTTTCACGTGTGGAGACTCAGGGGCATCAAAGCCGAACCGTCTGCTGAAAAACAAAGCTCTTCCACCACCTCCAAGATCTGGCAAGCTCTCCTATGGTTCGTGCACCACCACCTCGGGCTCTCAACATCAACACCAAGCCGGGTCTCACTGCTCGTGCTAATCGTGTCAACGCCGCTCAAGCTGAGCATGCACCTGGAGTTGTGATGGGTATGCTTCCCGTCAACTCAGTCCGTGCACGAGTTTTGTTTGTTTTTGGTGCATCGCATTCTTTTGTTTCTATCAAGTTTGCAAATGAGAATGGGTTAGCGTTGGATCCTCTCCTTAAGCGGTTAATGGTCCTTTCTCCTGGAGCAAAGATGGCAGCTTCAAAAATCAGCCATGGCAATCAAATTGAGATTGGTGGCTCTTCGTTCTCGGCATCCTTAATTGTTCTGGGCAATTCTGACATTGATGTCATCTTGGGCATGGATTTGTTGACAGCAAATGCAGCTGTGATTGATTGTCTTTGAACGCCGGTTTCTCAAGATTCACGAAGGCCATATAGTCTATTCTCCAAGTCTGACTCCTGCTATCCAGCTTTTATCTTTGGCAGCTCTGAATGATGATGCTATGGAAGCTATTCAGAGTGTTCCGGTGGTCTGTGAGTTCCCATATGTCTTTCCTGAAGAGTTGCCGGGTATGCCTCCGGATCGTGAGGTTGAGTTTGTAATTGAGCTTGAACACAGAACGGCTCCTATCTCCAAGCGGCCTTATAAAATGGGTCCTGTGAGTTGGTGAACTCAAACGACAGCTTGATGAACAAGAGAAGTTGGGTTTCATTCAACACAAGATTTCTTCTTGGGGTAGCCCAACAATCTTTGTGAAGAAGCGAGACAGGACTGATAGACTTTGTGTTGACTATCGGGCTCTCAATGCTAAAACCATCAAGAATAAATATCCCCTTCCGCGGATTAATGATCTCTTTGATCAGCTAGCTGGAGCTGTGGTATTCTCTAAGCTGGACTTGAGAAGTGGTTCACCAAATCAAGATTCGCAAGGAAGATGTTCCTAAAACAGCTTTCACCACCCGCTATGGCCTGTACGAGTACGGTCATGTCTTTCGGTCTCACCAACGCATTCGCTACCTTCTCGAGGCTTATGAACTCGGTTTTCACGGAGTATCTTGATAAGTTCGTTGTGGTCTATCCGGATGACATCCTAGTCTATTCTAAGTCAAAGGAAGAGCATGAAGAACACCTTGGTGTGTCCTAAACAAGCTTCGGAGAACCGCTTGTATGCAAAGTTCTCCAAGTGTGAGTTTTGGCTGCCTCAAGTAACCTATCTTGGTCACGTCATCTCTGCAAGGGCATTGCTCAACCCGAAACTGTGAAGACAATTGTTGAATGGCTTCCTCTGTTAATGTCAAAGAAGTGCGGAGTTTCCTTGGTTTGGCTAGTTATTGCCGTCGCTTGCTCGAACTTTTCAAGATAGCGAAGCCTCTTACCGATCTCCTCAAGAAAGGCAAGAAATACCTTTGGACTCACCTTGTCAAGCAAGCTTTGAGACACTCAAAGAAGCTCACTTCCACACAGTCTTGGTTCCTCCGGACACATCTAAGCCTTTCCGGATATTCTCAGACGCCTCTTTGCAAGGATTGGGTGCGGTCCTTATGCAAGAAAAACAAGTTGTTGCTTATGCCTCTCGGCAGTTGAAGACGCATGAGATCAACTATCCTACACATGACCTCGAGCTCGCGGCGCTTGTCTTTGCTTTGAAACTATGGAGGCACAACTGGGCAATCGTTGTGAAATCTTTTCGATCACAAGAGTCCAGTATATCTTCACTCAGCTGATCTCAACCTTCGCGAGAGGAGATGGATTGAAGCAATCAATGATTTTGATTTGACCATCAACTACACTCGCAAAGCTAATGTCATGGCCGATGCTCTCGGCCGAAAGCTTATGTCAATAACCTCATGATGGAAGAACAACCTCTCTTGTGCGAGGAATTCCGTCGGCTCAACCTTGAAATTGTGGAACAAGGGCATCTCCGAACCTTCGCTACTCCTCTCTTGGAAGAAAAGGTTCTCTCGTCGACTTGGTGATCCGCACACCAAAAGATCATCTCCAAACTTCACTTCAAGTATGAGTCCTTCCACGTCGATGATCAAGGCACGCTTTTCTTTGAACACGGATGTTTGTTCCAACTACCGGGTTTGAGAGAGCAAGTTCTCAAGGAGGCGACGATTACATTCTTTCTATCCACCGGCAAAGACAAAGATGTACATGGACTTGAAAACACAATATTGGTGGCGGGTTTGAAACGATATTGTGCCAAGTATGTCTCGGAGTGTGATGTCTGCCGCAGAGTGAAAGTCATCCATCGAAACCTTTCGGTCTTCTGACCATTGAAACCCTGGAATGGAAATGGGAGAAAGTAGAGATGGACTTCATCACTGGTTTTCAAGGTCGCAAGGGCAACAATGCAATCTTTGTTGTCATTGATGAGCTTTCTAAAGTGGCTCACTTCTTCCCGTCAAGGAAACAATTTCGAATTCAGTTATCGAGCTCTATATCACAGAATTGTCTCTCAGATGGGGTTCCGCTTGAGATCGCCTGCACTGTGGAAGCATCTTCACTTCCAAGTTCGGGAAAGTTTCCAAAATGCTTTGGGAACAAAGTTGAACTTCAGCAGCTTACCACCCTACCGCAAGGACAAGTTGAAAGGATCAATCGATTCGGAGGATATGCTTCAGGTGCGTCATCTCTCTTTCAAAGATGAAGTGGGAGGAATGTCTTCCTTATGCTGAATTCTCTTACAACAACAACTTCGAGAAAAGTCTCAAGATGGCACCATTTGAGGCTCTCTATGGTCGCAAATGCGTAACTCATTGGTTGGTCAGTGCAGAGAAAGAATATGGTTTGGCCTCGACATTGTAACTCAAGCGGAGGAGAAGGTGCACATCATTCTTGAAAATCAAGATTGCTCAAAGTCGCCAAGAGCAATTATGACAGAAGCACACGGACATGGTGTATGTCCTGGTGATCTCGCTACCGTGTCACTCCCATGAAAGGCACACACCGCTTTGGTATCAAAGGAAAGCTGGCTCCTAGATACATCGGTCCTTTCAAAATTGTGGAAGAAGAGGAGAAGTTGCTTATGCTCTTGAGCTCCCTGAAAACTCAAGGTTCATGATGTTTTCCACATCTCTCAACTCAAGAAGTGCTTCAAGGATCCCGCAGACCGTGGATCATGAGCTAATCAATCTCCAAGAAGACCTGTCTTATCAAGAACACCCCACAAAATCCTTGAGACCGCAGAAGAAGGGCTCGCAACAAGTCCATCAAGTTTTGCAAGGTGCAAGGTGGTGCACCATTACTGATGAAGCCACTTGGGAGCGTGAATATGAGCTCCGTACAACTATCCTACCCTCTTTGTGTCTTCTTATTCTTCCTAGAATCTCCAAGTAGATTCCTGTTTAGTGGGGGAGAGTTGTAGCATCCCATTTGTCTAACAAATTGTAATGCTACTTGGTCTAGTAATATAATGGCTACTTCCTACATATAATTGTTGCATCATCATTCTATCATGCTCATGTCATCATGCCACCTTGCATTTGAACATCATACAAAAACCCTTTTTGTTTTGGTTCTTATCTCATATGACTTATTAATTGTATTTGCCTCTTGATATTGTATTTGGTTCTTGATATATTGTTTAAATGCCCAAGTTGAGTTGGGGGCATATCTTTTATTCCACTCCACCACCTTTTGTCACCACCTATAATTCTACCCTAATTACCCATGAGCTTTTATTTTAGTTTGGCAATTACTCTAGCTCATGTGGTGTGGGATGGATCTAAATCTAAATTCTTTTGCTTGGCCTTTTTCCACTTCTTGTGGATGCATAAGAATAATGCCATGCTATTACTTTTGTTTTCACAATAATTTAACAAGGCATTTATTAATTTGCATGGGCCATGCAAGAGTACCTTCACCTTTAGCCATTTGTTTTTCTTTTGGTTTAAATGGGTTTTCTCTTTATGGGGACTTATCCATTCACCACCTCATCCACCTATTCTTGTTTGGTCTTTGCTTGACCTTGCTTGAGCTTGACAAAACCATATACCTCACCCTCTCATCTCTCTCTTTTCCTCATCTTCCCCTTCCTTTTCCACCTCCATATAGCATGATCAAGTGTGATCATGATCTACCCCACCCCATCTAACCCTAACCCGAGCACCCCCCTCTAGCTAACCCTAGTTCACCTCTCCCTCTCTCTTGGCTTCCCTCCCTCTCCCTGCCAGCAGGCCCCACCTGACCCCCCTGGTTCCCCCTCTCTCTTCAAACCCTAACCTAACCCGAGCCACCTCCTCTCTTTAGCATAAAGGTGGCCACCACCTCCCATGTGCCTCTCCCCTCTCCCTTATCTCCCTAACCACCCCCTTTCCCCACCTCAGATCGAGATCCGAGGCTCCTGTGTCCTCCATCCTCCCTCTTCTTCCTTCCTCCCCACCATGATCACCACCCATGCTCAAACCCTAGCCTCGGCCACCTCGCCTCTAGGAGTTCCCCAGCACGCCAAGGCTATCCAGAGCACCAGACCTCCCTCTGCTTCCTCCTCGCCCTGAACCGTTGGGAGCCATCGACCTCGCCGAGGAGCGCCGCCAGCTGTCCGTGAGCACCAGGAGCACTCCGCCACTGCCTCGTCGACGATCGCCGCCTCCGCCTCAACCACCCCCACCGACGAGCTCCCGGTGAGCCCTCTACCTCCTAGACATTGTTCCTCCTCTAGTGCACCGCAGCCGTCATGTCGAACACCACGTGTGTTGGCCAAGACGCCGCTCTGGCGACAAAGCAGCATCGCAGATTTTGCCTGCTCCTCGTCAGCTGCAGCCCTCCTCCGTACTAGCCACCGAATGAAACTTGTAGCCGAGCGCCTTCAACTTTGGTTTTGCGGCTTGGCAAGAATCGCCATGGTTCGCCATAAATCGCCGCCAAGGCGGCTGATCCGCCGGCAGCGTCAACACTGTCGATTCAAGCAGCTGCCTGCTTTGCATGCTGAAGGCCCTGCTTTTTGGTTTTTCTCCTCACTTGTGTCCTGTAGGACCCCGAGTACTTGATTCTGCCTTGAATATTCGCTATCCACATCCGGGAGGCTTATGGGACCCCCGAGCCGAGCTTGATTCATTCTTATTTCTTGGGGCCACAAACTAGTTTGAAGTTTTATTTACTATCCTGTACTTATGCCATGCCTTATCGTTTTATTTACGACAGAGGAGCACTGTATCGCTTAGGTAAGCGGAGTGTTTCGCCAGATCGACAAGCCCACCACATTTTCGGGTTCCCGATGCTTACCATCGCGCAAACCTTGAGTCCGTCTCGGGTCGCCTAACTTCGCTATGGTGTACTCAATGGGGTGGCCTCAAATATTTCAATCGTGATTGCTTTGTCGTGAAAGCCTCGTTGGGTTTTGATTTGGTTTTTCCGAGGTTGATCGAGTGTGTGTTGCTATTTGTGCACCGCAGGGTAAAACTTTCAAAGCCGTGTCCGCGGTTATGGACGACTTGGAGCACAGCCGATCATAGATAAGCATAACTAAAGTATCGCTTTAAATTTGACTAAGCAACCGACTAGTAACTAGTGCAACACTCATGGAATGGATAATAAACCGCCAACGGATGGGGTTGTTCGTCCGCCTCGTTGGTGAGGAGGAGGATGGATTTGTGGATATTATCATATAACTCATGTCATTAATTCACGGATATCCGCCTATCTTTGGTTATGCGGATGGTTAGCAGTATCTATAGAACTGTTAGGGTTTATCTTTTGCTGCAATTGCGTCACCCTGTTGTGTCCCCTTTAGAGGCATAAAGACTTCCGAAAATTCTAGGGTCTCACACGATAAATTGTTTGATTCAGATGAACAGTACACTCACAAGATGGATACTTGGGTGGAGGAGGCGGACGATGTGGGCAACGATCGTTCGTGTAGAGATTCCGGAACGGGATCCGTGAGATCTGTATGGTATGTGCTTATTTATGGGGCATCTTATGCTGATTTGCTTCTTATCCGTACTCGGATCTTGTTTGCCGCTCACCGATACTGATGTTTGATGTATGAGGAGATATCCTAAACTATTATATCTATCTAGGACATTTGAATCTTGCCGTATGGGTTGCTATATTTCCTTTCTTTTTAGATGGAATGGCTCGATGTCTTGTTGTATGGTGGCTTGCATACATACTCATTTATGTATGTAGTTGATCCTTCGCTTGCCGACACGCCTCGTTCTTGTCCCGATGATTGGAAATGGTTGGGACCGAAAGGTCTACCTGTGAGTGGCATTTGGGCCCCACCGCATTATTTCAACCATTTCCGCCATCTGTGCTTGTAACTAGGAGCGAATTCACCGAGGTAGTTACAATTGGTATCGAGCCATCCCCTTCGTGGTCTCACCAAATGGTCGTTGTCGGCCTAGCAAATATTTTTGGTAGCTATGTATACTAGGGAAAACAAAACGTGAGAGTAGGACTGCCCACTTTTCTTCTTACCCACCCACCCTTTTCTCGTAAGGAAGTGTAACGCTTCCAATCCTCTTCTTAAAAGTTCAAACTAGGATTCACGTGTTCGGCTTCCGTAGTACCATAGGTTGTGTGTGTGTGTGTGTAATTCCTTGTCTATCTGTTGCATCCAAGTTGTTATCATAATCGGCCTCTTGGTTATCAACTGTTGGTACATTCCATACCGACAGGCTTTTGCAAACCGACGCGATCTATCTTACTCTTTGTTATCCGACGTTATCTTGTTTGGGGTGTTCGTTTCCGTAGTTACTAATCTTTAGGTTCATCGTGAGAAGAAGGGGTTAGGATATGTGTTCTATTTATTCATGTGCGGATTAATGCTTTGAGTGCGGGATGGAGTCGCGACCATACCACTACTCTTATCATTCGCTTTTGTATATTGAATTGGTAGAGTCACTAATCTTGATTCGTTAAGTGATTTTGCGCATCTATTGGTATTTTAATGCCGAAATTTGTGGAAAAATTTTCTTTGATATATTCGTACCACCCCTTTTCACCGTGTGCGATATGCTTAATATATTCTAGGTGCTTTGAACTTTGTTGATATTTTAATATCATCTTAGTAAATTGTATCCTTTAATCTTGGTTAATTCCATCTTGGTACTATTTTGGATTATTATTATTCTCCATTATAGTATCGACTTGTTTTATATCAATCAGGATGGCACCACCACGCTCGATGAGGACATACCACCGAACTGGGTTCCGTTGTCAAACATCGCCAATGCCTTGGCAGAATGCAGAACCAGCGGCGTTTTGAAGAGAGTGTTCGAGGAATGAGTTTCGCTACCTCCACCTCCCAAGCGAGGAGACATCAAAAGCTTCTCAAGTTCAACCCACGCCAATTTGATGTTTCGATCAACCACCGGATGTCGATGATTGGTTGCGTGAGATGTCAAGGCTACCGGAGACCGCTGATGTTCCCGAGCAAGAATGGGTAAATGTGCTACTCACCTTCAAGGGAGATGCTCTCTGGTGGAGAATTACACGAAGGCAACCGCATTGGTTTTCACCTACTTGGGAACGGTTCACGAGCATTCAAAGAGCAAGATTCTCGAAATTGTCATGGAAAGGACGAAGGAAGTGTTTCTCAACCTCGCTGTGGGAATGACAATGTCAATACCTACATCAGAACTTCATGAACCTTTCTCGTTATGGTGGCGATGAGATCTCCGATGACAAGAAGAAGCAAAAGAGGTTCCAAGGGCTCAATGCATCGATTAAATATGCAATCACACATGCAAGGCCGACATCTTTCGAACTTCAAAGATACAACGCAGGAGGAAGCAAGTAGGCAAGTGTTTGAGGAGTCAAAGAAACACAACCGTGATGCACCAAGCTCTTCAGCTATGACAGCTCCTTCTAAGCGTCGTGTTTGGGTTCCTAACACCCCACCGTCGCTCCTGGCTCCACCAAGACCTTCAAGCTTCGCGGCAAGGCCACCAAACTTCCTCACTGCTGCTCCTAGGGGCTACAACCACCACTACCCTAGAGCGCCTGGCGGAGTCCCTGGCTACGTTGCTCCACGTCCACCTGGTGCTTGTTTCACGTGTGGAGACTCTGGGCATCAAAGCTGGAACTGTCCGTTGAAAAACAAAGCTCTTCCGCCACCACCTCCAAGATCTACGGCAAGCTCTCCTATGGTTCGTGCACCACCACCTCGGGCTCTCAACATCAACACCAAGCCCGGTCTCATCGTTGCTCGTGCTAATCGTGGTCAACGCCGCTCAAGCTGAGCATGCACCTGGAGTTGTGATGGGTATGCTTCCCGTCAACTCAGTCCGTGCACGAGTTTTGTTTGTTTTTGGTGCATCGCATTCTTTTGTTTCTATCAAGTTTGCAAATGAGAATGGGTTAGCGTTGGATCCTCTCCTTAAGCGGTTAATGGTCCTTTCTCCGAGCAAAGATGGCAGCTTCAAAATCAGCCATGGCAATCAAATTGAGATTGGTGGCTCTTCGCTTCGGCATCCTTAATTGTTCGGGCAATTCGACATTGATGTCATCTTGGGCATGGATTTGTTGACAGCAAATGCAGCTGTGATTGATTGTCTTTGAACGCTTTCTCTCAAGATTCCTCAAGGCCATATAGTCTATTCTCCAAGTCCGACTCTGCTATCCAGCCTTTTATCTTTGGCTCAATGATGATGCTATGGAAGCTATTCAGAGTGTTCCGTGGTCCGTGAGTTCCCATATGTCTTTCCTAAGAGTTGCTGTATGCCTCCGGATCGTGAGGTTGAGTTTGTAATTGAGCTTGAACCCGAACGGCTCCTATCTCCAAGCGGCCTTATAAAATGGGTCCGCTGAGTTGGTGAACTCAAACGACAGCTTGATGAACAAGAGAAGTTGGGTTTCATTCAACACAAGATTCTTCTTGGGGTAGCCCAACAATCTTTGTGAAGAAGCGAGACAGATCGATAGACTTTGTGTTGACTATCTGCTCTCAATGCTAAAACCATCAAGAATAAATATCCCTTCCGCTGATTAATGATCTCTTTGATCACTAGTCGAGCCGTGGTATTCTCTAAGCTGGACTTGAGAAGTGGTTATCACCAAATCAAGATTCGCAAGGAAGATGTTCCTAAAACAGCTTTCACCACCCGCTATGGCCTCGTATGAGTACACGGTCATGTCTTTCGGTCTCACCAACGCACCGCTACCTTCTCGAGGCTTATGAACCGGTTTTCACGGAGTATCTTGATAAGTTCGTGGTCTATCCGGATGACATCCTAGTCTATTCTAAGTCAAAGGAAGAGCATGAAGAACACCTTCGTGTGTCCTAAACAAGCTTCGTGAGAACCGCTTGTATGCAAAGTTCTCCAAGTGTGAGTTTTGGCCTCAAGTAACCTATCTTGGTCACGCTATCTCGCCAAGGGCATTGCATTCAACCCGAAACCGTGAAGACAATTGTTGAATGGCTTCCTCGTTAATGTCAAAGAAGTGCGGAGTTTCCTTGGTTTGGCTAGTTATTGCCGCCGCCTGCTCGTAACTTTTCAAGATAGCGAAGCCTCTAACCGATCTCCTCAAGAAAGGAAAGAAATACCTTTGGACTCCTGCTTGTCAAGCAAGCTTTGAGACACTCAAAGAGAAGCTCACTTCCACACCAGTCTTGGTTCCTCCGGACACATCTAAGCCTTTCCAGATATTCGTGACGCCTCTTTGCAAGGATTGGTGCGGTCCTTATGCAAGAAAACAAGTTTTTGCTTATGCCTCTCGACAGCTTGCAGACGCATGAGATCAACTATCCTACACATGACCTCGAGCTCGCAGCTTGTCTTTGCTTTGAAACTATGGAGGCACTACTTGGGGCAAACCGCTAGAAATCTTTTCTCGATCACAAGAGTCCAAGTATATCTTCACTCACCGATCTCAACCTTCGGCAGAGGAGATGGATTGAAGCAATCAATGATTTTGATTTGACCATCAACTACACTCCGCAAAGCTAATGTCATGGCCGATGCTCTCACCGCAAAGCTTATGTCAATAACCTCATGATGGAAGAACAATGCCTCTTGTGCGAGGAATTCGTCACCAACCTTGAAATTGTGGAACAAGGGCATCTCCGAACCTTCCGCTACCTCTCTTGGAAGAAAAGGTTCGCTTCAACTTGGTGATCCGACACCAAAAGATCATCTCCAAACTTCAGCCAAGTATGAGTCCTTCCACGCCGATGATCAAGGCACGCTTTTCTTTGAACACCGGATGTTTGTTCCGAACTACCCGTGTTTGAGAGAGCAAGTTCTCAAGGAGGCGCACGATTCGTTCTTTCTATCCACCGGCAAAGACAAAGATGTACATGGACTTGAAAACACAATATTGGTGGACGGGTTTGAAACGATATTGTGCCAAGTATGTCTCGGAGTGTGATGTCTGCCGCAGAGTGAAAGTTGTCCATCAGAAACCTTTCAGTCTTCTACAGCCATTGAAACCCCCGGAATGGAAATGGGAGAAAGTAGAGATGGACTTCATCACTAGTTTTCCAAGGTCACAGAAGGGCAACAATGCAATCTTTGTTGTGATTGACAGGCTTTCTAAAGTGGCTCACTTCTTCCCCATCAAGGAAACAATTTCTGGAATTCAGTTGGCTGAGCTCTATATCAATAGAATTGTCTCTCTGTATGGGGTTCCGCTTGAGATCGGGCCTGCACTGGAAGCACCTTCACTTCCAAGTTCGGGAAAGTTTCCAAAATGCTTTGGGAACAAAGTTGAACTTCAAAGACAGACTTACCACCCTCAACAAGGACAAGTTGAAAGGATCAATCGATTCGAGGATATGCTTCGTGCTTGCGTCATCTCTTTCGCATGAAGTGGGAGGAATGTCTTCCTTATGCTGAATTCTCTTACAACAACAAATTTCCTTCGAAAAGTCCAAGATGGCACCATTTGAGGCTCTCTATGGCGCAAATGCGTAACTCCGATTGGTTGGTCGGGTGCAGGAGAAAGAATATGGTTTGGCCCGACATTGTAACTCAAGCGAGGAGAAGGTGCACATCATTCTTGAAAATCAAGATTGCTCAAAGTCGCCAAGAGCAATTATGATAGGAAGCACATGGACATGGTGTATGTCCTCGGTGATCTCGCACCTTCGTGTCACTCCCATGAAAGGCACACACCGTTTTGGTATCAAAGGAAAGCTGGCTCCTAGATACATCGGTCCTTTCAAAATTCGTGGAAGAAGAGGAGAAGTTGCTTATGCTCTTGAGCTCCCGGAAAAACTCAAGGTTCATGATGTTTTCCACATCTCTCAACTCAAGAAGTGCTTCAAGGATCCCGGCAGGACCGTGGATCATGAGCTAATCAATCTCCAAGAAGACCTGTCTTATCAAGAACACCCCACAAAAATCCTTGAGACCGCAGAAAGAAGGGCTCGCAACAAGTCCATCAAGTTTTGCAAGGTGCAGTGGTCGCACCATTCTGTTGATGAAGCCACTTGGGAGCGTGAATATGAGCTCCGTGCCAACTATCCTACCCTCTTTGTGTCTTCTTATTCTTCCTAGAATCTCTGGGCGAGATTCCTGTTTAGTGGGGGAGAGTTGTAGCATCCCATTTGTCTAACAAATTGTAATGCTACTTGGTCTAGTAATATAATGGCTACTTCCTACATATAATTGTTGCATCATCATTCTATCATGCTCATGTCATCATGCCACCTTGCATTTGAACATCATACAAAAACCCTTTTTGTTTTGGTTCTTATCTCATATGACTTATTAATTGTATTTGCCTCTTGATATTGTATTTGGTTCTTGATATATTATTTAAATGCCCAAGTTGAGTTGGGGGCATATCTTTTATTCCACTCCACCACCTTTCTTTGTCACCACCTATAATTCTACCACCTAATTACCCATGAGCTTTTATTTTAGTTTGGCAATTACTCTAGCTCATGTGGTTTGGGATGGATCTAAATCTAAATTCTTTTGCTTGGCCTTTTTCCACTTCTTGGGATGCATAAGAATAATGCCATGCTATTACTTTTGTTTTCACAAGAATTTAACCAAGGCATTTATTAATTTGCATGGGCCATGCAAGAGTACCTTCACCTTTAGCCATTTGTTTTCTTTTGGTTTAAATGGGTTTTCTTTATGGGGCCTTATCCATTCACCACCTCCTCCACCTATTCTTGTTTGGTCTTTGCTTGACCTTGCTTGAGCTTGACAAAACCATATACCTCACCCTCTCATCTCTCTCTTTTCCTCATCTTCCCCTTCCTTTTCCACCTCCATATAGCATGATCAAGTGTGATCATGATCTACCCCACCCCATCTAACCCTAACCCGAGCACCTCTAGCTAACCCTAGTTCACCTCTCCTCTCTTGGCTTCCTCCTCTCTCGCCACAGCCCCACCGACCCCCCTCTCTCTTCAAACCCTAACCTAACCCGAGCCACCTCCTCTCTTTAGCATAAAGGTGGCCACAACCTCCCATGTGCCTCTCCCTCCCTTATCTCCCCAACCACCCCATTTCCCCACCTCAGATCGAGATCCGAGGATCCTGTGTCCTCCATCCTCCCCTCTTCTTCCTCCCTCCCCACCATGATCACCACCCATGATCAAACCCTAGCCTCGCCACCTCGCCTCTAGGAGTTCCCGAGCACGCCAAGGCTATCCAGAGCACCAGACCTCCTCTGCTTCCTCTGCCTCGAACTGCTGGGAGCCACTGACCTCGCCGGAGGAGCATCGCCGCCAGTGTCCGTGAGCACCAGGAGCACTCCGCCAGCCTCGCCGACGATCGCCCTCCGCCTGAACCAACCCCACCGACGAGCTCCTGGTGAGCCCCTCTACCTCCTAGACATTGTTCCCTCCTCTCTAGTGCACTCAAAGATCGCCGTCTGCCGAACACCACAGCGTGGCCACACAAGGCTCTGGCGATGCGCAGCAGCCTAGTGCTTTTGCCTCTGTTCCTCGTCGAAGCCCGCGCGCTGCAGCCCTCCTCCGTACTAGCCACCTGAATGAAACTTGTAGCCGGTAGCGCCCTCTTCAACTTTGGTTTTTGCGGCTTGGCAAGAATCGCCATGGTTCTCTCGCCATCGTCGCCGGAAGGCGGCCAGATCCGCCGGCAGCTGTTGCTGTCACAAGGCTGGAGCCCGACTGCTGCTTTTTTGCATGAGGCCTCGCTGCTTCCGCCTAAACCCGCAGTCCTCGGATCCACCACGTGTCGGGCCGCCAGATAGTCGTGGCGCTTTGTGGCCTGTTCTCCTCGCCCACTGTCATCTCTGGGGCTAGATTAGTCATGGCAAAAGTCTGAATCGCCATCGTGTCACCCAACAAGACTCGCCCATTTGTCGCTGACAAGGCTAGCTCCTCTCGAGTAATAAAAGTTTTTCCCGAGATGCTTTTAAATTCAAACCTTTCAAATTTAATTCAAATTCAAAATTTCAAATATGTTTAAATATGATTTAATCCATAACTTTCAAATGGTTTAGAATTTGAATTCAAACTTAATATGAAAAATGTTTTATTTTTGAATGTTAATTCAAATCTTTAATCAAATATTTTCAGAATTAATTTAAATAGTCAACCTTTGACTTTGACCCTATTTAATAATTTTGACTTTTAAATAAATTTAAATTCACAATTCCAAATAATACAAATAATATATGTGTTCAATCAGAAAAATGTGAGGATTTCAAATATGCCATCCAAAATATATTTTGAACACTTAAATTTTCAAGTTGATTAAAATTACAAGAAAATGCCCTTCACCTTAATTAATTAATAACTTTTGATTTATAACTCCAAATTTAACAAATGATATGTCTAAAATGATCAGCTCGACGAGACCTTTATGTTTATGCATTCCATGTTCTGTTTTGCAGCATACATCATATAAATATAAAGTATACAGCAACTTAATTGAGTATAAACATGATTAAAACTCGATAAAATGTTTATTTCTTGTATTCTGCACCTCACCCATGCCATGCTACATTATTGCCATGCAACTTGTGCATCATTCATCATGGCATGATTGTTTGCTTGTCGCATTTTACTCATATGCTTGTGCACTGTATTTATATTGGCCCTTGTTTGTTTGGTTCTTCTTCGAATAGACGTTGAGCAGGGGATATACCAAGAGACCCAGGAGCACTACCCAGATCCTTCTCTCGCTCAATCGAGCCAGCAAGCACTACCACATGCTTGCATACATATAGTACCTATTGCCTCTATCTTATTCTTGCATCATTGAGTCGCGATTGCATTAAACTGAATCCCAAGTATTGCATATCCTTTACTTTAAACCCCACCGAAGCTGGTTCCTCCATCCCATGAGCCATTACTAGGAGTTGTTTGAGCCATGCGAGAACAAAGATGTGTAGGGTTTGTGAGTGTCTGATGGATAACGAGGTACGTAAACAACTTAACCTGAGTAGTAATGGGATAACTAATGAAAGTGGCATCGGTGAGCAATATCTGTTATTTGGTTTTTCCTGCTCACTTGTGTCCCGTAGGACCCCGAGTACTTGATTCATGTTCCTTGAATATTCGCGCTATCCACATCCAGGAGGCTTATGGGACCCCCCTGAGCCAGAGCTTGATTCATTCTTATTTCTTAGGGCCACAAACTAGTTTGAGGTTTTATTTACTATCCTGTACTTATGCCATGCCTTACTGTTTTATTTACGATTGTGCGAGGAGTACCAGATCGCTTAGGTAAGCGGAGTGTTTTCATGCATCGACAAGCCCACACATTTTCGGTTCCCAAATGCTTACCATCGGCGCAAACCCCGAGTCCGTATCGGGTCAATAACTTCGCTATGGTGTACTCAATGGGGTGTCCTCAAATATTTCTCAATCTCGTGATTGCTTTGTCGTGAAAGCCTCATTGGGTTTTGATTTGGTTTTTCCGAGGTTGATCGAGTGTGTGTTATTTGTGCACCCTGCAGGTAAAACTTTCAAAGTCGTGTCCGCGTTATGGACGACTTGGAGCAGCTTCGATCATAGACAAGCATAACTAAAGTACCGCTTAAATTTGACTAAGCAATCGACTAGTAACTAGTGCAACACTCATGGAATGGATAATAAAACCGCCAACGGATGGGGGTTGTTCATCCGCTTCCTCGGTAAGCGAGGAGGAGGATGGATCTGTGGATATTACTTTATAATCGTTGTCATTAATTCACGGACATCCGCCTATCTTTGGTTAAGCGGATGGTTAGCAGTATCTATTGAACTGTTAGGGTTTATCTTTTGCTGCAATTGCGCTACCCCGTGTTGTGTCCCCTTTAGAGGCATAAAGACTTGCCGAAAACCCTAGGGTCTCACACGATAAATTGTTTGATTCGATGAATGTACACTCACAAGATGGATACGGGTGGAGGAGGCGACGATGGGCAACGATCGCTCGTGTAGAGATTCTGGAACGGGATCCGTGAGATCTGGTATGGATGTGCTTATTTATGGGGCATCTTATGCCGATTTTCTTCTTATCCGTTTCGGATCTTGTTTGCCGCTCACCGATACTCGATGTTTGATGTATGAGGAGATATCCTAAACTATTATATCTATCTAGGACATTTGAATCTTGCCGTATGGCGTTGCTATATTTCCTTTCTTTTTAGATGGAATGACTCTGATGTACTGTTGTATGGTGGCTTGCATACATACTCATTTGTGTATGTAGTTTATCCCTTCGCCTGCCGATTACGCCGCCCGTTCTTGTCCCGATGATTGGAAATGGTTGGAACGGCCAAAAGGTCTACCTGTGAATGGCATTTGGGCCCCACCGTACTATTTCAACCATTTCCGCTCGTCCAGGCTTGTAACTAGGAGCGTAATTCACCGAGGTAGTTACAGTGATGACGATGACGATGATCCTCCCCATATTCCCTGTCCCGGCAGGGTGCCAAAACGGAGCTTCTAGATCCAAATCACGGTTTCTGGTGATGGCGGAGCAGCGGACCTCTTTCAGGAAAAACATCGCCCCCCCGCAGTTTTTATGTCAAGAGGCGTCTTATAGGCGAAGAGGGAGGCCGAGTGAGTGCCTGGGCTGGCCACACCCCTCCCAGGCGCGGGCTGGGCCCACCCGCACGGCAGGGGTTGTGTGGGACACCCAGGGCTCCCCTCCATCTCGTACTCGGGATCCGTGGATCTTCTGGTGAAATATGATTTTTGGCATATTTTCTGGGATTTTTCCTGATAGTTGATTTTCTGCACAAAAACTACACACCAAGGTAATTCTGCTAAAAACAACGTCAGTCCGTGTTAGTTGTATCCAAATCACACAAATTTATAAGAGAAACAATAGCAAAAGTGTTCGGAAAAGTAGATACGTTTTGGACATATCAGTGTCATACACGATCCCACCTGTCAATGTTTGGGGGAGTAGCTGCTCCGGGATTTTTGCATATTTGCCAATATCGCATATCTGCCAAATTTTTTCTTTAAAATTTGCATATTTGCCACATGGCCACCACATGTCAGTGACACACAAATATGCAAGTTGCAATCTAAAACGTGAATATGCAAATCCCCCCTCCAGCCCCACATCATGGCCCCATCGGTCATTGGCTTCGACAGCCCCACATGACGGCCCCATCGTTCATTGTGCTTCGATGGCCCCACAGAACGAACTTTTTCTTTGAAATTTAGATATTTGCCACATGACCACCACATGTCAGTGAAACACAAAATGGCAAATATGCAAGTTGCAACATAAAACATGGCAAATATGCAAATCCCTCCTCCAGCCCCACATCACGGCCCCATCGGTCATTGACCACATGATGACCCCATCGTTCATTGGCTTCGATGACCCCACATAACGAACCTTTTCTTTAAAATTTGCATATTTGCCTCATAACCACCACATGTCAGTGACACACAAAATAGCAAATATGCAAGTTGTAACGTAAAACGTGGCAAATATGCAAATCCCCCTCCATCCCCACATCACGGCCCCGTCGGTCATTGGCTTCGATGGCCCCACATGATGGCCCCACAGAACGGCCCCATTTGTCATTACCTGCACCGGCCACCCAATCAGGAAAAAAGCGACCCACAAGTCAACGAGAGATGGATGGCGGGTCCGACGTGTATCCTGGCCCCCACCCGTTAGCACGTATCGACCACGACAGGACCCGCCCCAACGCGGTCCCACCGGTCGGCATGTAACAGTCGAGGCGGCGTAACGTAACGCTCAACGCACGATTCGCCCAACGCGTCCCACCAACAAGATGT
Source organism: Avena longiglumis (assembly GCA_030063025.1). Classification (NCBI taxonomy): domain Eukaryota; kingdom Viridiplantae; phylum Streptophyta; class Magnoliopsida; order Poales; family Poaceae; genus Avena; species Avena longiglumis. Next base: position 100,022,049 of record CP125974.1, read on the forward strand.
AACGGTCAAGTTTTCGACGTGATTTCATCCTCCGTCGAGCGCATGCAAGCGCCTATGAGGGTTTCATAACATAGCGAGGGGGGAAATAAGGAAAAGTTAAGCAGCTGGGGAAAACTGAGTACAACTAACGAACCAAGGGTACGAAAATAGAAATCCCTTCTCAAAACACCCCGGGGCGGGCTGGAGGACAATGTCCGGATGGGGTGTTTCTCTAGGGACAGGCCAACGCGAGCTACCAAAGAGGGAAAGATTCCCTTACTTTTCATGCTAGTTTGCATGCCTCTTTCACAGCTCATGCAGAAAGCCACCACAACCAAACACCCTGCTCAGAATCTCACCAACCCCCACCTATCACCCTGCAGGCTACCAAACAATTTTTGCCGGCTCGCTCGCTGGACAGGATTGTTAGGGGCAACAACGTGGATTCTTTTTGGGCCTGTCTCCATGCCAACGCCAACCAAACGCGCCCCTAGATTGCCGAAATGGCCAAAAAGGCTATAAACAAGGAAACATGCCCGAACATGATCAGAAGAGGTGCTAGACAGATGTCAACAATAGATGGAAATCCCCCGTTGCACATACGGGTCCGGAGAGAAGAAACAAGTCCTTATATGTGAGGGCCTGATTACGAGCGAAAGCTAGCGGTAACTTGTCGCATAAATGCAAAAATACTGGTTTGGGTGTGGCAGATAGGGGATCTCCAGTTTTTCCTATAGAACACAGCAGATCAAGAATAAACATGTTGCAATTGTACCGACATCAAATTTTGGTCAACTAATCAGCAGCATGTCGTGGATATACTTGGAAGATTATCTTATAGGTGAGTATAGTCACTCAGAGTGCTTCTTTGATCTTCAGTTAAAAATTGTGGAGTGTGCATGCATGTTTAATTGCTGCTATACCCAGCCCTGGGCAGTCGTCAATTTGTTGCCTAGATGCAGATTTCAAGGCACGCTGGCAGCAAATTTATTGCCAAGTTAACAAAGTGTCAAAATATCACAATAGTACCTCATTCAATATTTTAGTATGTCTAGTTTTGGACCAACCAAAACATACTCTATATGGACATGCACATACGTACATAGAGGCAAAAAAAAAAACCGTATTAAACAGTCTTAGTTCTTGACATGAACCGTTCTATTTTTTTATTTTTCTTGCTTGTCTTCATCTAGTATACACTGTTCAGGTAGAAGAAGAGGGCGACAAGTGCAACGATCCCGACCGCAATACCAATAGGCAAAGCTTTCCTGCAAGGGAGCAAAATATTTTTGGCAAACCTCATCATCAATCTATCATAGCACTGACTTAACGCGTGTGAATGAAAAAGTCAACTTAATTGTCCTTTTTTATTAATTTTCTTGTAGAGTTATAGTATTTCCTTACCCCACGCTCTCGTCCTTCTTCAGCTGCTCCTTCCTCGCCTTCCGGGCATCGGTGGCGTTAGCGTTCTTTGCAACCGGTGGTTCGTACGGCCTGAATCTTCTCTTGGGAGCGGCACATACTGCATAAGCAATGGAGATCAGCGGTTGGATTAATGCCATCTTCCAATGGCCACTTAGTAGTATAAATAACCAACCAACGGCGCCTAGCTATATGAGCACAAGCATTCACAAAATGGTTAATTTGATTTTTTTTTTCCTATTGCTTGTTCTAGATCCCTTCATATCCAAAATATGAATACAAGCTCACCACGTACGTATACTAACAGAGAAGACGTTAAGTCTGTAAAATGGTTAACGACGTTTGAACCTCTAGTTAAGTAGCACTACATGTTACTTATGTATCATCAAGTATCAAGTATCTTCAGAACGTTTACAGTTTTCACTATGACAGAAACCAAAATTAATATCGAACTGAGACTATGAAGGCTGCGTTAGTTCTAGCTAGTATGTATATGTATATGTATGTATGTACGAGACCGGGCGAAATTTCGGTGTCCCGAGTGAAAGAAAGGTCTAGGAATGTTCTTATAAAAATGCGGGTGGAGATGCTCTTACAATGCTAAACAACCCCGGCATGTGAGCTACTACTAGGTAGGTTAATTAATTATTCTCACCAGGGCAGAAGTAGTCATCGGACAGCTTCTCAAACGGTGTCCTATCCTTGTATATGTACCTGCAACATACGCGAAATGCACGGGGCACACACGAGATCGTATGAGTCAGGAGGCATGAGAGTTCGCTTTACCATATCCAGATTCAGGCGCGTAGCGGGCTTACCCGCAGTCCCGGCAGATATAGGCGTTCTTGGCCGCGACGCCGCCGAACCGCATAGTGATCCGTGCCGACGTTGCCCTTCCCGGCGCCGGAATCCGCGCCGAGAACGGCCGCGACCGGAGCGCGGGCAGCAGCGACGGGGCCTGGAGCTGAAGTGCCATTGCTGGAACTCTCTCTCTCTCTCTCTCAGGTTAATTCTTCCTTGCGCCTATAGCTTGGCCTGGCTCGTGGAAGAAGCAAGAATTCAGCGCACGATCGATCGATCAGCCGAGAACCGACCGAGAGCGATGAGGTCCACGCAGGCGAGCACTGTATGAGGAGGGGTGGAGACAGAGTGGGATGAAGAATCGAGAGGATAAGAGCAGTGTAGGAGCTGCGTGGCCTCCATGGCGTCCCTTAGTTCGCTATCCCTTTTCACTTGACATGCCACGCGCGTGAGTTTCCTTGGGCCATATCTGGCCAACGGACCGACCAAGCACAGGCTTGACGTGCCTGGCCCGAAAGGGTACGCGGCAGCCCATTAAGCTTGCGGGTCTGGCCATGTCGACACGAGTGTCTTGCCCCGAGGCCAGGTGGACCGGCCCGCGGCACGTGAAGCAGGTCAGTCCGTTGTTCTTTCTAGCGGGCCCCTCAAGCAAATATAAAAAACCGCCGAGTTTTCTATATAATAGTAAGATTTGGTCAAAAGGATGGTGCGCGAGGGTGAGATCATGAGTTCGACTCCCCGCGGGCCATGCATCACATAAATAAAATTTAGTGACGAGATAACGGTGGCGCATCTAATATGTGCCACAAAATTGCAAAAATATGCACCACTGATTAGCTGTTTTCTAGTAGTGCCTGGGCAGCAGCAAGACCAAGCAACTTCATGACTGACTTCTCCAACTACTACAATCAGCCACTACCGCCATCTCCCAACAACGGTGACGAGTGAGCTGAGCTAGGCTAAAAGCCTAAGCTTGGGGGAGTACTATAACCCTTTCCATCTGATGCAGCCTATCCTACGGACGCTACTACATATGCAACGCCAAGTCCCTCAAGCTCGTCCACAAATCACCCAAGAAGATGGACAAGAGAAGCCGACTCTAGGACCAGAGTCTCCGTCCCGACCGGAGTCTCCGCCACCCAAACCCCAAAGTCTCCGGACTCCCTCTTCTCAAAGCCCGGCTGCTAACCCCTGGACTCCATCCGCAGTCTCCGCCTGCTCAACCGGAGTCTTCGCCCTGACTGGAGTCTCCGACCTAAGTGATGGACCTACGTGCCAACAACTAGGACCTTGTCCCATGTACCACTTTATTCCATTTCAACCCTATTTTTATCTCCAAACTACCCCTATTTAAGTGGTTGACCTATATATAGAGCTCCCACCCCTTATTGTAACCCTAGGCATAGATGATAGACTAAAACCCCCCATAGAGGATTATTTCTAGTTTTGCCTCCATCATTGGACTTTGCATAGTGTATCCATCATTGTACAAGGACTACGTTTGTGAGTGCATGAGCATAGATGTCAAGATCCTCCCCAAGGTGTTCTTTGACGAGGTTTGATCTCATTAATGTCCATTGTTATGGACTTGGGTTTTGGAGAAGATGGGGATGCTGGAGATCGTGAAACGGTTAGCAAACAAGCAACACGGGGACACAAGGTTTACCTGTGTTCTGAGGGAAAACCCTACTCCTGCTTGTCTGCTCTTGATTACGGCGGAACCGAAGGTTATAGGGTGCGCAGATGCAATCTGGCGTGGAGGTGTGTATGCGAAAGTATGAGGAGAGATCTAGGTCGTTCCCTCCTAGCCTTTATATAGATTCAGGCAGGTCCCGGGCAGAAACCTAGTCGGTTACAGGTTCTAGGGTTTTACCCCTTTGAATTTCATATCTACTCTAGTCTTGCTCTCCAAGGATCCGAAAGCGTCATGGGCCTTGGCCACCCGAAAATGCCGACGTATAGTTGTCGTGGGCCTTCCTTGGGCTAGACCAGGTATGCTGAGATCATGTACCCGTGGGGTATAACCATGTCAGTAGCCCCCGAGTGTTCAGTCGAATCGTAGATTTGGCTGAGGACTCTACAATCTTTCGGGGTGCAACTATGTATTTCAATAGTTCATGTGTAGGGATTGTTGATGCGCGTGCCTGACTCACCCGACGGATCAGGGTCATTTAACTGTCTTAGGACGAAACAACACGATCTTCTTCAGGTTCGAGTCCCTCAACTCGAACCTGGAACATATGCTGGCGTAATTCGACTCAGGCCGCGGAGGACTTACAGGAGTGGAATTCCAGTAAATTTAACTGATGTACCCAACGCGTCCGTCGGGATTTTTCATCGCACCTGTTAGCACGGGTTTTTACTAGCAGAGCGCAGTCGTGTGCGTTGCTAGGCCATCAGATGATATCTGTAGGTCTTATCTTTGTGTCGCAAACACAGCATACGAATGTTTATCACCGCGGAGGTGTTTTGGGTGGCCAAGGAGGACGTTGTTCACTTAGCGTTAATTAGGGAAGAGTTGCCGAAAAGTTTTTGCATGCTGATCCGAAGGATCACAGTCGAAGAATTCATAGGGTGCGACAGCCTCCCTATGGAGTAGCCCCGAGTGTCTCGAGTCGATAATGACTCGGCGGAGACTTTAATTCAGACGTTGTTCAGTTGTAAGTCCGTAGGACACAAATATTTTCGGATGATTAAATCCGTCCTCCCTATGGGAGTAGCCCCGAGTCCGTAGTGGATTCGTAGACTCGACGGAGGACTCGAAGTAATAGTTTGCTTGTATTCATCTTTCGGGTGTGCGGCCAGCGCTCCTGATAGGAGTAGCCCCCGAATAATTGGTCGAATCGTAGATTCGAGTGAGTACTCTTTGCTTTGAAGCCGAAGAAATTGTAGCTGTTGCTAGTGTAGCTTTTGATGACGTCAGTGCTGACGATCGATGACCTCAAGCGACTGCTGCGCCAGAGATGACTTGACTGGACGAACATGGGTCCCACTGTCTGACCTTGAAATGACCGGTCACGCACGGCGTGGAGATAATTACGGCGTCGCCTCGATTTTCGAGCGTAGTGGATGGCGTGTTAGCGACGGTTCGTTGTGATGCTGACACGTGTATGGCCAGATCCTGCCGTTGGCGTTAGGTCTTCTCGATGGACGGCTGTTATGCATCGTCTTCGTCTTTATAATCATTGGGGAAAACCTCAGTTTGTTTTCACCACATCCTTTCTTTCTTTCACTGCTTCATTGTGTTCTGAGAGCTCTTGCGACGCGCTGGAATATTCCTTCACATTTCCTTCTTCCATCCTGCGCTTTCGCCGCCGGCGCCGCCGTACCGCGATGGGGAAACCAAAGAAGTCGTCGTCTGCGGTTGGCACCAGCGCCGCTGGAGGGAAGAAAAGTGCCGCCGCTACCCGTGTCACCAACGGTGGCTGGCGGCGATCGGAGACGCGGGAGAGTGATCTCCGCATGCTTCGCGAGCGGGGCCTGATCCCACAGGATTGGGAGGCCGTTAAACTCCCAGGCAATGAGGTAATCCCCCGTCCCCCCGATGGGTATCGGGTTATGTTCCTTGCCTTTGTCTTGCGCGGATTTTCCTTCCCAGTCCACGACTTCCTTCGTGGACTGCTTTTTCCGTACGGTGTCCAATTGCACCATCTTTCCCCCAATTCTCTTCTTCACATTGCTTGTTTTATCACTTTCATGAAAGTCCGCTCGGTATTGAGTCAGCACTTTGGCCTCTTCCGTAAACTTTATTCCGTGAAGAGGCAATCCGTTCGGATGGTGTTTATCCCATTGGGGTTGCATCATTCCCTCGCCCAATCTGCTTTTCTTTTCTTTTCCATGTCCGAATATGTCCAAGATCTTGGCGGAGGCAATGGTTTTATATCCGTGACTCCGTAGTACCTGGGCAAGATTTTGGTCTTGTTCCTTTCGACCCCTCCCAGAAGATTGAGCCGAAAAGGTCTTGGAAAAACAAGATCTTGGATGGCGAGGTGGCGGAGATAGAGGCTCTATATCGTCGGGTGGAGGATCTCCAGTTGATTCCGGAGAAGGAAGTGAACGGTGTGGATATCATCCGCACCTTTCGGCGTCCGTGCAGCCACTCCAGCTAGGGCGCACCGATGTTCCTTTATGCTGCCGTGATCCGACGAGGGTTTCGCAGAGAAAATCTCCGTGGAGATCTCGACAGGCCCTTCGCTGAAGTTCAAGGCCGTAGAGGATATCCCGGGAAGTCACGACTCCTGTTTCTTCTTCGCTTCCTATTCCACAGGTGTAGATCCGTGCGCGTAGCGCTATTTTTCGACTGCATTGTTTTGTGTTTGTTTGCTAACAAATTGTTCTTCTCCTATGCAGAGCTTCAAAGTGCCGGGTATGTAGCCTCCATTACCCGAAGTATATCCGGATGCTCCGGATAATGATTTGGTGGATTCCATGTCCGAGCTGCCATCGGCGCGATCTCCGGCTGAAGATGCCATCGAGTCGAGCGAGGACCACACTCGCAAATGATCGCAGAGCTCCAGCGAGTCTTCGGATGCTTCAACTCCTCTGACTCCTAGGAATCCTTCGTGTCTTGAGCGTCATGGTGATGGGCATGGAGGCTCTTCCTCCCCTATTCCTGCTCTTCCTGTGTGGGTTGTAGCGCCACACCCGCCAGCGAAGCGGAAGAAGGAAGAAAAGAAGGAAGAGAAGAAGGAAGAGAAGAAAGAGGAGAAGAGGGTCCGAAGGACCCCTCCCGTCTTCAACCTGAGCGATCTTGACTCGTAAGTTTCCTCTGCACTGCATTTTCTTTTCTTTTTTTACTTTGTTCTTGTACTAATTGGTTCGTGTGCAGGCACTCTTCCAGCGACTCCTCTAGCGACGGTGCTCGGGAGATGATGGGGGAGTCGAAAGTCGCGTCTCCTCCTCCTCAGACGGTGGCAACTTCTGAGGGCGCTGCACCGAACCCTCTTCTACAGGAGGTGCAGGTGGTTGCGCCTCAGAATTTCTCCAGCGGACCTTTGACGTCGCCATTGGATCATGTAAGTCTCCTGCCACGGAGGGAGCCTCCGCGCGTTTGTAAAAGAGTTTTCTTGTTTTGTTCTTCGAGTCTCGGGGGGAGCCCCCGAGCGTTTTTGTGTGTGTATTTTTCTTCTGTTCTTCTCTGTTGGCGTAGCCCCCGAGTCCTTTTTCTAACTGGCAGGTCTTCTTTCTGTAGCCTTTTGTGCAGGATGCCAAGAGACTAGTGCAGGAGCACCTGGTGCTGGAGGCCAGCCTCAAACAGCTTCAAGGTACCATTCTGCCTTTGATTTTTCTTTATTTTTGTATTATTGTCTTGTTGTCTGACGCTTGTATTATTTGGGTGCAGAGGAGCATAACACTTCCCTCTGTGAGATTGATGCTCGCAAGAAGAGCCTCGGTCAAGCGGAGAAGAAGGCCGAGGTCGTTACTGGTGCGAAAGAGCGCCTCGAGCTGGAGCTGGCCACTGCGGCGGAGGCTAAGGAGCGCCTGCAGCGGGAGGCCACAGACCGCGAGGAGCAGCTTGCCACTGCTGCGACTGCGCGTGAAAGAGAGGTGGCGGGCAAGCTCATGGCTGCTGCCAAGGCTGTTTCGGGTGAATATCTTCTTTTGCCCCTTTTGTTTTTCTTGTCTTTCTTCTGGGTGCTTTATTCATTCCTTTTCTTTATTGTCTCGCAGCATCGAAGTTTGACCATCAAGCCTCGGAGCACGGAGTGCTCTAGATGATGCTACCGCAGCGGTCGAAGATCGCTGCAAAGACCGTCATCTCCTTGCCAAGGCCAAGGAGGTCCTTGGCCGCTTCAAGGAGCTTGTCCCCAAAGGCGCTCTTGATGATGTTGACGCCTTGGCGGAGGTATTGTCACCTAAGCGCTGCATAAGCGCAGCGTAAGGGCATCGGCGCGTCTGGCCGGCTGGCGATGGCCTTGGCGGCCGGAGAGCTGGACCTTCCCGGATCACCTCCCGGATTCGGCGACCGCGGATGGATCCGAGGTAGCCTTCACCTATTATGCTCGGCCGCGATATGAGCCCAAGCCGATTGATCTGGCGGCGGTACGCTTCGCAGCAGGAGGAAGCCAAGGCGAGGCAATCCGCCGAGGACTGCCCGCGCGTCTTAGGCGCTATGAGTAGGATAGTTTGTAATTTTCTTTTGCTGTAATTATGTTGAGGAAACAAAATCCCTCTGCCACGTAGTGGCATTTATCCACTTAATAAATTTTGTTGAGTTGTGTTCCTCGCCGTCTGAGTGTTTATGTCCTTTTCTTTTCTGCTGCTCTAGGTTCCTTCGGGTGCTGATCCCATTAACACCCCGCCTGCAGCGTGGCTGCGGCCATCTTTGGATGATTCGTCACAACTTGCTTTTCTTCGAGACCGTGTTCGTAGTCTTGAGAAGGAGTTGCTTGGGATGCGTGGTCACGCCGATGTTTGGAAGTCCAAGGCAGATCGCGGTGCAGCCAGAGAGGAGTATTTGATGGCGGAACTGCTTCGACTGTCTGAGCAGCTGCAATGTAAGTTGTTCTTTGTTTCGAGCTGCAGCTCAGTTCTTCGGATGTGCCTGGCTGCTGACCTTGTGTCTTATTTTGGTGCGGGTGTTGCAGGTGCTAATCTTGCTCCAAGGGAGGAAAAAGAGCGTGTCGCTGTTCGGGTCAATTGCTTGACTTAGCAAGACATGGAAACCGGTGGGTTCTTCTGGATGGATCGTGATCGTGCTATGGTCCTTGCGACGGTGCAAGATCGTGTGCACCAAGTTTCGGTAAGCTTCGTCAGTGCGCGTACGCCGGTCTTGCCGCATGTTATGTTTCCTTTGGATGCCGTGCCAACAAACCTTGCTGGTCTTCTGTCGAAGTTTCGGAATGTGAATAATGTCAAGGAATTGGTGCGGACAGCTCGTCGCAGGAGTGAAGACTGCGTTGTCCCTTGTGAGGCTGCATCGCCCTGATGTAGATCTGTCTGCTGTAGCGGCTGGGCCACCTCTTCGGCCGGATGGTGGCGAGTGGGATATGCGTCCGCATTACGCAATTGAAGGCAAGATGCGTTAACAGGTCGTAGATTTGTTTGAGCAGCGTTCTCAAGTTATTCTTCAGAATAGGTAGTACCTGTAAAAGAGATAGATGTAAAATTTGTATATTTCGACTGGGCATGTTGTGCCCTTTGTTATAAAGGTTTGGTTGTTGTTTGAGCACTCAGTGCTTTGTTTGAGTACGTGTCCTTTTCGTTAGTCTGACGTTGTCAGCTACTCAGGTGTACACGTGTTATCCTCAGTCGATAAAATTGTGAGGTGGGGGGAGCCCCCGAGTGCGTTTGTAGCATGAAGTAAAGTTGCAAATATCGAACAAAATTTTAGGGCGAGACTCTTAGCTTTAATTATATCGTAATGGAGGAAGTACATTGTTCGGCTGAATAGCCTTGGCTGAAAAGCCTTATTGAGAGTAAAGGGGTAGGTAGCTAGGGGTAGAATCGTCGCAAGTGTGCGATGTTCCATGGGTTGGAGTATGCGACTCCAGACTCCACGTGCTTGAGGCGATAGGCGCCACCTGGGATGACCTCGGTGATGATGTAGGGCCCTTCCCATGGTGACTCGAATTTCTTCGGTCGCTCTTGCTTGAGGTGCAAGACGAGGTCTCCTTCGACGAAGGACCTTGGGCGCAGCCGACGACTGTGGTAGTTGCGGAGACTCATTGGTACACCGATCGAGTTGTCGCTACGCCTCTTGCCTCGTCGAGTGTGTCGACGGCGCCTTCGAGTGCAACCGTGGATTCGCCATTGTAGTTTAACCGAGGGCCCTGTGGCGACCGGCTAGTAGCAACCGGCTCAGGCACCATGAAGAACGGCGTGTAGCCGGTGGAGCTGTTTGGTGTGGTGCGCAAACTCCATAGGAAGGATGGTAGCTCTTCCGTCCAGGCTCCGGCCTTTCGTTCGAGTGGGATCATGAGGCGCTTCTTGATGCCCGCGCCGATTAGGCCGTTGGCTTTTTCGACCCGCCCATTCGTTTGCGGGTGAGCCACTGAGGCGTATGTGATGTTGATCCCGAGGCCTTCGCAGAAGTCTTGGAATTCTTTGGAGATGAAGTTCGATCCATTGTCGGTGATGATGTTGTGCGGTACGCCGAATCTGTAGACAATGGATTCGAAGAACTTGACGGCGGTCTTGCCCTTTTGGTTGGTAACCGGCATGGCTTCGACCCACTTGGTGAATTTATCAACTGCGACTAGGAGGTAAACGTGCCCTCCTTTCGAGGACTTTGGCAGTTTGTCGATCATGTCGAGGCCCCATTGAGCAAAGGGCCAGGCTATAGGTAGGGGTCTCGAGCTCGACCAAGTGCGCGGTTTGTCGGCGAACCTTTGGCACCCATTGCATCTTCGGACGATGTCCTTTGACGCTTTCATGGCCGTTGGCGAAGAGAATCCAGCTCAGAGCTTTGGCGACAAGGGAGCTGCCCGCATGATGGCCGCAGATGCCCTCGTGGATGTCTTGGAGGATGGTTTTCCGTCACCGATGGTGACGCACCTTGTAGTACACCCGTAATATCGCTTGTACAGCTCTCCATTGATGATGGTGAAAGCTTTTGACCAACGAGATATGCGCCGCATCCGTCGCTGTCGCAGTTCTCCGCTTATCAAGAACCGGAGGTACGGTCGCGTCCAAGTTTCTTCGACTGCCATGACCTGCATCAGGTTGACCATAGCGACCTCTGTGTCCAGTTTCTCGGGTCCTTCGTGTCCTTCGGGCAGCGTAGCCCCCGAGTGTTCTGCTTCTTCGGGTGATCCCTTGGGGAATTTCCGCTTGATGGATGGCACACAGATATGTTAGAGGAACACACCCGGTGGCACCTTTGCGCAGGTGGAGCCGATGTTGGCGAGTCTGTCAGCTTCCTCGTTGCTTTCTCTTCGAACGTGCCAAAGCTCGCAGCCGTCGAATTCTCCTTCGAGTGCATTGTAGAGCGCGCGGTACACGATCATGTTTTCGGCGCAGCGTCACTGCTCATCGCCTCATGGACGACGAGGTTGGAGTCACCGTAGATGACCAGGCGCGTTGCGCCGCAGATCTTTGCCATCCTCATGCCGTGGATGAGGGCTTCGTATTCGTCCTCGTTGTTGGAAGCTCGGAATTTCATCCGGAGGATGTACTTCATCTGGTCGCCCTACGGGAGGTCAAGATGACCCGCCTCGCCCGCTTCACGCTTGAGCTGGCGCATCGTCCATGACCGCGACATGTCTGCGGTGTCTGCAGCTGCAGCTCCATCCAATGTACAAGTCCGGAGGACTTGAGATTTGATTGCGAAGTCGCTTCAGAGACGATGTCCAGGGTGACAGTCGATGCCCCACGTGGCCACGCGGCCCCGTGGCCTCTGGGTTATTCAGGATGCTATTCAGGGGTGCTTCGTTGACGATCATCACCTGGTGCTCCTGGAAGTAATGGCTCAGCCGTCGAGCCGTCATGAACACGCCGTAGGCGAGTTTTTGGTAGTGAGGGTACCTCTGTTTTGTTGGCGTCAGTACCTCGCTGAGGTAGTAGATTGGGCATTGGACCCCATGGGTCTTGCCTTCTTCGGGTCGTTCGACCACTAGCATGGTGCTAACCACCTGGTGTGTGGCTGCTATGTACAGCAGCAGAGGCTCGCGCTCCTTTGGCGTGACCAAAACGGGCGAGGTGGAGAGTAGCCGTTTGAGGCTTTCAAACGCATCGTCGGCTTAGGGCGTCCATTCGAATTTATCTGCCTTGCGTAGCAGCTGGTAGAATGGCAGGGCCTTCGCCATGCGGTGATGAATCGCTAACGCCGCGCTATTCGCCCCGCGAGCTGGACGCCCTTGAGGTTTTTCGGCTTCTCCATCGCCATGATGGCCCTGATTTTATTCGGGTTCGCCTCAATCCCTCGCTGAGAGATGAAGTACCCAAGCAGCTGACCCGATGGGACGCCGAAGGCGCACTTTTCAGGGTTGAGCTTGATCCTGTAGCGATCGAGGTTATCGAACGTCTCGCGGAGATCGTCGATGAGCGTTCTCGCCTCCCTGGTTTTGATGACTATGTCGTCGACATAGACTTGGACGTTGCGACCGATCTGGTCCTTGAGGCATGCCTGCATGCATCGCTGGTACGTGGCACCTGCATTATTTAGCCCGAAGGGCATTGTGTTGTAGCAGAACACTCCGAACGGTGTGATAAACGCCGTTTTCTCTTGATCTTCGACCTTGAGTCGAATCTGGTTGTAGCCTGAGCAGGCGTCGAGGAAGGAGAGTTTCTCACATCCTGCGGTCGAATCGATGATCTGGTCGATTTGAGGAAGAGGGAAGTGGTCCTTTGGGCAGTGCTTGTTCAGCGACGTGAAGTCCACGCTCATCCGCAGGATATCCGTGTCCTTCTTGGGAACCATCACTGTATTTGCGAGCCACTCGCTTTCTTTGATCTACCTGATGAAGTCTGCGGCGAGTAGCCTGTTTATTTCCTTCCCGATGGCTTCGGCCCGTGGCTCGGACAGTCTCCGGATGGACTGCTTGACGGGCTTGGTGTCTGGAAAGACGTTGAGTGCGTGCTCGGCGAATTCCCTGGGAACTCCTGGCATGTCCACAGGACACCAGGCGAAGATTTCCCAGCGCTCACGGAGGAATTAGACGAGCGCGCTTTCCTATGCGGGGCTGAGGACGTTGGCGATCAGCGCCGTCTTGGAGGCATCCGTCGGATGGACCTGCACCTTCTTTGTGTTGACGGTGGAGTCGAAGGACATGTCAGGTGCGTTTTGTCGTGCGAATGGGGGTGCCCCATTATCCGTCACCTCGCGGAGCCTTACGAGTTCCTCCTGCATGCCGAATGATTGGGAGATTCTGTTGAAATCCCTATCGCATTGGTCCGATCGGGTGAAGCTCCCGTGGATTGTGATGACGCCCTTCGTCCCTGGCATCTTGAGTAGCAGGTATGCATAGTGTGGGACAACCAAGAACCTTGCGAATGCTACACGCCCGAGGATGGCGTGGTACTGTGATGACCAGTCCACCACTCAATTCGAAATGCCGAGTCGAAAGTTGTCCGCTTGCCAAAGATGACGCCGAGCCATATTTTGCCGGGGAATATGCCCTTTCTCGACGATGCCGTGGAACGTTGTGTCGATCGCTCCAGTCGCACCGCAGATCCGCATTGCTACTAGAGTACTTGCGAACATCAGGTTGATGCCGCTGCCGCCGTCCATGAAGACGCGGCTCATCTCGAAACCTCCGATCTGCGCCTCTAGCACCAGGGCAGCATGACCTGGGCGAGGGATCTGGCAAGGGTGATCTGAACGACTGAACGTGATGCAGGACTCCGATCCGCTGAGGTACTCAAGGATGGCGGGTGGAGTTGCCACGGCCAGGTTGATCTGCCGAGTGATTTTCTTCTGCACCCTATTCATGGGGCGCCTTCGATCATCGCTCCTTTCGTGGGGATACCCGTTCCCAGCGTTGTTCTGCGCTGGTGCGACTGGTTGGTTCGGGCCTCCTACAGGTGGCGGTGGAGGAGCTCCATGCACTATCTCACCTGGCACGGGTGCGTTCCCGAATCCAGGAAGTGGAGATTGATGCCTCATCTGGACCATGCTCTCGCTGAGTTTATGGAACTCGCGGCAGTCCTTGAGCATGTGGCTTGCCTTCTTCTTGCCATCCTGCTTGTCGATGTAGAAGTGTATGGTACATGGACCCGAAAGTTTTTTGTATGCGGAGGGTCTGTTATCGCGGTCGCGGCGCTGCCACGACTGCGCTGGGCGTCCTCCATCGCGGAAGTTTCCTCCGCGGTATCCTCCTCTGTTGCGGTTGGCGTCGTTGCGGCGATCGGCGTAGCCGGCCGCGACCATGTCGGGTTCATCGCGATCGTCGTAGACGCGCGAGCTTCTCTTGCTACGGCGCTCTCGTCGTCGGCCGTAGTCTCCTCTTCTTCCGATTGTGCTCGGTGAATGGAATCTTCGCCGTCAGCCCACCTGTTGGCGATGTCCATGAGGTGGTCGAGTGTTTTGGGCTTGACATGCCCGAGTTCCTCCTTGAAGTCTTGGCGCTTGATGCCGTCCCTGAAGGCGTCGATGGCCCTCTCTTCGGAGATGTGCGCTGCGGAGTTCTTTGTGTTGGACCAGCGTAGTATGTACGAGCGAATGGATTCGCCCGTTCGTTGAGTGCAGGCCTGCAACTCTTCGATTGAGGCGGGCCTCTTGCTGGTGCCCTTAAAGTTTCAGATGAAGCTGTAAGCTAGCTCATCCCAACTTCGGATGGACCCTGAAGATAGGCTGCTGAGCCAGATCCGGGCCGCTCCTGTCAGCTACAGCTGAAGGCATTGCATGGCGGGTTCCTTGTTTCCGCCGTGAAATTTGACGGATGACAGGTGGTCGCTGAGCCATGCCTTTGGGTCTTGTGTGCCGTCGAACTTCGGACTATCCGAAGGAAGCTTGAAATTGCGCGACATCTTTGTTCATCGAACAGATCTGCCGAAGCATCGGGCTCCGCAGAGTTCTCCTTCGTCTTCGTCCATCTCGGATTCAGACGAGCATGCGCACTTGGCTAGCGCTTTGTCGATTTTGTGATGTGTGAGTGCGTCCCTGGCGTCGTAATCGCGGTTGCGGTGACGCGAACTCTTGTTCCTTCGAGGAAGGTCGTGGTCCTTTTCTTCGGATGAAGGGGTGGGGCGCGAACCCGACCGCTTTTTGGCTCCGGAGCTTCGTGGAGCGGCTCCGACGAGTCCGAGTCCGGTAAGTGCGGACTTGTGCATGGCTCTTTTCGGGTCCCCCTCCGGTGGTGGGTGGGCCGCGAGTTACGCAGTGGCTGCCATGATCGCAGCCTGCGGCGTTTTCGGGATGACGCTGCCGTCGGCGTCCATCTCCATGAAGGATGTGTGGAGGGTTCGGGTCACCTCACGGCGCTCCTTAGGATCCATGTTCTCCATCCGAGAGCGGTGCTTGTTGCCTTGGTTGCCGTTCGAGCTAAAGCAGATGCCCGTGGCGGAGAGCGTGGCTCGTCGCGCACTGGACTCTGAGGCTGCCTGCTTGCGTTTGTCAAGCACCTCCTTCATCTTGACCTGCTTCTTGTGCTCCTCAATCAGGAGCAGATGGTAGGCCATCGAGATCCCGGAGGAGTCTCGCAGTGACTATGTTGCTCGCCACGTTGCGTGCTGGGCCCATCCTTCTTTGCTAAGGCGGATGACATGGTTGTTGTTTTCTTCGTGGGGGACTTCTTCTATTCCCGCTGCTTTGATCCGCGGTTAGGTGTCGGGTTGGGCGGCGGGTTGGGCGCCTGCTGGTCCACGTCGCTTTGGATGACTACGACGCATTGGTAGCGCTCGTAGATTGGTCTGCTCCTGCCGCAGCTTTCGGATCCGTAACCCTAGGTCCCTTCATTTGATGGCGGATCGCACATGTCGGAGTTGCAGCAGCTGCTATCGTAGGAATCATCTGTTGATGATGTTGTGCGTAGCACGGGGTGCGGGGTCCACGAAGCGGGCCTGATTGATGGTAGGGGCACCCGCTAAGGGAGGTGGAGGGTGCCAGTTTTCCCCACCTGGAAGCAGAAGCTCCCGAACAGGATCTCGAGTCCGTCGCTTACGGGCTCGAAGTCCTTCATGTTGGCCGGTGAGTGGGCGGTGAAGTCGAAAGCGTTGAAGAGTAGGTGACTCTCCGTCGCCGCAGAGTTGTAGATCGATCGGGTTGGGACCGTCACGATCGCACAATCAGCGCCCCCAGTTCCCACAGACGGCGCCAATTGACGAGGTTTGATCTCATCAATGCCCATTGTTATGGACTTGGGTTTTGGAGAAGATAGGGATGCTGGAGATCGTGGAACGGTTAGCAAACAAGAAACACGGGGACACAAGGTTTACCCAGGTTCAGGCCCCCGGAGGGAAAACCCTACTCCTGCTTGTCTGCTCTTGATTACGGCGGAACCGAAGGTTACAGGGTGCGCAGATGCAATCTGGCGTGGAGGTGTGTATGCGAAAGTATGAGGAGAGATCTAGGTCGTGCCCTCCTAGCCTTTATATAGACTCAGGCAGGTCCCGGGCAGAAACCTAGTCGGTTACAGGTTCTAGGGTTTTACCCCTTTGAATTTCCTATCTACTCTAGTCTTGCTCTCCAAGGATCTGAAAGCGTCATGGGCCTTGGCCACCCGAAAATCTTCATGGGCCGACGTATAGTTGTCGTGGGCCTTTCTTGGGTTGGACCTGGTATGCTGAGATCATGTACCCGTGGGGTATAACCATGTCATTCTTACCTCTACATTTGGGATTGATGAGAGTACATCGACTGATCTTTCCTTGCAAGGATTCTATCGGACCGATGGCCATCGTTCGGGAGCAATAGGCCTTGTATCTTGTGTGTTTGCGTGTATTCTTTGAGAGGTGTGTGTTCGCTTCCGCTACATTTTCCCTTTCTTTCGCTTTTCCCATCGATTTGACCACGATATCCGTGAAGATCGGGTCACCCAAGAAGTTAACCCCTATCATCTAGTATCAACAGTTTTGGTTGCCACATATTTCTCATCGATTAGGTCTTTTCCCCCGTAAATTTGAAAATTCCACAAAAAATATCCTAATTTCGTGTTTTGGATCGATCTATGATTTGAGTGGGTTTTGGTAGGTTTTGATCCATGGATTACTTTCTAAACTTGTTGACCTAACTTACCTTGTATTTCCATAGTTCTTGATTTCCCCCATCAATTTGAGATTATGGTTTGAGATTTTCCGCCTAAAATGCGTCCTCGACGAGTTCTTGATGTCCTGGAATGGACATGTATCATAGCCGGATAGGTCTCTTCTTGTAACCCTAGGTCTTGGCGCCTTTATAAGCCGGCCTAAGGGATCCTCTTTGGCAACAACCACAACCAACTCGCATAGGCGAACGTCTCTTGTAATACGTTGTAACATCCGGCTGTCGCCGATATATTACTAGGTTGCTAGCAGAAGTAAGATTCGATCATCATTGTTGGATCTGAACCTGGGTAAACTTGTGTGCTCAACGTCCCTGGAATCCCATAGATCTCACACCCCACCTTTCTTAATGCCTCTAGGACCCCTTATGGTGTACTTGTCATCAATCCAACGATAGTTGGCGCCCACCATGGGACAAGTGACCTTCGACCCTTCGTTCCGGGCGGAATCACGTGTGTGGGAATCGGCAAAACAATCACCATTGGTCGTGTTCTCTATGGCAGCGACGTCCCTCTTGTTCTTCTCGACAAGACCTAGATTCTAGCTAAGGATCCTAATGACGACCTACATCATCATGCCAATTGGTGAGATCGATATCTATCTTAGTTTTGATGAACCCGCCCAAACCACCCCTGAGGTGATGATAGCGGCAGAAGAACAATCCGGAACTACTCTGTCTGTAGATGCGGAAGAGATCAATATTCCGAAAAACCCTAAACCCACCCAAGCCGCTCCTAAAGAGAAAGTAGTGGTGGAAGAAAACTCCGAGTCTGATCTCCTTACGAGATTGGATCTACGGATGAGGAAGACATCAACTCTGGATATGCCATATCCGACGCTAGAGCTAGGAAATCACTACTAAGGCATCAGCTAAACCAGATGATGAAACGCCCTTACATCGAGTTCTGAGGAATCTCTAAGACAATCTGGAGTTTCCAGGAAGATGATGCTGAGAGTCGTGCCTATCTCAAATCTCTCAAGAAGAAGAAGAATTGCTTTGTGGGGTTACAATGGCTATGCATCTGGCTCTGCCGACGATGGAGCCAAAAACGACTCAGTCCTCGATGTAATCGGATAAAACGCCGATCTACCTGGTTCCCCTCAGGAATCAATGATGCCATAGTAACTTCGAGAGTTTGAGAAGGATATGGAGGCATATGGTGAATAATACACTCCAAAGCTGCCCAGGGTGGAGAAAGATACACCTCCAAGTCCGTATGATAGCATGGCCAAGGACTTCAACAAAGATAACTTCACCTCGCAAGATGATATGGACACACCAGAGATTCCTTCGAGGTCCAAGCGTCTGGGCGAATTATGGTTGGAAGTACTGATGGAAGATTCTCTACAGGTATCGGACCTAAAGTTGTCTTTGCCACTGGTATGCAGTTAAAAGTTGCTGGTCGTGCAAGGAAGAAGAAGAACAAGAAAACTATGACACCGGTCAAACCGTTGGAGGAAACCGTCAAAGATGAAGTCGACGAAAAACTCGATCTGGAGAAAACGGATGGAACTCCGGAAAATCCCAACTCCACGTGTTCTCTGATCTACCACTTTTTTCGTTTCCAAAGGGGGAGATCGACTAGCAGCTGATCGAATTAGAGTAGACGTCGACGCGATCGACTTCTTCCTCTCCGAGTAAGATTAGATCACGGATCCATCCAAGCTCCATCGTATTACAAGTGTACAACTGACTCGTGGACGCAGCAGACCCAAATTATTCGCATCGAGAATCGATTGATTATCGGCACGTCAACAATGGCGGCCGGCGAGGACCGCCTCTCCGGCCTTCACGACGATCTCCTGCGTCGCGTCCTGCACTTCGTCCCCGCCAAGGAGGGCGCGCTCACCACCGCGCTCTCGAGACGGTGGCGCCCGCTCTGGCCCTCCTCTGGCGCCATCAATCTCGTGGCGCGCGTCCGCAAGAACGAGGAACGCTACAGGAACGAGGTCCTCTTCTTCGCCAAGCGCGACGCCTTCGTCTCCGGGGCCCACGCGGCGCTCGACGCCTTCCAAGACGCCGCGGAAGCCGACCACCACATCCCCGTCACCAAGCTCACCTTCCGCGTGGAGGCCCACTATGACGACATCATCCGCCACTTTTTGCTCCCCCACCATGGGCAGGACATCCTCGCCGGCGTGCTATCCCACCCGGCGGCTTGCGGCGTCGAGGAGCTCCGGATCGCCGCCGTGGAATCCATCGACGGGAATCCCAACCAGCACAGCGAATATGAGGTCAGAGCGGTGAGTGACGTCGGGATCTACTGGCTCAGCCTTGGCTCTCTGCCGTTGGAGACCCTACGCGTCCTCGAGCTCACCAACTGCAGCGACATCGCGCCGGCGTCGCCGCCCGCGTTCGTCCCGCGGCTGGCGGCGCTGCGGCTGCGACACTGCACCGTGCCGTTCAAGACTCTCCAGCGCATCGTCGACGCCGCGCCGCTGCTCGCCTCCATCCACCTTGAGTACGTGCTTTTGCACAGCCACAGGGACTATGTTGACCGGCCGTCGCCGGAACAAGGCGCGCTCCTCCGCTGCCCGGTCGCCACGGCGCTGGTGATAGACAGGTGCGGCATGAAGAGGGATGCTACCGTTGAGATTTACGCGCCGATGCTGCGGCGCTTTGAGTACAAGGGGTTTCTCCGGCAGATCACGCTGAGCCCGCCACCGCTGGAGCTGGCGTTGGCGGTCATGACTCTCATCGACTACGGCTTCACACGAGACAGTGACCCACATGCCGTTCGCCGGAGCTTCTGGGGATTCGTCCATGGCTTCAGCCACGCCAGGGAGGTGAAGCTCCGGGTGCACCATCTCGAAGACATCGCCGTCGTCAGCGAGGCGAGCCAGGCCAAGCTCCTTCCGGCGCTCCTAAACCTCGAGCGCCTCGAGCTCCAGGGAGTGTACAAGCCCACGGACAACAAAGCGGCGGCGGCGATCGCGAACCTGCTCCGTTGCAGCCCCGCGCTGCGGGATCTCCGGGTCAAGCTCAGCACGGCGCATGAAGATTCTTCGCAGACATGCAAAGACGGCCTGGATTTCCTAGAAAGGAAATTTCGATCAGAATTCGAAGAGTCCGTCCGCCGTTCCAAGCGGCAGAGAACGCAGCAGCCGGCCGTGGCCGCCGGAGACAAGCGCGATGATGACAACTACGACGAGGTCTCTGATCTGCCTGGCCTCAGTGGCCGCTCGTTCGAATGCTTGCAGGGCCACCTAAGAAGAGTTGGCCTGCAATTCCGGCGGGAGGGAAAAGACTGCTTTGGAATCAAATTCGTCAAATTCTTCGTTGAAAATGCCAAGGTTATGGAAAAGGTGTGCATCGATGCTGGAAACGAGAGGATAGGTGAGCACTTGAACCTGAAAGTCGAGCAGTGGATTGCTGATTCATCCAAAAGAAGAAGGATGCACTCAACCAGTGCAACGAAGGTTGAAGTCTTGTCTCTTAGAAGGTGAAAGTGGAACCAAGAAAATAATGGGTAGCCGTAGACTACGGCCTAGTTTCGCAATAAAGTTTTTCTAAAACTAAAATATATTAATACCATAGTATTTTAGTGCCTAGCAAAGCAATACATTAGTTTTTCTCTTTTCTTAGTTTTAGAAAAAAGGGTATGACCTTTTTCTCAAATACTTCAAACAACCATAGTTTTAGACAATACTTTAGTTTTAAAATCATATTACTTGTTGGATCCAAACACCTCAAAGTATTTAATACTTCAGTTTTTTTATAAACCAAAGTATTCTCTTAATAATTTAAAAATACTTAACAGGGTCCAACCACTACGGGAGAAGACTGATGCGCCGATGGCTGGGCCTCGTCGGTGTAGAAAATTCGTCAGCGTATATAGTGCCGTCGGCGTAGACCATATAGATCCCACCTAGATGACTAATGGTTGTTTGACTTTTTAACCTTTTTGAATTGTTTAACTCGTTAATTTTAGAGAAATATTTTTAATTCTAAGTACACTTAATCTCAAGTCAAATTATACTTATAGTCAAACTTTTCGATCTGTCACCCATCCTAACACTACTCTAGCCCTAGCACGCTTAATTTTTATATTCCTTCCGCATGAGCTTCCGACAAAGAAATTATAAGTTGTTGTGAATACTATCATATCAATTTTATTAACCATTGGACGGTAATGTTAGACGTCTTTATTTTTTTACATTCCATACAATTATTTAAGTAAACAACAATGAATAAGCAATAATAATCTTGAATTCAAATAAAAATAAATTTTATTTTATTTATTTTGCCTTTTCCATTTAATATTGAATAATTAATATCTACAAATCCGTAAATCGTAATTCGACAAATAATATATTCAAATCGGTCAGAAAAATGAGAGGAATCAAAATATTACATCTCTATCATCTATTTAATTATGTATCGTATCTTTTTAACACTAGACCAACCGAAACTATCTCAGGATTCATGAAACATCTCTTTTTGGCACTCGGAAAATGTAAAATGGCTTTTTGGTGCGATGAAAAGCAAACCTTGCATTGTATCTCTGATTAAATATCATATTGTTAACCTAAAAATAATTTTTCCAAAAAATCATGACCGTCGGATCATGTACCTGTAGTTCAAATCTGACTCACTTCCTGGCAGGAATTAGTTTTTTTCACGAAGCATGGACGGAAAGGTTTGAGATATCCCGGTTGGGACATTGTCCATGAAAGATGGTCTAGTATTTTTGAAAAATTGGGTGATACCATTTTGAAATTTTCATTTGATGATTACTTCACAAAACACCCTGTTTTGTGCACTCGAAAAATAAAAATAACTTTTTGGTGCGATAAAAAGGAAAACTTCCTACTACAAAATTGTTCGCCATACCATGATGCACATGTATGCACAATATGAGCATATTATAGCAAACTATGCCATGATTATAGCTATAACATTTGTCATTTGACCTAAAAGCCAGGAAACCTCGATTGGGATAGGTCAATTTTGTGAAGGGTTTTTTGAGAAAAAACCAATATACCAAGTTTGGTATTTTTACTTGCAACTATGTCACATAATATGACACCACATGAAGGTTTTGCATTGTTTCGATCGTTTTTGAATTTTTTATGCCCGTTTTAAACTATCGTCAAACTTTCTAAATCGGTGGGCATGAAGATTCTTAGCTCGGAGATGAGCCTCTCTAAACTTGCATTGGATCTCTAATGAAATAGCATATTGTGAATCTAAAAATGATTTTGCAAAAAATCATGAGTATCAGATCAGGTACCTATAGTTCAAATCTGACTCACTTCCTACCAAATCGGCAAGAATTTGTATTTTTTACAAGGGGTAGACGGAAAGGTTTGAGATATACCGGTTGGGATATTGTCCATCCAAGGTGGTATAGTATTTTTAAAAAATAGGGTGGTACCATTTTGAAACTTTCATTTGGTGGTTGCTTCATAAAATACCCCGTTTTTGCACTCAAAAAATGAAAAATGGATTTTTGGTGCGACGAAAAAGAAACCTTTCTCCTGCAACATTGTTCTCCACCATGATGTATATGAGTGCACAATATGGACACATTAACACAAACTATGCCACGATTCTGGCCATAACATTGGTCATTTGACCTGAAAGCTAGGAAACATCGAGTAAGATAGGTCATTTTGTGAAGGTTTTTTAATACACAATCAATATACCAAGTTCGGTGTTTTTATTTGCAACTATGTCACATAATATGACACTAGCGAAGGTTTTGCATTGTTTTGATCGTTTTTGAATTTTTTATGCTCGTTTTAAATTATCGTTAAACTTTCTAAATCGGCGGGCATGAAGATTCTTAGCTTAGGGATGAGCCTCGCAAAAATTGCATTCGATCTCTGATGAAATAGCATATTGTGAAGCTAAAAATAATTTTTTTCAAAAAATCATGAGCATCAGATCATATACGTGTAGTTCAAATCTGACTCACTTCCTACTGATTCAGCAAGAATTTGTCTTTTTATGAGGGATGGACGGAAAGGTTTGAGATACCCCGATTGCGATATTGTCAATGCAAGGTAGTCTAGTATTTTTTTTAAATGGGGTGGTACCATTTTTAAACTTTTATTTGGTGGTTGCTTCACAAAACACCCCTTTTGGGCACTCGAGAAATGAAAAATGGATTTTTTGTGCGACGAAAAGGAAAACTTCCTCCTGCAACATTGTTCGTCATCTCATGATGCACATGAGTGCATAATATGGACACATTATCGCAAACTATGCCGCGATTCTGGCAATAATATTGGTCATTTGACCTAAAAGCCAAGAAACCTCTATTGAGATAAGTCATTTTGTGAAGGGTTTTTTGATAGATAATCAATATATCAAGTTTGGTATTTACCTTGCAACTATGCCACATAATATGACATCACGCAAAAGTTTTGCATTGTTTTGATCTTTTTGAATTTTTTATGCCCATTTTAAATTATCCTCAAACTTTCTAAATCTGCGGGCATAAAGATTCTTAGCTCGGGGCCGAGCCTCGCTAAACTTGCATTCGATATCGGATTAAATACATTATTGTGAACCTAAAAATGATTTTTGTAAAAAATCATGAGCATCAGATCATGTACCTATAGTTCAAATCTTTTACACAAGGGGTGGACGAAAATGTTTGAGAAACCCCGGTTGGGAAATTTTCAATGCAAGGTGGTCTAGTATTTTTTTAAAATGGGTGGTACCATTTTTAAACTTTCATTTGGTGATTGCTTCACAAAAACCCTCGTTTTGGGGACTCGAGAAATAGAAAATATGTTATATGAAAGTATATATTTTTTGAAAAAATATAATATTTGAGTTTATATAGATAGATCTTATTTTTTTTGCAAATTTTGATATATTATATGCATTTTTTTAAATCAAAATAATTTTGTTATGATTTTCTAAGATTAATATGGCAAAAAGGAAAAATAGCTACGCCAACGGTTTCACTACGCCGTCGGAGTAGACTTGATGCCGTCCCTTTGCTGTTATCCTAATAACCTACGCCGACGGTCCTATCTACGACGATGGCTGTCATCGGCCTATCTATCCTATGCCGACGTCAAAACTGGGCTGACGGCCACGTAGCCCGGCTGCCAAGTCCGTCCACCTGGCTGACGGCCCCAACATTTCGCCGTTGGCGTAAAATGCGACCGTCGACGTATAGAGTTATTCTCGTAGTGTACGTGTCCTAGGTCCTCAAACTATGTGTGCAGAATTGGTGGTTTCGGCTTGTATTGATGACATCGTCTATATCCGCTTTGCAAATTGTTGAATAATAGTACTTCTCAAAGAGAGTGTTTTTCCTAATCGCCATTACTCCTGCACCCCAACACTTTATTTAGATTTTTTTTTGCGAAATTTCATCGGTCTGTTTAAAATCATCAAAAGTATTACAAGAGGCTTAAAAGTAATAAAAAATATAAATAGGTCATTGGACCACCTAGCGATGACTACAACCACTAGCGCGAGTCGAAGGCGCGCCGCCGTCCTCGCCCCGCCGTCACCAGAGCCGGGCAAAGCTTGTCGTAGTAGAGCTTATTGTAGTAGACAGACGGGAAGTCGTCGTGCTAAGGTCACAAAGGACCAGCACACTAGAGCAGCAACCATTGCCAAAGATGACAACCGTAGATTGGAAGGACTGACATTGAATCACACCAACGAACACGAAATTGGACAGGATCCTAGGAGATTCGCCGGACAAACGACTCCACGCGCTCTCCGTCGGTGCTAGATACACCATCGAAGCGAGGATAGAGCAGGGAGGACCTTATTAATTTCAAGACGTAGCCATCGCCTCAACATCTTAAAGAAGACACTAAAAACCAGGCTAAACAAACAACAGAAAACCTCTCGCCGGCGAGAAGCCATGGTCCGCCACACCTCCAAATCCCTAGGACCACCGTAGGCGGAGCGGACCAACGACGTTGCTGGCGAGGAGGACAAAATCATAGGTAGATTTTAGCTAGTTCCTCCAATTGCCTCTCCAGGCGGCGGTACCGCTTCGTTTTAAATTGTAGCGCATGTGCTCCCTTGTCCACACTATTCTCTCGTGGCATCTCCCACACGTGTTTTACGGTTTAGGGTTTAGGATTCTGCAGTCGTTCCTGTCGCCGGGAAAAGGAAACGACGAAAAAGAAATTACAAATTGTAGTATAGAGTTTGGGGTTAATCGTTGTGCTATTTGGGAGAAACAAAAAAATAAAATTAAGAAATTTTATATTTGCATTGTTTGTTACTTTTGTGTAGGCCACATACTACGGAGTATTAGTTCCCCTCTTACTTTTTTGTGAGATACTACTGGTGGATGGATTGCTTAATTAGCTATGTGAAGAAAAATGATGTGATCTTTAAATTTGTTCCTTGAGTTTTCATTTCATTTTGAGAGTGTACATTATACAAAAAAACACTGTAAATATGTCGCATGCTCTGTATCATCAGTATTAATTTATATGAGGGAAATGCAATATTCTTTAGATCTAGATCAGGTAAGAAATGTGATCATGTGTCCCTACTCGCTTACTCCTTTTTTCCTTATTTAGTTTTTAACATAATGAATTCGAACTTCCTGGAAAAAATTAGGTTATGGGAATTGAAACATGGAATATGATGGCCATATATGTGTTTAGAATTCTTAAACATGGGAAAACACATTTCTAGTTGCATTTCCATTATGTAAGAAGGGATAACACATGTATGCATTCACGGCATGCACATCTAACAACCCAACCTGGTGTGTATCGTGACCAACGATGAATTCATATCACTACTTAGTTCTAGAGGAAATTAGCTCAATGTACATGTATTTAACCCCTATAGATATACAATGCGTTGAACATTCCTATTCTCCTACATGTTAGGGGTGACCCCTTAGGGTTGCCCGATCTTTCACGAATTCTCGTGGAAATCGAGATGGAGGCAAGTGGGAGGAGGGGGAGGGTGAAATCCAAAGACTCACACGCGAAGAACTCGATGAACACACACAAACACACGAAGGCACGGTACAAACCAATAGCTCACGCCGGCGGCAACCGGTCCGGCACAATCCCTAGGATCGGTGACGGGCAAGACACTCTCCCACAACCAACAACGGGGGTGAGAGGCTTGATGAGATCTTGACTACTTGGAGACGAGACACCGGCTCCAAGGACTTGTACAACTTGAACGCACTAGGCAAAATCCAAGAGGTTGGGGGATAATTGGTGTTCCTTGTTAAGGAGCATGAGACTAGCAATAGATAGATTTCCTAGGGTTTCTTCTATTACAATTATCCAAGTCTAGGATTTACAATAGAGGGGCGGGGCTATTTATAGGCCAGCCACTTAAATAGGGGTAGTTTAGGGATAAAACTGGAAGTTGGGGTGAATCTGAGGGTTACATGGGCTAGGCCCAAAAGGCCTTTACATGCCTGTTGTCGTGTAGGTCGGAGATTCTGGTGGGGCGGGCCGGAGACTCCGGTCTAGGCCGGAGATTCCGGTCTATCTTCGGTCCGTCTCTGAAGGGGGTGGCAGACTATCCCAGGCCTTGGTCCAGGGGCTAGTCTGGAGGCCAGTCGAAGATTCCGGGGTGTCAGTCCGGAGATTTCGGTGCGCTAGACTGGATATTCCGGTGTGTTGAGCTTCAGCGGCTGCTTCTTCTTGTCCTTCTCCTTGTACTTATTTCATGGGGTCTTGGTGATGCACTGGGACTTCATAGCTAAGGATGCATAGCGTATTTGCATGAAGTAGCAAGACATCCAAGGGGGTATCAAAGTCACACGAGGAAAGGGGCGAGTTAATCTTAGCTTGTAGGAGTTTGGCTCGGGCGCGAGTCATTGGTCCGC
Source organism: Avena longiglumis (assembly GCA_030063025.1). Classification (NCBI taxonomy): domain Eukaryota; kingdom Viridiplantae; phylum Streptophyta; class Magnoliopsida; order Poales; family Poaceae; genus Avena; species Avena longiglumis. The sequence continues at coordinate 100,048,685 of CP125974.1, forward strand.
TTGAGGGACTTGGTGGTGTAGATGTAGGGACGTTCATAGGACGGGCTGCATAAGCTCCCCCCTTAGGAAAGAGTCCTCCTCGACTCTTCATGTAAGATCCCTCCTTTATAAAGAAAAAGGATCCCTGTGATTGCAATGCTAGTCCCTGGATCAATGCTAGCATCCACAGTTTAAGATGAAGTACACAGAAACAAAGGTCATTATTACAGTCATTCAGAGACAAACATAGTCTTTACAACTCCAAGGCCACAGGTCTAGTACAAGAGTTTAAATAAGTAAATAAATAAAAGTCTTCATCTTCATGTGCCACAGGCAAACATGTTGAGTGTAGACTCGTGACTCCTAATCCTCATCAGAGTAACCTTCAACATCACAAGTTACAGCCATAGTGGGTCAATACATTGGAATAGTATTGGCAAGTGATACCTTAGTATATTATTAGTGGACTACATACTATATGGAATTTGGCTAAGTGTAGTTTAGGCTTGCTTTGCTCAAAATAGGTTTTACCTATTAGTTGAAATCACTAAGTTTTTCTTTGTCAAAAACTTTTCCCAAGGAACCACCAATAGACATTGGGGTCCTTCACCCTTGTTCACCCACAAGTTTTACTTAGAAATTGGTATGAGGAGATTCTTGATAGCTTCCATGTCTTGATGCTCAAGTTGTCCTTTTCCAGGGACATGGCTAAGTACTTAGATTCTTCCATCTGCAGAGGTTGTGCACTTTCCCCACCAGACTTGATTTTCACCACAGACCTTTCAGAGGCACAGCGAATCGGCTCATTGTCTCCCTCAAGTGTCCTCAAGTCGATGGCCTCTCCATCCTCATCACGCCTACCAAAGACATGGAAGTGAGTACCTCTAACTGTCGAGAGTGTCTCCCTAACAGACGCCCAATCAAGTCCCAGATGACTACCTATAGGCCTCTCTCCTTGTCATCGTGCATGAGCTTGAAGATGATAGCCTCCGTGGTAGGCTCGGTCAAGGCCCGCCGATTGACCTTGAAACCCCAAAGGTCTTTCCTCTCAAACTTGGTGAGGAAGCACCATGATGGTAGGAAGAGGAGATTGAGCAAACTAGTGAGCTCAATAATATGAGGACCAAAGCGAGTTCCCTGGAACTCCTCAACAGTGCTGATGGTAACATTAGGCATCTATTTATAAGATAGAAAAAGTTAGAAACAACACTATTTAAGATAAAACACAAGGCAAGACATCACATGCATATCTTTGGAAATCAAAACACACAAGTCATGGCATACATGGATCCATTACAACAACCAAAGTTCAACGTATTTTAAGCAACATTTGGAAAATAAAGTGATAAGTGGTGGTCCAACTAACAAAGTACGCTTACAATCCTATCTCACTAGATATGTTGGCTAACACAATATTTCTGGAAGCAATCACTCTATCTTGAGCACATGACTCCATTACTAAGTCTATAATGTCTCCTCTTAAGGTTTGGTTGGTAGCCTCCAACTCTTGGGTATGTTTCTTCTCTTCTTTTAGGCTATTTTGGATGTTGAGCATTCTGCACTTGACTCTGTCACCAAGTTCTTTGATGGTCTTCCAAGCTGCATCCTTTGCTGAACCAAAGAATGTAGTGTGCACCACTGAATTGGTGAACATGCAGAATCCTGATTCTTTGTGGTTGTCTTCCTTGTTTTTATACAAGTGAAGTTGCACCCACCAAGATTTCAACTCCTTCATCCATCACAGGAAAACCTTTGTACACAGCTGCACCATGTATTTCCATTGCAACCATGAGGTCCTTGAGAGCCTTGGGGAATTCTGTCTCACACTCCAAAGTCATTGTCATGAGTGGTCCTTTCCTTACGGCTTCGTTGATGGAGTTCATCTAAAAATAGAGATGAGAAAGAAGATTAGAAAAGTTTACGAGAAGAATAGACAAGTGTAGAAGTTGTTGAAATTTTTTCCTTAGTGGTTTCCAATCCTAGGGTCATAATCCTACAGGCAACACAGTGCTCTGATACCATCTGTAAGATCCCTCCTTTATAAAGAAAAAGGATCCCTGTGATTGCAATGCTAGTCCCTGGATCAATGCTAGCATCCACAGTTTAAGATGAAGTACACAGAAACAAAGGTCATTATTACAGTCATTCTAGAGACAAACATAGTCTTTACAACTCCAAGGCCACATGCCTAGTACAAGAGTTTAAATAAGTAAATAAATAAAAGTCTTCATCTTCATGTGCCACAGGCAAACATGTTGAGTGTAGACTCATGACTCCTAATCCTCATCAGAGTAACCTGCAACATCACAAGTTACAGCCACAGTGGGTCAATACATTGGAATAGTATTGGCAAGTGATACCTTAGTATATTATTGGTGGACAACATACTATATGCAATTTGGCTAAGTGTAGTTTAGGCTTGCTTTGCTCAAAATAGGTTTTACCTATTAGTTGAAATCACTAAGTTTTTCTTTGTCAAAAACTTTTCCCAAGGAACCACCAATAGACATTGGGGTCCTTCACCCTTGTTCACCCACAAGTTTTACTTAGAAATTGGGATGAGGAGATTCTTGATAGCTTCCATGTCTTGACGCTCAAGTTGTCCTTTTCCAGGGACATGGCTAAGTACTTAGATTCTTCCATCTGCAGAGGTTGTGCACTTTCCCGACCAGACTGGATTTTCACCAAGACAGGACCTTTCAGAAGCCTTCCCTTAGACCAAATGGACGCGTTCCAACCTATCATACCACTACCACCAACTGTCCAAATGGCTAAGTTCTAGCAACCTATGTGATCCAGGCAAAGCCCATATTGCCAAGTGGCTGCACTAGAAGCTTCTTAACATTTGGCCTCTCAAATCCCTTTGTTCCTGGGTGGCTTTCCACAAGTGAGATACACAAGGTAAACCATATAAATGGGCCTTGTGTAACCACTCAACATAAACCATTCCTTCCATTCCACCCAGGTGTTTCATTCACTTAGTTGTTTTATTAAGTAAAACACAAGTCCAAAGACTTAGAAATATTTTCATCATAGCATGTATATTACACCACCCTTGGTTGCTACTAGCTAGGCTAAGCATGGCATATATAAGCATCTTAACTTAGAAATTTCCTAGCAATTCTACACTACTAGGATTTCCCAACATGGCATATAAGCAAAATATAACATGCAAGACTAGCAAAATATTTCTAATGCTTAGTAGAAAACATAGGGATAAAAATATCATGAAGCACCACTTGCCTTGGTAGTTTGGAGAGTAGCTACACTCCTCACAATCACAATCACTATTGGCACCAAAATCTACACATAGAATCATAGCAACAAATCACATACAAATAAGTACAAGCAAAAATATATGGATGCATGCAACATGATATGTGATGATTTTCTAAACTCAACAAAACAATTGTACAATACTGGTTCATAAACAAGTTCAAAACTTGTCAAATAACATTTATTTAACCCCTAAAACATTTCTCAAACAATTCATATACTCAAAATAGCCCTACACATGTTTCTGTAAATAAAACCATTTTAACAGAAGAAAAACATTAAAAACATTGCATAATTAGAAAGGGCTTGTTCTCCTGATTCCATTGATATAAAATTTGTCAAATTTGAACGTGGAAATCAAAAGTTATGGCTAAAACAATTTCAAACAACTAATAGATTCAAATCCTGATTTTAAACCTAAACTCTAGCCACGCGTCATAATCTGATTGGTGCGTACCAGTTCGCACAGGATCGCGCTCACAAGCCGTTAGATCTTACTTAACCTGCATGGTCCAGATCTATTCATACCGTTTCGATAAGTGATCTAATTATACGCGCTGGATCTAGATCCAACGGTCATCGACCAAGCGACCACAAATGGGCGGCGCTGGCGGTGGCATCTGGCGGCGGCGAGCTCTGTCTATGGCGGCGCGGCGCTACAGGGGATTCTGGGGTCGTCGGAGGTGCTTACCAGGTTTGTAGCGATGCACTGATGCTCAACCTGGCGACGACTTGGCAAGGGGCGCACGGACACGGTTGCACGGGCTCGTCGGAGTTGCTGACAGCGTCGGGCTCGGGCAGACGACGACGCTCCTGGTCACCCTAGCATGAATAAAAGGCATCAGGAGATGCGCAAGGCTATGGCGAAAACGTCCGTGTGAATCAGAGGCGAAGGGGAACAAGGGGCTCACCGAATTTGGTCGCCGGAGTTGAGGATGTCGTCGGGAGCTTGCAGCGTTTGACGGAGTCGACGACCTGGGGCAATATAGGATGAACCAATGGTGTCAGAAGGTGCGCAAGGAAGTAGTGAAGCGGCTCGTGTGAACCAGAGGGAAAGGGGCGCACGGAGCTCACCGGGATTGGTCGCCGGAGTGGATCTGTCTGCGGTGGTGCAAGAGCGATTCAGGCGCACTGGGGAGTTTCGCGGCTTTCTGGGGAAATGGCCGCGAGGGGGAGGTGGTCTTATAGCCAGAGCGTGGGCGAGGATCACGCGCGGTATCAATGGCAATTAAGCCCGCAGTGACTGCGGCTAGGTAACGGCGGAGCGAGCGTCGCGGCCGCGCGTGATTGACGACGACGACGACGTAGTCGTAGGGTCCACTTGTCAGCGAGTGAAATAGAGAGGAGGTGGGGTCGGGTGGTCAGTGACTTGGTGGGTTCTTCTGCGCGTGAGAGAGAGAGGGGGAACCCGGGTGGGCTTAGTGGGCTGAATCCGTCGTTGGGCTAGATAGGTGGCGCCAGCCCTTTTCTATTTCTTTTCTCCTTTTCTTTTTCTGTTTTCAATTTAAGGAATCAATTCAAATGATTTCAAAATCTATTTGAATTCAAATCTTTTCAGGATTTTTGCAGTGTGCAACAATCACATTTCTGGGCATAAAACCAAGTGGTCACTTTGAATTGGCCTGGTCACTTGAAATAAAATAAAATAAGCAGTGACATAGCACTAGTTTGAATAAGTTTTGAAATTGGTTTTCAAATCATATTTGTTTTGAAACTTTGGTTTAAATCTTGGCAATCTAGCAATACACTCTGAAAGCAATAAGACACAAGGTTTGGTTCACTGAACACCTATCTCACATTGGAGACTTGTATTTGTTTTAAATGCAGATCACATAAAATAATGAGCTCATATGCTCCTGTTTTTGAATTTGATTTGTTTGAAATGAACTCTATATGATCATGGATGCATGGATGATATGCATGAGTTTGAAACATGATTTTAGGGATGTTACAAATATAACCCCCTTAAGGTGAATCTCTCCCTCGAGATTCGGATTGGCTAGCAAATAGGTGAGGGTGGTCTTTCCAAAGATCATCTTCTCTTTCCCATGTTGCTTCTTCTTCGGAATGATGGTTCCATTGAACCTTACAAAACTTGATAATCTTAGTCCGTGTGACTCTTTCTGCAGTCTCAAGAATCTTGATGGGTTTCTCCTCATAAGTGAGGTCACTTTCCAATTGAACTTCTTCCAAAGGTATAATATCCTTCAAAGAAGTCTCTTCCATTTCTGGATGACATTTCTTAAGCTGGCTCACATGAAACACATTATGAACAGCTGACAAAGACTCTGGCAATTCAATTTCATAAGCAACTTCTCCTTTACGACTCAGAATCTTGAATGCTCCAACATATCTTGGGGCCAACTTCCCTTTGAATCCAAACCTCTTCACTCCACGAAGTGGTGACACTCTAAGATAAGATCTATCACCAAGTTCGTAGATGACTTCTCTACGCTTAGGATCTGCGTAGCTTTTCTGTCGGGACTATGCTATCTTTAATCTGTCCTTAACCAGTTTGACTTTCTTTTTAGCTTCTTTGATAAGTTCTGGTCCGAACAAACTTCTTTCCCCCACACCATTCCATAATAATGGGGTGATACATTTTCTCCCGTAGAGAAACTCAAATGGTGCCATCTCAATGCTGGGCTTGATAGCTCTTGTTATAAGAAAATTCTGCGTAAGGCAGACTTTCATCCCAACTGGCTCCATAGTCTAGGGCACATGCCCTCAACATGTCTTCAAGAATCTGATTAGTCCTTTCTGTCTGTCCATCAGTTTGAGGATGAAAAGCAATGCTGAATTCAAACCTCGTTCCCAATGACTCATGCAATTGCCTCCAAAAATGAGAAGTGAATTGGGTTCCTCTATCAGACACTATACTATTGGGTACTCTATGTAGACATACAATTCTACTCATATAGATCTTGCCCAACTTAGCACTTGTATAGGTTGTCTTCACGGGTATGAAATGAGCCACTTTAGTTAGGCGATCCACTACTACCCATATAGAATCATATCCTGACCGGGTCCTTGGTAATCCGGTAATGAAATCCATACCAATCTTGTCCCACTTCCAATCAGGAATAGGTAGTGGTTGAAGCAAACCTGCTGGTTTCTGATGTTCCGCTTTCACTCTACTACACACATCACACAAAGCAATATGTTCGGCGATGTCCTTCTTGAGATTATTCCACCAAAATATTTCCTTCATATCCATGTACATTTTGGTGTTACCCGGATGAATAGAATATGGTGAGTTGTGTTCTTCTTGCAAAATCAGTTTCCGAAGCTCCGGATCTTGTGGAACACAGATACGTTTCCCATGCCATAAATTACCCTGTTCGTCTTCATGGAATCCTTTGGATTTTCCCTTGCCAATCTTTTCCTTGATCTCTTCAATTTCTTTATTAGTCTTCTGGGCTTCCTTGATTTTGTCCAACAAAGTAGGTTGAACATCCAAAGACATGAGATGTCCTTCAGGCACAATCTCCAATTTGAGGTCTCTAAATTGGGCACACAGATCATCTGGCAGTTCTCCCTTAGTGAGGCAATTCACAAAAACCTTACGGCTTAGAGCATCCGCTACAACATTTGCTTTACCGGGGTGGTATTGCAAACTTAAGTCATAGTCCTTGACGAGTTCTAGCCATCTTCTTTGTCTCACATTAATTTCTTTCTGGGTGAAGATATACTTCAAACTCTTGTGATCTGTGAACACTTCACAACGCTTTCCCAAAAGATAATGTCTCCATGTTTTGAGTGCACGGACAACAGAGGCTAACTCCAAATAATGAGTAGGATAGTTCACTTCATGAGTTTTGAGTTGTCTCGAGGCATAAGCCACAACTTTCCCTTCTTGCATAAGTACTGCACCTAGTCCATGATGAGATGCATCACAATAAACTTGAAAATCTTTCTCCAGATCTGGCAAACACAAGACTGGTGTTGTCACAAGTCTCTTCTTCAATTCTTGAAAGCTGAGTTCACAACCTTCAGTCCAAGAAAATTTCTTGTCTTTCTTTAGTAATTCTGTCATTGGTTTTGCTACCTTGGAAAAATTCTCAATGAACCTTCTGTAGTAACCTGCTAAGCCAAGGAAACTACGAACTTCTTTCACTGACTTGGGAGATTCCCATTCAGTTACAGCCGAAACTTTAGCAGGATCAACTGCAACACCATCTCCTGACACAACGTGTCCAAGAAATCCAACTTCATTCAACCAGAATTCACACTTTCTGAATTTGGCATAAAGTTTATGCTCTCTAAGCTTCTCAAGTATCAAGCGCAAATGTCCTTCATGTTCTTCTTTGCTCTTGGAGTAGATCAAAATGTCATCGAGGAAAACGACAACAAACTTATCAAGAAATTCCATGAACACCTTGTTCATCATATTCATGAAGTATGCTGGTGCATTGGTCAAACCAAATGGCATCACGGTATACTTATACAATCCATACCTTGTGGTGAAAGTTGTTTTAGGTATGTCTTGCTCTCTTATCTTGAGTTGGAAATAACCTGACCGAAGATCAATTTTTGAGAACACACAAGCTCCTTCTAGCTGATCAAACAAGTCATTGATTCTAGGCAAAGGATATTTGTTCTTGATAGTCACCTCATTGAGAGAACGGTAATCTATGCATAACCTTTGACTTCTATATTTCTTTTCCACAAACAAAACTCGTGCTCCCCAAGATGAAGAACTTGGTTGAATAAATCCTTTCTGCAACTGTTCTCCAAGTTGTTTCTTGAGTTCGTTCAGTTCATCAACTGACATCTTGTATGGTCTCTTTGCTATTGGTCCAGATCCTGGTAGCAAATCGATAAGAAACTCCACATCTCTATCTGGTGGCATTCCCGACAATTCTTCTGGAAACACATCCGGATATTCACTCACAATTGGCACACTATCTATGCTAACCCCCTTAAGAGAATTTAGCATACTCCTTTTTGTTTCAAAGTTGGTCTTGAATCTGATCCTTTTATTTTCTGGAGTTGTGAGTGAGACAGTATGGTTGGCACAATCTATCACCCCCTTGTGCTTAGTCATCCAGTCCATTCCCAAAATGACATCCAATCCTTGGGAGTTTAGGATTATCAAGTTAACAGGAAACTTATACTTCCCAAACTCTATGACTAGATCATGACATCCTGAATTCACTATCATTTCTCTGCCAGGAGAACTTACTTTTATAGGACACCCAATAGTTTCTACCGGTAGTTCATTTCTTTCAACAAATGCTCTTGATATGAATGAATGAGATGCACCAGTATCAAAGAGAACAAATGCTGGAACAGAATTGAGTCTGAACTTACCAGCAACAACATCAGGCTCCTCATAAATTTCCTCCACATTGATGTGATTCACTTGTCCCTTTTGAAAAGGGCTGGGCTTGTTGGGTCCTTCAAATTTCTTTTGCGGGCATTCATTTGCATAATGCCCCATCTTCTTGCACTTGAAACACTCAACCTGACTAATATCCTTCTTGATAGGTTGGCTTCCACTGCCACTTCCACTTCCACTGTGGTGGCTCTTATATCCACCCTTGTGGTTCTTGTACTTGTCATTGTCATGACTACGGTGATGCTTGTTGTCATGATGACGGTTGTGGTTGTGGTGCTTTTTGAATTTCCCATGCTTGTGGGATCCTGAGCTTCCACTATCATCATAATGGGAACGCTTGTGAGACGATCCCGAGTTGTGCTTGTTAGAGTGCTTTCTCTTCCTGCTTTCAACTTGCTTCATTTTGCTCTCCAAAATAGCAGCCTTATCACAGAGAGACTGATAAGTGGGAACATAGGCCACTGATAGCTGCAGGTTCAGTTCATCATTCAACCCTTCAAGGAATTTTTCCTTCCTCTTAGCATCAGTGTCAACTTCATCCGGTGCATAACACGCCAGATTGTTGAACTCCTCAATATATTCAGCCACACTGCGGTGGCGCTGCTTCAAGTTATGGAACTCTTTCTTCTTCAAACTCATCACTCCGGATGAGATGTGAGCAGTACGGAAACCATCTTCAAAGATATCCCATGTCACATCCTCAATGGGAGTGGTGATCTGGAAGTTGTCCCACCAAGTAGTTGCTGGTCCTTCCAACAAGTGAGCTGCAAATCTGACTTTATCTTCATCAGTACAACCAACAGTTACCAAGTCCTTGTTCACAGAGCGTAGCCAATAATTGGCCACCATAGGATCAGTTGTTCCTGAGAACTTTGCTGGCCTCAATCTCAAGAACCTGGTAAGCATGTCAAAACCCGGTGGGTTGTTGTTGTTGTTGTTGTTGTTTTTGTTGTTGTTGTTGTTGTTTTTGTTGTTGTTGTTGTTGTTGTTGTTGTTGTTGTTGTTATTGTTGTTATTGTTGTTATTGTTGTTGTTCTGGTTCTGGATAAACGTAGTTATCATTTGCATCAGCTGAGTCTGAGCTGTCATCATTTGCTGCATCTCAGGGGTGATGTTGTTGTTGTTGGGGTTGGGATTTGCATGACGGGGAGGCATCTGTGGTTTGTTCAATAGAGATAAGAATGAGATACCCATAGATGCTATCATGCACAATACATCACATAAACAAACACCAAGCATGCATCACAATAATAAAGGTTCAACAACAAGATAACAAGTTTGCAAAGTAAACACACAAATAGCAAGCCATCCACATGTTGGATGGTCATTGCAACTCAAATAAAGTATGATAAATAAATGATAAATGAGTAGTCATCACTACTCCTTGGCATCAACCTCCTCCTCAACAAAGGTAAGACCTGCATTCTCCATAGCGGTCTTGTATTCCTCGACATTGGTGGTCAAGGTCTCTACTTTGGCTTTGAGAGCTCTCTTCTGAGAATGAAGCCTCTCAATCACAATCTGCTGATGCTCGAGCTCGAAGTCCTTGGCCTGCAGTTCTTCAGTCATGTCCCGAATCCTCTTGTTCCTATCTTGGACTCGCTTCTCTTGACTCTTGAACTTTCTGTCCTGGCTCTCGAACTTTGCCTCCATCTCCTTGACTATCTCATCTTGCTCCGCGAAGATCTTGTCCTTCTCACGAAGCTGCACCTGGAGTTTGTCATTGCTAAGCATGACGTTGGTCCTATCAGTTTCCACGTGCCTAAGAAGAACCTCTAAGTCCTGGAGGTATAGGCGAATCGGCTCTGCTGTCTCCCTCGAAGTGTCCTCGAAGTCGATGGCCTCTCCATCCTCATCACGTCTACCAAAGACATGGAAGTGAGTACCTCTAACCTGTCGAGAGTGTCTCCCTAATAGACGTCCAATCAAGTCCTGCATGACTACCTCTAGGCCTCTCTCCTTGTCATCGTGCATGAGCTTGAAGATGATAGCCTCCGTGGTAGGCTCAGTCTGGCGTCCGGGCCGATTGACCTTGAAACCCCAAAGGTCTTTCCTCTCAAACTTGGTGAGGGGAAGCACCATGATGGTAGGAAGAGGGAGATTGAGCAAACTAGTGAGCTCAATAATACGAGGACCAAAGCGAGTTCCCTGGAACTCCTCAACAGTGCTGATGGTAACATTAGGCATCTATTTATAAGATAGAAAAAGTTAGAAACAACACTATTTAAGATAAAACACAAGGCAAGACATCACATGCATATCTTTGGAAATCAAAACACACAAGTCATGGCATACATGGATCCATTACAACAACCAAAGTTCAACGTATTTTAAGCAACATTTGGAAAATAAAGTGATAAGTGGTGGTCCAACTAACTAAGTACGCTTACAATCCTATCTCACTAGATATGTTGGCTAACACAATATTTCTGGAAGCAATCACTCTATCTTGAGCACATGACTCCATTACTAAGTCTATAATGTCTCCTCTTAAGGTTTGGTTGGTAGCCTCCAACTCTTGGGTATGTTTCTTCTCTTCTTTTAGGCTATTTTGGATGTTGAGCATTCTGCACTTGACTCTGTCACCAAGTTCTTTGATGGTCTTCCAAGCTGCATCCTTTGCTGAATCAAAGAATGTAGTGTGCACCACTGAATTGGTGAACATGCAGAATCCTGATTCTTTGTGGTTGTCTTCCTTGTTTTTATACAAGTGAAGTTGCACCCACCAATACTCAACTCCTTCATCCATCACAGGAAAACCTTTGTACAGAGCTGTACCATGTATTTCCATTGCAACCATGAGGTCCTTGAGAGCCTTGGGGAATTCTGTCTCACACTCCAAAGTCATTGTCATGAGTGGTCCTTTCCTTACGGCTTCGTTGATGGAGTTCATCTAAAAATAGAGATGAGAAAGAAGATTAGAAAAGTTTACGAGAAGAATAGACAAGTGTAGAAGTTGTTGAAATTTTTTCCTTAGTGGTTTCCAATCCTAGGGTCATAATCCTACAGGCAACACAATGCTCTGATACCATCTGTAAGATCCCTCCTTTATAAAGAAAAAGGATCCTGTGATTGCAATGCTAGTCCCTGGATCAATGCTAGCATCCACAGTTTAAGATGAAGTACACAGAAACAAAGGTCATTATTACAGTCATTCTAGAGAAAAACATAGTCTTTACAACTCCAAGGCCTAGTATAAGAGTTTAAATAAGTAAATAAATAAAAGTCTTCATCTTCATGTGCCACAGGCAAACATGTTGAGTGTAGACTCACGACTCCTAATCCTCATCAGAGTAACCTGCAACATCACAAGTTACAGCCACAGTGGGTCAATACATTGGAATAGTATTGGCAAGTGATACCTTAGTATATTATTGGTGGACAACATACTATATGCAATTTGGCTAAGTGTAGTTTAGGCTTGCTTTGCTCAAAATAGGTTTTACCTATTAGTTGAAATCACTAAGTTTTTCTTTGTCAAAAACTTTTCCCAAGAAACCACCAATAGACATTGGGGTCCTTCACCCTTGTTCACCCACAAGTTTTACTTAGAAATTGGGATGAGGAGATTCTTGATAGCTTCCATGTCTTGACGCTCAAGTTGTCCTTTTCCAGGGACATGGCTAAGTACTTAGATTCTTCCATCTGCAGAGGTTGTGCACTTTCCCCACCAGACTTGATTTTCACCAAGACAGGACCTTTCAGAAGCCTTCCCTTAGACCAAATTGACGCGTTCCAACCTATCATACCACTACCACCAACTGTCCAAATGGCTAAGTTCTAGCAATCTATGTGATCCAGGCAAAGCCCATATTGCCATGTGGCTACACTAGAAGCTTCTTAACATTTGTCCTCTCAAATCCCTTTGTTCCTGGGTGGCTTTCCACAAGTGAGATACACAAGGTAAACCATAGAAATGGGCCTTGTGTAACCACTCAACATAAACCATTCCTTCCATTCCACCCAGGTGTTTCATTCACTTAGTTGTTTTATTAAGTAAAACACAAGTCCAAAGACTTAGAAATATTTTCATCATAGCATGTATATTACACCACCCTTGGTTGCTACTAGCTAGGCTAAGCATGGCATATATAAGCATCTTAACTTAGAAATTTCCTAGCAATTCTACACTACTAGGATTTCCCAACATGGCATATAAGCAAAATATAACATGCAAGACTAGCAAAATATTTCTAATGCTTAGTAGAAAACATAGGGATAAAAATATCATGAAGCACCACTTGCCTTGGTAGTTTGGAGAGTAGCTACACTCCTCACAATCACAATCACTATTGGCACCAAAATCTACACATAGAATCATAGCAACAAATCACATACAAATAAGTACAAGCAAAAATATATGGATGCATGCAACATGATATGTCATGATTTTCTAAACTCAACAAAACAAGTGTACAGTACTGGTTCATAAACAAGTTCAAAACTTGTCAAATAACATTTATTTAACCCCTAAAACATTTCTCAAACAATTCATATACTCAAAATATCCCTACACATGTTTCTGTAAATAAAACCATTTTAACAGAAGCAAAACATTAAACACATTGCATAATTAGAAAGGGCTTGTTCTCGTGATTCCATTGATATAAAATTTGTCAAATTTGAACGTGGGAATCAAAAGTTATGGCTAAAACAATTTCAAACAACTAATAGATTCAAATCCTGATTTTAAACCTAAACTCTAGCCACGCGTCATAATCTGATTGGTGCGTACCAGTTCGCACAGGATCGCGCTCACAAGCCGTTAGATCTAACTTAACCTGCACGGTCCAGATCTATTCATACCCTTTTGATAAGTGATCTAATTATACGCGCTGGATCTAGATCCAACGGTCATCGACCAAGCGACCACAGATGGGCGGCGCTGGCGGTGGCATCTGGCGGCGGCGAGCTCTGTCTACGGCAGCGGGGCGATACAGAGGGTTCTGGGGTCGTCGGAGGTGCTTACCAGGTTCGTAGCGATGCACTGATGCTCAACCCGGCGACGGCTTGGCAAGGGGCGCACGGACACGGCTGCACGGGCTCGTCGGAGTTCTTGTCGTCGAGCTCGGGGACGACGGCGTTACGCGCTCCTGGTCACCCTAGCATGAATAAAAGGCATCAGGAGATGCGCAAGGCTACGGCGAACACGTCCGTGTGAATCAGAGGCGAAGGGAACAAGGGGCTCACCGAATTTGGTCGCCGGGGTTGAGGATGTCGTCGGGAGCTTGCAGCGTTTGACGGAGTCGACGACCTGGGGCAATATAGGATGAACCAATGGTGTCAGAAGGTGTGCAAGGAAGTTGTGAAGCGGCTCGTGTGAACCAGAGGGAAAGGGGTGCACGGAGCTGACCGGGATTGGTCGCCGGAGTGGCTCTGTCTGCGGCGGTGCAAGAGCGATCATGGCAGCCTGGGCGTTCGTCAGCTTTGTTGGGGAAATGGCGCGAGGTGGTCTTATAGCCAGAGCGGGGGCGAGGATCACGCGCAGTATCAATGGCAATGAAGCCCGCAGTGACTGCGGCGAGGTAACAGCGGAGCGAGCGTCGCGGCCGCGCGTGATTGACGACGACGACGTGGTCGTAGGGTCCACTTGTCAGCGAGTGAAACAGAGAGGAGGTGGGGTCGGGTGGTCAGATACTTGGTGGGTTCGTCTGCGCGTGAGAGAGAGAGGGGGAACCCGGGTGGGCTTAGTGGGCTGAATCCTTCGTTGGGCTAGATAGGTGGCGCCGACCCTTTTCTATTTCTTTTCTCCTTTTCTTTTTCTGTTTTCAATTTAAGGAATCAATTCAAATGATTTCAAAATCTATTTGAATTCAAATCTTTTCAGGATTTTTGCAGTGTGCAACAATCACATTTCTGGGCATAAAACCAAGTGGTCACTTTGAATTGGCCTGGTCACTTGAAATAAAATAAAATAAGCAGTGGCATAGCACTAGTTTGAATAAGTTTTGAAATTGGTTTTCAAATCATATTTGTTTTGAAACTTTGGTTTAAATCTTGGCAATCTAGCAATACACTCTGAAAGCAATAAGACACAAGGTTTGGTTCACTGAACACCTATCTCACATTGGAGACTTGTATTTGTTTTAAATGCAGATCACATAAAATAATGAGCTCATATGCTCCTGTTTTTGAATTTGATTTGTTTGAAATGAACTCTATATGATCATGGATGCATGGATGATATGCATGAGTTTGAAACATGATTTTAGGGATGTTACACTTCATGGTTATCATCTTGATCATCACCATGGTAGGCTGAAAGGTCCTTGACGTTGAACGTATTGATCACAAGGTACTAGGAGGTTGGTATATCGATGACGTAAGCGTTGTTGTTGATTATTTTGTGGACCTTGAATTGACCATGTCCCCTTGGATTGAGCTTGGATTCGCAATCCTTGGTGAAGCGGTCTTTACTCAAGTGTATCCACACAAGATCACCTTCTTAGAAGATCATCTCTTTCTTGGTCTTGTTTATCCTTGACGCTTGCAAAGCACATGTTGCTTGATCGTATCTCTTGTGTATTCATGTAGTTTCTTCATTGCTTGGGCACACTTGTTGACGTCCATGTTGGTGCACTCATGGAGAGGAAGTGGTAGGATGTCAAGCGTGGTGAGGGGATCAAATCCATAGACAATCATGAATGGGCTCTTCATGGTGGTGGAGTGCTTCACGCGATTATAGGCAAACTCGGCGAGGGGGACTCATTCCCCCCGAATACTTAAGATTCTTCTTTATCAACACGCGGAGGAGTGTTTTGAGGCTTCGGTTGACGACCTCGGTTTGGCCATCGGTTTGAGGTTGCGAGGAGAACGAGAAGAGTAGCTTGATGCCGAGCTTGGCCATGAGTGTCTTCCAAAAGTATCTCATGAATTTGATGTCGCGCTCAAATACGATTGTTCGTGGCACACCGTGAAGACAAATTATTTCCCTGAAAAACAGATTTGTGATATGTGAAGCATCATTGGTCTTATGGCAAGGAATGAAATGTGTCATTTTAGAAAAGCGATCCACTACAACAAATATAGAATCATGACCATGCTTAGACCTAGGCAATCCTAACACAAAGTCCATGCTAATGTCCGACCAAGGTGCATAAGGAATAGGCAATGGCATATAAATACCAAATGGGTTAGACTTAGACTTAGCTTGGACACATATAGTGCGTCGTTGGTTGTGGCGCTCCACATCGCGCTTCATCTTGGGCCAATAGTAGTGAGTGGAGAGCATGTCATATGCCTTGTCATGGCCAAAATGAGACATAAGGCCTCCACCATGGGACTCTTGAAGAAGCAAAATTTGGAGAGATGACTTCGGAATGCAAAGCTTGTTTTGTTTAAATAGAAAGCCCTTATGCAAATAGAAATCATCAACCCCTTTGTCTATTTAAAATTTTGCAAAAATTGGTCCAAAGAACGGGTCGAAAGCATACAAAGATTTGATGTCATCAAGACCCAACATGTTGACTTCAAGCCGCGTAACAAGTTTTGTATTCTTGCGATACAAGGCGTCTACAACTACATTTTCTTTGACTTTCTTATATTTGACGATGTAAGGAAAATACTCCATGAATTCAACCCACTTAGTGTGCCTTTTACTCAAGTTGGCTTGACCCTTAAGATATTTCAATGACTCATGGTCGGAATGTATGATAAATTATTTAGGCCAAAGGTAGTGTTGCCACACTTGAAGGACACGTACTAAGGCAAAAAGCTCTTTGTCGTAAATCAGATAGTTAAGGCGTGCCCCATCAAGTTTCTCGCTATGGTATGCAATAGGACACCCATTTTGTATAAGGACTCCAATTCCAATACCACTAGCGTCACACTCGATCTCAATTTTTTTTGTGAAATACGGTAAAGCAAGGAGAGTTGCTTCGGCGAGCCTCTTTTTGAGCTCATCAAAGGCCTTTTTGTGCTTTCCCCCAAACAAATGTGACATTCTTTTTGTTCAACTCGTTGAGCAGGCAAGAGATGGTACAGAGGTCTTCCACAAATCGACGGTAGAAACCGTCCAAACCATAAAAACTACGAAGTTCACTCACATTGGTAGGAATAGGCCAACCCCGTATGTCTTTAACTTTGGAAACATCAACTTCAATACCATTCGAAGAAACGACAAATCCAAGAAAAATCAATTTGTCTTTAGCAAAAGTGCACTTTGGGAGATTAGCATATAGCTTTTCATTACTAAGGATTTGTAAAGCCTCCGTAACATGTGTAACATGCTCCTCTAGTGACTTGATATAGACAAGAATATCATCAAAGTAGACAACTACAGTTTTCCCAATGAGAGATCACGAAATATGGTTCATGAGGCGCATGAAGGTGAATGGGGTATTAGAAAATCCAAAAGGCATAACCAACCATTCATAGAGACCAAGTTTGGTCTTGAAGGCGGTTTTCCACTCATCACCTTTGGCCATGCATATTTGATGGAAACCACTACGAAGATCAATTTTAGAGAAAATAGTGGCTCCACACAACTCATCAAGCATGTAATCAAGACGTGGTATAGGATGTCGATAACACACGGTGATAGCATTGACTGGATGACAGTCCATGCATAACCATAATGTATCATTCGTATTTGGGACAATAATCATGGGTACCGCGCTTGGGCTAGTGCTTACTTGGATCAAACCTTTGGAGACGAGTTGGTTGATTTGTCATTTGATCTCCTTTTGTCTCCTTCGGGTTCGATATGCGGCGCGGTTTGGGAGAGGTGCGTCGGGTATGAGGTCGATGTGGTGCTCGATTCCACGAAGAGGAGGTAGTCCATGAGGGAGCTTTTCGGGAAACACATCCTTGAATTCCTGCAAAATAGCCATCAAATAATGAGGAACATTTGTCAAGTCATTAGTTCCTTCTGCTAGTCCCTTGCAAATAAGGATGTAATGCAAGATGGATGGGCTGTTACACACTTCTCTCATCTCACTTTTTGTGGCAATAAGAACACTCCTGTTTTTCCCACTCGAGTTTGGCTTGTGGATCTCACTCTCTATATGGTAGTTCTCTCGCTCACCACTCTTCTCACAAGGTGATTTTGTGTTTTGCACCCTTGCTAAAGCCTTTGAATTGTCCGCAATTTTTTGTCTAGGAGTCATCGGTTGCAAAACACATGTCTTGTCAAGCCATTTGAAGGTATATGCTTTTGTGCAACCATCATGCAAAGCACCCTTGTTGTATTTCCACGGCCTACCAAGCAACATATGGCAAACCGTCATTGGGACCACATCACACTCCATCATGTCCTTGTATGGTCCAATTACCAAAACGGCGTGCTTGATCTTCACAGACCCTTGGTCACTTAGCCATTGTATATGGTAGGGGTTCTTGTGTGGATGGAGGGTGAGGTTGAGCTTCTCACACCACTATGTGCTTGCAAGATTGTGGAAACTCCCTCCATTAATGACAACTTTAATGGATTTCCCATTGATACTGGCACGTTCTTTGGAAGATGTTGGATCTTTGATCTTCATGCTCGTGGGCTTGAGTGGTCAAGACCCGTGTGACAACAAGCGATGGACTTGCATCATGTTCACACATGAGTAGTTCTTGGTCATATTCCACATGTTGCCTTTCCAATGCTTCTTTAACTCTTGCATCAAACTCATCTTCACTCAATTATTGTTCGTTGCCATTATCATGGATGAACAAAACTTTCTTGTTTCCACATGTGGCCGACTTGTGTCCTTTGCCTCCACACTTGTAGCATTCCACGTTGAATGGTGGGTCATCATTTGTATATTTGCCACTTGGGGGCAGTTTTCCTTGAGGGAGTGTTGGTTTCAAGGGAAGCTTGGAGTTACTTGAGGAGATTACACTGAGGTTGGTTGGTGTAGTGGTTGGTGCTTGCTTGTAGGTGAAGTACATATTTGGCTTGTTGTACTTGATGTACTCTTGTACTTGACACTCGACTTTTGTTGCAAGGTGCACAAGATCAACCATGTTGTTGTACCTCTGGAACTCAGTGATATGCTTGATTGGATGGTTCAAGCCATTGAAAAAACGCTCCATTGTTTGCTCGTCGCGCTCTTCAATGTTGGCACGGATCATGTTGAGCTCCATTTGCTTGAAGTACTCTTCCACGGTCTTTGTCCCTTGGCTAAGCGTTTGTAGCTTGTTGAATAGGTCACGCATGTAGTGTGAGGGAGCAAAGCGGGATCTCATATGAGTCTTCATATATTTCCAAGTGGTGATAAGGGGACTCTTCCCTTGCTTCGGGAGTGAGTTGGATTTGTTCCCACCAAAGGTTAGTGTAGTCATCAAACTCTAGGGATGCCATGGCCATCATCTTCTCGTTGCTGTAGTTGTGCATGCGGAAGATCTTGTCAGACTTGAGTGCCCATGAGAGATACTCTTCAGGGTCATTCGAACCAGTGAAATTGGGCATGGTGAATTTTAGCTTGCCAAAAGTTTCTTCCTCATTGCGGTTCCGATAGCGGCGGTTGCCATGATGTTGGTGGCCCTCTTCATCATCTGAGTTATCACGTCTTGCTTGGTGATGGTGTTTTTGCCCTTGCAGCTGTTGTTGAAACACATTTGGTGGTGGTTGAACTTGGTCCTCACGAAGAGCTTGGGGAGCTTGCTCTTGCTCTTGGCGTGGTTGTTGACGAGGTTGAGGCGCTTGGGACTCACAAGGTTGGTTAGGAACTTGGCCGTCAAGGTTGGTTAGGAACTTGGCCGTCATGGTCTTGAGCCACGTGATGAGGAGGACGTTCTGCCACATGTACAATTGAACGCTCCCTTTCTTCATGTTGTGGGGGAGGCTCATCATGGTGACCTTGTTCTTGTGTTGACGATCATGGCGACGATGCCATATTGGTGGGTCTTCAAGTGCTTCACGTCAACGGTGAGCTTGTTCTTCCAAGTTGGAGGCATAACTTGTTGTTGATATAATGTCTTGTGGCCATTGACGAGGGACTTGAGGTTCCAATTGAGGTCACTCATATGGTTGCTCTTGTTGGATCACTAGTGCCCTTGCATGGTGACGTTGCGCTTCTCGTCTTGGAGGTCATGCAGAGAGGTCACCATCATAGCTTAACATTGTGGCGCTTTGAGGAGAGGGTATCGCTTGCGAAGAGCTCATGGAATGGAGTATGGACCCTTCGTTTGCACCTTGGAGCCCGATGGTATGAAGAGCTTGACGGACTTGAGGAGTGCCTTGAAAAGCTTGATGCGTGAGAACTCTACCTTGCCAAACCATCAATGAGATGTTGGAGCTTGTCGTCATTTGCAGCGACGACACATTGAAGAGCTTCATTTTGATGTCTAATGTTGTATTGCATCGCATGCATTTGTCCTCGGATCTCCTTGAAGCGGTTTTTGATGCTCTTGAACTCCATTTGAGTTTCGCTAAATTTTTCATCTTGGCGCTTCTCAAGGGCATTGAAATGGTAGTCTCATCGGATCTTCCAATGATTTTCTCTTGTCATATATTGGTCTTCGTCCTCTTGAGGTGGAGGTGGTTGGTTCATCTCACCGTTCCTATCCATGATGCAAAACCAACAAGGATTATATATAGGAAGGTAATATGTGGTGGGGGTTAGCCTTTTACCTCACCTTGGGGATTGTATCACACTAGTTGCCACACGTGAGAAATAAAAGCTTTCATAGTGAAATTGCAAATAAAATCACACTAAAGGAAGAACTAAACTCTCAAAAGATTTTGGTGGAAGGTTAGAATGGTGGAAAGTCAAAGAACCAACCAAACAAAAAGGATAGTCAAAAGTGGGTAAAATCCAACAAAACTCAAGTCAAGGTAAAAGTCAACAACTCAAAAGGGTGACGGAAACCTACGACTATACACACACATGGAGAAATGGTATTGACATGACTATGAAAATGAGCACAAAATTTCCTAACGAAGATTAAGCTCGGTTGTCGTGCCAATGCAAGAAGAGACGATGGCTCATTTGCAAAGAGGAAAAAATGAGCAAAGGATTTGTGCACTTGCCTTGGGCGCCCTTTTTTCTCGCTTTCTTACAAGCTTGAGACTCTCTTTTTCTATGGGAGACTATTTTTCTTTTCCTTTGTATATTTTTCTTTCTTTTTGCTTTTGTTTCTTTTCTATTTTTTTCGCTCTCCCTTGATGCTACCAAGTCACTCTTGCTATTGCTTTTTCACTCTCACTATCCAAGGACAAATGCACAATGCTCAATCAAACACAATATGAGACACTCTCGCGGGATAGATACACACAAAGGAAGCTAGAGGTTAACAAGGTGACGCAAGTTATACCTTCGTTGGTGATGATGAACTTGCGGTCGGTGGTGCGGGTGATGTTTGGGTGCCGTGGTGTCGAGGAGCGTGGATGATGTTGCGGAAGCTTCTGTTAGTTGATGACACGCACACATAACACAAAAAAGGGGAAGATTAGCCAATGTGAAATTAGAGGCAAAAGTCAAAATAGGCGGCGGACTGGAGATTCCAGTGTGGGAGGCCTAAAACTCCATTGAGGGCCGGAGACTCTAGTGTCAGCATACCGAAAACTCCGGTGTGAGGGAATAGCTCGAACTGCTCGTGTCTTGAGCGGAAATGCACGCCTCCGGGTCCTCAAATCCGTGAAAAAATGGGAAAAATTGGGCTGGGAAACACATGCAAAAGTTGTACCAACACCTTAGATAAGTTTTGGTCGGATCAAAACCACAAATAACACTCAAAAACAAGAGATCGGTCCAAAGGAAAATTGTGGCTCTTTTTGGGGGAATATTCAAATTTATGGTGGATAAATGAAAATTTTGAGGGAAAATTCATGATCAACCTTGCTATTGATACCAATATGTTCGGAGTGACCCCTTAGGGTTGCCTGATATTTCACGAATCCCCGTGGAAATCGAGATGGAGATGAGTGGGAGGAGGGGGAGGATGAAATCCAAGGACTCACACACGAAGAACTCTATGAACACACGCAGACACATGAAGTGATGGCTCAGATATGTAGAGCTCGTTGAGAACCCCAAGAGGAAGGTATGATGAGCACAACAGCAAGTTTCCCTTAGTTATGAAACCAAGGTTATCGAACCAGTAGGAGTAAGGAACAACTCCAAGGTGTTACTAGCAACTTGGAACCTGCACAACACAAACCACAATACTTTGCCCCAACTTACAGTGAGGTTGTCAATCTCACCGGTTTGCTAAAAACAAAGGATTAAACGTATAGTGTGGAATATAGTAATTGCTTGTAAAAAGTAAACAATGGATGGTATATCAATGATAAGGAATGGACCGGGGTCCACAGTTCACTAGAGGTGTTCTCCATAAGATAGATAGCATGCTAGGTGAACAAATTACAGTGGGGCAAGTGACAGATTGAGGATGCATAATAATGCATATACTAGACATCTTGATCTCTACGAGATTTGATTGGGAATTACAACATAATACATAGACCGTAATCCAACTTCATCTATGAATAATAATCCACCTTCAGGTTATCATCCGCACCCCCTCCAGTATTAAGTTGCAAGCAACAAATAATTGCATTAAGAAAAGTGTGTAAAGTGAACAATACAATTGCCCTATGGACAAAGGATTGTTGTTTTGTCCCTAGTAGCAACAACACATCTACAACCTTAGAAGTTTCGATCACTCTCCCAGATTACTAGAGGCATGAACCCACTATCGAGCATAAATACTCCCTCTTGGAGTTACAAGCATCTACTTGGCCAAAGTATCTACTAGCAACGAAGAGCATGCAAGATCACAAATAACATCGACATGATGGAATCAATAATCAATCTAACATAGTATCTCAATATCCATCGGATCCTCGCAAACACAACATGTATGATTACAAATAGATGATCTTGATCATGAATGGAGCTCACAAGATCTAAATATGATAGCACAAAGGAGGAGAAACAACCATCTAGCTACTATATGGACCCATAGTCCAAGGGTGAACTACTCACGCATCACTCCGGAGGCTGGCATGGTGATGAAGAAGGCCTCCGAGATGATATCTACCCCTAGAAAGGTGACGGGAAGAGCTTCAGATCCCCCCTATCTAGAGACGATGGTGGCGGCGGCTATGAACTGTTTCGTGGATTTCTGATCGGGTGCTTAGGGTTTCTGCATCGGGGGGCTTTTATAGGCGAAGGGGCAAGGTCGTTGGGTGCCCGAGGGGCCCACACCACCTGGTGGCGCGCCCTGGCCGCGCCACCATAGGGTGTGGCCGCCTCGTGGATCCACTTCGTCTCCCCTTCGGTCTCCGTGTCATGTCAGGTAAAATATTGACTTTGGTTTTTGTTCAATCCAATTCTGAGAATATTTCCTTACTAGTGATGGGGGAATACCAATCGGGGTATACCCACAAAGCGGATTCGCCAGCTGGATCGAGCCGACTGGAACCTAGCCTTGAGCGGTTCGACTCGCCCAATACGGCGACTGGCGCATGCTGCACCCAGGCGACTGGAGGCCCAAGACGGCGACTTCAATACGAAGCCCACCATATACTTGTAAACCCTAACTGGCTGCATATATAAAGCCACCAGGGGCACCCCCCACAGGGTATCTTCTTCCATATCTCATTAGATCTAGCCTCCCTCCGCCTACGACGGCTCCCATGTAAACCAATCTATGATCATATACTGGATTGACAGCAGGACGTAGCGATGCTCCACCGAGGGGACGTGAACCTGGGTACATCATGTGCCAATCTTGTTCCCGGATTCTCCTATGTCGCCTTGCTCCCTCTACGTAAGCTATCCCCAGTAGCATCTGCCGTGCAATACCACGACAGTTGACGTCCACCGTGGGACAAGCGGTGCTTGGAGGGTGAAGATCCGGGCGAGACCCTTCATCGTCAACCATGGCCAGATTGCATCTGGTAAAATCCTGCGATTGGGCAGCAACGCACGGCGGGACGATGCACGTATCAATTTCCGTATCAAGACCAATGTGTGTCGAGTTGACTCCAAACTGGACAAGACCTGATCGATTTGGAGCCGGCCACGCACGGCGAGCTGCAACAACTTCAATTCAATAAAGAGAAAAGCGAATTTCTCAATTCATGATCGGTGATGCCTTTCATCTACTCCTTTTTAATTATTAATATAATATGTACTGTACGTATGAACTACTGGTCCTTGGCGGATCGATTAGATCAGCTGACAGTATGTGTAGATCGCTTATAAAACATCTTTGCCTTTTTGCCTATCTCGTATCCTCATGTTTGCGTGATCAGGCTTTACGTTCAATTAAATTGAGATCATATAATTTGACACGAGTACTAATCTCTTTCTTTATTGGCCTATGTACGAGGAACACATCGATCGACACTGCACGTCTACACAAGGCGACATAAAAATTCAGACTTGGGGACTTGAGCGCGCACGCGAGCACCTCAACGGCAACACGCGAACGAAGCAGGCCTGACTAACTCTGCCATGCAAAGGTCTAGTCGGACACGCTGTCGCGACCTCGACCGAAGGATTGAACAACCGCTCTACCGCCAGCTTCTTCGACTTTTTGTCACCGTGGCTCCCACAACTCCGCCAATGATGACTCGGCTATGGACGATAATTTTTCCCACTCGATCTTATTTTAAATATTTATTTATATACTGATAATCTGTTTATTAAATGTGTGTTATATGTACGGATAAGAAGCAAATTGCACTCTCGCGACTCGGATGCGTGCGGGACGCCTACCCGACCAGCTCGGGAGACTTGCCTCGCCTCTCGCGATTTACCCCTCGCGGACTCGCCACGCTCGTGGATCCTCCCGCTGCGGACTCATCACGCTCGTGGATCCTCCTTCCGCGGACTCGCCACGTCCGGTGACTCGTCCATCGCGGACTCGCCATGCTCCGGACCTTCGCCTAAATGCGGACTCGCTAGGCTTGGGAACTCGCCCGTTGCGGACTCACCTGCCGCGTCGACTTCGCCATAATGCGGCCTCCGTCCGCCGCATCAACCCTGTGTCCGCCGCGTCGATTTCGCCATAGCGCAAACTCCGTCCGCCGCGTCGACCCCGTGTCCGCCGCGTCGATTTCGCCATAGCGCGACCTCTGTCCGCCGCGTCGACCCCGTGTCCGCCGCGTTGATTATGCCATAGCGCGACCTCCGTCCGCCGGTCGACCCCATGTCTGCCGCGTCGACTCTATCCGGCTACATCGAATGCGTACGCCGCGCCTGCTAAGGGGCTTTCATCGTCCGAGTCGCTAGAGAGAGTCGCATGCCACGCTGCATGGACTCACGTCCACGAAAAACGCTAACCGAGAGCCATCATTGGAGTCTCCTTGTTAGACTGGCCTTCCGGGCCAAGACAAATGGTAGTGCTACACAAACAGCACCATGTCCTCCTCAACCTTAGGCGATCATTCGGCTAAATCTTCGGACGAGGACTCGCAAACCGAGCCTCGGATCGTCCAGGAAGAACGCCAATCCGAGAGCCATCTTTGGAGTCGCCATGCGACTGGCCCCCGGGCCAAGACGAGAGACTCGCTAACAAAAATAACGCAATCAACATCATCGCGGACTCGCAATCATCGCGGACTCGCCACACTCAGGGACTCTCCCCTCGCGGACTCGCAATCATCGCGGACTCTCCACGCTCGGGGACTCTCCCCTCGCGGACTCGCAATCGTCGCGGACTCGCCACACTCGGGGACTCTCCCCTCGCGGACTCGCAATCGTCAGACTCGCCACCCTCGGGACTCTCCCTCGGACTCGCAATCATCACGGACTTCGCCACGCCGGTGACTCTCCCCTCGCGGACTCGCAATCATCGCGGACTTGCCACACTCGGGGACTCTCCCCTCGCAGACTCGCAATCATCGTGGACTCGCCACACTCGGGGACTCTCTCCTCGTGGACTCGCAATCATTGCGGACTCGCCACGCTCGAGGACTCTCTCCTCGCGGACTCGCAGTCATCATGGACTCGCCACGCTCGGGGACTCTCCCCTCGCGGACTCGCTCGACCTCGCCACTCGCCATGCTCGGCAGCAACCACTATTATTTTCAGAATATGCATCTCTAAAGAGCCTCAAGTCGCCTCTCCAAGCCAACTCGAGCCTCGGGGACTACTCCTAGGCATGCTGTGTGTACGCGTGGTTCCGTGACCGCGGCTCGCCCTCATAGACTTGCCACCACGGACTCTCCACTCGCATACTCGACACGCTCGTCGACTCGCCACCGTGGACTCTCCCTCGCGTACTCAACACGCTCGGGGACTCGCCATCATCAAGCTCGCAGCGTACAGACGCTCGGGACTCGCCAGCGCGGACTCGCCCTCGCGTACTCGACACGCTCGGGGACTCGCCACCGCGGACTCACCCTCGCATACTAAACACGCTCGGGGACTCGCCACCACGGACTCGCCCTCGCGTACTCGACACGCTCGGGGACTCGCCACCATGGACTCGCCCTCGCGTACTCCACACGCTCGCGGACTCCCCGGTCGCTCGACCTCGCCACTCGCCGCGCTCGGGGACTCGGCACGCTCTACGTTCGGGGACTCGCCGCAACTGGCAGCTTCACCGACACCCTGCGTCTTTCACCAACTGGCTATCACCGACTGGCTCACGCCGACCGCCTCCCGCTACACGGTTCTTTTCTCTGTTCAGGAGCTCGTCGCCGATTCGCCACGACCCATTGTCAAGACTCTCCGCGCCCTGCCTCAAGCCCGCGTCGAATCGACAACGCGCTCAGGGACTACTGATGGGGGAATACCAATCGGGATATACCCACGAAGCGGATTCGCTAGCTGGATCGAGCCGATCGAACCTAGCCTCGAAAGGGTCGACTGCATGTCTGGCGATGCATCTTGCACCAGCAACTGGCGCCGACTGGAGGCCCAAGACGGCGACTTCAATACGAAGCCCACCAAATACTTGTAAACCCTAACTGGCTGTATATATAAAGCCACCAGGGGCACCCCCACAGGGTATCTTCTTCCATATCTCATTAGATCTAGCCTCCCTCCGCCTACATCGGCTCCCATGTAAACCAATCTATGATCATATACTGGATTGACAGCAAGACGTAGCGATCCTCCACCGAGGGGACGTGAACCTGGGTACATCGTGTGCCAATCTCGTTCCCGGATTCTCCTACGCCGCCTTGCTCCCTCTACATAAGCTACCCCCAGTAGCATCTGCCGTGCAATACCACGACAACTAGCTTTTCTGAAACCAAAAACAGCAGAAAACAGGCAACTGGCATTGCGGCATCTTGTTAATAGGTTAGTTCCAAAAAATATATAAAAATGCCTCAAAGTCTAGAAAAAACATAAAAAAGCTGATACAAAACAAGCATGGAGCATAAAAATTTATAGATACGTTTACGACGTATCAAGCATCCCCAAGCTTAACTCTTGCTCGTCCTCGAGTAGGTAAGTGATAAAAATAATAATTTTTGAGGTGACATGCACCATCACAATCTTGATCAAAATATTGTAAAGCATTGATATAGCTGGGATCAAAGTACTCTAAGCATGAGCATGAAAGATGTAGTTCTAACAATAAGACAAAGCAACTATGTTGCAACATGAAAAGGTACAAACAAATGATCATGAATAACAATGCATTGAAAGACCTTTTTTGTTTCACATATAGAAGACATAGCAAGAGTGGCATTCAACTTGTCCCTCATGGAATAGCAAAACATAAATGCATAGGACACCTTCAAAGTTCATAAGGGTGACTAGATACAAATAATTTAAGAGCAAGAAATACCAACATTATGAATCAATCAATAAGTTTTGGGACAATGCACATTGAACTAAGAATGAAAACTATGCTCTCTTAATTGGTGCCTAAAGATAGAAGATGGAGACTCAACATAAAAGTAAAAAGAAAGGCCCTTCACAGAGGGAAGTAGGGATTTCAAGTTTCATAAAGAGCTTCCAAAAATTATGGTACTTACTAGCTTTCAGCTCTCATTGACCCTATCATTGGCATCTTGAAGTGACACAAATATGAGTATATGCTTGACAAGTTATAAGTTGAAAATCTCATTCCCCTTGCGTACGAGTACCGAACCTCATGCTACTCAAATTTGGTCACAAGTAAGTTCTTATCATTGTAAGTATATGTGTATCATAGAGAAGCGCCAATGGGGCACCCCTTGCCCCATGACACAGGAGCTATCCCATATCAAAATGACAAGGCAACAGACAATAAGCATCTCAGCGATCTTTTTATTTGCTATTTGCATAGGTTTTTATTGAGGATGCTTCACAGAATGCTCATTATAGTTACGTTGTAAGTTTCCACCATGATTAGGCATGACTTAGGCTAGCCGCTCAGGCGTTTATCTAACACATATACAAACTCCATGAGCTTACAAGCTCCCCTTTTATTCCACACCACCGGGATCCATAAACAAAAGAACATGATATCAACTGAATATAATAAGTGCAATGTTGAAAGCGTTCCCCATGATAGCATGGTTCTGCTAATTCACAACTTATAATTTGCAAGCATATAAGCAACATAGATGGGCACAATGGTTCAAGTTTATTAAGTGCAAGAAATAAAGTGTTCCATCAAGTTTGTGAGAGCTTTATTTACTAATTTTCACATAACAAAAGTTTAATTTGGAAGATAGATAAAAACATGAATATACTTGGAATGGTGTAACACACCATGCATAGGAGTTTATAGTGGACTCTTTGGAATAACTTGGTTTATTGGGAGTTGGATGCACGAGTAGAGCTCATACTAAGTACAAGTGGAGGCTAGCAAAAGACTGGGAGTGACCAACTAAGAGAGCAATAATGGCCATAATCATGCAAAGCGACAAAACATTATTAATTAAAGCATAAATTGATATCACAAGTCAAAAACTAAATGACCATGGAGGCTAAGGTGACTGGTTCATAGTCATAACATGGTGTGAGCATGTGCCAAGTCAACCCAAACAAAGCATCAAAGGAGAATACCACAATATTATGCTTTTGTATGCTAATACAACGCATGATTCTTTCAAGGCACATTAATCAATATCAATTGTTTGGAACAAGTCATGCTACAAAAATAATCACTAAGAATATGGTCAAAGCAACATCCAACATGACATGACAAAGTCTAGGCCACAGTCAAAACAAGCTTCCTTTTGTACCACTATAAGCATGAAACTTTCTACTCTTTTCCAACACCAATCAACTTATTTGAAACAAGATGAGAATGCAGGGTTCCAAATAATTTATTGCAGAAAACCAAACAAAAGAAAACTAAAAATGAAAACAAATAAGCTCCAAGAACAACACAATAGTGCATGAAGCAATGAAAATAAAGTGTATAGAAAGGAGATCTGAGATTTTTATTGATAAAGAAGGCGATGCCCAAGGCATCGCCAAGCTTTGACGCTTGTACCTCTTGAATATTTCTTGGGGTGAAACGGGTGGCATCCCCAAGATTTATATTTTGTCCATTCTTCATCTCATCACATCAGTTTTTCCTACACTTGAAAATTTCCTTCATACAAAACTTCACACAATTCTTCATTAGCAACATTAGTGTATTCAAGATAATAAGTCTTTGGGTTTAGTTTCAACATAAGTAAAACTTCTATTAAAACATAAGCTACTGTAGAAATTCCTTTTAAAAGCTCAAGTGATCAAAGAGAACTCAAAAAGAAACCGATTAAGAGGCAAATGCACATAATGGCAGAAATCTGTCAAAACATACCAGCAGGTAAAAACCGATTTTTTTGAAGTCCTTATGTTGCTCAAATCGAAAAGTTCTAAACTAAATAAAGTTACCTAATAACCTGGGGCATATTCACAGAAAATTACAGCTCAACCCGACGTACTGGGATTTTTCACGAATTTTTACAGTAAAGCATAAAAATCTGTTTTGGGACAACAACTTCCCCAAATCTTACTTCCCTCTCATTAGAGGTTATTCTTGGCACAAAAACCAAAAAAAATGGATAATGAGATATTATTACTGAGGCAATAACTTCCAAGACTCAACAAAATAAAAACTTACTGAAATAAATTTGGGTTATCTCCCAATAGTGCTTTTCTTTAACGCCTTTCAGCTAGGCTTGATAGTTTGAAAAGATGCTCACATAAGAAATATGAATTGAAGTAAAAGAGAGCATCAAGAAGCAAATTCAAAACACATTTAAGTCTAACCCACTTCCTATGCATAGGAATCTTGTATGCAAATAAATTCACAAAGAACAAAGTGACAGGCATAGGAAGATAAAACAAGAGTAACTTCAAAACTTTCAGCACATAGAGAGGTGTTTCAGTACCATGAAAACTTTTGCAACCATATTTTACTCTCTCATAATAATTTTCAGTAGCCTCATGAATAAACTCAACAATATAACTATCACATAAAGTCTTCTTTTCATGATCTACAAACACATAATTTTTATCAAGCTCAAAAATAGTGGGATTAAAACCTTCAAACCCACTTTTAACAATTTTATAACAAGATGACTGATCATTCTCAAGAGATATGGGTTCCAAGATAAAGTCAAGACCCCTCCAATCTCATTTTCAATAGTTGTACAATTAATATTATCAACCAATATAGGACCATCATCTAGAGCTTTATCATAAACATTTTCTAAGCAAAACTCTTTAGTACCATGCATTTAGAAGTTAGGCACAAATAAAGGATTATCATAAGATTTATCAAAATAGCATGGATTATCATAGATAACAGGAGCATAATTATTATCACAAGTTTTACCCATAGTGGATATTTCAAAAAAAATCCACATGAACAGAACATTCATCCTCCTTTGGTAAGCATGGGGGATAATCAAATAATGTAAGGGATAAAGAGTTACTATCATTATAAGGTAGTCATGGGTACCTAATCCGTTCTTCCTCCTTTTGTTCATCACTCTCCTCCTCTTTTTCATCTAATGAGCTTTCAGGTTCAGCAATTTCTTCTTCCATAGGTTCCTGCAAATTGTGGACACATTCTTGTGCATGACTGGGTCTCTCTCTATAATCAATGATATAACAATTATTGCTGAAATTTTCTATGCAATAATCAAGGATAGAAGAGACCATATATTTAAGGTCTTTATAAGCAACACAAGTTTCATAATTTTTAGACATGAAGGATTCTATTTCAGAAGCTCCCATAAACAAAACAAATTGTTCTACTTCTTCAAATCCAAGATGAATATAGTTATTCCAATGATAGTTCAAAATTAAAACTTCTTTACTAAAGCCACATTGGAATTTAAGATGTTTAGTATCCTGTTCAGAGCAACAATTTATATCATGGCGTTTAAGCAAAATTTTAGCAATTAGATCCAACCTTTTTAACACGGCTCTCATGACTTTACCCTTATAAGATTCTCTATACCTTATAAAATATTCCATGGAGGTTCTAGCAGGCGGTGGTTCATCTACTACCTTAGTAGTGATAGTAGTTTTCCAAATAGGAAATCAAGTGGGTTATCCATAATGAAATAGTGATTGGAGCAGAACTAGACATAAAAACAACTTGAAGTAGGAACTAATTTTTTTGTGTTTTTTGATAAAAAGAAACAAACCAGTACAACTAATATTTTTTGTATTTTTGATAAATAGAAACAAGCAAAAGAAATCAAAAGAAACTATGCAAAACAAAAACAAAGTAAAGAGATTGGTTGTCAGAGACTCCCCTTGCAAGAATCTTCTTTCTCCCTAAAAAGTGATTAACGAGGAGGAAGAGATTGAAGCTGTCCTGATCTCCTCGGCAACGGCACCAGAAAAGTGCTTGATGGCTCAGATATGTAGAACTCGTTGGGAACCCCAAGAGGAAGGTATGATGAGCACAACAGCAAGTTCCCCCCAGTTATGAAACCAAGGTTATCGAAACAGTAGGAGTAAGGAAACAACTCCAAAGTGTTGCTACCAACTTGGAACCTGCACCACACAAACCACAATACTTTGTCCCAACTTATAGTAAGGTTGCCAATCTCACCGGTTTGCTAAAAACAAAGGATTAAACGTATAGTGTGGAATATAGTAATTGCTTATAAAAAGTAAATAGTGGATGGTATATCAATGATAAGGAATGGACCGGGGTCCACGGTTCACTAGAGGTGTTCTCCATAAGATAGATAGCATGCTAGGTGAACAAATTACAGCGGGGCAATTGACAGATTGAGGATGCATAATAATGCATATACTAGACATCTTGATCTCTATGAGATTTGATTGGGCATTACAACATAATACATAGACCGTAATTGAAAGGGCATGTATGCCCCCATGTGTGGTTTTGGTAATTAATGAAAATCTCTATGGACTAATGTGTAAATTGAGTTTCACTTGTAGGTTTGTCCATTGGCATCGCTTGGGCCATGTGTTGGTCTCAAGGTTGGAATCATGAAGAAAGAAGGAGCTTGAAGGTTGATCAAGACATGTGCAAGAGTTGCATCAAGATGGATCAACCTCAAGTAGGGAAGAAGAAGGGCGAGCTCAAGATGCGCCATCTCTAGAAGATCTCATGCTTGAAGCTTGCCATCCTCGTGCTCATGGAATGATGAAGACAAGTTCAAAGAAGAGGTTGCCCCATGGAGTATGGGGAAGCAATTTGCAAGTCTTCATATTCATCAAGCAAGAGCATCCAAGAAAGGTGTTCCCACTATAGAAGAACAAGACGGTCTACATCAAGTTCAAGTGGGATGCTCAAGGCAAAGGTATGTTCTTGATAGGGATTTTCCTTTGCCGGTCTCGTATTGTTAGTTGGGAGACTGGGTTTAGGTTAGATAGCCGTTCTATCAAGAGGGGATCTCAAGCGGGTGTCTCGTTTGCATCGTTCGGATAAAGCTCAAACCTTTGCATTCATAGCATCATCTTTCTTGGTTGTTATTTGGTTCTTGTCCATGAGAGGATATAGAGCTTGTGGTCATCATCTTCACAAGCTCTAGTTCATCATCTAAGGATTTCACTTGCATATCTTATTGCGGTTTTTGATCTTACGAGTTTTCCGGCTCCGCACCTTGGGGGATACTTCACATATATGTTCATGGTATTTTCTCCCAAGGCTCCACAGCTTGTTGGATTCTATTCATCATTATCTTTCCAACAAAATTGGTTTCATACCGTTTGGAGTTCGGATGCAAAAGTAATTGCGTTTCTGGTTTTCTGGTTTCTGGAATTTCCCTGACCGGAAGTTCCGGCTTCCCATCAGAAGTTCCGCTAGGGCATCTTTGCCGCCGAAAGTTCCGGTGGAAGTTCCGGGTCTTCTTCCGCTCGGGTTCAGTAACCTTCTGTTTTGGATGTGCGATTTGACGGAACTTCAGTCGGAATTTCCACCAGAAGTTTCGCTCCCACCGGAAGTTTCGGCCAGGGACCGGAAGTTCCGCTCAGGTCTAGTTGCCGCCGAAAGTTCGGGTTGAATTTCTGGCTCTTGTTCCGCTCACGATTCAGTAACCTTCTGTGTTGGTTTTGTCTATTTGGCGGAACTTCTGTCGGAACTTCCACCGGAAGTTTCGCTCCCACCGGAAGTTCCGGTGAACCGGCGGAAGTTCCGATCAGGATTCGTTTTTGCAGTTTCTCGCTCAGCAGTTTTTGACCATTGGCTATGTGCCACCGGAACTTCGGGCCTCCCACCGGAAGTTCCGGCTAGGAGTCGCGAATTCCCATAACGGGCAGATCTGGGAGCCCTTTAAAAGGGGCTCCTCTTCCCCTTCGTGGGTACCATCTTTTCTTCTTGGTTCTTGGCTTTCTCTCTGTCCTCCATTGTTGACCTTGAAGAAGCTTTCCCTCTCCCTTTCCCTTCCTATGATTCTTGCATCTTTTTGAGGGATTTGAGAGAGGAGATCTAGATCTACAATACCCCTAAGCCAAATCCCTTCTTTGTGAAGAAATCATTGGGATCTAGATCTTGGAGAGTTTTGTATTCTCCTCTTGTGTTCTTCCTCCCTTATTCCCCCAATAGCTTTTGTAGCTTTGTTAGAATTTGGGAGAGAAGGACTTGCCCTTGCATTTGGTGCATAGGTTTGAGTTCTCCTCGGAGATTCGGCGAGTTCAAGCTTGTGAGCTTGTTTCTCTTGGGTTCCTTGGAACCCTAGACGGTTGTGTGGTTGGGTTGTTGACATTTTGTGGTCTTGTTGACCTTTTGTCGTCTTGATTGATATTTTGTGGTCTTGTAGCCTTTTGTGGCGTTGTTCGCCTTTTGTGGCATTGTAGCCTGTTGTGGCTTTGTTGTTGGGAGTCTCCAATTGAGTTGTGGAGTTAGCCCCAATCTTGTACGGGTTCGGTGACCGTCCTCAAGCGTCCCATAGTGGAGTGAGTGCCCGCCTTTTGTGGTGCACACTCAGGAGAATAGGGTGAGCCTTTTGTGGGTCGGTGAGTTGCGTGCTTCCGCATCCGGGGTGAGGCCTTATGTGGCGTTGGGTGAGCATCGAGCCACCACACCTCGAGGTGAGCCATTTGTGGCGTTCGGAGAGCATTGCGCCATCGCACCTCTCCAACGGATATGTAGCTTCTTTGGAAGTGAACTTCGGGAAACAAATCTTCGTCTCCGCGTCCATCGGTTATCTCTCAACCGAGCCCTTTACTTATGCACTTGACATTGTGATAGCCATCGTGCTTCAAGTATTTATACCTTGCTATCACCTTGTTTCTTGTATTGCTTAGCATAGGTTGTTGGTGCACCTAGGTGAACTTAGTGGCTAGGTTTTGTGCTCAATAAATTAAACGTTAGTTTTATTCCGCATTTACTTGAGCCTAAGCCGTAATAATTTTAAAAGCCTATTCACCCCCCCTCTAGGCGACTTCCTTTGTACTTTCAGTAATCCAACTGCATCTATGACTAATAATCCACCTTTAGGTTATCATCCGAACCCCCTCCAGTATTAAGTTGCAAGCAATAGATAATTGCATTAAGCAAAATGTGAAAAGTAAACAATACAATTTCCATATGGACAAAGGATTGTTGTTTTCTCCCTAGTAGCAACATCACATCTACAACCTTAGAAGTTTCTGTCACTCTCCCAGATTACTAGAGGCATGAACCCACTATTAAGCATAAATACTCCCTCTTGGAGTTACAAGCATCTACTTGGACAAAGTATCTACTAGGAATAGAGAGCATGCAATATCACGAATAACATAGACATGATGGAATCAATAATCAATCTAACATAGTATCTCAATATCCATCGGATCCTCGCAAACACAACATGTATGATTACAAATAGATGATCTTGATTATGAACGGAGCTCACAAGATCTAAACATGATAGCATAAAGGAGGAGAAACAATCATCTAGCTACTGTATGGACCCATAGTCCAAGGGTGAACTACTCAAGCATCACTCCGGAGACTGGCATGGTGATGAAGAAAGCCTTTGGGACGATCTCTCCCCTCCGGCAGGGTGTCGGGAAGAGCTTCAGATCCCCCCCCCCCCCGATATAGGGACGAAGGTGGTGGCGGCTATAGAATGTTTCAAGGATCGGGTGCTTAGGGTTTCTACATCGGAGGGCTTTTATAGGCGAAGGGCAAGGTCAGTGGGAGCCTGAGGGGCCCACACCACCTGGTGACGCGCCCCTGGCCGCGCCACCGTAGGGTGTGGCCGCCTCATGGCTCCACTTCGTCCCCCTTCGGTCTTCGTGTCGTGTCAGGTAAAATATTGACTTTGGCTTTTGTTCCGTCCAATTCCGAAAATATTTCCTTACTAGCTTTTCTGAAACCAAAAACAGCAGAAAACAGACAACTAGCACTGCGGCATCTTGTTAATAGGTTAGTTCCAGAAAATGTATAAAAATGCCTCAAAGTGTAGACAAAACATAAGAAAACTGATACAAAACAAGCATGGAGCATAAAAAATTATAGATATGTTTACGACGTATCAGGAAGACACGATACAAACCAAAATCTCATGCCGGCGGCAACCTGACATGGTTATACCCTACGGGTACACGATCTTAGCATACCTGGTCCGGCCCGACGAAAGGCCCACTCGACGACCTGCCCGGGTCCATGATGTCTATGACGGTTCGGCTGGAACGAAGCCCATATGGACACGGAGTCCCAAGCGCACAAGACAAGGAAACCTAAAGACTAGAGTTCGAATCTAACTTGTAACCTACTCGTATCGGTACCTGAGACCTAACCTCCCCATATATAAAGGCTAGGAGGGTCCAACGAGGAGGGCACGACCTAATCTCTCTTCGCATACAACCGCATACACACCTCCACGCCAGATTGCATCTGCGCATCTCTGTATTTTTCGGTTCCGCCGTAATTAAGAGCAGACCAGCAGGAGTAGGATTTTCCCTCCGGGGGCCTGAACCTGGGTAAACCTCGTGTTTTGCTTGTTTTCTAAGCGTTCCGAGATCTCCAGCATCCCCATCTTCTCCAAAACCCAAGCTCATAACAATGGGCATTGACGAGATTAAACCTCGTCAATTGGGAAACGGGGGCGCTGATTGTGCGATCGTGACGGTCCCATCTGAATCAATCTACCATTCATCAACAACACTAAGATTGCATCCGGACAGAAGATCTATTTCAATGAATTTGTCATCAACCGAAGATCGGAAGAGTTGTGCGGCTGTTGTCATCACGCACAGTTTGTATGCTCGAGGTAGCTCCAATTTCAATCGGTGCATTAAATCAAGCTGGTACCGTGCGCCCGCTAGAAAATTTCTATTGTACGTACACAAATCAGCCCTCACGCCAATCATGCATCATGTAGATAGATGGATTCCACATCCACGTTGACAACGTCGGATCAAGTCCAAAAAGACAAGCTAATTGATAAGTTCATTATTAGCCATCACGTAAAGCTTTTGGTTGACGCGATCTTGAAAGAAAACAAAAGGAGAAACAACGGGTGTTTGCACGGGATGACGGGAATTGAGGAAGCTGTACGGTCGCTTCACTCTGTAGGATATAAAAAGGCGAAGCTCTCAGATTTGTCTATGAGTAGGGGACGCACGGAGATCTGGCCTCAGCATCCACTCGGACAAATTGATGGAGACTAGGGTACGTCCACCAAACAACTCCGCCGGTGACCCGCAAAAATCTGGCGACTCACTGTGGTACTCAACTCCGTCCGACTAATCGGTTGCATTGGCTCCCGCGACCGCAACTCATCTGTCGCATCGGCTCCGCATCGGATTCTTCCAACCGCGTTGATTCTACGTCCAGGGGCTGCGCTGACTCCGTCGCACGATCCGCCACGGCCAACGTCTCGGGGGCTCCCTCGACTTCGGCGACCAGCCGCGGCCTTCAGCTCCAGCAACACGCTACGATCTACGGCTACAATGACCTGCTACGGTCTTCAGCTGTGTTCACTCTGCCCGACAGTCCGCTATGATCTTCGGCTTCAGCGACCGCGACTCGGGGGCTCTTTCGACTCCAGTGATTCGCGGCGGTCTTGGCCTCCGGTGGCCCGGGGGCTTCTTCGACTTCGACGACCCTCCACGGTCTTTGGATACGGCGACCCACCATGTCTTCTACTGCGGTGACCCGCCACATCCTTCGACTTCGACGACTCGCCATCACGTCGACTCCGTTGCGTCGACTACGTCCATCGCGTGACCCGTCACCGCGTCGACTACGTTCGCGGACGCATCAACTTCGTCTACGGCAACTACCAACAAAGATAAGTTTCCCAACCCGCACTCGATACACTCGGGGGTTGCGCCCTCTTTGAGTAATCTAATGTGCCATCGGCTCCACGCATTCGAGCACCTCGAACGCGACATCACGAGTAGCTAATTCTGCCTAATCGTCGATTCCTTGAACTCCGAGTGCCTCGACAAGGTACTGAGACTAAGGGTAATCAGGCTAACAAAAAGGCCTAGCATACACTGCAAAAGTGTTGACTCGATCGGCACCAGAATCTTGCTATACAAGCCGAAAGGCAAATATTTTTTACAAGATACAAGTACTTCACAATTTGTCATGTTTTTTTGCAGCTTACAAGGATGTCAAATGCGCCGAGCTATTCTATCGGGTCCTCCAACGGAGTCGACCAGCGCCAGACACGTCAACAGACGCCAAGACCCGAGTCGAAGCATTCCTTGGATTACCACATCAATCATCGACAAAAGCGGCGCTGGCCGCGCACCTGACAGAAGAAACGGCGTCGACTTCACCCGCAACGTCGAGTCCTTCCGGCTAAAATGCCGCATCACTCCGCTACGTTGACTCCTGTCTCCTTATGCGTGAGACGCTGACTCGATGCATTTCCGGGTCAGTAGTTTCTCCTTGCATGAGTCTCCACTCGAGTCTGCGACTCGACTAGACACTCGGGGGCTACTCCTATCAGGAGCGCTGGTCGCGCCCCCGATATACTTCCGGGTCAGCGGTACGCCCGCGAGATTGTCGATTGTGTCTACAAGATACAAGACTCGAGTCTTTGCCCGAGTATACGACTCCGCCAGACACTCGGGGGCTACTCCAAACTGGAGCGCTGGTCGCGCACACAAAATATCTTCGAGTGGCACGCTTCGATTCCTCACTCAAATCAACGATTCGACTAAGGACTCAGGGGCTACTCCCATAGGGAGCGCTGATCGCGCACTCAGAAAAAAATGAAGACATTCAGGGCATCTGCAAGGTCATCCGAAGAACTTCCGGATCGCCATATCATGCAACCGATGACTATAAGTCTCTGCACGAGTCTACGACTCGAACTGACACTTGGGGCTACTCCTATCAGGAGCGCTGGCCGCGCACCCAAAGTATGACTAAGATACTACACCATTGAGCTATTCTTCGAGCCCTACGTCGAGTCTACGACTCCACTACGGACTCGGGGGCTACTCCCATAG
Organism: Avena longiglumis; assembly: GCA_030063025.1. NCBI lineage: Eukaryota > Viridiplantae > Streptophyta > Magnoliopsida > Poales > Poaceae > Avena > Avena longiglumis. The sequence continues at coordinate 100,086,989 of CP125974.1, forward strand.
GGAGGATGGATTCAAGAATCCAAAAAATTTGTGTCCTACGGACCTAAAAGTCAATAAAGACTGAATTAAAGTCTCTGCTCGAGTCTACGACTCGAACAAACACTCGGGGGCTACTCTCATAGGGAGCGCTGGTCGCGCACCCTATGAATTCTTCGACTGCGATCCTATGGATCAGTATGCAAAAAAACTTTTCGGCAACTCTGTCCCAATTAACGTTAAGTGAGCAGTGTCCTCCTTGGCCACCTGAAACACCTCCGTGGTGATAAACATTCGGATGCTGCGTCTGCGACGCAAAGATAAGACCTATAGATACCATCTGATGGCCTGGTAACGCACACGACTGTGCTCTGCTAGTAAAAATCCGTGCCAACAGGCGCGATGAAAAATCCCGACGAACGCGTTGGGTGCATCATTTAAAATTTACTGGAATTCCACTCCTGTAAGTCCTCCGCGGCCTGAGTCGAATTACGCCAACATATGTTCCGGGTTCGAGTTAAGGGACTCGAATCTGAAGAAGATCGTGTTGTTTTTTCCTAAGACAGTTAACTGACCCTGGTCCGTCAGGAGAGTCAGGCACACGCATCAACAATCCCTACACGCTCAAATCATTCTCTAGCAAACAGAGATAGCTGCACTCGAAAGATTGAAGAGTCCTCAGCCAAATCTACGATTCAACTGAACACTCGGGGGCTACTGACATGGTAATACCCTACGGGTACACGATCTTAGCATATACCTGGTCCGGCCCGACGGAAGGCCCACTCGACGACCTGCCCGGGTCCATGAAGCCTATGACGGTTTGGCTGGAACGAAGCCCATATGGACACGGAGTCCCAAGCTCACAAGACAAGGAAACCTCAAGACTAGAGTTCGAATCTAACTTGTAACCTACTCGTATTGGTACCTGAGACCTAGCCTCCCCATATATAAAGGCTAGGAGGGTCCAACGAGGAGGGCACGACCTACTCTCTCCACCGCCACAATAGACAATAGATCTACAGATCTGCACTTCGCATACCACCGCATACACACCTCCACGCCAGATTGCATCTGTGCACCCCTGTACTTTTCGGTTCCGCCGTAATCAAGAGCAGACAAGCAGGAGTAGGGTTTTTACTCCGGGGCCTGAACCTGGGTAAACCTCGTGTCCCCGTGTTGCTTGTTTGCTAACCGTTCCGCAATCTCCAGCATCCCCATCTTCTCCAAAACCCAAGCTCATAACAATAGGCATTGACGAGATTAAACCTCGTCACAACCGGTCCGACACAATCCCTAGGATCGGTGACGGGCAAGACACTCTCCCACAACCAACAACGGGGGTGAGATACTTGATGAGATCTTGAGTACATGGAGACGAGACACTGACTCCAAGGACTTGTATAACTTGAACGCACTAGGCAAAATCCAAGAGGTTGGGGGATAATTGATGCTCCTTGTTAAGGAGCATGAGACTAGTAATAGATAGATCCTCTAGGGTGTCTTCTATTAGAATTATCCAAGTCTAGGTTTTACAATAGAGGGGTGAGGCTATTTATATGTCATCCACTTAAATAGGGGTAGTTTAGGGATAAAACTGGAAGTTGGGGCGAATCTGGGGGTTACATGGGTCAGACCCAAAAGGATTTTACATGCCTGCTGTCGCGTAAGCCGGAGACTCCGGTTCAGATGAGAGATTCTGGTCTATCTCTGGTCTATCTCCGGAAGGGGTGGCAGAGTGTGCCAGGCATCATCCCGGGGGCTAGTCCGGAGGCCAGCCAGAGATTCTAGGGTGTCGGTCCAGAGATTCCGGTGCACCAGACCGGAGATTCCGATGTGTTTAGCTTAAGCAATTGCTTCTTCTTTGTCCCGCTCCTTGTACTTATTTCATGAGGACTTGGTGATGCACTGGGGCTTCATAGCTGAGTATGCATAGCATATTTGCATTAAGTAGCAAGGCATCCAAGGGTGTATCAAAGTCACACAAGGAAAGGAACGAGTTAACCTTAGCTTGTAGGAGTTTGGCTCGACGCGATTCATTGGTCCGCTTGGGGGGACTTGGTGGTGTAGATGAAGGAACGTCCGTAGGACGGGCTACATCACTACATGTATCAGCCATATGAAGAAAGAAAAAACATCAAAATACTATGCATCTTGGATTCTACTAGTGTGACGCCACCCAATAGCCCGGTAGAAGAAATCATGTGCAACCATCAACAAGCGATACCAGCCACGAACCATATGCTCCCGCTGATCCTCCGGGAGAAGATTGGACCATAGAAGGATCCAATGCATAGCCAAGCGAAAAACCTGCAAATTTTTTTTGTACATTTTGTCCAAATAGGCCAAGATAAAACCGAAACAACAATGTGTATTCTAGCTTTAGTCTTCTTATCAATTCCATTTAACCAATTCCCAAAATTATTTGTCACATTGGTTGGTGGTGGTATGTTATAAGTGAAGAAAATCCGCCAAATCAAATGTGCAAAAGGACATGAGAGAAACAGATGTTCAATAGTCTCAACACAATCACAGAAACAACACTTTTGACATCCATTCCAATTCCTCTTGCCAAGTTATCTTTTGTTATCAATACTTTGTTGCTCAGGAACCACATGAGTATTTTAGTTCCAAGAGGTATTTTCAATTTCATAGGTATTTACATAAGTATCTCGTATAGTCATTCATTAAATCAAGATACACAAATTTAATAGTAAATGAACTAGAAGGGGTAAGTTTCCACACAAACTTATATGTGTTGTGAGTGAGCTAAACCATCTTCAAACGCTGGCATAAATTTAACCATTCCTTCCATTTTCTACCAGTTAAAACCCTTCCAAAACCAATATTCAGCAGGGTTTGAGCTAGAACATTGGCCATTAATACATTTTGTGGTTTACAATTTTATATAATGATGGATATTGCTGAGCTGAACCTGTACTGAAAAACTCGTCCTTCATATGCATCCATCCTTTCCAAAAAGGAGAGTCTATAGGTTTCACTCCTACTTGCCCTAGAGTTTTATTCTATAGGTATTTGTTTTGAATCAATTCTTGCCAAACACTCTCTAGTAAGTAGTTTGAACAACCATTTGCTAAGTAAACACTTATTTTTAATTTCTAGCACCTCAATACCTAAACCACCGTGATCTTTTAGCCTGCACATCATACTCCATTTGTCCAAACGATATTTATTATTATTTTCATTAATTTCCAAGAAGAATCTAGACCCGTAATAGTCTAAATGCTTTCTAATCCCTTTCGGTATCTCTAGAAAATATATCATAAATATAGGCATACTAGAGAGCACTGAGTTAATCACTACAAGCTGATCACCATATGAAAGGAGTTTACCTTGCCACTAACCTAGCTTAGACATAAAGCGAGCCTATATCAGATTCCATTCAGAATTTATTTGTGCCACAATACTTAGAATCTATTTGTGGGGTCCATGAGATTGTAAGAAAGTCAATTGTTAACTATTTTACATAAGGGTGGATAATCCAAAATATCTATTATTCGTTATCCCAAGGAAAAAAATTGAAAATGGGGTATAAAAATATACGCCTATGAACTAAAATGAAAATGGATATCAAATATATCCTGATTTAGCAAATACAAATAGGAAAAAAGTTTTGGATTTTGAAGCAAATTTGGATATGCAATTGAATATATTTGTATCCAAATAAGATTACTTTAGCAATATTTTAGAGTTCCAACAAAATCTACAAAAAATCCTAAATGTAGACAATGATGTACATTACCAACTAGCAAAATCTAGAACCAAAATAAATTATATTCAGGACTACACCGAAATGAAAAAATATGATATATTTGAGAGGTTTGAAATTTTGCAATATTTAATACTTCAGATGTGAGATCTTGTCATTTTTTTTGTATAGCCTCGAATATAAGGTATTTTGAGTTAAGATTTTGCACGTTGGCAGAGCATGATATTACCTACATCTAGGTATATATTTCAGATTTTTTGGAATCTTCGGAATGTTGTTTTTATTTTTTTTATAAGAGCTCCATGGAGCCCGAGCTCCATTTGTCCACATCATCGAACAGTTCTTTATTAGTATGTATTTCATTTCCAAAATGCCAAATGAAGCAAGTGCGTCGGCTAGACATGCATACTTGCACAAAATATTTGAGTAGTAGTTATCGGTGGACTAGTCAAATATCCTGTTTTCTGCCTTGTTCATTGCCCATCCTTGGATCTCGTCCCTGAGCTTGTTCTGAATCCACGATGGCCCCGGAGCAAATCCGCTGTAGAGCCTATCGAGAACCGGAGCGTTGCGGAGCAAGAACTTGGCCAGCGTCCTCTGCGCCATCCCGCCGTGGTAATGCACCAGCTTGATCTCCCTGACCCGGCTCCTCAAGCAAGGGATTCTCACTGCCGGCGTGGCAGCGAGGACCTCGAGCTCGTTGTACCTGTGCTGGTGCGCGGCGGCGAGCTCCCCCCTCTTGCAGTTCTTCCGGCAGCTCTGGCGGGCAAGTAACTCGTCGTTGCCGGGTCCGGGGGCGAAGGCCAGCGAGATCACCTCCAGGCACGGGGCGCGCCAAAGGATCGTGCTCACTGCGGCGATGGCGGCGTCGCCGTCACAATGCGGGAGTTGTCCGGTCAGTTCGAGGTGGAGGAGGCTCGTGAACATCGGTAATGACGTGGCCAGAGCGTCGTGCTCAATGCCACAGCCGAGACGCGCGGACTGCAGGTGCAGGTGCTTGGTTGACGCGAGCAGCTGCAGAAACTCTCCGAGTTTAGCGAGGTCCTTCGCCGACGAGACCTCCTCGCCGCAGACATCGACCATGCACGACGCGAAGCTCTCTTGGCCGCCGCCGCCGCGGGAGAGCGACAGAACGGGCGCTGCGCCGCGGTACTCGAGGGAGCGGAGCGTGCCGCCGTTCACAGCGATGACGGCCAGGCTGTGGCAGCACCGGAGTGCGAGGCTGCGGAGGCGGTGGTTGCCGAGGAGGTAGAGCGCGGTGATCGTGCCGCACGCCTCGAGCGTGAGCTCAGCGAGGCGCGGGCAGGCGGCGATGAGCCTCTGCACGTGCCGCTCGTGGTCGGAGACGCGGGTGAGGACAAGTGCCTCGAGGTAGGGCAGGCTGACGGCATCCGGCGGCGGGGAGAGCCTGCAGGGGCCGAGGCTGAGCGACCGCAGTGCGGTGCAGGAGAATAGCCTCCCCGGAACGGTATACTCAGGCGGCGCGTAGTCGGTGTCTGGCTCGGAGTCCGACGTCCGTCGTCGATTCGCTTGTTTTCGCTCCTCCTCCCCCTCCTCGTCGGGCTCCGGGTCCGGGGACCGGCTGCGCTTGCGACGAAGTCGCGCTCCGTGCTCCTTGACGTCCTCGGAGGCGCGGAGGGAGTAGCGACGGGTGCAGAGGGGCGCGCGGCGGAGGCGGAGGTCGATCACGAGACCGGCATGGGCAGGGGCAGCGTGCTTGATGGCGTAGGACACCCAGTGGTCCACCGCCGAGGAGTCGCCGTGGCGGTAATGGTTGAGGACGGCGCGGAGCACGCGCAGGGGCGGCGGCGGATCGGGCGCGTTGTGGCGAGCGAGGAGGGCGGCGGTTATGGCGGTGGTAAAGGGCGGCGTCGGGTGGGGGTCGCCAGGGAAGGGTCTGTCCTGCTCGTCCAGCGAGACGGCGTCGACGCCGGCGTAGGTGTCGCGCCACCGGCTCGACAGCACGGACGCGCGCGCGGCCTCCTTGGCCGGGAGGAAAGAGAGGATGCGCCCCAGCGTGTCGTCGCTGAGCGTGCTCAGGCGGTCCTCTCGCCGCCTCCGCCCGGCGGCTGTGGCGACCTGCATGACGCGTGGAAGAAGCCAAAAGTAATCGATCGAGACGAGAGACGTACGAATTGACTACTAGTATAGATCAGAAATTCGCGTCCACGGTATATATGTTCCAATGCTAATACGTGTTGGGATCCGAATCGAGCAGGGTGTGACGAGCGACACGCTGAAGGTGAGTCGGTTTGGCCGCCAAGGATACCACAAGAAGATCGAAACAAACATGAATATACGTCACGGGGCTCAAAACTGTCGATTTGGTTTGGTGCTTTTTGAAGGAAGATGTGTGCAACATATCGACATCTTACTGAAACCATTTATATTAACTTTGAATCTGTTGCATCTAAGTGGCTTGCTAACAAAAAGATCTTTACATTTCAATGTTGTTTCTGCTGTCGTCTTCTTGGGGCTATAGAATAACATGAATAGTCTAGTTTTTAATAAAGTTTATTGGATTAATCTAAAACAGGTTTGGCGTCTGGTCCTGTCCTATCTAAGGAATTGGAATGTTCCTTTCAAGAACTGGGAGGAGGGGAAGATCGAACATGTCGTGGGAATGACCACGGCAGATGCTGCGAGTGGCAGCGAGTAGTGGTGAGAGGGGCAAAGGCGGCCAGCCATCTGCGGTGCGAGATAAGGACGAAGACACAAGGTTTTACCCAGGTTCGGCCCCAGAGGGTAAAAAACTACTCCTGCTAGATTGTATTATCGAAAGATTATAAGGAATTGGAATGCTCCTTTCAAGGACTGGGAAAGGGGAAGATCGAGCAGTTTATGAGCAATTTGATGCAAAAACTGAAGAACACCCTGCAAATCTAGCTCAGCTGAGTTGCGTGGATTTTGGGTGGATTTCCACCTAGAAAATTACGGCTTCTTCAAGCCAGCTGGGAGGGCGTGTATCACTGGGACACCTGCAAGAGCATCAGGAGGAGAGTGATTCCATCCATGTGGTGTTCTGATGTTCTGTGCCCTGGTGTTTGGGGGTGTTCCCGTTCAGTTCTTGCTCAGTAGTCTTGGCTCTATAAGTTGTTTTAGTCTTTTGTGTTTCGATTGTAAGCCGTTAAGATTTTTGTAGCGGCAGTCCAATAGGCTAAGGTTTAGTTGTGCTAGGTGGAGTTTTTAGTTTGGATGTAGCTTTACTTTTTCTAACTCAGACTTGGTGGTTTCATTTGCTTTAATGGAACCAGGGATAAAATCCATGTTTATCTAAAAATAAACAAAAGCAAATTCTCTTTTTAAAAAGAGGATGTCCTCTAGAGATAGCAGTTTGGAACCTTTAGGGTATCATCTTTTTTAGTTCAGGACAAATAAATTAACTAAATTTCTCAAAAAGATAAAATTTGCAAAAAGTTAGTTCACTTCTTTGTACTAACTAGGGTAGAGGGTACCCTAAATGTTACTCACTTTCATCCTTAATGACCTCCACCTTTAGATTGGTATGCACATAAGTATATAGTATTACTAATTATTCAAATATAGAAAGAAAAGCCAAGCCCAAAAAAGGCAAAAATATATAAAAAAAGGTTCTAGGAACAGTATCACCATAGTCCTACCCCAACTCTATGACAAGAGACCAAATAAAAAAAATACTCCTAAACAAAACCGTCAAGAAGGGTTCGCCGCACGTGCATTGATAATGCCGAGTCAAACCATACGTCGAGATATTTATTCCCAAATTCGAGGGTCCTCGTCGTCCCGCTTTCGGTCGATGCTACACCTCTTTTAGACTAGCCCTAATGGGGGTATCATAGATGGTATCATGCACTACATGCATGCAAACTGCTTATGTGTCACTGTAATTAATGATGAGAAATACTCCATCCGTTTGGGATTATAAGTCCCGCGCGCATAACTAGGTTGCCAATTTGAACAACAAAATATAAATAATATAACACAAAAATTATATCATTAGAAACTTTAGAGGTTATATTTTTTAATGGTATAATTTTTGTAATATATAAGTTATATTTTATTAGTCAAATTAACAACTTAGATATGCGCGTAGGACCTATAATCCCGAACAGAGGGAGTATGCTAGTAGTATCATAGGTAGATACGGTATCATAGCACGTAAAAAATAGAAAATTAGTGTCAAAAAGATCTTGTATACAAATTTGCATCGAGATTCTATAAATCAATAAATACTATAATCCTATGATACTAATACATGATACCATGCATTGTAGACACTAGCCTATGATACCATGCATGATACTAACATATGATACTCTCCATTGTGAGTAGTCTTAGTGGTGGTGAGTAAAGTCCAATATAAACCGTGAACTCATACAGGGTAGCGAAATCAAACCTTAAACTCTGAATCACTAAAGTTCACGCACCAAACTTGCCCATCCTGGTCTATCCCGGACCCTTGATCTCTTTTCCGCTCCAGAAAAAATAAGTCACAAACTGAAAAAATTTGGTTACTCTCACCAACACTAAAGTGAGGTTTAATTCCGGTGGCCCCATCTTGACGATGGTGGCCATCAAGATTCATAAGCTAGCTACGCCTGTTCAGGCTGATCGTTTTTGTATAATGTGTGTTCGTGTTGTGTGGTAGCTTGCCAATTAATTAGATCAAGTGCCAACTAGCCAGATTTGTACCGAACAAATCAATCAATCTATTACATTTAGCGTTGCACAGTAGCCTCGGCAAGGACAGCGTGGACTTCCATGAGAAGTTGAAGCCCAGGCGCATTGGGCAATACCACACCACCGCCGTCCCTGGTGGCGGCCGGCACGCGTATCCCGCTGGGAGTTCGTCATTGCCGGAGAAGCAGGTCCAGCGCCGTGTTTTGCGCGGCGGAAGTTGCCAGTTCCTGCGGTCTCGGATGCAATTTTTTTGGCGAGAGGGATCTGACGCATGGGTCTACATGTCAGCGAGAGTGGCTAGTTATCCCGGTCAGGATCTTTGCTTTCCCTGTGCTCCAAACAGGTCTAAGGGTGAAATTGACCCGGATTTGTTAGTTCGGTGTGCTAACTTCAAAGATTTGAAGTTCGGGGTTTGATTTCGCCAACCTCTACAAATACAAGGTTTAGAATGGACTTTACTCGTGGGTGGTTGTTTGGAAACCGAGGATTAGGGTCCAGTTTTGGCAGAACGAATTTTGAACCGATTATTAGGAAAACCAGTTTTACTAGTAACCTTTTTTAGTTAAGAATAAGCTAACGGAAAACTATGTTTTGAATCCGAAAATAGGGTGTCAAATGGGATCCCACCTAAATCCCACTTGTAGTTCATTTGCCAAATTCTAGTGTAAATTTTGAGTAAAAATTTAAACTAGATTTTAAGAAATGAATTAGAAGTGGGATTTAGACGAGATCCCATCTGACACCCTATCCGAAAAGTGTAAAGCCGGTTTAATTTGTAAACCATGCGGTGATCATACTGGTACTGGCCGTGCCCATATACGGTTTAATTTGCAACTTCTATTTTAAAAATATATTTTCTCCTTTTTCCAAGTTTTTTTTCCAAATGAAATAATTTATGGATGCAAGTCTTATTCAGTCATAAGAGTCCAAGCCTAGGTGTTTGTGGACGAGGAGCATTTACATGACCATGTTTTTTTCTCGAGTGAAAATAAAACAAATTACAGCCACTCATGCATAACTTCTGGAACATACTGCTACTGCTGAACCTGTGTTTTCACATCGAACAAGAAATCCACATCACAAATTATTCTTGGATTCAGGTACTGTAGAGAAATCATCAATCAATTGTCATAAAACACAAGCCAGTCAGCCAGTGACTGGAAAGGAAAGGGCCCCCCTCCCCTCGCCCTATATCTTCTCCACGGATTAGCCAGAGCAAAAAGCTAATAAGCAGTTCCGAGATCCAAGCGCCCCCACACATGCCCCATCTCACCGCTTCCTCCTCCGCGGCCGCCGTCGCCGGCCGCCCCGTGTTCCGGCCCCCTCCTCGCCGCACGCCGATGCGCGTGCGGGCAGCTTCTGCGGCCGGAGGCGGCGTGCGCACGGCGGCGCCGCCGCAGCCGACGTTCTACGAGCTGCTGGGGATCTCGGCGGAGGGGAGCAGCTTCGAGGACGTGCGGGCGGCGTACCGGCGGATGGCGCGCAAGTACCACCCGGACGTCTCCCCGCCGGACGCCGCCAAGGAGCACACCCGCCGCTTCATCCAGGTCCAGGAGGCCTACGAGACGCTCTCCGACCCCGGCCGACGCAGCAGCTACGACCAGGCGCTCGCCCGCGGGGTCTGCAGGCTCGCCTTCGACCCCGCCTCGCGCCGCCACGCCACCAATTCCGCCTTCTACCACCAGGTATAGTCAACCTCCACTCTATTATCTCTCGCTCCCTTTCGGATGCATACTAGTCTGATTTCTTTGTCTTCGATTCAACTAGTAGCCTGTGTAATACCCGAAGAATACTAAATTTAGCCTAATCCTCAGCGGCTGTAACAAAATTCTCTTAAATTTACTCTAATCCTCAAGAATACTAAATAACCTTTGCAACTCTGTGCTGGCCTATTCAATTCAATTCACTTCAGAAACTTGTAAATTAGCAATTCATGCATGTGCGTTCCAGCCTGAATTAGCACATGGCTGGTTGATGATTAATTGAGAACTATTAAACTATCTGATGACATGGAACAAATACTTGACTGGATACCTTGAAGCTTAGGACCGAATGTTGAGTGCTTCAGGGCTATCTTTGACCTTTCCATGAGCTTGAGGCATCACACAAATTAAACACACACTTTCGGCAGTACATAAATTATCCCCTGTTCTGTAGATAACACAAAACTTTCCATCCTGCGGCATATACACCGATATGAATTCATGTAAAGCAAAGTACTATGCATATATAATTATATGGGTGATTGAACAGTGTTGTTGTAAAGGATAAGGATGAGTCGTTTTCATGTACCTCATCCATAAGATCGTGTCGGCAATAATTTAAAGGTTGTTGTCTTACATGTATGGATGGAAATTACAGGAGTGAGCTATGTCTGGTGACATCTTATTTATATCATGATGTTCGAATTTCAGTGGCAATTGTCAACCATTGTTTGTTATCCTTTTCAAAGTTATGACTTTGTAGAGCCTCCTTTGTTTCCTCACTAACTTGCTATCCGTGTGAACCATACCATAGGAGCTGGAAGAGAAGTCCAGGTGGAGGACATCTTGGGAGGGCCAGATCGCCGAGCTAAAGAAGAGGAGCACAGGGAAGGATTCTGAAGAGAACCTATCCTGGGGGGCTCGGATGCGAAGAGGGGCTGAACAATTGTGACAATGATCCCTGGGCCGTGATGCATACTAGTCATATGTAGCATATGAATTGTTTGGCTTTGAGTAGCAAAATTAGAAGGGCTATGATTAACAATGGTTAGATTTGGAGTTCAGCAATTGTAATCTTACCACTTGGGGGTTTTATATATAGTTCAAGTAGGTGCCTGTAAAACTCTAATGTGTTGCTCCTCCTTGAATCTTGCCCCTTATCCAATGTAAATATAACTAGATAAAAATATTCTAAGCTAGTAGATTTTTTTATTTGATAGTTTGATTTGTGAAATTTGTTTTAGGTGACGTGTTCTGTTTTTGAGTGGTTGGAGTTAGAAGGGAAGCCTACACGTATGGATATTCTTTCAATGGTTTCAGATGAAGGAGTGGTGTGGTGTGGAGTGACTGATGTTGTTGATTTGTGTTTGCAGTGTACTGTGTACTATTGGACACAGGTTTGGTGAGTCATATCGGTGGTGGATATGGACACAGGTTTGGTGAGTCATATTGGTGGTGGATATGGAGATATACTCCTGGACGTGGCCGTGGTTGATGACTCAGTAGGCTAGCTATGCATAGAGTGATAATATATCCTTCTTTATATTTTTTTGACCGTTTTTTTTCTAGGATACATCCTTGAAGGTATACCAAATACATAAAAAACTGCCGACGGCAGTTACAACACCGCAAAGCGGCTAGTTTCAGCTGTCAATAGGGGTGACAGCTCCCCGAGTCTAAGCCTACTCTCCGTCCATCAACAACAAAGGCGACAGCTCCGGGAAGCCAAAGAAGTTAGAACGGAACAGCCTAGCTGCGAGCCGCTGCATATACTCGCGCCTAACCCACCTCTTGATGCTGTCCACGGATGGTCTCATGTTGTTGAACACCACCTCGTTCCGATGCCTCCATAGGCACCAGAAGACCAGAATGATCGTCGTCCAGAGGTCCCATCTGTGGGCCTAGGGACACCGCAAAGCGGCTAGTTTCAGCTGTCAATAGGGGTGACAGCTCCCCGAGTCTAAGCCTACTCTCCGTCCATCAACAACAAAGGCGACAGCTCCGGGAAGCCAAAGAAGTTAGAACAGAACAGCCTAGCTGCGAGCCGCTGCATATACTCGCGCCTAACCCACCTCTTGATGCTGTCCACGGATGGTCTCATGTTGTTGAACACCACCTCGTTCCGATGCCTCCATAGGCACCAGAAGACCAGAATGATCGTCGTCCAGAGGTCCCATCTGTGGGCATAGGGGCAAGGTCTTGTCGTCCACTGAAGGGTTCGCAGCATAGAAAACAAAAATTTTCCTACGATGTGAACTATATACCAAGATCTATTTATACTAGATACAAACAACGGGCGGATGTATATCCGTAGAGAACATACCCTTGAAGACCGACAAAGTTTAACGAGTCCAAACTCGTGGTTGATGTAGACGATCTCTTGCCGATCTCAAGATCGAGAGGAAGTCCTAGCGCCGAATCAGCAAGATCCGTGCTCGCACACACGCTCGAGGCACCGAGCAACCTCCGCCTCGCCTCCGATGATGCAATGAAGCACAACTCTTTCTTGCCAAAAAGCCACCGGGAACATGTATCTCGCTAGTCCGAGACCATGGGGATAAATTCTAGAGGGAGAGAGATCCTTCACGAGGAGGTGTGTTGTGAGAGGAGGAGAGGGCCTTTATAGGAGAGGGGGCACCCAAGGGGCCATGCGCCAGCCATGGGGCTGCCCCACCTCTTCCACATTCATGTGGGTGGAGCTCCCACTCAAAATGAAAAGCCTCCACTCCCATTAAAAAGCCTCCACTCAAAATCCACTCACATGCATTAAATTTCCACCAAATTTAATGCAAGCTCTCATTTAAATAAAACTCTTTTATTTATTTATTCAGAATTTTGTTAATTACTTTAATTAACAAACATTCACATAAAACCCTTGCTAGTATTCCATTTCACATGCGTAACCAGTTTCAGAATTTCAACCAAACAGTTTGTGTCTAGTGAAATAAATTCGCGCTTTCCTTTTCTTTTCGCATGAAACTTTTGCTCCAAATGGATGTCGGTGTATCTTATGTGTCACCCACGTTCATGAATAATGCGGACATGATCGAGACCCTCTCGGATCAATAATCGAGCGGATCCGAGACCCATACGACTCCCACACATTCAACGATGACTTTCTTGTGATCGCTGGAACCTTTTACGCTAGTATCTTAATCCCTTTGTTTCATGATATATTACATGTCCGAGATTCGATCATCGGTATCTCCATACCTAGTTTGATCTCGCATCGACATGCACTCTTTTCTCGCTCCTGATATAACATTCTAGTGATCAAATCACTTGCTTGCAAGCTAATCAATGTGATATCACCGAGAGGGCCTGAGTATATCTATCCGTCATCGGGATGAACAAATTCCACTCGATCCATGGGCCTCAACATAACACTTTAGTAGTTCAACCCATCTTTATAATCACCTTACGGTGTGACGTTTGATGTTATCAAGAAACTCTTCCAGTGTTAGTGATTGACATGATCTCATGGTCTAAGGATTAGGATCACTTCGTAAGTTGTTATAGCAATATAAACTCAATGACTTTGATCGTAATGCTATACTTCGGATGAATGTTCATCACACCATTACACTAATGTTGTGACCCCGTTATTAACAACATCCAATGTCCATGATCAGGAAACCTTGATCATCTTGTTAATCAACGAGCTAGTTTATAAGAGAGGCATAACTAGGAACTTTCTTTTTGTTTATTAAACACACATGTATTAACGCTTCAGATTAATACAATTATAGCATGCAAAATAAACATTTATCATAAATAAGGAATACGATAATAACCACTTTATTATTGCCTCTCGGGCATATTCCTTCTCTCCCACTTGCACTAGAGACAATAATCTAGTTTGAGAACTTTGCGTATTGAACACCTATGGCTACGGTGTTCCATATACACAATTGCAAGTGGTTAACATAATCTACGGAGCTGACGCTTCAGGTCCGTGTGTATTTGCATGTCTTTGCGTCTTCACGCATCACTCATTCTCCAATGAGATGGCATTGTATAAATTTGGTCTTTTGGTGAGACCTTTAGTTCCTTGGGGTTAAAACACATCGATACTATTGTCATACAATATATCTTTAGTGTTAGCCCGCTATAACCACACCTTAGTTTGATAACAAACTACTTGACACAAATTCCTCCTTTGTCGCTACTATAGCTCATATACTTAGCCTTTTGTTGTAGTATTCGTCACAATGTCTTAACTTTGGAACTCTTCCAAATCCATCATGGAATCTCCTTTCCATTACATTGTGCCACCCATAGTTTAAATTGAGATAAACTTAATTTGTATCTTGTGACAAAACTAGTATCAATGTAACGCTTTACAATGAACTATTTGTAATTGTTTGTCACCTCTACACAAATATATTCTTAGTTCTTCCAAAAGATCATAAGAATATCCTTACTATAGTCCAATGATCATTTTATGATTCATTCTGGTATATGCTCATAACACTTAGAGCATAGGACATATCTGGATATGTACATATCATGGTATGATTGATCAAAACATTCTTGTGATTTCACTCATCAAGTGTCAAAACACTTGAATCTTGTTTCACTTATCAAGTGTCGATACACTTGAATCTTGATTCAATTCTTTCCATGTGACAAGAACTGTTTCTTGTCATTTCTATATTGAACTCCTTCAATATCTCATATATGTACGTTTGGCATAACCATATTAGCGCCACCGCTCATCCACTATAGACATTCATGCTGAATATTCGGTTTTGCCTAAGTCTTTCATCAAAATGAAATTCTTAACCTTTGTCAATAAAAGATACATCATTTCTAATCAACAAGATGTCCTCCACATAATGTATTAGAAATATGTCTTAGCCCCACTTAATTTCTTGCAAATGCAAGCATCTTCATCGCCTCCTCGATGAAAACTCCTTTTCATCATGGTGAAGATTCCAACTCATGATGCTTACTTCAACCATTGAAGTTTGCATGCCCTTTTAGCATCCTTTGAATTTAACAAAACCCTTTGGACCGTGTCATGTACACGTCCTAGGTAATCATTCTATTAGAAGAACTTTGTTTTGTTTATTCATCTACCATATACCAAATTATATGTAGTGGTTGCTACTTTAATCCGTCCAGACTAAATATCGCTATGAAAGATCAAATCTTGTCATAGTCAACTCCTTGAACATTGTCATAAAATACTTTACGACATGTCGACTATTTCATAGATGTGAGACATCCATGTCTGTTTCTTTATAGATCCAAGTACGACCGATAGGTTTTTACACCTTTCCGGAGGGTCTTCCAAGTTCAAAACTTGATTTCTCGTATATGGAACTATCACGGATTTTATGGCTTCAAGCCATATGACGGAGTCAGGGCCCATCATCGCTTCTTTGTATATAGTCGGTTAATCATTGTCAAACAATGATGATTTACTCTCAAATCTTAGTATTTGATTGTTTATCCGACCGACTTGGTTCAATAAGAACTTAGATCTCCGTGACCGCAACCTTTGAGGCACATAAGCTATGAGCATTATGGTAGCCTTTGGAACGATTTCCGGCGCTGCGCAACTCAGCACATTTAGCTAAGGTTCGTTAACCTTATCAAAGTTCTATTGTCCTCCCACTTAACTTTTATGAAAAATTCCTTCTTCAAGAAACTTCACATTTCAAGCGACAAACCCTTTTGTCCTCGGTGTTATGGAGGAATAACCAATTGTTATTCGAAATAACCTACAAAGACATGCTCATCCGACTTTGGTTGTAAACATCTTACTTATGTTTAGCATACCAAAATTTAAGAAATGACAACTTGGGTTTTACCCCAAACCATAACTCATATGGTGTCATTTCAACGGATCAAGATGGAGCTCTTTTCAGTGTAAGAGCGGTAGTCTCTAAAGCTTTAATCTTTTAAAACATAATGGCAGTTTTATAAATAACACCTTTGATCCAACCATGTCAAACAAGGTTTCATTACAAATCTCAAACACTCCATACTCCTATGGTGTTTCGGGATATGTAAATCTAGGTGTTTTGCTAAACTTGCAACTCAAATAAATCCCTTCATGATAAAATCATAATTTATTTATTTTCTTGTTACACTTGTAACTCAAATAAATCCCTTACGATAAAATCATAAACCATTTATTTTCTTGTCACAATGATTTTCACTTCATCTTGAAAGTCTTTGAAAAACGTTTTTCAAATATTTCATACTTCTTTCTCATTGCTTAACATTCACCAAATTTCCGGAGAAAGTATATGAAGTTGAAACCCATCACTTACGACTATACATAATGGACTACATACATCGATATGTATAAATTCCAATATTTTAGTCGTTCGTTCTTCTTTGGCCTTTGAACGAAGTTTTAATTATCCCGAGGAAAGTCTCACAAGCGTCACTTGATCAAATCAAAGACTCCAAAAATCCATGAAAATGGAGATTCTTCATGTTTTCTTTCCAATATAATTTAAACAGCGATGTCACTTTATAAGTGATCTTTCAATCATTTGTCTTGCAACATTTTAGCATTAGGATTTATGGATGTGATTTCTTCAACTAGATTTGTAAATCATCCATCTTATATGGAATACGGTAATTATTTGAACAACCTTTGTTCTTATAATACCGATTCAAATAACAATTATTAAAACAAATCTTGAAGTCTTTCTTCAACTAGATTTGTAAATCATCCATCTTATATGGAATACGGTAATTATTTGAACAACCTTTGTTCTTATAATACCGATTCAAATAACAATTATTAAAACAAATCTTGAAGTCTTTCTTTGATGTCAACGAGAAATACAAACAACGTTTTGTTTGTTTTCGATGAACATCATCACATTTTCTCTTGCTAGTTACTTAGGCCATTGTGGTTCATGAATTGCGTTGTTCCGTATGAAATTTCATACCAACCAATTCGTATCCAATACCCAAGAACCACATTGTTTAACAAGCAAAAATACAACCATAACATGTATATCATCCATATACCTAAATTGGATATTTCCAATCTTTTCTTTTCTGCCAAATATATTTTATAGATTCTCTTCAGCATTTCCTTTTCCTTTTAAAAGAATTTATGAATATCAAAAGTGGCGCCATATACATGACACCTAGTCCAAAGCGTGTATATTCAAATAATAATACCTTTGGACTTGCACTTTGAAGTAGATCACCATCATCAAATGATCGATTCTTTCAAAATCCATTCTTTAGTAATCTTTTAGTGTAGTAAACACTTTACATACATCTTCTATTCACCCTTATCATGACGACTTTCATGATCAAGCTACTTTAGCTTATAAAGGCGAATCGTGAGTATAACATTACTTTCCAAAACCCTTTTGGATGATTAGGATGTCTAGCATCTCCAACCTTCGTAAATTCTCATCCAATATGAGAACATATATTATACTCTATCATATTGCAACCAAAACATTGTTTCAGATATCGTTATATCTGCCACACATGATGGTTTCTGAAATAATTCTTTCAGCTCCTAGATAAACTTGATATTTAAATCAAGAATCATGGAGGCAAACATGATACTTAAGATACTAACACTGGAATTGTTACTCTCGATTTGATACCAATTATTAAATTTCACGGAGTAAATAGAATTTTGCTGAAAGTTTGCAATAGGACTTTAAACTTTAGATTGACACTCAACACAATACGATACCAGTTCGTAAAGTATATATCCAGAATTCTATAGTTCTATTATCTCAATTACAACTATGCATATGGTGGTGAACGAATGCCAATGACTACAACAAATTATGCAAATTCACTTTGATTTAATTTATGATAAATTGAGTTCTACTAATCCAAATTAGAAATGAACTCCCACTCAAAAACGACATCCCTCGTGCCTTTTGGTGATTACATGAACCAAATCCACTACACCAAGTCCGATCATCACGTGAGTCGGTGTAGCTTCAAAGGCGAGCATCAAATGGGCATCATATCTACTATATGACTCATGCTTAACCTTTCGGTCCGTGTTCGAGGCCATGTCTGACATGCTAGGCTCGCCAAGTAAGAACCTTAGTATTCAAGTGTAATCTGTCTTACACCCGAGAGTGCTCGTGGATTCAAGTACACCCGATCATCACGTGATGTCTTGAAGCGGCGAAACATTGTCGGTGCATACTTAAGGAAGAACACATTTTTATCTTGATATCTAAATGAGGGATCATCTTATTATGCTAATAAAACGCCAAACAAGCAATATAAGATGCTATCAAACATCACATGTTTATTAGTGAGATTATATGGTTCCCGCAGATGATCTCTATCATGTGCATCGTGGTATGATCACTATCATACCTTTATGTGTAAGTCCAAGGTCTATGGAGATTACACGTTATGTGTGTTGTAAGAGTATCATCTTATACTTCTACTTACAACATCACCATATCATAACACTAGCCCAGCAACAATCTAAACTAGACGCCTCTAATTTATCCATTGCAAATTTTACGTGGCTTAGGCTTTCAAGATAGAACCGTTCTTACCTACGAACATGAACCACAACGAGGATAACCAAATTGTTGACAACTCGTTGCAAATTAGATATTGACTATAGTAGGAGAGACACCCGCTAGCCACTTATGCAAAACTAGTTGCATGTCAAGCGTGGAACAGTCTCATGTGCGAGGACATGTAAAGTTTGTCCGCCGCTTCATCCCACTATGCCACCAATATCCAAAGTACAACTAAGAAGCAATAAAATGATCATCATCGCCCACATACTCATATGTGTACTACCCGTGCAAAGTATCTACGCAGATCCGGCTCGATACCATCAAGGGTTCGCAAGATAGAAAACAAAAATTTTCCTACGATGTGAACTATATACCAAGATCTATTTATACTAGATACAAACAACGGCGGATGTATATCCGTAGAGAACATACCCTTGAAGACCGACAAAGTTTAACTTGAGTCCAAACTCGTGGTTGATGTAGACGATCTCTTGCCGATCTCAAGATCGAGAGAAGTCCTAGCGCAAATCGCAGCCAAGATCCGTGCTCGCACACGCTCGAGGCACCGAGCAACCTCCGCCTCGCCCAGCGATGCAGCGGAAGCACAACTCTTTCTTGCCAAAAGCCACCGGGAACATGTATCTCGCTAGTCCGAGACCATGGGGATAAATTCTAGAGGGGAGAGAGATCCTTCACGAGGAGGTGTGTTGTGAGAGGAGGAGAGGGGGCCTTTATAGGAGAGAGGGCACCCAAGGGCCATGCGCCCAGCCATGGGGCTGCCCCCACCTCTTCCACATTCATGTGGGTGGAGCTCCCACTCAAAATGAAAAGCCTCCACTCCCATTAAAAAGCCTCCACTCAAAAATCCACTCACATGCATTAAATTTCCACCAAATTTAATGCAAGCTCTCATTTAAATAAAACTCTTTTATTTATTTATTCAGAATTTTGTTAATTACTTTAATTAACAAACATTCACATAAAACCCCTTGCTAGTATTCCATTTCACATGCAGAACCAGTTTCAACAATTTCAACCGAAACAGTTTCGGTGTCTAGTGAAATAAATTCCTGCGCTTTCCTTTTCTTTTCGGCATGAAACTTTTGCTCCAAATGGATGTCGGTGTATCTTAAGTGTGTCACCCTACGGTTCGCGAATAATGCGGACATGATCGAGACCCCTCTCAGATCAATAATCAGAAGCGGGATCTGGAGACCCATACTGACTCCCACACATTCAACGATGACTTTCTTGTGATCTTGAGAACCTTTTACGCTAGTAACTTAATCCCTTTGTTTCATGATATATTACATGTTCGAGATTCGATCATCGGTATCTCCATACCTAGTTTGATCTCATCGACATGCACTCTTTTCTCGTTCCGTGATATAACATTCTAGTGATCAAATCACTTGCTTGCAAGCTAATCAATGTGATATCACCGAGAGGCCCCGCCCAGTATATCTATCCGTCATCGGGATGAACAAATTCCACTCTCGATCCATGGGCCTCAACATAACACTTTAGTAGTTCAACCCATCTTTATAATCACCCTGTTACGGTGTGACGTTTGATGTTATCAAGAAACTCTTCCAAAGTGTTAGTGATTGACATGATCTCATGGTCTAAGGATTAGGATCACTTAAGTTGTTATAGCAATATAAACTCAATGACTTTGATCGTAATGCTATACTTGGATGAATGTTCATCACACCATTACACTAATGTTGTGACCCCGTTATTAACAACATCCAATGTCCATGATCAGGAAACCTTGATCATCTTGTTAATCAACGAGCTAGTTTATAAGAGAGGCATAACTAGGAACTTTCTATTTGTTTATTAAACACACATGTATTAACGCTCAGATTAATACAATTATAGCATGCAAAATAAACATTTATCATAAATAAGGAATACGATAATAACCACTTTATTATTGCCTCTCGGGCATATTCCCTTCATCCACCAGTGTAGGAGATCCGTGTCGGCCGACGGTACCCACTTCAACCTGCCCCACCCAAGTAGAATCCAAGTCCACACCTTCTGTGCCACCACACAACCAAGGAGCAAGTGTTGAATGCTCTCCGGCTCTTGGTCACACAAGGGGCATTTGCTCGGTCGTGCTAGCCCACGACGCTCCAGCCGGTCCGCCGTCCAGCTGTGGTTATGAGAAACCAACCGGGCAAAGAACTTGCACATGTGTGGCGCCCTGAACCGTCAGATCTGACTAGCCACTGGTGCAAAGGTTGTGTCTGCGAAGAAAGCCATGTAGGCTGACTTTGCCGAATAGCACCCATCGCTGGACCAACGCCAGTTCAACACGTCCTCACGCTCGGGGTCAACCTGTATCCCCATCAGCGCATGCCACAGCAGAAAGAACTCGGGCACCGCATCCTCACAGAGGTCCGGCCCGCAATCCAGCAACCAAGTCCCACTCAGGCCGTCCTTGACTGTACGTTCTCTGACTTTACGTGGAGGCACCAGCGCCAGGAGATGCGGAGCAATCCCCTCAACCCTCCGGCCCCGGATCCATCGGTCCTGCCAGAACCACGCCCGCTCGCCATTCCCCAACGCGTAGCGTGTGGGCGCATGGAAGAGTTGCCACGACTACCGCGGCAGGCCAAGGTCAAACTCCGCCCACGGTTTATCCGGGTCTACTCTCTGAAGCCAAGCCCAGCGACACCTCAACGCAAAGTTCATGAGGCGAAGGTTGGGAACGCCTAGGCCCCCCGTGTGTCTTAGGCGAACGGACCTTCTCCCACGCGACCAAACAGTGGCCGCCATTGGCCTCTCTCTTGCCCTTCAAAAGGAAGGCCCGTAGAATCTCGCGAAAGGCCATAAGCGTCTCAGGCGGGACATCAAGCAACATCAACGCGTGTATCGGGATGGCCGGCAAAGTCGTCCTCACAAGTCGTTTGTCCCGCCCGGATCATAAGACCGGCACACCACGGCTGCATCTTGTTGGCGGCTTGACTTTTTGACGGTTTGACTTATTGATCTACAAAATCAAACATTCCTTCTGTGTTTTTAAATTTGTTACTTTCTTATTTCTCGCTTCATCATTCACTGCTTTTCATGTTGATACACTTAAAGCCTCCAATCAGCATAATTAGCTAGTTATTAGTATTAGATAATTTTCGTGTGGACCGTCAAGATTGATACTTTGAAGATCGAGATGAATTGTCATAGGAACAAAAGAAAAAGGGCGCTGCTAGCAGTTGGACGCCGATTACTTGCTTCCGATCAGACAAGACGACTGCCGTTGGATTGGCCACAGCTGGCTCGTTGATTTCAGCAGGTCCTCCACGCGTGATGTGGTCTGCTTAATTGCTTCCTTGACGGACGCCCATGTACAGCTTAATTGCTCCCAATTTCTTCATCTCCTTCGACGCCTCCCTGCGTCATTTCTGGCTTCCATCCGACGAGTTGCTACTCGGCCTTAGATTCGTAGGAAAATGGCGCATCTGAAAGAGAACATCGAGTATCCTCCGTATCTTAATCCCTTTTTCAGACGTGCTTCCTGTGTGATTGATCCTGTGCTGAAAGCCAAGTTGGGTGGAGCTCTGCGGGGTGGAATTCTTCCCAAACATGAACACCTTGGGAACCCACCCATTCTTATCCATGGAGATGGAGAGGTACAGTACCCTTCTTCTCAATCAAGATGTATCTGTGTTCATTTCTATGTTTTTTCTAGTTGGTTCTTTGTTAGCAATCTTAGTGGTGTGAGAGATCCGTGGGGGAGTTTCGAGACGAGCTTGGGAATGATTCCTGATAAAATTGATTGTGGGCTTCTCGACGAATATTCTACAGATGGTTGGAAATTGCTAATTTATTATTCGGACAAGCATTAATTAAATTTGGTAGAAGCTCGTATTCTTGACTGTGGTAGCAAGTTTCCTGTATCATTTAGATTTTAAGTTGAAATAGTAGGTTGTGAAAAAAGAGAAGTATAGAGTTTTATCATTTGAAGCTTACTTGTCAGTGTATGTAAGCATAGTGATACTTAAAGTTGGTGATAATTTTTTTTATTTTTAATGATGTACGAAGCAGTGTTTATTTTACGTGGAAGCTCGCATTTTAGTCACATGAAGCAGGTTTCATGGATCAAGTAGATTATCAGTTGATTTAGTTGCTGTACATATTAGAAGCATGTAGTAATAACAACTTTAGTTGATATAGATATGAGGTTGAATTTGATTCAATTGCTGGAAGTATCAAGATTTGAAATGATCATTTTAGTAGAAGCATGCTAACAATAATATTGTTGGAAGCATACATGTCAGTAATATCGATGGAAGCAAACATATTCCTTGAAGCATACACATCGGCATATGGAAGCTATTGTAAATGATTTGTAGAATTGTAGTTGATTGAGTTGGGCTGTAGGTGTTTAACGTGATGAAGCAACGAATATTAACAAAAGGAAGCATGTAACTGATTTAATGGAAACCACTTGTGTTGCTTAGTTTCTGATTAAATCATAAAATGCTTCCATGTTCAGGATGTTCAAATGCATATGCCAGATAGATCTTCAATTCCAGATACAGTAGATGTTGAAGGCTCCGGGCAGTCGTGTCCACAGGTTGGAATGGTTTTCAACAGCGTCGACGAGGCACAATTGTTTTATAATGGTTATGCCGAGAAGCTAGGATTTGGAAGCAGGATAGGTTGCTCAAGAAGGTCCCAGATAAAAGGATGTGACCATTTAATTAGGAGGGACTTCAAGTGTGCGCACGCTCGGAAAGACAAAGTTGTTGGCAG
The DNA here is from genome assembly GCA_030063025.1 of Avena longiglumis. Taxonomy (NCBI): domain Eukaryota; kingdom Viridiplantae; phylum Streptophyta; class Magnoliopsida; order Poales; family Poaceae; genus Avena; species Avena longiglumis. The sequence continues at coordinate 100,110,316 of CP125974.1, forward strand.
TTCTGTCGATGAGGCACTAGATCCGGAGGTGCTTGATGAAGTGGGTGAAGCAACGGAAACAACACCTGATTCTGATAATTTTGGCAGTGCGCCAGCTACAGGAAAAAGGAAAAGAAACAAGCTAAAGCATCATGATTGCAAGGCTTGAATGTCAGTTGGGCTGAGAAAGGATAAATGGGAAGTAACAATTTTCATTGAGGAACACACACATCCACTGATGAGTAGAGAAGAGTGGACACGGTATTACAGATCGCATCGTAAGGTGCCCTACGAGGACTACATGTTGATCAAGACATTGCACAATCGGAACGCCGACACATCTCTCATCATGGCCACACTTGGGGACCTTCATGGAACTCTCAGGACATTGCCGTACACAAACCGTGATGTTACAAACATCCGAACCAAGCTGATAAATGAGGTTTCGCATAGCGACATGTCCAAAACAGTTGAGTATTTTCAGAAGATACAAGCGGAGAGTCCACAATTCTACTATGCTATCAAGCTTGATGAGAACAATGCTGTTAGGGCTCTTTTCTGGGTGGAAGGAAGGACACGTGAGTTGTACCGGAAATTTAAAGACTGTGTATTTTTTGACACCACATTTTGCACGAACCGATATGACATGCCCTTTGCACCAATTGTTGGCATAAATAATCACATGCAAAGCATAATGCTTGGATGTGCATTGATACCGGATGAGAAGAAGAAAACCTTCAAATGGGTTTTTGAGGCATGGATGGATGCTATGGGTCAAGAACATCCAACCTGCATAATGACGGACCAGGACCAAGCAATGGCTGGTGCTATAGATGATGTTTTCCCTGGGACGGTTCATCGGTGTTGACTATGGCATGTGCTTCAGATAGCAAAGGATAAGCTTGGAACATTATTTCGTACACGTGAGGGCTTCAAGAAGGAATTTTTTTACTGTATCTATGGAGCAGATACTATTGATGATTTTGAGAACATGTGGCAGATGATGTTGTCGAAGCACAGTTTGGTAGAAAACGAACACCTGGTCAACATGTGGGGTTGTAGGGATACATGGGCACCAGCGTTCTTCAAGAAGAATTTCTTTCCTTTCACTGGTACAATAGGGAGGTCCGAAGGGTTGAACTCGTTTTTCAAGAAGCTCGTGCATCCATAGGACTCAGTATGGCAATTTGTGAAGCAGTACGAGTACATTCAGGAAACAAGGTTGGATCGAGAGGACAACGCTGGTTTTCTTGGGGAGGCGACAACAGCAGACGTTTGGTCCAGGTTTGTATTAGTTAGAAACATTGAGGTAGTCTATGTAGCATAAACTGATTTGTCTTAATTTATGTGTTTTTTTAAATGTTTGTTGCAGTTATAAGATTGAGGAGCAAGCATCCAAATTTTATACAAGAGCTGCTTTTGGAAATTTCAGGGAATTCATGGAGATGACAACGGCATATAGCATATACCCGGTTGCCGGTGAAGGGGTGAAGTTTGAGATTCACAGGGATGATCCGAGAGCACAGAAGATTAGGATTGTAAGTTTCGAGCAGCAGGAAAACTCGTACATTTGCAGCTGCAACCGGTTCAATGTGAATGGCATGTTGTGCCACCACATCCTAAAGGCTATGGTACACACAAACGTGCAAGAAATACCTGCTTCATAGGTGGTCTGAGGCAGCTACTGTTTGTGAAGCAAAGAGCAATATACCATTTTCTGGTTCTAGCATAATCCCAGATACCAACACACTCAGGTATAATGCCCTATGCAAAATGATGAATAAGTTGGCGGCAAAAGCATGCTTCGGCACATGATCATACAAGATTGTTGAAGGTGGGGTGGAACATTTGAATTCCTTAGTTGATAATTTCCGGATGTCTGGCAGCGTGCTAGAACCTAAAACAAGCGAAGAACCAGAGGTAGCAAACAACAATCTGCAGAATTATCCTAGGTCAGCCAAGAAAGGTCGTCCATCAGATAAAGAAAAGAGGAGGAAGCCTTTGGTTGAGATTCGCCAGGAGGAAGCAAAAAAGAAGGGAACTAAACGGAAGAATTATGCATGTTCGAAATGTCGTGAAACCGATCACACCAGGAGGCATTGCCCTTTTTTGGCATTGGAGAACAAGCAAAATGCCGAGCATGAGGAACAATTGAGACGTGACATTGAAAATGGTTTTTTTCATTTGTAGAAGCATTGTACTTGCAAAAACATATTGATATGGGGTCTCACGATTTAGTGAGTTTCTGATTGGAGAGTTACATCGTTTTGGTTTTGTGTGCGTATCCAGAAGCTTGTGCTTCATGATATAGAAGCATGCACAATAAAATAGATGAAAAACATGGCTTCATGTTTGAAGCAAACTTAACAAGTCTTTTTATTATTGAGGTATGAACTACGGAGTGATCTAAATGTAGCCGTATACAATGAACTGGCGTTTCTGTTTAAATAATCCATTGTTTGTGGCAAAAATTCAGTGTTTTTGAGACTCTACTGATTCAAATATCGTGGAAGACGCTCTGTCTATATATTTGTTTATGAAAATCATGGTATTGTACCAAGTTTCCGAGCGTTTTTAAAACAACAAAGGGTTCTAATATTGGAATATAGTATGTTTATAAGATGCTTCAGTATGGTTTTTTTTGGAAATGATTCATTACAATGTAAGCCTCTATTTTATTTGCATAGTTCAAGGGGTATTTACAGCACGAAGCTAACAGTTGTAGTCAATGGAAGCACGTTTCTTAACAGATAGAGTAACAATGCAAACGAGAAAGCTCCAGATTATGTATGGAAATAAAATATTACGACGTTTAAATTGAGTGAGAAACAATATAAATTTAGGTATCATTCACGGGTTCTGACCAATTATTACAGCGTGGGTAATGGTTTAGGAAAATAGGGTAAATAGATGATGCTCCGTCTCATATGGATTTTGACTGCGAAATATTTCAAAAAGGAACGGAAACATTCATGTAAATAGAGTAGTGCTTCGGTACTGCGATAGATTGGGACCGAATAAAAGCATTTATTTCTTCTTGAGCACCCACGTAGGATTAGCCTTGTTCAGTTCCGATGTCATGATCATGTGGGTTAGCACCATTCGATGTTGCAAAATTTCCTGAACGAAAATAGGAGGGTAGTGATTAATGTGAGCAATGTACATGTGTTATAAACTATTATGATATGATTCATGTATTGCAGGAACACTATTTATGGAAGCATAAAGTAAGAAAATTTGTCCGAGGTTATGAATATTCGGACATACCGGGTCAAAGGGCTTCATTGTCTTGCCATCCCACATCTTCATGAATAGCATTAAGAATACTCCACAGTCAAATCTGGAAACAAAAACTAAATCACACCATTCTCTAGTTTCAAAAATAGGTAGGTCTAGACGAATGCTATTTTTAGCACGGTAAATTTCTTACATGGTGGTTTGTTGACGTACGTCCTGAGGATTATTCTGGATAAACTGACTGAAGTTTGTTCTTGGGAATGCTTTGACATGTGATGCCAGTGTGATAAAATTATCGACATGTGAATTAGCAAAAATTTAGTCAGTGGAAGCAAGAATTTTAGTGGTTGCTAGAAATAGAAAGGATGGGATCACCAAGGTAAAGAGTAGATGGAAGCAAGTACTAGGGAGGTGGTAAGCATAAATTGTATATTCATGAGTAGGCACAAAATTTTGAATGGTAAATTACTAGATAATACAGTTGTTTTAACAAAAAGTATTATCACAGTAATGTTGAATGGATATATATTTTGACACCTTGTAATAATTTCCTTTTTATTAGAAAAGAGCGCATAAACGGGTTGACGGAAGCATGTGGTGCTGAAAAAATAATGTCCAATTAGTATTTGGAAAGACTATATGATTATGAGGACACTATTATGCAGCACGAATAAAATAAATAAAAGGAAAGCGTGTACCAGGTTGTGTGCTTTCTCGTATACTTTGTTCTTCTTAGCATTGATCATAGAGTCGAGGAAATTGACTTGTTTGTGGAGTAGGTTGATGTACACTAGTACCTAGTGCTCGATGTCTACTACAACAAAGTATAGCTGGGAGATCCACAAAGAAAGAAGCACGTTTTTTGGCAGTATGTGAGAAATCTCCAGAGACAGTACAAACTAAAAGTAACCAACTTTTGTAAAATTACCATGTCTTTTGATTTGAGCATATGATCTTTATAAGCTTCCGTGAATTCTTTTTGGCAACCAGCTGGGTCAAATTTTGCTTCAGGTACACATAATTTTGCCTACAAAATTTAGGATGTAGCATGTACAACACATTAGACTATAAATAAGTTGGAAGAATGATATTTGGGATTAGTAACGGCCATACGGTCAAGTACTGGGAGAATGCAAACTTTGTGCATGTAGGCTCGCTGCTTGAAGCAACATTAGAAATAAAGTTGAAGTGTCTGATGTAAAGCTCCATGACGTGGCTGTCAATTCTCCCGCGAGGCTTGAGAGCTTCACGGAAGTCTTCGTATGATATGTGATATTTTTCAAAATCAACAAAAGGGGGCCTGGTCAAGTACACGAATACCATTATTGATTCAATAGATTGCAAGGAATACATGAAAATTCAAGTAGTAATTTGTTGATGAGTGTTACCTCTCTTCTCCAACAAGAGGCAGCCTTATGCACCTTCTCGTAATATACGTATCATCATATATATCCTTTGGTACATCGTTAGCTTTGAACTTCTTGAGAATCTTTTGGTTTGCTTCATTGTTAATGCCAAGGAAGGCTCTTTTCTTACGGTTTTTCTTTTCTTGAGTTTGAGTGCCAACAGTTCTTGAAACTGAGTATGTGCGAAAAGTGCATGATACATGAACAATATTGGTAAAGTAGCTTGAAAAGTTAGAAAATGTTGTTTGTGTGGTTAACATCATATGCGCAAGAATATGTGGCTTTGATAAACCATAATGTGTATATACAGTAGGTGGTAATGAACAAAATATTTATAGGTGTTTGGTGGGAATTGAGTAAAAATGCTATTTTGTTTGAAATAAAACTCAAACAACACTCTACGGGATTGAAGCATCATGTTTGTTCAGATGGAAACATTTTTTATAGTAGACTGAAATAGTCTTGTGCAAACTAGTTGATGTGTACAAAAAAGAAAGAATGCTTTCATCAGTTACTGAGCACCTTTAATTAATGAATGGATCCTTATTTTTTGCTAAAAAAGGAATGAATGGCTAGACAGTTTTGAGGAGCTTACCTAGTTCTGATGGTTGGCAATCGTTCGCAGACAGTGGGATCTGCGATGTTTTGATGGCTGGTGAATCATTTTGTTTGTCAACCAGGGTTGGTGTGGTAGTTGTCACACATTTTTCACTAGGATGTTTCTGGATCAATCCTCGCGTCTGTACACCTGTATTCATTGAAATAACCATTCAGTGCATATGTGTGGTACGTCAGATTTAAAAAGAGAGACGGAAGCATGGATTGATATGTTCTCTAGTAAAATATATGAAGTTGTTCTGTGATTGAAGAATAAAACTTGACAAGTTTATGTAGGACAAGAAGAATCTATTGTGTTTTTTGATCAGTAGAAGCACAATATGTTTTATAAATGCACTTTCATATTGTTTGTGTCAATTACGTAGGAAGCTTTGGATGTATAAGTAAGTGAGCAGCGATCAAATTGATATGCAGCAAATTACATTACATGTGGACTTACCTAGCTTTCATGGTTGGTATTCATGGTGAACCGATGGTGGTTGCGGTGAAAGTAGGATGCTTGAGAAATCATATTGTCCATCTTCGTGTGCAGGTGCTGTGGATGTAGTATTTTTTGCAGCACTTGGTTTATTTTTCTCCGGATACGTGTGTGCGCCTGTATGTCTGAGTGTAAAGTATGGAACAAGATGGAGTTTGAAACCAAAAAAATGGCGAGTATGAATGAATTACAACACATGTAGTAGGAAACTTGGTGAAGGGTGTTTTAATAAATCTAAAACTTCACAAATTATATGTAGTAGAAAGCATCAAATTTGATAATGAGAAGCGCATGGTGTCCAAATGGTTGGAGTAGCAAGAAAGAAATTAAATGGTGTGTTGCATGGAAGCAGTGAAGTGTCAGCTATGAATCAATTAATTTAGCATGTGCAGAACCATGCATATGTGTACTGTTCTGACCTATTTTTTTGGTTGTGAATCATTGGTAGGTTGTGCTGGGATCGAATTCTGGGGGGCTGGAGAAGCATTGTGGTTGCCATCATGTTTTGGTATGGAGTACCCTACCATGAAAAGTGAATATATTAGATAAATGAGTGAAAACCACATAATCAGAAATGCAAAGAAGCCATAGAATGTAAAACTTCGAGAAGTGGTATGCATTTACCTGATGTAATATTTGGTTCCAACAGGCTTGGTGCGAGGCTGTTGCGGGCGGCGTCAGAGGATTGTAGGTTGGTGGGTGCAAATTGTTGGCTCCAAGTTTCCCCAGGTGGCAGAAGATCGAATGTAGGACATTCCATGTCATCGCCGCGAAAACGTGTATGAGTAGCTGGGCCACTGGATTCGTTTTCCATATGGGCAAGTCTGGAATTAGATGCATCCCTCGTATTTGCTGATTTGCCAGCGCTTTGCTCTACCTGTTCTGCAATCTTACTGTCTTCCACCCAAAATTGTGTATTGGGTGTTGTTTTAGGGTCAGAATTCTGAGCACCTTCTTCGCCGAACACGGGTTGCTCAACTGTGGGCGAGGATATTATGGGGTTGGGAGCTCTCAATGGGGAAGTAACGAGAGTGGTGGCTCTGGGAGGTGAGTATAACCCATCTGTAGATGTGGATTTTTGCTTGATGGCTGCAAATACTTCGAAAGCAAATTGGGACATGTGCTTGTCGTGAAGTTTCGTCAATCTGTCAACATCCTCATGCCATAAAGAGGTGTACTTCTCTTGGATTGTCTTTAGATACTCGGGGAGCCCCTGCAATAAGGTCAATATTTATGTTAGATTAAACCATGGGTTGATTGTGTGTATAGCAAAAAAATACAGGTGACATTACCTCTGTTAAAGAAAAGGTGTGAGTTCCGTGCTGTGGAGATGCTTCCTAGTGGACAGAAAGTATGATCAAAACACTGATAGGTTTTTTTTCAGGAAATGTAGTGGAAGCATGCACAATTTTCCTGAATGAAGCATAAAACACGTAATTTCAAAAGTACCTGAACTGAATGAGTGATGGGTACTTCTTTATTCTGTTGTAAATTAGGTGGGGCTTCGAAAGCTTGGTTTCCCAAGTTTGTATCCACAAAAGCATACGGGGTGACGTTGAATGCACGGAACTACAAAAATATAATGTGTAAAAAAGCATTAAAAGGGACATGCAGCGCAATGATGGGTACATAGTGTGGTCATATTTTGAAATGACTCACTGGTCGGGCACCGTATGTATGTGGAGATAATGTGAGCCTGCTTTTGTCATGCTTAACAACAAACTTGAAATCAGCATCTGAAATATTGGAAGCTCTAGGGACCGCATAGTTAATCCGGTGAGTGGACAGATTTGACACGGGGAAGTCCAGGTGATCCATGTAAACAATCTGCATGAAATTTATGGTGCAAAAATGTTTTCTCTATTTAAATTAAAAATGGGTGAAGGTAGATTCTGTGAATGAAGAAAGTACGTAGGATATGGCATACCGCGGTCCATGGTAAGCAACCGCCAGCCCACATTGGATTTGTGTTTCCTATCTTGTCTGCTTTCCTGCATCTGTCTTGGAAGCACTTTATTCCAGACATTGTATGTCGGAAAATCTGATCAGCCCAATCATATTCACAAACAATATTTGAATCGCCGAGGCCCCCTAGGTACTCAAGAGGCAACATTCTGCTGGTTCCAGGGAAGAAATATGTACCAATCACCACTAGGTAGAAAGTCCTGAACCATGTTTCATCATCCAGATCATCATTTGCAAGAAACTTTTCGGCGTGGTAAATTGGTGACCGCATTCCAGCTGTTTTATATTGTATCCTGTAGAAATCACGATGTGGTGATTCTTCATGTTCACCGGTTAGAACCACCGGCCTAGTTCCACGTGGAATACTGAGGGCTTTAACTACCATTTCTTTGTTGAACACTATGTGAGTGTTGTTGCGAGCGTTCCTAAATTCACCAAGCTCGGGATCAGTCTTTGAAATTATCCATTCCAGCAATCCCCTTGGAGTTGAGAAAGCGCCAATGTCCAGAAGAACTCCCCACCCTCGATTTCTGATGAGATCTTTCCGAGGTTTCTTAAGGCCCAGTACAATGTCCCTCAGTCGAGACCCCGATAAACGACTCTTCAGTCTAGATTCTGGTTCAACATCCTTTTCCCCCTTTGCAGCCTTAGGCATTTTGGTGATGTTTGCTGCAAAAAAGGAAATTGGAAACATGTTGGTATGAAATTGTATATAGCTGTGTGAAATTAGACAATGAGAATACATGAACATATAGTGGTATAATGGAATCATGGAGGGTAAATGAAATCATGTCGGTATGCAATTGTATATAACTTTGTGGAATTAAACTAAGAGAGTACATGAAACATATTTGTGGTTTGGTGGTAGCATGTATAATAGAAGCCTGAAAATTGTTTGTTTGCGGCAGATAGATATCTACATATATGAAGAAGCAGAAATTATTTTAGCTGTTAGCCATAGAAAAGTACCTAAAACATATGCGGTATGATGGAAGCATGGAATGTAAATGGAAGCATGTTGGTATGCAATCATATATAACTATGTGGGATTGCACATCTAGAATACATGAAGCACAGTTGTAGTATGATGGTAGCATGGTTTCTAGAAGCATGAAATTGTTTGTATGCAGCAGGTTGAAAATTCTGTGGAAGCAGAAACATTTTAAAAAGTAATGCATGTAAAGGTTGCCGCCAAATCTCTCTGAATGTGCACACAAGAACATCGAAAGCAACCAGGTAAAAAATGTGAGAAACATACTGTACAACAAGCATATATGTGGATATGTGGCAGCATGAACACCATTACACGGGAGCATAAAAACGAGTTGCATTTATCCGATAAAAAATTCATTACCCGGGAATCTATATCCTAGCCGAGCTACAAATATGAGCACATATGTGTAAAGAAACTACACAATTACATGTACAAGGTAGATCTGATACATGAAAACAGCTAGGAAATCATTGGGGGTCAAAAAATTAATCACCTTCTCCTTTCGTGGTTCGGAATGTGCGTGCTATTCCGTGAGAGATCGATTCTGTCCAGCCAACAAATTGGGCGTGAGCGCTCGACTCACCCTCCGATTAGGCGGGAGAAGCCACCAAGAATCCACCAGACCTCGACTTCCGGCGGCCGAAGGTCACCCCGACGACGACCGGTGGCCTCGGAGCTTCATACGAGCCGCCACAGAGCAGGATGCAGACGAATGTGCAGCGGTGTGGGACATTCCCTGCAGACTCGTAGCCGGAGAGTGGAGGAGCGCCGCGATGCGGATTAGGAAGATGGGGGCGGTGGAAGCAAGGTCGCCCCGACGACGACCGGCGGACTGAGAGATTCATACGCGCAGCCACGGAGAGGGGAGTAGTGCAGCGATGCGGGGGGGGGGGGGGGGGGGGGGGGGTTCGATGCGGGGGGGAGGAGGAGTGCTTCGATGCGGATTCGTCGCAATATGGGGGCGGTCGGCGGTGGAAGAGATGGAAGCGGGGTGGAGCTCCAGGGTCTGGACTGTCGGGGAGGGGTGCGGTGATTACGGACGCCCGCTTTTTGTTTGGTATGCATTAAAGACGTATCACGCCGTTTACTCTGGTATCTCTCGTATAGCGCCGTTTGGTCGATTCGTTTTCGTTGTGAAACGTCCGATTGAATGGGAATCGACGCCCCTTCGGTGTGCCGATGGTTTGCTTCTGATCGGACCCCGTTACATAGTATTTACCAAAAAAAAGAGTAATGATATAACTGAGTTTCACCTATCTTGGTAACGTAAGACTCTTAATAGCAAACTTCATACAATCAAATAAATTTTATCCCTAATACTTAATAGTAATAAAAAATGCAATATTTTCTTACAGAGTTTTGTGTACACATGGCAATTAGACTCCTCATCGACTAAATTTTTTCCTATCCCACAACTGCACATGATTGATTTTTCTCTCCAAACTCGCAGTTGCATTCTCTCTACAAACTCACATATGCATTCACCAAAAACTTGGTTTGGGTTAAGACTTTTGGTGCTTTGATGTGATCGATCATATGCATTTTTTAGTCGGATGTGAGGTAAGATTTAGAATTTTGGTTTTATTTTCATACACATTTTGACTTTTAATACGCTTCTATAAAAAAACATCTACAAATAGTTAGGAAAATGTCGACTATATATTTATGTAGTACCTTTTTTACCTTGTTAGTTTTTATTTTTATTATTTATATTGCTACGCAGCCAGCGCCTGTAGTAATTTAATTTCTAGCGAGCAGGCCATGGAGTACTGGAAGGATGCGACTGACGCAAAGGGAGGCTACGGTTTTCGAGGTTTCTCGCGGAGAGCTCGAGGAGGCGTGCGGCTGGACGAAGAAGACGATGACGCGAGAGGGATGAGGTAAAAAGTGGAAAGTGTCCCAGGTTACTATTTATCATGCTCCGCGTCAAGATTCGTGCAGCTAATCGGACGGTTCCGCGTAGACGATGTGTTCGTGAACGTGCGCGGTAATTTCGCCACGTTTCCAACCGCCGCCGCCAACGGTTCGTATCGCTCGCGCGGGGAAATCGGATATGATTGCGTTCTCTGCATGTGTGAGTTACAAGGCGTCGCTGACCTAAGCCTACGTCGTCCTAGCTGGCATAAGTAGATGAGCCGTCGCATCGAAAATTCTGGCATGGACGGATTTAATGCGACTACGGAAGAGTACGATGGAAGATTCAACATTTCTCCGGCTTACCATTTGAAGACGGAGAAAACCTTGCAGAGTTCTTGGGGAGGACTACAAGATATTTCTTGACGACTTGCCGACATCCATCTAGACGGAGCATTCAACGTGAAGAGGCAAGACGGCGCAAGATCTCGGAGTTCTCCGGGGGCTACTATTGGGGATATGCTATATGGGTATCCTCATAGCATGTCTCTTATCCGACTAACCCGGGTGGCCCATAGTCGGTAGCATGGCCTATGGCCTGCTGGGCGTCCCAGTTAGGTGGATCTAGAAGGGAGGCCCATGCCGGATAAAGGAAGGCTACGATGAAGTCACCAGCGTACCCGGAGCCTTGGAGTGCAAGATACACAAGACTAGTAATAGACGGTGTAGGTCTATAACCTGTCCGGCTAGGACTTTTCCTTGTAACCCTAGGACCTGGCGACTATATAAGTCGGGCCTATGGGAGCCTTTTAGGGCATCGATTCATATAACCTCACACAACGAACCAGTCCCTGTAACTCGGCGTATTTCCCTTATAGTGATTTATAGCAGGAGTAGGATTCCGCCACCGTCGTGGGATCTGAACCTGGGTAAGCTATGTTACCTCGTACCCGTCAACCGTCCGCCTTACCCCACGTCTCTAAACACGCACTGTGAGGACCCCTTCATGGCGTACTTGTCGGCAATACCACAACAATTCTGCTGCTGGAGGTACCTTTATGACCATTACCTTGGGTGTCGCAACAAAGCTCCTTGATAATATGATGGTTAACTATTCTGAATGGCACACTGAGAGAGCTCCACATGGTAAGAAGGTAAATTATGTTGAAGAAACCTCCTCTTTGAGTGATAAAATTGATGTTATTATGGCTATGCTAGTTAATGGAAAAGCTCATTTAGATTCAAATAATGTTCCTTTAGCCTCTTTGGTTGCTCAAGAAGAGCAAGTGTTGGTTGTGCGTGGTGCACTTCGTTGGAAACCCCAAGAGCAAGGTGTGATGAGCACAACATCAAGTTTTCCCTCAGTAGAGACCGATGTTATCGAACTAGAAGGAGGAAGGAAATGTCTCAAAGGTGTTGCAAAGCAACATGGAAACCTACACAACACAAACTCAAGACTTTGTCCCAATGAACAGTGAGGCTGTCAATCTCACCGGTTTGCTGTAACAAAGGATTAACTGTATGGTGTCGAAGGTAATGGTGGTTTGTAGCAAGTAAACAGTAACAGTGGAAGATGTATCAATGGTAAAGATTGGACCGGGGTCCATAGTTCACTAGAGGTGCTCTGCTTATATAAACAACATGGCATGAAGGGTAAACAAATTATAGCAGGGAAATTGACAGGAACTAAGCATGGCATAAGAATGCAATACTAGTCAGAAAGGTCATATGAGATTCGATTGGGCAATACAACAAGATACATAGACCGCCATCCAACTACATCTATGACTAGAAGTCCACCTTCAGGTTATCATCCGTACCCCCTCCAGTATTAAGTTGCAAGCAACAGACAACTGCTTAACTCAAAGTGTGTAAGGTAAACAGTCTGCTTGTTCTGTGAACAAGAGACCATTGTTTTCTCTCTAGTGGCAACAACACATCTACAACCGAAGAGATTTCTGTCACTTCCCTTGGAAACTATAGGCATGAACCCACTCTCGAGCATAAATAACCCCTCTTGGAGTCACTAGCAACTACTCGACCAAGATAGCTACTAACAACGGAGAGCATGCAAGATCACAAACAACACAAACATGATAGAATCAAATAGACAAAACCATTAACCAAACTGCCATAATAATCTCAATATCCATCGGATCCCCTCTAACACAACATGCATGATTACAAATAGATTATATCTTGATCATGAACGGAGCTCACAATATATATACATGAAAGCACAAGGAGGAGATACAACCATCTAGCTACTACATGGACCCGTAGTCCAAGGTGGAACTACTCACACTTTATACCGGAGAAGAAGGCCTCCGAGATGATTTCCCCTCTGGTAGGGTGCTGGGAAGAACTTCAGATCCCCCCGATCTAGGGACGATGGTGGCGGTGGCTACAGACGGTTTCGTGGAGTTTTGATCGGGTGCCTAGGGTTTCTGCATCGGGGGCTTCTTATAGGCGAAGAGGCGAGGCAGGGGGCGCCCAGAGGGCCCTCACCCTCCCTAGGCGCGGGCCAGACTTGGCCGCGCCCAGGGGGTCTGGCCGCCCTGTGGCGCCTCTCCGTCTCCCCTCTGGACTTCATGTCGCCCACGGTAAAATGTTGACTTTGGCTTTTATCCCGTGCAATTCCGAGAATATTGATTTTCTGCCTTTCTCGAACCAAAAACAGAAGAAAACATGCAACTGGCACTGTGGCAACTTGTTAATAGGTTAGTTCCAGAAAACATATAAAAACACCTCAAAGTGTAGACAAATCAAAGCAAAGTAGATACTAAACTAGCATGGAACATCAAAAATTATAGATACGTTTCCGACGTATCAGCAAATGTGAACTTCATTAGAAACAACAATTTCAACAACAATGCATATAGGAATAATTTTGGTAGTAACAATAATTATAGGCCTTATCCTCCCAATAATGGCAATACTTATGGAAATTCCTACAACAATACTAGAAGTGCTCCCTCTGAACTTTATGTCACGCTCAAAGACTTTATTAGTAAATAAACCATTTTCAACAAAACTGTGGAAGAAAAGCTTTTGAATGTTGAGAAAAATATTTCCTCTTTGTCTGAAGCTCAGTCCTCTTTGATTAATAAAATGGATGCTAAACCTGAAACCTTGGAAAGTACCTTTGATTCTACTCATGCTATACAAGTTACTATTGATGAAAATGTTAGACTATAGCTAAACTATATGCTAAGTGGGAAAGAGAAGCTGAAATTGCTAGAAACAATAGTGTTTGTACTATTACCACCACCAATATGGATGCTACCAAACCACAAGAAGTCCCTATTCCTCCTACAACAATGCCTAAGCCTACTACCTATGATGCTAAGTTTTATTTTGATCTTGATGGTTGCAATATTTCTGAAGTGATTATGTTCCTACAAAAGTTTGTTATAAGTCCTAATGCTAGTGATATGACTGTGGCTTTCACCAAACACATTACAGATGCTCTCATTAAAATTAAGGAAGAAAAATTGAAACACAAAGCCTCTATTCCTAGGAAAGTAGAAGATAGTTGGGAACTCATCATTAATATGCAAGTGAATGACTTTGATCTCAAATCTTCATGTGACCTTGGTTCTAGTGTCTCTATTATGCCTAGAAAGATTTATGAAATGCTTGATTTGCCACCTTTGGAAGATTGTTATTTAGATGTCCCACTTAATGATAATGCTAAAAAGAAACTCATGGGGAGTGTTAATGATGTTCTTATTATGGTTAATGATGCCAATGTCCCTGTTGATTTCTCTGTTTTGGATGTTGAATACAATGCTTCTTGTCCTATTACTTTGGGAAGACCTTTTCTTAGAACTGTTGGTGCCATCATTGATATGAAAGAAGGCACCATTAAATATCAATTTCCATTAAATAAAGGTATTGAACACTTACCCATGAGGATATAGAAGTTACCCTTTGCTCTTCCTTTGAAAGCAAGGTTTGATGTTAATGCTTCTTCATATGAAAATACTTGATTCTTGCTTCTTGTGCCTAACTTAAAGGCGTAAAAGAAAAGTACTTATTGGGAGATAACTCAAAAGTTTTAGTTGAGTCTTGGAAGCTATTACTTCTGTAATAACCTCTCCTTATCCTTTTTATTTACTTTTTGTGCCAAGAATAACCTCTAATTAGAGGGAAGTAAGATTTGGGGAAGTTGCTGTCCCGAAACAGATTTTTGTGCTCCACTGTAAAAAAATCGTGTAAAATCTCTATAAGTTGGATTGAGCTGTAATTTTCTGAATAAATGCCCTGGGTTGTTAGCTAACTTTCGTTAGTTTAACACTTTTTTATTTGAGCAACAAAAGGTCTTCGAAAAAATCAGTTTCTACCTGTTGGTCTGTTTTGACAAATTTCTGCCATTATTTGCATTTGCTTCTTATTGATTCCTTTTTGGGTTATTTTTTGGTAAATTGAGATTTTTGAGGGAATTTATACAGTAGCTTGTGTCTTTAGTGAAAGTTTTGCTATTTTAAACTAAACCTAAATGTCTATTATCTTTTGAATGCACTAATGTTGCTAATGAGATTATGTGAAGTTTTGTATGGGGGAAATTTTTAGGTGTAAGGAAGGAATGATGTAATGAGATGAAGGATGGACAAAAGCTCAAGCTTGGGGATGCCACCCCATGTCACCCCGAGAAATATTCAATAGGTACAAGCGTCAAAGCTTGGGGATGCCTTCATCAATAAAAATCTCAGGTCTTTCTAGACACTTCGTTTTTATTGTTTCATGCACTGTTGTGTTGTTCTTGGAGCATCTTAGTCTCGTTTTTGGTTTTTGTTTGCTTAGTTTGCTTGAATAAATTAGTTGGACCCCTATTTTCTCTGTATTGTTTTCAAATAAGTTGATTGGTGTTGGAAAGGAGTAGGAAGTTCTTGCTTATAGTGATACAAAAGTGAGCTTGCTTTGACTGTGGCTTAGACTTTATCATGTCATGATAGGTGTTGTTTTGACCTTATGCTTAGTGATTATTGTTGTAGCATGACTTGTTCCAAACAATTAGTATTGCTTAATGTGCCTTAAAAGAATCATGCGTTGTTTTTGCATACAAAAGCATAGTATTGTGGTATTCTCCTTTGATAATTTGTTTGGGTTGACTTGGAACATGCTCACACCATGTTATGACTATGAAAAAGTCACCATTAGCCTCTATGATTACTTAGTTTTTGACTTGTGGTACCACTTTATGCTTTGATTAGTAATGTTTTGTCGCTCTGCATGATTATGGCCATTATTGTTCTCTTAGTTGGTCGCTCCTAGTCTTTTGCTAGCCTACACTTGTATTGAGTAAGATACACTCATACATCCAAGAAACCAAGTTATTCCAAAGTGTCCACTATAAATTCCTATGCATGGTGTGTTACACCATTCCAAGTATATACTTGTTTTCATCTACCTTCCAATTAAAAAGTATTTTTTTATGTGAAACGCTAGTGATTAATGCTCTCACAAACTTGATGCCACACTTTATTTTTCTTGCCCCTAATAAACTTGAACCATTGTGTCATCTATGTTGTATATGCTTGCACTTATACGTTGGGATTAGCAGAACCGTGTTGTCACGGGGAACGCTTTCAACACTTTTGGACATCTATCCAGTTGATATCATGCTCTTTTATTTATGGATGTCATCGGTGTGAAATAAAAGGGGAGCTTCTAAGTCCATGGAGTTATGTATGTGTGTTAGAGAAACGCCTGGGCCGCTAGCCTAAGCCATGCCTAATCATGGTGGAAACTTGCAGAATCACCATAGTGAGCAATCTATGAAGCTTTCTTCTTATTAAAAAAAGAGACACATAGAAAAGAGGAAAGAGAGAAAAAAGCACCATTTTCCCATAGTAAATAAGAAGATTGCTGAGATTGATACGTCGGAAACGTATCTATAATTTTTGATGTTCCATGCTTATTTAGTATCTACTTTTCTTTGCTTTGTCTACACCTTGAGGTGTTTTTATATCTTTTCTGGAACTAACTATTAACAAGTTGCCACAGTGCCAGTTGCCTATTTTCTTCTGTTTTGGTTCCAGAAAGGCAAAAAAACAATATTCTCGGAATTGGACGGGACAAAAGCCAAAGTCAATATTTTACCGTGGGCGACAGGAATCCAGAAGACGAGACGGAGGGGCGCCACGGGGTGGCCACACACCCCAGGCGCGGCTAAGCCTGGCCCGCACCTGGGCAGGGTGTGGGCCCACCGGGCACCTCCTGCCTCGCCTCCTCACCTATAAGAAGCCCCTGATGCAGAAACCCTAGGCACCTGATCGAAACTCCATGAAACCGTTTGTAGCCGCCGCCACCATCGTCCCTAGATCGGGGGGGGGGGGGATCCGAAGTTCTTCCTGGCACGCTGTCGGAGGGGAGATCATCCCGGATGTTGGGAATATGCCCTAGAGGCAATCATGTATGATGATATTTCCCATTGTATTCATAAAGATATTAAGTAGTCCTTGTATAAACATCTAATGTGTATCATTGAATATGTGATTCGTTTGTGGAACTATGCATTCATGTTGTTTGTACTAAATATCCTTGGTCATTGAGGTTGTGCTGGACACACAACTTAGACCAATGTGAAAGTTAGCTTGATGATTCGGCTCCACTTGTCATGGGCATAGAGATGCTATTCCAACTTACACAGATTCCGCTAAAGAGTTTAGCGAGTCAGATTGACCCATATTGAGGTACAACGAACAAGTTATCATTTGTATATCTCAATCAATGTAATCCTTAGACCTGAGGTTATTGCATAATCCGAGTTGAGGATCACCGACTTAGGATCTGTCAAACGTTGATCCGTGAATCGCGCTTATAAAGGCGTAGTTCGGTCGATCGAGAATCAAGCTGCGTGATGTGAATAACCAAGATGGGATTTTGCCCCTCCACTTGGAGAGATATTCTCTGGACCCTCTCATGAGATATGATTCGGAAAGCATGGCCATGCACGACTCGGTTAAGTGTTAACCGAGGCGATCGACTAAGAGTTAGTCGGGTGAATCACTTATCTCGGATCGAGAAGAGAGTCAGACTATTTAAGGGATGACATATATTCGCCTATAGTCTGACAAGGTATATCGTGAGGCAAAAGGGACCCGGACGCAAGTCACATTGGAAAGGCAAGTCGTCATGACTCTTTGGTACTTGGGAGTCGGCACGTTCTGCTAGGAGCCGCTGCCGACTGATCGATTGTGAGTCGGACTCCAATCGTGTCCGAGTAGCCATGAGCCTGCTGGGTCACACACTTAAGAGCGGGAGCAAGTTCAGATTAGATCTGAACTGGAAATCTGGTTGGGTTGGACCCGAGCCTGATTTGGACTGAGTCAGTGAGTCGGACTCACTGGGACTAATATTATATGGGCTTTAGTGAATGGGCCGCGCGAGCAGAGCCCACGTTCACTCCCTATATATAGTGGAGCACCGTCACCGAGAAAGGTTAATCGTTGATCGGTTAGGTCATTCCATGTGTTGGAAACCCTAGCTCCACAACAGTCCTGCCGTCGTATCGAACCTAGCAGTTCGCCGCCGGTGCTCCTCCTTGTACGTGTGGATACCAGCAGAGGTGTTGTACAATCAGCACCAGGACGATCGGATCGCAAAGTACTGCACTGCATCAACTGACGCGCTTCATCAGTAATCTGCAACTGCGCGTCTAGTGGTAAACCTCTTGCCCTTCTACCTCAGCTGGATCTTGGGATCACCACGTTAGAGGAAATTTTTTGTTTTATCTCCGCATGGCCCAACAGTGGTATCAGAGCGATAGTTTCTCGTTTTAGGCTCGAGATCTCGCATATGTGATATGCGGTAGGCTATAGATGAGATCTATATGCTGTTTTGGTGGTCGATCTATGAGATAGATCAGTTTTGTACGAGGTTGATTGGATCAACTTTACTCGGGGAATGGTAGATCTGATTTTCGTGATCATACTGCTGAGGTCGTGGAACGACATACCCCTACCGGTCGGCTTCCGCCATCGGGGTAGACTGTGACACGTAAATCCAGAGGCGGTTATCGAAGATCCAAAAGTTTGATCGAATCGGAACAATGGTCAGAATCCATGTCCGGATCGTAGCCCTGTCGTAGCGCCTTAGATGGTATGGTTCATGTGCATGTGATGTATGTGTGTAATCCATACGTGATCTGCGAATCACGGTTTTGTCAGCCGGCTGGAGCCTAGGTGCTGTCATATTACTATATAACGACCTGCGTGTCAGATTCTCCTTGTAATTTACTTTACTAAGCTAGTGTAGCTGTTTGGAGATCCCGGATGGCATGCAAGGCGATGTACATGTCGGCGACATGGAGTAAGACGACAAGTGGCAAGAGTTGGCACGAGTCGGATTACAGGCTTTGTGGAGATGGAGATCGCCATGAAGAGAGCAATACCATTTCACATTATAATTGCTTTATTTTGTGTTATTGTTATGTCTCTATTTTACTTCTATTAGATAGTCGGTAAAATTTAATCCCTCAAAGAAGGTCTAGTCGGTTTTCCTGCCAGTGTTTGCACCATCACAAGTCGGACATTTTTGGTAGTGGGCTCATAAAATTGAGGTGCTGCTAATTCTTTCCGACTAGGTGGGTTCGAGTCGGACTCTTATTGCGGAAACACTCGGTAAGCTAGACGGGTCTATCACAACGGTTGTGGGGCTCGGGGAAAAGTCGGACAGGAGCCGGGGCATGTGATGCCACCCGTCCAACAGGAGTCGTATGAGATACAATTGACAAGGAGTTGTCTACCTGGATCACTTGGCGGCTAGCGGTGATGCTAAAGCTCACTAGCCGACTTGCTTATTTAGGATCCTGAATCACTAAGTAACCATCGGAGGGGTGTTGGTTCTAGTGGGAGCATAAAATATTAAAGTATTTAATATGCTTGCTCTTTTATGAGTACATGTCTTAAGTGTTTTGCATATTTTCTATTGTAGATCATGGCACCAAGTAGCATTCACTCTCAGATATCCGGTTTTGCGTTGAGAACTATCCTTGAGAAAGATAAACTGGACGACACTAATTTTACCAACTGGTATCGAAATCTGAGAATTGTTCTCAAACAAGAAAAGAAGGACCATGTCCTAGACAACCCACTTCCAGATGAGCCGAATGAGAATGCGACGGTCGCTGCCACCAATGCCTCTCGTCGGGCTAAGGATGAGTCCACGGATATTAGCTGCCTTATGCTTGCTCACATGGAACCGGACTTGCAAAAGCAGTTCGAGAATGTTGAGGCCTACGATATGATCAAAAGCCTCAAAAGTATGTTCCAGGCTCAGGCGAAGACTGAGAGGTATCAAGTCTCTCAGGCTTTGCTGAGTTGCAAGCTTAAGGATGGTGATCCACTGAGTCTACATGTGATTAAAATGGTTGGTTACGTGCAGTCTCTGGAGAGGCTTGGCTACCCCATAAGCGAAGAATTCACTATGGATATAATTCTGAACTCTCTTCCTAGTGCATATGGGCAGTTCATTTCGAACTACCACATGCATGGTATGGATAAGAAGCTCACTGAATTGCATGGGATGCTCAAGCAGACAGAGGCGGATCTCAAAAAGGGCGCCAGTCAAGTGTTGATGGTGCAGAATAAGGCTAAGTTCAAGAAGAGTTCTTGGACTAAGAAGAAGGATAAGTCAGGAGGAAAGCAGGCCCAGGACCCGGTCCCAAGCACATCCTCAGGGACTAAGCCATCTCCTTCAGCAGGATCCACTTGCTTCTACTGCAAGGTGGATGGCCACTAGAAGAGGAACTGCAGCAAGTACTTAGCCGACAAAGCCAAGAGTGGAGGTATGACTTCTGACTCAGGTACACTTGTTTGCAATGTTATAGACATATATCTTGCTGATGCACCTAATAGTACTTGGGTATATGATACCGGGTCAATTATTCACATCTGCAACTCGTTGTAGGTACTGGTAAGAACTAGGAGCGTAGCAAGAGGAGAGGTTGATATTCGAGTCGGCAACAAAGAAAGAGTTGCTGTGTTGGAAGTCAGCACGATGCAACTTCATTTACCTTCCGGATTCATTATGGAACTGGATAATTGTTATTATGTTCCAGTGCTCAATCGAAACATTATTTCTGCTTCATGTTTGATGAGGCAAGGCTATGAGTCGAATATCAAGAATAATGGTTGTTCTTTGTATTTGAATGATACGTTTCACGGCTTTGCACCCGTCCAGGACGGGTTATTTATTTTGAATCTTGATGGTGAGTCTGTTTATAACATAAATGTTAAAAGGTTGAAACCAAATGAACTTAATATGACTTACTTTTGGCACTGTCAGCTTGGTCATATAAGTTGGAAACACATGAAGAAGCTCCATGATGATGGACTCCTAACTTCATTCGACTTGGAGTCGTTCGAGACATGTGAATCTTGCCTACTAGGCAAAATGACCAAGACACCTTTTGCAAAGAGTTGCGAAAGGGCGCCCGACTTGTTGGGACTAGTACATAGTGATGTATATGGACCAATGATCACGACAGCCAGGGGTGGTTATGAGTACTTCATTACCTTCACTGATGATTTGAGTAGGTATGGATATATATACTTGATGAAACATAAGTCGGAAGCCTTTGAATAGTTCAAAGAATTCCAGAATGAAGCACAGAATCAACTCTGCAAGAAAATAAAGTTTCTTCAGTCGGACCGAGGAGGCGAGTACATGAGCCATGAGTTTGATGACCATCTGAAAAGTTGTGGAATAGTTCCTCAACTTACTCCGCCAGGAACGCCACAAAGGAATGGTGTTTCGGAAAGGCGGAATCGGACCTTGTTGGACATGGTACGGTCAATGATGAGTCGGACAGATCTGCCTTTATCATTTTGGGGTTATTGTCTAGAAACAGCGGCGTTCACACTAAACAGAGTACCATCAAAATCGGTAGAGAAGACACCGCATGAGATGTGGACAGGCAAAAATCTGAGTTTGTATTTTCTTAAGATTTGGGGTTGTGAAGCATTTGTCAAGCGACTTCAGTCGGAAAAGCTTACATCCAAGTCGGATAAGTGTATTTTTGTGGGGTATCCAAGGGAAACCTTGGGTCACTACTTCTACAACCGAGAAGAGGGCAAAGTGTTTGTCGCTCGGAATGGTGTATTCCTTGAGAAAGAGTTTATCAGTCGGGGAGTAAGTGGGAGCACGGTGCAGCTCAAAGAAATTCGAGAGGAACCGGCTAGAAGCGAGTTGGAAAAAACCTTGGAGGTTGAGCGTCTGCAAAATGAGCCGCAAGACCGTACTTTAAGATCGGCAAGATTACAAAGTGTTCGTGATGTGTTACTATTAGACAGTGATGAGCCGGCAAATTATTCGGAAGCGATGGTGGGATCTGATTCCGAGTCATGGCTTGGAGCCATGAGATCCGAGTTAAAGTCCATGGATGAAAATCAAGTTTGGAACTTGGTTGATCTGCCAGACGGTGCAAGACCCGTCGAGTGTAAATGAGTCTTTAAGAAGAAAACTAATATGGATGGAAATGTTTCCGTCTATAAAGCACGCCTTGTTGCGAAGGGGTTCCGGCAAGTTCAAGGAGTTGATTACGACGAGACTTTCTCGCCCGTAGCGATGCTTAAATCAGTTCGGATCATGTTAGCTATAGCATCCTATTTCGACTATGAGATATGGCAGATGGATGTCAAAACGGCTTTCCTTAATGGAAATTTAACCGAGGACGTGTATATGATACAGCCCGAGGGTTTTTTCGATCCAGCTAATGCTGACAAGGTGTGCAAACTTCAGAGATCCATTTATGGGTTGAAGCAAGCATCTCGGAGTTGGAATATTCGCTTTTATGAGGTAGTCAAATCGTTTGGCTTCATCAAGAGTGATCATGATTCTTGTTTATACAAGAAGTTTAGTGGGAGCAAAGTAAACTTTCTAATCTTATATGTGGATGACATATTACTGATTGGAAATGATGTCCAGATGTTGCAAGAAACCGAGGAATCATTGGAAATGAGTTTCTCAATGAAAGACTTGGGTGAGGCAACATACATCCTCGGAATCCGGATCTATAGAGATAGATCAAGGAGGGCTCATTGGATTGAGTCAGAGTACTTATTTGGACAAAGTGTTGAAGAAGTTCAACAAGGAATCGCCTAAGAAGGGGTTCTTACCGATGTCCCATGGTGTAAAACTTAGCAAGACTCAGTGTCCTTCGACAACTGATGAGCGAAGACGGATGAGTGCGATTCCGTATGCTTCTGCAGTCGGATCCATCATGTATGCCATGATTTGTACTAGGTCGGATGTTTCATATGCTCTAAGTGTCTGGAGCGATACAGGCTAATCTGGAGAAATCCATCGATGGCTAAAAATATCCTAAAGTACTTGAGAAGGACTAAGGATATGTTTTTGGTTTATGGTGGTGAAGATGAACTCAGTGTAAAGGGTTACACGGATGTGAGTTATCTTACCGACTCTGATGATTCTCGTTCGCAATCCGGATACGTGTTTATTATAAACAGAGGTGCTGTGAGCTAGAAGAGTTCCAAGCAAGAGACTGTGTCTGCATCTACAATAGAGGCTGAGTATATTGCCGCCTCAGAGGCAGCAAAGGAAGCTGTTTAGATGAGGAATTTCCTCATGGATCTTGGTGTGGTTCAGGGCTCGTCCAACCCGTTAGACGTGTATTGTGACAAAAATGGTGCTATTGCTCAAGCCAAGGAACCTAGACAACACCATAAGAACAAGCACATACTCATGCGGTACCACCTAATTCGCCAGTTCGTGGATCAGGGTGATATCAAGTTATGCAAGGTACACATGGATGCAAATATTGTGGATCCATTGACAAAGCCGTTACCACAGCCGAAGCATGAGGCGCACCTAAGAGCCATGGGCATTAGATGCTTAGACATGTGATGTCGGAAGATTGACTCTAGTGCAAGTGGGAGACCGTTGGGAATATGCCCTAGAGGCAATCATGTATGATGATATTTCCCATTGTATTCATAAAGATATTAAGTAGTCCTTGTATAAACATCTGATGTGTATCATCGAATATGTGATTCAGTTGTGGAACTATGCATTCATGTTGTTTGTACTAAATATCCAGAAGACGAGACGGAGGGGCGCCACGGGGTGGCCACACCCCCCAGGCGCGGCTAAGCCTGGCCCGCACCTGGGCAGGGTGTGGGCCCACCGGGCACCTCCTGCCTCGCCTCATCACCTATAAGAAGCCCCTGATGCAGAAACACTAGGCACCAGATCGAAACTCCATGAAACCGTTTGTAGCCGCCGCCACCATCGTCCCTAGATCGGGGGGATCCGAAGTTCTTCCCGGCACCCTGTCGGAGGGGAGATCATCCCGAATGTTGGGAATATGCCCTAGAGGCAATCATGTATGATGATATTTCCCATTGTATTCATAAAGATATTAAGTAGTCCTTGTATAAACATCTAATGTGTATCATTGAATATGTGATTCGTTTGTGGAACTATGCATTCATGTTGTTTGTACTAAATATCCTTGGTCATTGAGGTTGTGCTGGACACACAACTTAGACCAATGTGAAAGTTAGCTTGATGATTCGGCTCCACTTGTCATGGGCATAGAGATGCTATTCCAACTTACACAGATTCCGCTAAAGAGTTTAGCGAGTCAGATTGACCCATATTGAGGTACAACGAACAAGTTATCATTTGTATATCTCAATCAATGTAATCCTTAGACCTGAGGTTATTGCATAATCCGAGTTGAGGATCACCGACTTAGGATCTGTCAAACGTTGATCCGTAACTGGGCAGTTATAAAGGCAGAGTTCGGGTCGACTGAGAATCAAGCTGCGTGATGTGAATAACCAAGATGGGATTTTGCCCCTCCACTTGGAGAGATATTCTTTGGGCCCTCTCGTGAGATATGATTCGGAAAGCATGGCCATGCACGACTCGGTTAAGTGTTAACCGAGGCGATCGACTAAGAATTAGTCGGGTGAATCACTTATCTCGGATCGAGAAGAGAGTCGGACTATTTAAAGGATGACATATATTCGCCTATAGTCTGACAAGGTATATCGTGAGGCAAAAGGTACTCGGTTGCAAGTCACATTGGAAAGGCAAGTCGTCATGACTCTTTTGTACTTGGGAGTCTGCACGTTCTGCTAGGAGCCGGTGCCGACTGATCGATTGTGAGTCAGACTCCAATCGTGTCCGAGTAGCCATGAGCCTGCCGGGTCACAAACTTAAGAGCGGGAGCAAGTTCGGATTGGATCTGAACTGGAAATCTGGTTAGGTTGGACCCGAGCCTGATTTGGACTGAGTCAGCGAGTCAGACTCAGAGGGACTAATATTATATGGGCTTTAGTGAATGGGCCGCGCGAGCAGAGCCCACGTTCACTGCCTATATATAGTGGATCACCGTAACCGAGAAAGGTTAATCGTTGATCGGTTAGGTCATTCCATGTGTTGGAAACCCTAGCTCCACAACAGTCCCCGCCGTATCAACCAGCGTTCGCCGGTGCTCCTCCTTGCACGTGTGGATACCAGCAGAGGTGTTGTACGATCAGCACCAGGATGATCGGATCGCAAAGGACTGCACTGCATCAACTGACGCGCTTCATCAGTAATCCGCAACCGCGCGTCTAGTGGTAAACCTTGTGGCCTTCTACCTCGGCTGGATCTTGGGATCACCACGTTAGAGGAAAAAATTTGTTTTATCTCCGTGTGGCCCAACATCGGAGGCCTTCTTCTCTGGTATGATGCGTGAGTAGTTCCACCTTGGACTACGGGTCCATGTAGTAGCTAGATGGTTGTATCTCCTCCTTGTGCTTTCATGTATAGATCTTGTGAGCTCCATTCATGATCAAGATCTAATCTATTTGTAATCATGCATGTTGTGTTTGCGGCGATCCGATGGATATTGAGATTACTATGTCAGATTGATTAATGGTTTTGTCTATTTGATTCTATCATGTATGAGTTATTTCTGATCTTGCATGCTCTCCGTTGTTAGTAGCTATCTGGGCCAAGTAGTTGCTAGTGACTCCAAGAGGGGGTATTTATGCTCGATAGTGGGTTCATGCCTCTAGTTTCCAAGGGAAGTGACATAAATCTCTTCGGTTGTAGATGTATAGTTGCCACTAGGGAGAAAACAATGGTCTCTTGTTCATGGAGCAAGTGGATTGTTTACCTTACACACTTTGCTTAAAGCAGTTGTCTGTTGCTTGCAACTTAATACTAGAGGGGGTTCGGATGATAACCTGAAGGTGGACTACTAGTCATAGATGAAGTTGGATGGCGGTCTATGTATCTTGTTGTATTGCCCAATCGAATCTCATAGGATCATTTTGTCTAGTATTGCATTGTTATGCCTTGCTCAGTTCCTGTCAATTGCCCTGCTGTAATTTGTTTACCCTTCATTGCATGTTGTTTATCTAAGGAGAGCAGCTCTAGTGAACTATGGACTCCGGTCCAATCTTTACCATTGATACATCCTCCACTGTTACTGTTTACTTGCTGCAAACCACCATTACCTTCCACATCATACAGTTAATCCTTTGTTATAGCAACCGGTGAGATTGACAACCTCACTGTTTGTTGGGGCAAAGTCTTGAGTTTTTGTTGTGCAGATCTCCGCGTTGCTTGCAACACTTGTGTGACATTTCCTTCCTCCTACTGGTTCGATAGCCTCGGTTTCTTACTGGAGGAAGACTTGTTGTTGTGCTGCTTCACACCTTGCTCTTGGGGTTCCCAACATGCTCCACATCAACTGAGCCATTAACAAGTTTTCTGGCGCCGTTGCCGGGGAGGCTAAGGACGTATTCACAAGGGGAGTCCTCCTCTTCCTTTCTCTTTACTTTGTTTTTAGTTTCTTTTGGTTGGTTTTATTTGCCTCTTTTTATCGAAAACTCCAAAAAAATTAGTTTAGTTTGGTTTGGTTTGGTTTGCTTTCTTTATTAAAAAACACAAAAAAATAGTTCCTACTCTAGTTGCTGGTATGTTGTTGCCTTGCTTTGTCATGCTTTCTATCAATGGATGGTTTCTTTGAAACTAGTTCTTATTGGCAAGGTGGGTTCATGGAAGAACAAAAGTATTATTATAATCACAAAAAGGGAAACACCTATGGGAACAAATTGATAAATTGAATACTATTGCTAGAGAGGTGTGCTCTACTTATAATGTTACTTATTGCTTTGATAAATCTTGTTGCTGTAGGAGGTATAAACACCTGCCTTTTCAATGTGAGTATAATGATAATGTTACCATATCTTCTTATGTTAAAGGAAATTATGACTTTTATGATGTGGAGCAAATTGAAGAATTTATTGCTTTCAAGGGTGCATTTGAGCTTGCTAGTTTGCTTGAAAATACTGATGATGCACCCTATGAATATGAGGTTTATGAGATACTTAAATTTTGCTTTGATAATTACAAGTAAGAAAATGGCTATATTCTTGAATATTTTAATAGGTGCTTTCCACAAATGGAAGAGACTAATGCCTTGCAGGATCCTATGGAAGAAGAAATTGTTGAAACTAGAAGCTCATTAGATGAAAAAGAGGAGGAGAGTGATGATCAAAAAGGAGGAGGAATGGATCTACCCATGACTAACTTCTAATGAGAGTAACTCTTTACCTCTTACATTATTTGATTGTCCCCCATGCTTACCAAAGGAGGATGAATGTTATGTTCCTGTGGATCCTTTTGAAATATCTACTTTGGGTGAAAATTGTGAAGGTTTTAATCCCACTATTTTTGAGCTTGATAGAAATTATGTGTTTGTAGATCATGAAAAGCATGCTTTATGTGATAGATATATTGTTGAGTTTATTCATGACGCTACTGAAAATTATAATGAGAGAGGAAAATATGGTTGTAGAAGTTTTCATGGTATAGAAACACCTCTCTATGTGTTGAAAGTTTTGAAGTTGCTCTTGTTTTATCTACCCATTCTTGTTACTATGTGCTTATTTGATTTATTTTCTTACAAGATTCCTATGCATAGGAAGTGGGTTAGACTCAAATGTGTTTTGAATTTGCTTCTTTATGCTCTCTTTTACTTCAACTCATAGTTCTTATGAGATCATCTTCTCAAATTATCAATGCCTAACTTAAAGGCGTTAAAGAAAAGTACTTGTTGGGAGATAAACCAAGAGTTTCCTTGAGTCTTGGAAGTTATTACTTAAGCAATTACCTCTCCTTATCCTTTTTGTTTACTTTTTGTGCCTAGAATGACCTCTAATGAGAGGAAAGTAAGATTTGGGGAGTTGTTGTCCCAAAACAGATTTATGTCCTCCACCATAAAAATTCGTGAGGAGTCTCTATAAGTCGGATTAAGCTGATATTTACGAATAAATCTCACAGTATGATAGCTAACTTTCGTTAGTTCAACACTTTTTTATTTGAGCAACATAAGATTTTCGAAAAAATCGGTTTCTACCTGTTGGTCTGTTTTGACAGATTTCTTCCATTATTTGCATTTTCTTATTATCGGTTTCATTTTGAGTTCTCTTTTGGGGAATTGAGCTTTTTAAAGGAAGTTGCTTCAGTAGCTTGTGTTTTTAGTGAAAAGTTTTTCTGTTTCAAAGATTTGCCCAAAAGTATATTATCGTTTGAATACACTAATGTTGCTAATGAAGATTGTGTGAAGTTTTGTATGAAGGAAAAATTTCAGGTGTAGAGAGATAATGATGTAATGAGATGAAGAATGGACAAAAGCTCAAGCTTGGGGATGCCACCATGGTGTCACCCCAAGAGATATCCAAGAGGTACAAGCGTCAAAGATTGGGGATGCCCAAGGCATCCCCTTCTTCATCAATAAAAAACTCAGGTATGTCTAGACACTTCGTTTTTATTATTTCATGCACAGTTGTGTTGTTCTTGGAGCGTCTTAGTTTTTGTTTGCTTTGCTTAGTTTGTTTAGTTTGCTTGAATAAAGTAGTTTGGACCCCCGTTCTCACTGTGCTGTTTCAAATAAGTCGATTGGTGTTGGAAAGGAGTAGAAAGTTCTTGCTTGGAAGTGCAAGAGGAGCTTGCATTGACTGTGACTTAGACTTTAGCATGACATGCTAGGTGTTTTTTCGACCTTATGCTTAGTGATTATTGCTGTAGCATGTCTTGTTCCAAACAATTGGGATTGCTTAGTGTGCCTTGAAGAAATCATGCGTTGTTTTAGCATACAAAAGCATAGTATTGTGGTATTCTGTTTTGATGATTTTTTTGGGTTGACTTGGCACATAATCACACCATGTTATGACTATGAACAAGTCACTATAGCCTCTTTGATCATTTTGTCCTTGACTTGTAGTACCACTCTATGCTTTGATTAGTAATGTTTTGTCGCTCTGCATGATTATGGCCATTATTGCTCTCTTAGTTGGTTGCTCTCAGTCTTTTGCTAGCATCCACTTGTATGAGTAAGATCTACTCATGCTTCCAACTCCCAAGAAACCAAGTTTTTCCAAAGTGTCCACTATAAATTCCTATGCATGGTGTGTTACTCCATTCCAAGTATATTCTTGTTTTCAGCTATCTTCCAATTAAAAAGTATTTTGTTATGTGAAAACTTAGTGATTAAAGCCCTCACAAACTTGATGGCACACTTTATATTCTTTGCACCTAATAAACTTGAACCATTGTGTCATCTATGTTGTATATGCTTGCACTTATACGTTGGAATTAGCAGAACCATGTTGTCATGGGGAATGTTTTCAGCATTGCACTTGTACTTTGTACTCAGTTGATATCATGTTATATTGTCTATGGATGTCACCGGTGTGAAATAAAAAGGGAGCCTGTAAGTCCATGGAGTTATGTATTTTGTGTTAGAGAAACGCCTGGGCCGCTAGCCTAAGCCATGCCTAATCATGGTGGAAACTTGCAACATCACCATAGTGAGCTATCTGTGAAGCATCCTCAATAAAGAGCTATGCATATAGTAAATAAAAAGATCGCTGAGATGCTCATTGTCTGCTTGCATTGTCATTTTGGTTATGGAATAGCTCCTGTACCATGTGCAAGGGGTACCCCGTTGGCGGTTCTCTATGATACGCATGTAGTTACAATGACAAGAACTTACAGGTGACTGAATTTGAGTAGCATGAGGTGTGGCCCTCATATTCAAGGGACTTGAGATTGCCAACTTATACTTTGTCAAGCATATACTTCATAGTTTGTTCACTTTAACCTTAATCACTTCAAGAGGCTTATGATAGGGGCAATGAGGGCTGAAAGCTAACAAGTACCATAATTTTTGGAAGCTCTTTTTGAAACTTGAAATCCCTGATTCCCTTATGAAGGGCCCTTCTTCCACCATTGTATTGAGTCTCCACCTTCTACCTTTAGGCACCATTAAGAGAGCATAGTTGCCATTCTTAGTTCTATGTGCAGTGTCCCAAAGCTTATTGATTGATGCATATTGTGATATTACTTGTTCTTGTGCTATTTGTTTCTAGTCACTCTTATGAACTTTGAAGGTGTCCTATGCATCTATTTGCTACTCTATGAGGGACAAGCTGATTTCCACTATGCCATGTTTTCTGTATGTGAAAACAAGCAAACGTTTTTCAATGCATGTTATTCATGATCTTTGTTTGTTGCCTTTCATGTTGCATGCTTAGTTACTTTGTCTTACTGTTAGAACTCCATCTTTCATGCACATGTTTAGAGTTCTTTGATCCCAGCTTTTAATGATTGAAAATTATTTGATCTTTATTGTGAAGGTGCATGTCACTTCAAAAATTATTTTTTTATCACTTACCTACTCGAGGAAGAGCAGGAGTTAAGCTTGGGGATGCTTGATACGTCGGAAACGTATCTATAATTTTTTATGTTCCATGCTTATTTAGTATCTACTTTGCTTTGCCTTGTCTACACTTTGAGGTGTTTATATATCTTTTCTGGAACTAACCTATTAACAAGTTGCCACAGTGCCAGTTGCCTGTTTTCTTCTTTTTTGGTTCCAGAAAGGCAGAAAATCAATATTCTCGGAATTAGACGAGACAAAAGCCAAAGTCAATATTTTACCATGGACGACACGAATCCAGAAGACTGCCTCGCCACCTCGCCTATAAGAAGCCCCCGATGCAGAAACCCTAGGCACCGGATAACTCCACGAAACCGTCTATAGCCGCCGCCACCATCGTCCCTAGATCGGGGGGGGGGGTCTGAAGTTCTTTCCGGCACCCTACCGGAGGGGAGATCATCCCGGAGGCCTTCTTCTCCGGTATGTTGTGTGAGTAGTTCCACCTTGGACTACGGGTCCATGTAGTAGCTAGATGGTTGTATCTCCTCCTTGTGCTTTCATGTATAGATCTTGTGATCTCCGTTCATGATCAAGATCTAATCTATTTGTAATCATGCATGTTGTGTTTGTGGGGATCAGATGGATATTGAGATTACTATGTCAGATTGATTAATGGTTTTGTCTTATTAATTCTATCATGTCTATGTTGTTTGTGATATTGCATGCTCTCCGTTGTTAGTATCTATCTTAGCCAAGTAGTTGCTAGTGACTCCAAGAGGGGGTATTTATGCTCGATAGTGGGTTCATGCCTCTAGTTTCCAAGGGAAGTGACAGAAACCTCTTCGGTTGTATATGTGTTGTTGCCACTAGGGACAAAACAACGGTCTCTTGTTCATGGAGCAGGTGGATTGTTTACCTTACACACTTTGCTTAAAGCAGTTGTCTGTTGCTTGCAACTTAATACTAGAGGGGGTTCGGATGATAACCTGAAGGTGGACTACTAGTCATAGATGCAGTTGGATGGCGGTCTATGTATCTTGTTGTATTGCCCAATCGAATCTCATTGGATCTTCTTGTCTAGTATTGCATTGTTATGCCTTGCTCAGTTCCTGCCAATTGCCCTGTTGTAATTTGTTTACCCTTCATGCCATGTTGTTTACCTAAGGAGAGAACCTCTAGTTAACTATGGACCCCGGTCCAATCTTTACCATTGATACATCTTCCACTGTTACTGTTTACTTGCTGCAAACCACCATTACCTTCCACACCATATAGTTAATCCTTTGTTACAGCAACCGGTGATATTGACAACCTCACTGTTAGTTGGGGCAAAGTCTTGAGTTTGTGTTGTGCAGGTCTCCGCGTTGCTTGCAACACCTATGTGACGTTTCCTTCCTCCTATTAGTTTGATAACCTCGGTTTCTTACTGAGGGAAGACTTGCTGCTGTGCTACTTCACACCTTGATCTTGGGGTTCCCAACAGGCTCCACATCAATTGAGCCATCATAGATGCTCATTGTCTGCTTGCCTTGTCATTTTGTTATGGGATAGCTCCTGTAGCATGTGCAAGGGGTACCCCGTTGGCGGTTCTCTATGATACACATGTATTTACTATGACACGAACTTACCAGTAACTAAAGTTGAGTAGCATGAGGAGTGGCCCTCGTATTCAAGGGACATGAGATTGCCAACTTATACTTTGTCAAGCATATACTCCATAGTTTGTTCACTTTAACCTTAACCACTTCAAGATGCTTATGATAGGGGCAATGAGAGCTGAAAGCTAACAAGTACCATAATTTTTGGAAGCTCTTTTTGAAACTTGAAATTCATGCTTCCCTTTGAAGGGCCTTTCTTCCACTATATTGAGTCTCCACCCAATTAAGAGAGCATAGTTGCCATTCTTAGTTCTATGTGCATTGTCCCAAAATTTATTGATTGATTCATATTGTTGCTATTGCTTGCTCTTGAACTGTTTGTATCTAGTCACCCTTGTGAACTTTAAAGGTGTCCTATGCATTTATGTTTTGCTACTCCATGAGGGACAAGCTGAATGCCACTATGCTATGTTTTCTATATGTGAAACAAACAAATGTCTTTTAATGCATTGTTATTCATGAATCTTTGTTTGTATCCTTTCGTGTTGCATGCATAGTTACTTTGTCTTATTGTTAGAACTTCATCTTCATGCTCATGTTTAGAGTACTTTGATCCCAGCTTTCAATGCTTGCAAATGGTTTGATCTTGATTTTGGTGGTGCATGTCACCTAAAAAATTATTCTTTTTTATCACGTACCTACTCGAGGATGAGCAGAGTTAATCTTGGGGATGCTTGATACATCATAAATGTATCTATAATTTTTTTATGTTCCATGCTTGTTTAGTATCCACTTTTCTTTGTCTTTACTTTGAGGTGTTTTTATATGTTTTCTGGTACTAACCTATTAACAAGATGCCATAGTGCCAGTTGCCTGTTTTCTTCTGTTTTTGGTTCCAGAAAAGGCAGAAAATGAATATTCTCAGAATTGGAAAGGACAAAAGCTAAAGTCAATATTTTACCGTGGGGAACACGGAGCCAAAAGACGAGACGGGGGAGGGCCTCGAGGGGTCCACACCCCCTGGCCGCGTGGCCAGGCCTGGCCCGCGCCTAGGGGTGGTGTGGCCGCCTCAGGCATCCCCTCGACCTACCTCTTCGCCTATAAAGACCCCCCGATACCAAAACCCTAAGTACCCGATCAATCTTCCATGAAACAGTCCGTAGCCACCACCACCATCGTCCCTATATCGGGGCGGTCTAAAGATCTTCCCGGCACCCTGCCGGAGGAGAGAGAGATCATCCCGGAGGCCTTCTTCATCACCATGCCAGCCTCCGGTATGATGCGTGAGTAGTTCCACCTTAGACTATGGTTCCATACAGTAGCTAGATGGTTGTATCTCCTACTTTGTGCTATCATGTTTAGATCTTGTGAGCTCCGTTCATGATCAAGATCATCTATTTGTAATCCGATGGATACTGAGATTACTATGTCAGATTGATTAATGGTTTTGTCTTATTGATTCTATCATGTATGTGTTGTTTGAGATCTTGCATGCTCTTCGTTTCTAGTAGCTATCTTGGCCAAGTAGATGCTAGTGACTCCAAGAGGGGGTATTTATGCTCGATAGTGGGTTCATGCCTCTATTGAATCTGGGGAAGTGACAGAAATCTCAAAGTTGTAGATGTGATGTTGCTACTAAGGAGAAAACAACGATCCTTTGTTCATGGAACAATTGTATTGTTTACTTTACACGCTTTGCTTAAAGCAGTTATCCGTTGCTTGCAACTTAATACCAGAGGGGGTTCGGATGATAACCTGAAGGTGGATTATTAGTCATAGATGCAGTTGGATGGCGGCCTACGTATCTTGTTGTAATTCCCAATCGAATCTCATAGGATCATGAATGTCTAGTGTTGCATTATTATGCCTTGCTCTGTCCTGTCAATTGCCTCGCTGTAATTTGTTTACCCAGCATGTTATGTTATCTATCTTAAGGAGAACACCTCTAGTGAAATGTTGACCCCGGTCCAATCTTTACCATTGATACATCTTTCACTGTTACTGTTTACTATCTGCAAGACACCATTACTTTCCACACCATATGGTTAATCCTTTGTTTTCAGCAAACCGGTGAGATTGACAACCTCACTCTTTGTTGGGGCAAAGTCTTGAGTTTGTGTTGTGCAGGTTTCCAAGTTGCTAGCAACACACCTTTGAGTCGTTTCCTTCCTCCTACTGGTTTAGTAACCTTGGTTTCTTAGTGAGGGAAAACTTGCTGCTGTACTCATCATACCTTCCTCTTGGGGTTTCCCAACGAAGCACTATAGTGATCCGAGCCGCATCAACAGTTCAGGAGCTGCACGTGTCCTACTTAAAGTACGAGGTTCGGTAGTGTCGTCTTTCAGAGTTTCATGATCTTTATCATTAGTTCCGTCAACATTTGGTGAAGTCAACTCTGGAACAATTTCCGGCGCTGCGCTACTCACCATTTCATGAAGACAAGGTTTAATAATCTCTTCGAGTTCTACCTTCCGACTACTCACGCCTTTCGCGAAAACTCCTTCTCAAAAAAGGATCCATTCTTGGCAACAAAAAACTTTCCCTTGGATCCGTGATAGCAGGAATACCCAATTTTTTATTTAGCGTATCCTATGAAGACGCGTTTTCTGCTTTGGGTTCAAGTTTATCCGGTTGAAGTTTCTTCACGTAAACATCGCATCCCCAAACTTTAAGAAATGACAACTTTGGTTTCTTTCCAAACCACAATTTTTACGGTGTTGTTTCAACAGATTTAGATGGTGCCCTATTTAAAGTGAATACAGCGGTTTCCAGTGCATAACCCTAAAAAGAAATTGGCAAGTCAGATAGAGACATCATAGATCGAACCGTATCTAGTAAGGTACGATTACGACGCTCCGATACACCATTACACTATGGTGTTTCGGCTGGTGTGAGTTGTGAAACTATTCCACACTCTCTCATATGTGTGCCAAACTCGTAACTTAGATATTCACCGCCACGATATGATCGTATAAATTTAATCTTTCTATTACGATGATTTTCCACTTCATTCTAAAATTCCTTGAACTTTTCAAAGGTTCCAGATTTGTGTTTCATCAAATAGATATATCCATATCTATTCAAATCATCCGTGAAAGTTACAAAATAATGATATCCACCTCGTGTCGACACACTCATTGGACCACACACATCGGTATGTATGATTTCCAACAAATCTGTCGCCCGCTCCATTGTACCGGAAAACGGGGTTCTAGTCATTTTGCCCATAAGGCATGGATCACATGTATCAAGTGATTCAAAATCAAGTGATTCCAAAAGTCCATAAGAATGAAGTTTCTTCATGCGTTTTATGCCAATATGACCTAGACGGTAGTGCCACATATATGTGGATATATCATCATCAAGTTTAATACTTTTGGCATCTACATTATGAATATGTGTATTGCTATTATCGAGATTCAAAAGAAATAAACCATTCATCACAGGTGCATGACCATAAAAGATATTATTCATATAAATCGAACAACCATTATTTTTAGATTTAAAGGAATAACCGTCTTGCAATCAACACAATCTAGATACACTGTTCATGCTCAACGCAGACATCAAATAACAAATATTTAGGTTTAAAACTAATCCTGTCGGTAGATGAAGATGTAGCATTCCGATGACGATCACATCAATTTTTGATCCATTGCCGACACGCATCGTGACCTCATCCCTTGCTAGCGGTCGCCTGTTCCGCAGCCCTTGATTTGAGTTACATATATTAGCAATTGATCCAATATCAAATACCTAGGTGCTACTGTGAGTACTAGTCAAGTACACATCAATAACATGTATATCATATATACCTTTGTTGTGGCCTTCTTGTCAGCCAAATACTTGGGGTAGATGCGCTTCCAATGGCTAGTCCTCTTACAATAGTAGCACTTGGTATCAGACTTAGGGTCAGCTCGGGTTTTCTTCTCGGGCGCGGCAATGGATTTTCGACCCTTCCTGAATTTACCCTTCTATTTGTCCTTCTTGTCTTTCTTGAAACCAGTGGTCTTATTAATCATCAACACTTGATGTTCTTTCTTGATCTCCACTTCAGCAGTCTTAACCATAGACAGAAGCGCGGGGAGAGTCATCTTCATGCCATGCATGTTATAGTTCATCACAAATCTCTTGTATCTTGGTGACAGAGATTGGAGAACACGATGTATGCCTAAGTCAATGGGAATCGTTATTCCCAAGGAAACAAGCTTATCAGCGTACCCAGACATTTTGAGTACATGCTCACTAACAGAGTTGTTTTCCTCCATCATGCAGCTAAAGAACTTTTCTGAAGCATCATAACTCTCCACAACAACATGGATATCAAAAATAATTTTCATTTCACCCATGGTATCAAAGGCATTGTCATTCCGAAACGCTTTCGGAGTTCTGGCTCTAGCCCATACAGTATGCCGCAACGAACCATGTTGTGGTCCTCCTAATGACTTACGTAAACATTCTTTACTTCGTTAGGAGCATCATCAAGTCGTCGGGGGCCTAGCGGCGCTTCTAGCACATATTGCTTTTGTGCAGCAGTGAGGAGAATCCTCAAGTTCAAGGCCAAGTTGGCAAGTTGCTAACATTCGTCGCAAGTTTCTCTTTCTCCATAAACACATTGAAATTAAAAGCAGGTGGTGCCATCTACAACATAATTTGCAAAGTTTATTTGGAATAATTTGATGATAGATTTGAGTTCAATTAATCCAAATTACAAATGAACTCCCACTCAAAAATGACATCCCTTGTGTCTTTTTGGTGATTAGATGAACCAGATCCACTACAATAAGACCGACCATCATGTGAATTGTTGTAGCTTCAAAGGCGAGCATCTAGATGGTCATCATATCAACCATATGACTCATGCTTTACCTTTCGATTCGTGTTCCGAGACCATGTCTGTACATGCTAAGCTCACCAAGTAAGAACCTTAGTACCCGCGTGTGTAAAACTGTCTTACACCCCTTGTATGCGAATGTTGAATCTATCACACCCGATCATCACGTGGTGTCTCAAAACGACAAACTTTCTTAACGGTGCATACTAAAGGAAGAACACATTCTTATCTTGATATTTAAAAAGGGATAATCTTATAATGCTCCTAAAGCGCCAAACAAGCAATATAAGATGCATACAAAACATCATATGCTAAAAGTGATATGATATGGTTCTTGCACTTCGATCATTATCTTGTGCATCTTGGTATGATCATTATCATTCTTATATGTGTAAGGTCAAGGTCTATGGAACTTACACTTTGGCATAAATCCATACTACAGATTATAATACTACCATATCATAGTACTTGCCTGACAAAACCAAAAAACTAGACGCCTCTAATTTATCTTTTGCATGTTTT
Organism: Avena longiglumis; assembly: GCA_030063025.1. NCBI lineage: Eukaryota > Viridiplantae > Streptophyta > Magnoliopsida > Poales > Poaceae > Avena > Avena longiglumis. The sequence continues at coordinate 100,147,494 of CP125974.1, forward strand.
ACATGGCTGAGGGATTTCGGAGATAGAACCGTTCATACCTATGAACATGGTGAAGGGTTTCGCGGCATAGTAACTCAAAATTTTCTACGGAGCGAACAGAGGGAAAGCCAAGATCTAATCTAGGAGATGCAAACAACGAGAGAGATTGGATTAGATCTTCATACCCTTGAAGATTCATACAGTGAACGCGTTCGTCGGGCGTGGGTGATGTAGTCGTGCGCTTCTCCTCGCGATCCGATCCGATCTAGCACCACAAGTGGCGGTGCCTCCGTGAGATGCACACGCAGCACCTCGGCCTCCTCCTTCCTTGGACCAGCGAGTATGGTGGAGAGATAGATTGGATCTACAACCACGGCGTGGTGTATATGGTGGAGAATTTCTGCAGGCTTCGCCTACAAGCATCGGGAGGAGATAGGAAGATAGCAAGGCTGCTAGGGCTTGGAGGAAGGTGTGTGGGGGAGGCGCACCACCCTCTATATATAGAGGCGGCCAGCCTGCCCTCCTCCAAGCCTATCTCTAGTTTAAACAATTTAAACTCTCCCTTATCTAGAAATCCTATCTCTAGTTTAACGATTTAAACTCTCCTTATCTAGAAATCCTATCTCTAGTTTAAACGAGTTTAAACTTATCTAGATCGGCTGGGCCCTATGGGGCCTTGTGCCCAAAGCGGCCAGACACTCCCTCATAGGCCCATGCCCTCCCAAGGTGGGGCCACGTTGGTCTGAAGGGTTCAGCATAGAAAACAAAAATTTTCCTACGATGTGAACTATATACCAAGATCTATTTATACTAGATACAAACAACGGGCGGATGTATATCCGTAGAGAACATACCCTTGAAGACCGACAAAGTTTAACGAGTCCAAACTCGTGGTTGATGTAGACGATCTCTTGCCGATCTCAAGATCGAGAGGAAGTCCTAAGCGCCCGCGTCAGCAAGCATCCGTGCTCGCACACACGTTCGAGGCACCGAGCAACCTCCGCCTCCTCGCTCCAGCGATGCAGCGGAAGCACAACTCTTTCTTGCCAAAAGCCACGGGAACATGTATCTCGCTAGTCCGAGACCATGGGGATAAATTCTAGAGGGAGAGAGATCCTTCACGAGGAGGTGTGTTGTGAGAGGAGGAGGGGGCCTTTTATAGGAGAGAGGGGGCACCCAAGGGCCATGCGCCCAGCCATGGGGCTGCCCCACCTCTTCCACATTCATGTGGGTGGAGCTCCCACTCAAAATGAAAAGCCTCCACTCCCATTAAAAAGCCTCCACTCAAAAATCCACTCACATGCATTAAATTTCCACCAAATTTAATGCAAGCTCTCATTGAAATAAAACTCTTTTATTTATTTATTCAGAATTTTGTTAATTACTTTAATTAACAAACATTCACATAAAACCCTTGCTAGTATTCCATTTCACATGCAGAACCAGTTTCAGCAATTTCAACCGAAACAGTTTCGGTGTCTAGTGAAATAAATTCCTGCGCTTTCCTTTTCTTTTCGGCATGAAACTTTTGCTCCAAATGGATGTCGGTGTATCTTAAGTGTGTCACCCTACGGTTCGCGAATAATGCGGACATGATCGAGACCCCTCTCAGATCAATAATCAGAAGCGGGATCTGGAGACCCATACTGACTCCCACACATTCAACGATGACTTTCTTGTGATCGTCGGAACCTTTTACGCTAGTATCTTAATCCCTTTGTTTCGCGATATATTACATGTCCGAGATTCGATCATCGGTATCTCCATACCTAGTTTGATCTCGTTACTGACATGCACTCTTTTCTCGTTCCCGTGATATAACATTCTAGTGATCAAATCACTTGCTTGCAAGCTAATCAATGTGATATCACCGAGAGGGCCCAGAGTATATCTATCCGTCATCGGGATGAACAAATTCCACTCTCGATCCATGGGCCTCAACATAACACTTTAGTAGTTCTGAACCCATCTTTATAATCACCCTGACACCGTGTGACGTTTGATGTTATCAAGGAACTCTTCCGGTGTTAGTGATTGGCATGATTTCATGGTCTAAGGATTAGGATCACTTTGTAAGTTGTTATAGCAATATAAACTCAATGACTTTGATCATAATGCTATACTTCGGATGAATGTTCATCACACCATTACACTAATGTTGTGACCTCGTTATTAACAACATCCAATGTCCATGATCAGGAAACCTTGATCATCTTGTTAATCGAGCTAGTTTATAAGAGAGGCATAACTAGGAACTTTCTATTTGTTTATTAAACACACATGTATTAACGTTTCCGTATTAATAAAATTATAGCATGCAAAATAAACATTTATCATAAATAAGGAATACGATAATAACCACTTTATTATTGCCTCTCGGGCATATTCCTTGATCTCCCACTTGCACTAGAGACAATAATCTAGTTTGAGAACTTTGCGTATTGAACACCTATGGCTTTACGGTGTTCCATATACACAATTGCAAGTGGTTAACATAATCTACTGGTGCCTTGGTCCGTGTGTATTTGCATGTCTTTGCGTCTTCACGCATCACTCATTCTCCAATGAGATGGCATTGTATAAATTTGGTCTTTTGGTGAGACCTTTAGTTCCTTGGGGTTAAAACACATCGATACTATTGTCATACAATATATCTTTAGTGTTAGCCGTTCGAACCACACCTTAGTTTGATAACAAACTACTTGACACAAATTCCTCCTTCTTTGCTACTATAGCAGTCATATACTTAGCCTTTTGTTGTAGTATTCGTCACAATGTCTTAACTTTGGAACTCTTCCAAATCCATCATGGAATCTCCTTTCCATTACATTGTGCCACCCATAGTTTAAATTGAGATAAACTTAATTTGTATCTTGTGACAAAACTAGTATCAATGTAACTTTACAATGAACTATTTGTAATTGTTTGTCACCTCTACACAAATATATTCTTAGTTCTTCCAAAAGATCATAAGAATATCCTTACTATAGTCCAATGATCATTTTATGATTCATTCGGTATATGCTCATAACACTTAGAGCATAGGACATATCTGGATGTGTACATATCATGGTATGATTGATCAAAACATTCTTGTGATTTCACTCATCAAGTGTCAAAACACTTGAATCTTGTTTCACTTATCAAGTGTCGATACACTTGAATCTTGATTCAATTCCTTTCCATGTGACAAGAACTTTCTTGTCATTTCTATATTGAACTCCTTCAATATCTCATATATGTACGTTTGGCATAACCATATTAGCGTCACCGCTCATCCACTATAGACATTCATGCTGAATATTCGGTTTTGCCTAAGTCTTTCATCAAAATGAAATTCTTAACCTTTGTCAATAAAAGATACATCATTTCTAATCAACAAGATGTCCTCCACATAATGTATTAGAAATATGTCTTAGCTCCCACTTAATTTCTTGCAAATGCAAGCATCTTCATCGTCTCGATGAAAACTCCTTTTCATCATGGTGAAGATTCCAACTCATGATGCTTACTTCAACCATTGAAGTTTGCATGCCCTTTTAGCATCCTTTGAATTTAACAAAACCCTTTGGACCGTGTCATGTACACGTCCTAGGTAATCATTCTATTAGAAGAACTTTGTTTTGTTTATTCATCTACCATATACCAAATTATATGTAGTGGTTGCTGCTTTAATCCGTCCAGACTAAATATCGCTATGAAAGATCAAATCTTGTCATAGTCAACTCCTTGAACATTGTCATAAAATACTTTACGACATGTCGACTATTTCATAGATGTGAGACATCCATGTCTGTTTCTTTATAGATCCAAATCGGATAGGTTTTACACCTTTAGGAGGGTCTTCCAAGTTCAAAACTTGATTTCTCGTATATGGAACTATCACGGATTTTATGGCTTCAAGCCATATGACGGAGTCAGGGCCCATCATCGCTTCTTTGTATATAGTCGGTTAATCATTGTCAAACAATGATGATTTACTCTCAAATCTTAGTATTTGATTGTTTATCCGACCGACTTGGTTCAATAAGAACTTAGATCTCCGTGACCGCAACCTTTGAGGCACATAAGCTATGAGCATTATGGTAGCCTTCGGAACGATTTCCGGCGCTGCGCAACTCAGCACATTTAGCTAAGGTTCGTTAACCTTATCAAAGTTCTATTGTCCTCCCACTTAACTTTTATGAAAAATTCCTTCTTCAAGAAACTTCACATTTCAAGCGACAAACCCTTTTGTCCTCGGTGTTATGGAGGAATAACCAATTGTTATTCGAAATAACCTACAAAGACATGCTCATCCGACTTTGGTTGTAAACATCTTACTTATGTTTAGCATGCAAAATTTAAGAAATGACAACTTGGGTTTTACCCCAAACCATAACTCATATGGTGTCATTTCAGCGGATCAAGATGGAGCTCTTTTCGATTAAGCGGTAGTCTCTAAAGCTTTAATCTTTTAAAACATAATGGCAGTTTTATAAATAACACCTTTGATCCAACCATGTCAAACAAGGTTTCATTACAAATCTCAAACACTCCATACTCCTATGGTGTTTCGGGATATGTAAATCTAGGTGTTTTGCTAAACTTGCAACTCAAATAAATCCCTTCATGATAAAATCATAATTTATTTATTTTCTTGTTACACTTGTAACTCAAATAAATCCCTTACGATAAAATCATAAACCATTTATTTTCTTGTCACAATGATTTTCACTTCATCTTGAAAGTCTTTGAAAAACGTTTTTCAAATATTTCATACTTCTTTCTCATTAAGCGAACATTCACTCAAATTTCCGGAGAAAGTATATGAAGTTGAAACCCATCACTTACGACTATACATAATGGACTACATACATCGATATGTATAAATTCCAATATTTTAGTCGTTCGTTCTTCTTTGGCCTTTGAACGAAGTTTTAATTATCCCGAGGAAAGTCTCACAAGCGTCACTTGATCAAATCAAAGACTCCAAAAATCCATGAAAATGGAGATTCTTCATGTTTTCTTTCCAATATAATTTAAACAGCGATGTCACTTTATAAGTGATCTTTCAATCATTTGTCTTGCAACATTTTAGCATTAGGATTTATGGATGTGATTTCTTCAACTAGATTTGTAAATCATCCATCTTATATGGAATACGGTAATTATTTGAACAACCTTTGTTCTTATAATACCTGATTCAAATAACAATTATTAAAACAAATCTTGAAGTCTTTCTTCAACTAGATTTGTAAATCATCCATCTTATATGGAATACGGTAATTATTTGAACAACCTTTGTTCTTATAATACCTGATTCAAATAACAATTATTAAAACAAATCTTGAAGTCTTTCTTTGATGTCAACGAGAAATACAAACAACGTTTTGTTTGTTTTCGATGAACATCATCACATTTTCTCTTGCTAGTTACTTAGGCCATTGTGGTTCATGAATTGCGTTGTTCCGTATGAAATTTCATACCAACCAATTCGGTATCCAATACCCAAGAACCACATTGTTTAACAAGCAAAAAATACAACCATAACATGTATATCATCCATATACCTAAATTGGATATTTCCAATCTTTTCTTTTCTGCCAAATATATTTTATAGATTCTCTTTCAGCATTTCCTTTTCCTTTTAAAAGAATTTATCAATATCAAAAGTGGCGCCATATACATGACACCTAGTCCAAAGCGTGTATATTCAAATAATAATACCTTTGGACTTGCACTTTGAAGTAGATCACCATCATCAAATGATCGGTATTCTTTCAAAATCCATTCTTTAGTAATCTTTTAGTGTAGTAAACACTTTACATACATCTTCTATTCACCCTTATCATGACGACTTTCATGATCAAGCTCGTAGCTTATAAAGGAATCGTGAGTATAACATTACTTTCCAAAACCCTTTTGGATGATTAGGATGTCTAGCATCTCCAACCTTCGTAAATTCTCATCCAATATGAGAACATATATTATACTCTATCATATTGCAGCAAAACATTGTTTGATATATTATATCTGCCACACATGATGGTTTACGAAATAATTCTTTCGACTCCTAGATAAACTTGATGTTTAAATCAAGAATCATGGAGGCAAACATGATACTTAAGATACTAACACTGGAATTGTTACTCTCGATTTAATACCAATTATTAAATTTCACGGAGTAAATAGAATTTTCTGAAAGTTTGCAATAGGACTTTAAACTTTAGATTGACACTCAACACAATACGATACCGGTTAAGAAAGTATATATCCGAATTCTATAGTTCTATTATCTCAATTACAACTATGCGTATGGTGGTGAACGAATGCCAATGACTACAACAAATTATGCAAATTCACTTTGATTTAATTTATGATATATTGAGTTCTACTAATCCAAATTAGAAATGAACTCCCACTCAAAAACGACATCCCTCGTGCCTTTTTGGTGATTACATGAACCAAATCCACTACACCAAGTCCGATCATCACGTGAGTCGGTGTAGCTTCAAAGGCGAGCATCAAATGGGCATCATATCTACTATATGACTCATGCTTAACCTTTTCCGTGTTCGAGGCCATGTCTGTACATGCTAGGCTCGCCAAGTAAGAACCTTAGTATTCGTGTGTAATCTGTCTTACACCCGAGAGTGCTCGTGGATTCAAGTACACCCGATCATCACGTGATGTCTTGAAGCGGCAGAAACATTGTCGGTGCATACTTAAGGAAGAACACATTTTTATCTTGATATCTAAATGAGGGATCATCTTATTATGCTAATAAAATGCCAAACAAGCAATATAAGATGCTATCAAACATCACATGTTTATTAGTGAGATTATATGGTTCCCCAGATGATCTCTATCATGTGCATCGTGGTATGATCACTATCATACCTTTATGTAAAGTCCAAGGTCTATGGAGATTACGTTATGTGTGTTGTAAGAGTATCATCTTATACTTCTACTTACAACATCACCATATCATAACACTAGCCCGAACAATCTAAACTAGACGCCTCTAATTTATCCATTGCAAATTTTACGTGGCTTAGGGCTTTCAAGATAGAACCGTTCTTACCTACGAACATGAACCACAACGAGGATAACCAAATTGTTGACAACTCGTTGCAAATTAGATATTGACTATAGTAGGAGAGCAGACACCGCTAGCCACTTATGCAAAACTAGTTGCATGTCAAGCGTGGAACAGGTCTCATGTGCGAGGACATGTAAAGTTTGTCCGGGCCTTCATCCCACTATGCCACCAATATCCAAAGTACAACTAAGAAGCAATAAAATGATCATCATCGCCCACATACTCATATGTGTACTACCCGCAAAGTATCTACGCATAGATCCGGCTCGATACCCTTTGAAGGGTTCGCGACATAGAAAACAAAATTTTCCTACGATGTGAACTATATACCAAGATCTATTTATACTAGATACAAACAACGGGCGGATGTATATCCGTAGAGAACATACCCTTGAAGACCGACAAAGTTTAACGAGTCCAAACTCGTGGTTGATGTAGACGATCGCTTGCCGATCTCAAGATCGAGAGGAAGTCCTAGCGCCAAGAATCAAGGCCAAGATCCGTGCTCGCACACGTTCGAGGCACCGAGCAACCTCCGCCTCCTCGCTCCAGCGATGCAGCGGAAGCACAACTCTTTCTTGCCAAAAAGCCACTGAACATGTATCTCGCTAGTCGAGACCATGGGGATAAATTCTAGAGGGAGAGATCCTTCACGAGGTGTGTTGTGAGAGGAGGAGAGGGGCCTTTTATAGGAGAGGGGGCACCCAGGGGCCATGCGCCCAGCCATGGGGCTGCCCCACCTCTTCCACATTCATGTGGGTGGAGCTCCCACTCAAAATGAAAAGCCGCCACTCCCATTAAAAAGCCTCCACTCAAAAATCCACTCACATGCATTAAATTTCCACCAAATTTAATGCAAGCTCTCATTAAATAAAACTCTTTTATTTATTTATTCAGAATTTTGTTAATTACTTTAATTAACAAACATTCACATAAAACCCCTTGCTAGTATTCCATTTCACATGCGAGAACAGTTTGCAATTTCAACCGAAAGCAGTTTGGTGTCTAGTGAAATAAATTCCTCGCTTTCCTTTTCTTTTCGGCATGAAACTTTTGCTCCAAATGGATGTCGGTGTATCTTAAGTGTGTCACCCTACGGTTCGCGAATAATGCGGACATGATCGAGACCCCTCTCAGATCAATAATCAGAAGCGGGATCTGGAGACCCATCGACTCCCACACATTCAACGATGACTTTCTTGTGATCGTCGGAACCTTTTACGCTAGTATCTTAATCCCTTTGTTTCGCGATATATTACATGTCGAGATTCGATCATCGGTATCTCCATACCTAGTTTGATCTCGTTATCGACATGCACTCTTTTCTCGTTCGTGATATAACATTCTAGTGATCAAATCACTTGCTTGCAAGCTAATCAATGTGATATCACCGAGAGGGCCCAGAGTATATCTATCCGTCATCGGGATGAACAAATTCCACTCTCGATCCATGGGCATCAACATAAGACTTTAGTAGTTACGAACCCATCTTTATAATCACCTCATTACGGTGTGACGTTTGATGTTATCAAGAAACTCTTCCAGTGTTAGTGATTGACATGATCTCATGGTCTAAGGATTAGGATCACTTCGTAAGTTGTTATAGCAATATAAACTCAATGACTTTGATCGTAATGCTATACTTCGGATGAATGTTCATCACACCATTACACTAATGTTGTGACCCTGTTATTAACAACATCCAATGTCCATGATCAGGAAACCTTGATCATCTTGTTAATCAACGAGCTAGTTTATAAGAGAGGCATAACTAGGAACTTTCTATTTGTTTATTAAACACACATGTATTAACGTTTCCGTATTAATACAATTATAGCATGCAAAATAAACATTTATCATAAATAAGGAATACGATAATAACCACTTTATTATTGCCTCTCGGGCATATTCCCTTCAGGTCCCCTTCCGGAAGGTTCTAGAAGCTTCCGGTACAATACCGATTAACCCGGAACAATTCCGAACTCCAAAAACTGCACTGCCTTATATGAATCTTATTCTCCGGACCATTCCGGAACCTCTCGTGATATCCGGATCCCATCGAGACTCCAACAAAAATTCATAAACCAATTATCCAATCTATCCTAGCGTCGAGATCGTTAAGTGTGACCTGCGTTCGAGAATATGCGAGACATGATCTTCTATCAATAATCAACAGCGGGGTCTGGGCACCCATATTGACTCCCACACATTCATCGATGATCATATCGGATGAACCACGATGCCAAGATTCAATCAATCATATATATATATTCCCTTCCTCGCGATATTTTACTTGCGAGATTCGATCGCGGTACCGTCATACCTAGTTCAATCTCGTTCACGCTAGTACTTTACTCGTTCCGTAATCCGATATCACTTTGTGATTAACTCCTTAACCACATGCTTGCAAGCGGTGTTGATATCGATTAAGTGGGCCCAAGTATATCTCTCCGACTTGGGAGGGACAAATTCCATCTCGATACATACAACCCAACAGATACTTTCCGATCACCTGAGAGACACCTTTATGATCACCCTCTCATAGGATGACGTTTGATGACCTCAAAGCTTTCTTCCGGTACCAGGGAGTTGCATTATCTCATGGTCTAAGTAATACAATATTTGACATAGGAAAAGCTTCGCAAAGATGAACACGATGAAACGATCTAATTGCTTCGCTTAGTTTGGGTCTATCCACCATATCATTCTCCCAATGATATGATCTCATTATCAATTGACAACTCATGTCTATGGTTAGGAAACCTTAACCATCATTGATCAATGAGCTAGTCCATAGAGGCGTACTAGGGACACGGTGTTGTTCACAAACCACACAAGTATTAAAGTTTCCGCTTAATACAATTCCAGCATGGAATATAAACTTTATCATGAAAAATAATTATAATAATAACATCTTTATTATTGCCTCTTGGGCATAATTCCAACACATGGAACCACAATGATGATAATCAAATTATTTGCAACTCGTTGTAGATTAGATATTGACTATAGTAGGAGAGACATACACCCGCAAGCCACTTATGCAAAACTAGTTGTATGTCAAGCGTGGAACAAGTCTCATGTGCGAGGACATGTAAAGTTTGTCCGGGCCGCTTCATCCTACTATGCCACCAATATACAAAATACACATAAGAAGCAATAACGTGACTATCGGCGCCCACATAACCATATATGTACTACCCATGTAGAGTATCTATGCATGGATCCAGCTCTGATACCACTATTGGGTTCGCAACATAGAAAACAAAAAATTTCCTACGATAGGAACTGAATACGCCATGATCCTTCTATCTAGATATAATAAACGAGTGGATATACATCCAGAATACATACCATTGAAGACCGACAAAGCTTTACGAATATGGACTCGTTGGTGATGTAGTCGATCTCTTGCCAATCTCAAGATCGTGTGGAAGTCCGGCAACACCGCAACTTAGTGGAGCATCCGTGATCACACACACGTCCAGGACCCCGAAAGCCTCTGCGTCCTCGCTCCAGCAATGCAGCGGAAGCAGCAAATCCTTGCTCCATAAAAAGCCACCAAGAACATGTATCTCGCTAAGACGAGACCATGGAGGAATAGTATTAGAGGGGGAGAGAGATACTTCACAAGGAGGTGTGAGTGAGAGAGAGCGAGAGGGGGGATTTTTATAGGAGGAGGGGGCACCCCAAGGGCCATGGTCGGCGGCCATGGTGGTTGATTCATGTGAGTGGAGTTGCCACTCACAAAATGACTCTCCATTTCCTTCACTCAAAATCCCAGTCAAAATCCATTAAATTTCCACAAGATTTAATATAATTTATTATTAAATAAAAATATTTTATTTATTTATTCAGAATTTTGACATTAATTAAAAAACATTCACATAAAACCCCTTGCTACTTTTCAATTTTACATGTAGAACCAATTTCAGCAATTTCATCCGAAACAATTTCGGTGTCTATTGAAATAATTCGAGCACTTTGATATTATTTTTCTGGCAACTCATTTGCTCCAAATGGTGTGGATATCCCTTAAGTGTGTCACCCTACGATTAACGAATAATGCAGACATGATCGAGGCCCCTCTTCGATCAATAATCAGTAGCGGGACCTAGAGATCCGTACTGAGTCCTTCACATTCAATAATGAATTTTTGTGATCGTGTGAACCTTAACATTGAAACTAAATCCTTTTGTCTCACGGTATTTTACATATCTGAGATTCGATCATCGGTACCCCATACCTAGTTTGATCTCGTTATCGACATTTATTCTTTTCTTGTTCTCGTGATATAACATTTTAGTGATCTCTATCACTTGCTTGCAAGCTATATAAATGTGATATCACCAAGAGGGCCTAGAGTATCTCTCCATCATTTGGATGGAAAAATCCCACTATTGATCCATGAGCCACTACATAACACTATTAGAGTATCTGAACCCACCTTTATAGTCACCCTGTTATGGTGTGACGTTTGAGTTATCAAGCTACTCTTCCTGTGTTATTGATTGACATGATCTCATGGTCTAAGGACTGAAGTTACTTGTAATGATTTTATAGCAATTTAAACATAATGACTTTGATCATATTACTATACTTCGGATGAATGTTCATCGCATCATTCCACCAATGCTATGACCTTGTTATTAACAACATCCAATGTCCATGATCAGGAAACCTTGATCATCTTGTTAATCAACGGGTTAGTTTATATGAGAGGCATAACTAGGAACACTTTATTTGTTTATTAAACACACATGTATAACGTTTCTTTTTAATACAATTATAGCATGTAAAATAAACATCTATTGTATACTTGGAATACGATAATAACAACTTTATAATTGCCTCTCGGGCATATTCCCTTTATTGCCGAGGGTCAATGCAATCTGAGCCGTCGAGGACAAGGTGCAGCCATAGTTTTTTCTAGAACTAGGCGCACATCAGGGATAAACGCACACTCCGGTTTTGCCGAAACTGAGTATGCAAAGAGGAACTTGTCGGTGACACGGTCGAGGCAGTCATAGAGGAAGGTGTCGATGCCGATGAAGACTTTGTTGAGGCCGACAAAGACGAAGTGCCAATCCGAGATTGCCAGACTCAGGGACGCATGGGGATGAAGGCACACACACCAGTGTTTCCAATACCGAGCATGCAAGGGCATGGACAAAGACGTAGAAGGCGATGAAACCAACGACGGCCTGGAGTGGTCATGTTGGATGCCTAGATTGGCGCGGCGACGGTACTCCAAATTGGCGAATAAGAATCCGGTGTGACAAAGTGTTGGAATTATGCCCTAGAGGCAATAATAAAGTTGTTATTATTATAATTCTTGTTCATGATAATGTTTATATTCCATGCTAGAATTGTATTAAGCGGAAACTTTAATACTTGTGTGGTTTGTGAACAACACCGTGTCCCTAGTACGCCTCTATGGACTAGCTCATTGATTAATGATGGTTAAGGTTTCCTAACCATGGACGTGAGTTGTTGATTAATAATGAGATCACATCATTGGGAGAATGATATGATGGACAGATCCAAACTAAGAGAAGCAATTAGATCGTGTCATCGTGTTCGTTTTTGCGAAGCTTTTCTTATGTCAAATATTGTATTCCTTAGACCATGAGATAATACAACTCCCTGGTATCGAAAGAAAGCTTTGAGGTCATCAAACGTCATCCTATGAGAGGGTGATCATAAAGGTGTCTCTCAGGTGATCGGAAAGTATCTGTTGGGTTGTATGTATCGAGATGGGATTTGTCCCTCCCAAGTCGGAGAGATATACTTTGGGCCCACTAGGTGATCGATATCAACACCGCTTGCAAGCATGTGGTTAAGGAGTTAATCACAAAGTGATATCGGATTACGGAATGAGTAAAGTACTTGTTGTGAACGAGATTGAACTAGGTATGACTATGCAACGATCAAATCTCGGGCAAGTAAAATATCGCGAGACGAAGGGAATATATATATGGGATTGATTGAATCCTGGCATCGTGGTTCATCCGATATGATCATCGATGAATGTGTGGGAGTCAATATGGGTTTCCAGACCCCGCTGTTGATTATTGATAGAAGATCATGTCTGCATATTCTTGAACCCGCAGGGTCACACACTTAACGTGTCTCGATGCTAGGATAGATTGGATAATTGGTATATGAGTTTTTGTTCGGAGTCTCGGATGGGATCCGGGACATCACGAGAGGTTCCGGAGTGGTCCGGAGAATAAGATTCATATAAGGCATTGCAGCTTTTGGAGTTCGGAATTGTTCCGGGTTAATCGGTATTGTACCGGAAGCTTCTAGAACCTTCCGGAAGGGGACCAACGTGGCCCCACCTTCCGGGAGGGGGAATGGGCCTATGAGGGAGTGCCCTGGCCGCATTGGGCCAGGGGCACAAGGACCCATAGGGCCCAACCGGCCAGCTAGGGTAAAACCCTAGCTAGACCTTCTAGAAGGGGGGGTTTCCTTGCCCACTCCTCCTCCTTTGGGCCGGTTTGGGCTTGGGGAGGGCTAGGGCACCCCTCTATATAAAGAGGGCTGGGGCGCACCAACCTCCCCCACACCTTCCCTCAAAGCTAGCCGCCTGCTGCCTCCTCTCTCTCCTCCCATTGCGTGTGGCGAAGCCTGCTGAAACTCTCCACCATATACACCCACGTCGTGTTGTAGATCCAATCCTTCTCTCCACCGTGCTTGCTGGACCGAGGAGGAGGCGTCGAGGTGCTGCGTGTGCATCTCACGGAGGCACCGCCACTTGTGGTGCTAGATCGGATCGGATCGCGAGGAGAAGCGAGTACGACTACATCACCCACGTTCCGACGAGCGTTCATTGTCTTGAATCTTCAAGGGTATGAAGATCTAATCCAATCTCTCGTTGTTTGGATCTCCTAGATTAGATCTTGGCTTTCCTCTGCTCGCATCCGTAGAAAATTTTGATTTACTATGCCGCGAAACCCTTCGATGGTATCGAGCTAGATCTATGCGTAGATGTGTTTCACGAGTAGAACGCAACATGGTTGTTGCGGGCATTGATGTTTTTCTGTTAAGCCTCTTGTTTGTGTTCTTCTTATGGCGGGATAGTGAGATTTAAGCGGTCCATGCCAACCTTACGCGACGTCGTTCGCGAGACCGCTCACTTGACGTGTGGCTTGTTCCACACATGCGGTGGTGGATGTCGGTTCTCTCACTATAGTTGTCATGGGATTAACACCGGAGTTTGGCAACCATAATATCACCGTTGTGGCTTTCCGTAGGTAAGAATCGTTCTTAGCATCTACTCCCATAAGCCACGTAAAACATGCAACAACAAAGTAGAGGCGTCTAACTTGTTTTTGCAGGAGTGTTTCGTGATATGGTATGGCCCAAGATGTGATGTGTATAATGTATGCGATGATCATGTTTTGTAATGTTTCACGACTTGCATGTCGATGAGTACACAACCGGCAGGAGCCATATGGTTGTCTTTATAATTGTGTATGACCTGTGTGTCAACTTCTTATACGCCATGTAATAGTTTCACTTTATCGCTAAGTAGTTAGCAATAGTTTAGTTTCTATTCGTGGTGGAGGCAATCATGGTGGAGTGATGGAGATCATGCCGGCACACACAAGATGGAGACCATTGCGCGAAGATTGGCTATACCATGTCACATAAAGTTATATGCATGTGATGTTTATCCTTTTATGTATCTTATTATGCTTAGATCGCGACGGTAGCATTATAAGATGATTCCTCACTTAAAGATCAAGATAAAAACTGTGTTCTCCCCAAGTATGCACTGTTGCGAAAGTTCGTCGTGTCCAAGCATCACGTGATGATCGGGTGCTATAGATTCTACGCTCACATACAAAGGGTGCAAGCCAATTTTGTACACGCGGAAATACTTGGGTCTAACTTGACGAGCCTAGCATGTACAGACATGGCCTCGGAACACATGAACCGAAAGGTTAAGCATGAGTCATATGAATGATATGATCGACACTTCGTTGTCCACCATTGAAACCACATCTCTTCTCGTGTAGATCGGATTAGGTGTGGTGAATTTGGATCGTGTTCACTATACAACTTGAGGGATGTTGAATTTAGTGGGAGTTTATCTGGTAATTTGATTAACTTGAACTATTTATCATGAACATAGTCTAAATTGTACTTGCAAATACTGTAGATCACATGTCTAAGTCCAACTTCAACTTCAACGTTTTTGCTGAGAAGGAAAAGCTTAGAAACAATGGGTCTAACTTCACCAATTGGTTCCGCAATCTAAGAATCATTCTCTCTGGCGGTCAAAAGGACTATGTCCTTGGGAAAGCATTAGGTGACCCCCCTACTGCAACTGCACCGGCTGATGAGAAAGTTGTCTATCAGTCGCGCAAAGATGATTATGGTGTGATTAAGAGCACCATGTTGTTTGCTATGGAACCGGAACTTCAAAATCGTTTTGAAGACTATCCCGGGCCCTTTGAGATTCTCGAAGAGTGAGCCGAAACCATGTTTCGACTCAGCCCGCTCGAGAGATATGAGATCTCTGAGAAGTTCTTTAACTGCAAGATGGAGGAAGGGAGTTCCGTTAGTGAGCACGCCATTAAGATGACGGGCTACACTCAACGCCTTGAGCAACTGGAATGCACGATTCCAGAGGAGCTCAAGATTGACAGGGTTCTGCAATCACTCCCTCCCAGCTACAAAAGTTTTGTAGTGACTCACAATCAGATTGGTTCCACTGATATGATCACCAAGCTCTTCGCTAAACTGAAGGCTGCGGAGGTGGACATCAAAAAGGATAATCATGTGTTGATGGTCAACAAGCCCACCTTCAAGAAAGGTAAGGGTGCAAAGAAGCCCTTCAAGAAAGGTGGCGGCAAGCGCGTTGCCCCTGCTGAGAAGAGGCTCAGGTCTGGTCCTAAGCCGGACACTGAGTGCTTCTATTGCAAGGACAAGGGTCACTTTGGGCGCAATCGTCAAGTACTTAGAGGACAAGAAGGCTGGCACCATCAAAGGTATATTTGATATACATGTTATCGATGTTTTCTTTACTAGCCCTCGTTGTAGTGCCTAGGTATTTGATACCGGTTCAGTTGCTAATATTTGTACTTCGAAACAGGAGCTACGGAATAGACGGCGGCTTACGAGGGATGAGGTGATGATGCGCGTTGGCAACGGATCAAGAGTTGATATGATGGCCGTCGGCACGCTCTCCTTAGTTTTACCTTCGGGATTAGTTTTAAACCTTAATAAGTGTTATTATGTGCCTGCGTTGAGCATGAACATTATTTCTGGATCGTGTTTATTGCAAGACGGTTATTCATTTAAATCGAAGAATAATGGTTATTCTATTTATATGAGTAACATCTTTTATGGTCATGCACCTATTGTGAATGGTTTATTTCTTCTAAATCTCGAAAGGGATGAAACACACATCCATAACATTGAGGCTAAGAGATGCAAAGTAGATAGTGATAATACTACTTATTTGTGGCACTGTCGTCTAGGTCATATTGGTGTAAAGCGCATGAAGAAACTCCATTCTGATGGACTTTTGGAGTCTCTTGATTTTGAATCATTTGACACATGCGAACCATGCCTCATGGGCAAGATGATCAAAACCCCGTTCTCCGGTATGATGGAGCGAGCAACGGACTTGTTGGAAATCATACATACCGATGTACGCGGACCGATGAGTGTTTCGACGTGCGGTGGATATCGCTATTTTCTCACTTTTACCGATGACTTAAGTAGATATGGGTATATCTATTTAATGAAACATAAATCTGAAACATTTGAAAAGTTCAAAGAATTTCAGAATGAAGTGGAGAACCATCGTAACAGAAAGATTAAGTTTCTACGATCCGATCGTGGAGGTGAATATTTGAGTTATGATTTTCTCACGCATCTTAAAGCAAGCGGAATCGTTTACAACTCACGCCACCGAACACCACAACAAGCAATGGTGTGTCCGAACACCGAATCGAACCTTATTAGATATGGTCCGATCAATGATGTCTCTTGATTTGGTTATCATTTTGGGGTTATGCATTAGAAACCGCTGCATTCACTTTAAATAGGGCTCCATCTAAATCTGTTGAGACGACACCGTATGAACTGTGGTTTGGTGCTAAACCTAAGTTGTCGTTTCTTAAAGTTTGGGGATGCGAAGCTTACGTCAAGAAGTTGATGCCGACAAGCTCGAACCCAAAGCGAGAAATGCGTCTTCATAGGATACCCTAAGGAAACTATTGGGTATACCTTCTATCACGTAAGAAGGCAAAGTGTTTGTCATAAGAACGGTTCCTTTCTTGAGAAGGAGTTTCTCTCGAAATAAGTGAGTGGGAGGAAAGTAGAGCTAGACGAGGTTATTGAACCTTCTCTTGAGTTGGAGAGTAGCGCAGCACCTGAAATTGTTCTAGTGCCGCCTGCACCAGCAATAGAGGAAGCTAATGACAAGGATCATGAAGCTTCGGACGATCTTTCTTGAACGTCAGCAGTCGACAAGGTCGCGTGCCCCTACTGAGTGGTACGGCAACCCTGTCTTGACTGTCTTGTTAGTAGAAGACAGTGAACCTACGAACTATGAGGAAGCGATGATGAGCCCGGACTCTGAGAAATGGCTAGAAGCCATGAAATCCGAATTGGGATCCATGAGCGAAAACCAAGTATGGACTTTGGTGGACCCTCCTAGCGACCGAAAGGCCGTTGAGTGCAAATGGATTTTCAAGAAGAAAACGAACGCGGATGGTAATGTTACCTTCTATAAAGCACGGCTTGTTGCGAAAGGTTTTCGACAAGTTCAAGGTGTTGACTACGATGAGACTTTCTCTCCCGTAGCGATGTTTAAGTCCATTCGGATTTTATTAGCAATTGCTGCGTTTCATAATTATGAAATATGGCAGATGGATGTCAAGACTGCGTTCCTCAATGGCAACATTGATGAAGAGTTGTATATGATGCAACCCGAAGGTTTTGTCGATCCTAAGGATGCTGATAAAGTATGCAAACTTCAGCGTTCCATTTATGGACTGAAGCAAGCATCTCGGAGTTGGAACCTTCGTTTTGATCAAGTGATCAAGAGCTTTGGATTTGTTCCAAATTGCTATGAAGCTTGTATCTACAAGAAAATGAGTGGGAGCTCGGTGACATTTCTGGTACTATATGTGGATGACATATTGATTATTGGAAATGATATTAACATGCTTAACGATGTGAAGAGTTATTTGAACAAGTGTTTTTCAACGAAATACCTAGGTGAAGCTGCTTATATATTGGGCATCAAAATCTATAGAGATAGACAAAGACGCCTGATAGCTTTAAGCCAGAGTACATACCTAGACAAAGTTCTGAAAAGGTTCAGAATGGATAAGGCAAAGAAAGGTTCAGTGCCTATGTTGTCAGGTAAGATATTGAGCAAGGATCAGTGTCCAGCTATGGTAAATGATAGGGAAGCTATGGGCAAAGTGCCTTATGCCTCGGCCATAGGTTCTATCATGTATGCCATGTTGTGTACTAGACCGGATGTGTCCAATGCTCTTAGTTTGACGAGCAGGTATCAAAGTGATCCAGGAGTGGAACAATGGACAGCCGTGAAGAACATCCTAAAGTACCTAAATAGAACTAAAGAAATGTTCTTAGTCTATGGGGGTGACGAACAGCTCGTCGTAAAAGGTTACGTCGACGCTAGTTTTGACACCGACAAGGATGATTCTAAATCTCAGACAGGATACGTGTATATTTTGAATGGAGGAGCTGTGAGCTGGAGAAGCTGCAATCAAAGCGTGATCGCGGGATCTACAGTAGAAGCGGAATACATGGCTGCAGCAGAAGCGTCAAGTGAAGGAGTTTGGATCAGGAACTTCATCACTGAGCTTGGCGTGGTTCCAAGTGCATTGGACCCACTAGAGATATTGTGTGACAACACTGGCACCATAGCACTCGCTAAGGAACCAAGATATCATCCAAAGACCAAGCATATCAACCGTAGGTTTCATATAATCCGAGATTATATAGCAGATGGAGATCTGAAGATTAGCAAAGTACATACGGATCTGAATGTCGCAGATCCATTGACTAAACCTCTTCCACGTGTAAAACATGATCAACACCTCGGTGCCATGGGTGTGAGATTGTTGCCAAATGTAAACTAGATTATTGAGTCTAGTGCAAGTGGGAGACTGTTGGAATTATGCCCTAGAGGCAATAATAAAGCTGTTATTATTATAATTCTTGTTCATGATAATGTTTATATTCCATGCTAGAATTGTATTAAGCGGAAACTTTAATACTTGTGTGGTTTGTGAACAACATCGTGTCCCTAGTACGCCTCTATGGACTAGCTCATTGATTAATGATGGTTAAGGTTTCCTAACCATGGACATGAGTTGTCGATTAATAATGAGATCACATCATTGGGAGAATGATATGATGGACAAACCCAAACTAAGCGAAGCAATTAGATCGTGTCATCGTGTTCGTTTTTGCGAAGCTTTTCTTATGTCAAATATTGTATTCCTTAGACCATGAGATAATACAACTCCCTGGTATCGAAAGAAAGCTTTGAGGTCATCAAACGTCATCCTATGAGAGGGTGATCATAAAGGTGTCTCTCAGGTGATCGGAAAGTATCTGTTGGGTTGTATGTATCGAGATGGGATTTGTCCCTCCCAAGTCGGAGAGATATACTTTGGGCCCACTTGGTGATCGATATCAACACCGCTTGCAAGCATGTGGTTAAGGAGTTAATCACAAAGTGATATCGGATTACGGAACAAGTAAAGTACTTGCTGTGAACGAGATTGAACTAGGTATGACGGTACCGACGATCAAATCTCAGTCAAGTAAAATATCGCGAGACGAAGGGAATATATATATGGGATTGATTGAATCCTGGCATCGTGGTTCATCCGATATGATCATCGATGAATGTGTGGGAGTCAATATGGGTTTCCAGACCCCGCTGTTGATTATTGATAGAAGATCATGTCTGCATATTCTTGAACCCGCAGGGTCACACACTTAACGTGTCTCGACGCTAGGATAGATTGGATAATTGGTTTATGAGTTTTTGTTCGGAGTCTCGGATTGGATCCGGGACATCACGAGAGGTTCCGGAGAATAAGATTCATATAAGGCATTGCAGTTTTTGGAGTCCGGAATTGTTCCGGGTTAATCGGTATTGTACCGGAAGCTTCTAGAACCTTCCGGAAGGGGACCAACGTGGCCCCACCTTCCGGGAGGGGGCATGGGCCTATGAGGGAGTGCCCTGGCCGCATTGGGCCAGGGGCACAAGGCCCCATATGGCCCAACCGACCAGCTAGGGTAAAACCCTAACTAGACTTTCTAGAAGGGGGGGGGGGGTTCCTTGCCCCCCACTCCTCCTCCTTTGGCCGCCGGTTTGGGCTTGGGGGAGGGGCTAGGGCAGCCGCCCACCCCTCTATATAAAGAGGGCTGGGGGCGCACCAACCTCCCCCCACACCTTCCCCTCCAAAGCTAGCCGCCCTGCTGCCCTCCTCTCTCTCTCCCTCCCGACTGCGTGTAGGCGAAGCCCTGCTGCAGAAACTCTCCACCATATACACCACGCCGTCGTGTTGTAGATCCAATCCTTCTCTCCACCGTACTTGCTGGACCGAGGAAGGAGGAGACGTCGAGTCTTTGCGTGTGCATCTCACGGAGGCACCGCCACTTGTGGTGCTAGATCGGATCGGATCGCGAGGAGGAGAAGCGAGTACCACTACATCACCCACGTTAACGAGCGTTCACTGCGAATCTTCAAGGGTATGAAGATCTAATCCAATCTCTCTCGTTGTTTGCATCTCCTAGATTAGATCTTGGCTTTTCCTCTGTTCGCATCCGTAGAAAATTTTGATTTACTATGCCGCGAAACCCTTCACAAAGACCATGCGCAGACGTTGGAAACCCACACTGTGGGAGGTGGCGTGGAGATAGCCTGGGGCGTCGGTGCATGGATACAATGATGTAGACTGTGTGTAGTGACGCTATGACCCGATGGGGCGGCATAGTTGCATGGCGCGAGTCGATGCAGCGGCTAGGAGACCACCAACGGTGTACACACCAAGGAATGCGTTGGAAGCCGGTAGTGTGGACCAAAGGAGGCAGCACATCGGCCCAAAGGGGCGACGCAGCGGCAACCCGTAGCTCGAACGGTGGTAGGAGCGTGCTCGGGGACATTCTTGGCATATACAGGCGCAAGATCGATTGATCAGACCGACGTTGCGCCATATGCGCCATGGCGTGGACGACGCGTAGATCGGAGTCGATGGTGGCGTAGTCGGTGAAGTCCCGGACGATAATGACGAAGACAATCCGAGGGGGGCGGCCGCGATAGCCTACCGAGGAAGGCTTAGCAGCCGGCCGAGGTAGATCGTCGATGCTGATGGTCGGAGCAGAGGCACCGCAATGACAAAGGTGGTGTTGGGCGACTCAATACGATCTATGATCGGTAAACCAAAAAAAGAAGACCCGCCAAGCGACCGGTGAAGAGAAAAACCGATCTAAAGATCGGAAAAGACTCACCAGGACAGCCGATCACAGATCGGCGGGCAAACCCTACGACGGATCGTGTGACCCCCAACGGAGATCATGAAGATCGATCCGCCGGGGATGGCGCGGCGGAAGCGCGTCGACGACTAGGGTTTGGACCGGTTAGGCTGATACCATGAAAGAGTATGAGTTTGGAGGAATATGATGAATATATTATTGAGCCTCATGAGCGAGTATATATAGGCGTACAGGGGATCATCTTGGAGTACAAGTCAAGTTAGGATTGTACATAAACAGATTCTAACTCTATCTAAACTACCATAACAATCGTAGATGGCTAATACTTTAACACTTTTGATGGGTCCCTTGATCGTGGAAACATGTCAACAGAGAAAGGAGAATCGAGTGGAGTGAAGGTAGATTTGGTGGATGAGTTGCTAGGGCGCTTGAACCTGGCGGAGAAAGGAGAGGAGGAGTTTGTCTGGGAAGAAGATGTTGAAGATCCGCTGGAAAAAGCAAAGTGGCTGGCGATCGCTAAAGTGCACACGTCAAGGGGGTTCAGCCCGAGCGCCTTATACACTGACCTGAGATCGGCATGGAATCCAACAAAGTACGTATCGCGGAGGAAGATTGAAGACAATCTTTTTACTGTCCAATTCACATGCTTGGGCGATTGGAAAAAAGCAATGAAGCAGGCCCTGGTTCTTCAGAAACCAGGCGGTGATGATGGAAGAGTATGATGGGTTTCAAAAACCTAGATCAATAGTGCTGGACAAAATTCTAGTATGGGCACAAGTACTCAAATTGCTAGATAATTATTTGAAGGATCCAATATTCAGAGGTATGTGCCGAGGCATGGGAGAGATTGCAGAAGTTTAGATTAAATTACCTGCAAGGTATGTGGATGATTTCGTTAGGATCCGCGTGAAACTGAACGTGCATAAGAAGCTATTCCGATTCGTTTAGATGAAAAGAGATAAGAAGAAGGAATGGTATCAAGTCAAGTACGAGAAATTGCCCATCTTCTGCCATAAGTGTGGACTCTTGGGTCACTGGTATGAGGAGTGTGGAGATGGGGTTCATGAACCGTCTAAATTTGAGTGGGGTGACTTCATCCTAGCTGGTGGAGTCTGTGGAGTGGGCCGGGCAGAGGAGCTAGAAGGGGTGCTGATTTTACCCAAGCACCGTCTATGGCAGGGCTGCAAGCGGGGCGGGTAAGCGGACACCAAATTCTGCGTCAACTAATGAACGTAGTATAATTTGTGGACTCATTTTAATCTGAGTCTATAGTGCAATTTGTACTAGCTATCATGTTTTGCGGGCCTAAACGGGCCCCACATCTGCAACCCTAGTCTATGGGTAGAGGACGTGGAAGAGTGGGAGATATGATCTCTAGCAGGGACTGGGATAATAAAAGTGGGGTGATACTGAAAAAAATAGAGATGAGATTAATGATATTCATATGGAGGATGGTAATGCTATACCATGTAAGAGGCTGAACTTTGATAAAGATGAAGGGATGAATCCTCTTGCTGTGGTTGCGCATGGTGGTATAGTGGCAAATATGGTGGGTTTGTTTGATGATGGGATAGGTGTGAACCCTCTAGTTTCAACACCTGGAAAGTTTCAAGCTCCAAAACGGTCGAGAACTAAGAAGGAGGGAAAAAAGATTAATATATCGGTGACCTCCGGTACGTGCATGGGTTGACCGGGAGCAATGAGGATTTTAAGCTGAAAATGTCGTGGCCTCAAAACGATTGTGACAATCAGAGCTCTATTAGATGTGATTAACCGTAGATGTCCAGATATTTTTTTTTGTCGGAGACCCATCTCGATTTGTTTCTGGCAGATATGTTGAGGAGAAAGATCAGAATGAATTTTAAGAAGGTTGTGTGTAGCGATGGCAGGAATGGAGGTCTAATTGTTTTCTAGAGGAAGAAAGTGGTGTTGTCAGTTCTTGATAGGATTCAAAACTTTATTGATATATGATGGTGGGAAGTGGACATGAAAAGTTTGGAGGTTAACTGGCATGTACGGTGAACCAAGATGGAAGGAACAACATTTAACGTGGGAGAGATTAAGAGATTTGAGACAGGTGGGAGACCCGTCTCTAGAATAAGCGCTAGAATAGCGATGTATCCAGTTGCTAAAATAGCGCCCATCGCTAGCGCCCGGCATCTCTAAATTCACACGTTGGAAAAAAATTAGTTTAGCGCGGCGACTAAACATGGGACGCTAACCAAAATCCTGAGATCGTCCGGGAATCAGACGAAACGGCCGGGAAAATCACCCTAGCGTTGCATCTAAACGCCTGCGTTATACTTGCCCTGACACCGTCCTCCTGCGTCAGTCAGTCCGTCAGCCATGGCGCCGCCGCAGCACGACCCCCGCCGGCCCTACAAGCGCGCTGCTATCTCCGACCAGCCGCGACTCCGCCCTCCGCACCCAGTCCGCCCGGCGCGCACCCGCAGCCTCGCCAACCCCATCCTGTCTCCCCCATCCCCCTCTTCCGCCGACGAGCAACCACCACCCTCCCCCGAGTCCCGCGAAGAAGATCCCTCCGTCTCCACCGTCGCCACGGCCGCAGCCAAGCTCCGGGGTCCCGACCAGCGGCGCTGGTTCGCCCGCCAGATCATGCTCCCGGAGTGGATGGTCGACGCCCCTCCCCATCTCGCCCGCGACTGGCAATCCCCTTATCTCGGTTCAGAATTCCATCCGGCTGCCCTTGTTTGTTCATCCTCATCATACCAGCAATTGTATACTATCTCGCAGTGGAGACCTCGGCTGGTGACCCTCCGTCGACATACCATCGCTATGGATTCAGTTCTGTCCCTATGTATGAGTCCACGCTTGACGGTCTTCAGGCAGCATATTCGGGAAGCACGCCTTATCTCAAGGATGGTTTGCTGTTTTACAACAAGTAATAAATTCTGTTTCCAGACCTTTAAATATGTTCGTGATATACTACATGTGCTCATGTTTGCGAATTCCTCTTAAGGTTTAGTACATCGAATTGACCGATTTAGGTGATTTCCCCCCCTCTTATCAGGCAAGCACACTATCAAAGTGGACTCACACACCTTACACTGGTATAGAAAGATGAGGCTTGCAGCCAGTATGTTCTTGATACGGATAGCGAGGGACACGTTCCAACCGAGCAGCATGTAGGTTTCATTCTCTGTTATGCTTGCTTATCTCGTAGCTAATTAGATGACATCTCTCTTAAAAATATGACCCCTTCACTTCATCTCTTAATAATTTCTACTGGCCTTGTTTCTTACGTGTTATCAGGTTGTGTTGGAGCTGCAAGAGGATGGAAAGCTAATTACCTCTGATGACCCTCCTATTGTATTTGGTGGCTTGAACATCGAGTTTTTTCTTCTTTATTTATTTCATTCATTTAAACAAATCTCTGCACAGGATTTTATTATTCCGGCGATCTCGACTGCTATACATTTTCTCGGATCTCATCATGCATCTCTATACGGCCGGCCATCATCGCGCGCCAGATTAATTACCTCGCCGACGATTCATCCTCCACGAAATCATGATGAAACCAAGAAGAAAAAAAATGAAAGGAATCAAGGAGTACATGGGTTTATTATCAATACATCGATCCATTACCTAGTACCTACCTTGGTGACAAGGAATCAAGGAGGGCCATCATCACCTCCACCGCCAAGCTCAACAACTTGTTCGTTCGATGGCCCCATGATGGCGACCTAGTACTGGTAGTAGTACAAAAACTCGGATTAATTAGCCTAGATCCGATCCATGGAGCAGCGCCAATAAAAACGAGTGAATGAATGAACGAATTACCTGGAGGATGGATGGAATACCCGCCGCGTGTTGTATGGAAAAATGAATGAACTAGTAGGATCGAATCAACAATCAAACAAGGGAAGAAGAACCTCGCCCCGTCCTTCGCCGCGCCAAAGTCCGCGCACAAGTCACACGCGCCCACCGCACGCGGCCCTAGGCGGCGCTCCTCTATTTATAGTAGATAGGATGGAGGCTTTTGGAGGCAAAACAAAAAAAGTTTGAATTTTGGTGAAATAGAGAGAGGGCAGGGCGGGAAGGAAAATTCCGGCTTCTTTGCTGACGCGCGCCTACTTCTACGGTTTAGCCCCTCAAACACGTGACCCACCTTATGATATGGGTGGAGTCTTGGAGGCAAAAAAAAAATCAAATTTTGGGAGATCGAAAGAGAGGGAGATGCAGGGCGGCAATCATAGCCAGTTTTCGCAAATGACGTGCGTGTTAATTACGAGTGACGAGTGACGTGCCCGCTTTTGCATGCGAGAGTTAGGAATTATTTATTATAGAGATAAATAAGAATCGAGAAATTTCTCCACTTTGACGACGATAATTATGTTCCCTGGCTAGAAATCAGCCCGTAACTAGTGGTAAAGTTTGGCCAGCCAAGAGAGAGAGAGAGAGAGAGTCAACGACCCGAGATCTTGGGGATAGTTCGTTATGGACCGGTGACTTGCATGCTTATTGATTATGGGGCGGGAAGATTCAGTCAATTTTAGGAATTGGCAAGCGAGTTAATTACGGTCCCGCCTGGAAGAGAAGAGTCAGGTTTGGCAAAGGAAAGAGTCAGACTCTATACGTCTGTGTGACTTTGGACTAGTGCAAAACTGGTCACGTTTGGCAAGGGAAGATATATAGTACTCCCTCTGTTTTAAAATATAAGATGTTTTAGATTTGTAAAGAGAATGTATCTAGACTTATTTTAGTGTGTAGGTTCACTCTAAACCTCAATGAACCTACATACTAAAAGTAGTCTAGATACATTCTCTTCACAAACCTAAAACATCTTATATTTTGAAACGGAGGGAGTAGGCGCATGTGACGAGACGGACCTCCTCTTGACCCAACTAAGTTGGTCTCCTCGATCGCCCAGAGTTGCCCTCGCTGCCCCGTGCCAAACTTGTCAAGATTGCTCAGGCCTGTAGTAGCTAGTGAGTCCAAAACTAGCTGATGCCAATCTTTACCTCACGCTTTCAGAAACACACACTGCAGCAGCTGGAATCCCTGCAAACCTAACTACCTACCTAGCTAGCTCAAACCTAAGTGCAAAAAACATAAGGTAAAACACAACTCAAAAATAAAAAAAATTGGTGGTGCTTTGTGTACAGCTAGGCTACCTTTCTGCGATTTATTTCTTAATATTCTAACAGTATGTTAATTCATCGCTATTTTTAACTAATTGATAACCAACGATGTTGCACTCGAGCAACCCGAAAAAAAAGCAAAAAAAAAAACACATAAAGACATCATTGTAGCAGAAAAGTAAGAAATGCAGTCGAAGCAAAATCATAAATGATAGACTTTTTTTTAGAGAATAACCGATGGACTTGAAGTCTTTTTAGAGAATAATGGATGGACTTGAAGTCACACGCAAACACCAAAACACAACATATCATACACTACGAATCCGGAGTTAAATTGAAATAGCTTGCATGTAGTTCAACCGGACAGAGCTTACTCATAGTTTAGGCTTTAATATTTTCCTTCTTCGACCATTTGCTCCCGTGTCACAACATGTAAGTAGCTATGTTACCGCTTCTGTTACCAAAACCATGTAGTGTTATTCGAATTGACAGGGGTTCAGAATACCACACCAATTAACTCTGGGTCGTTAACATTGGTGGTCATTAATTACCTCGCCGACGATTCATCCTCCACGAAATCATGATGAAACCAAGAAAAAAATGAAAGGAATCAAGGAGTACATGGGTTTATTATCAATACATCGATCCATTACCTAGTACTTCCTCTGTTCGGGATTATAGGTCCTACGCACATACCTAGGTTGTTAATTTGACTAACAAAATATAATTTATATATCACAAATGTTATACCGTTAGAAAATATAACCTATAAAGTTTAATGATTATAATTTTTATCTTATTTATATTTTGTTTATGCAAATCAAGAACCTTATCCCATGACTTATAATCCCAAACGGAGGGAGTACCTACCTTGGTGACAAGGAATCAAGGAGGGCCATCATCACCTCCACCGCCAAGCTCAACAACTTGTTCGTTCGATGGCCCCATGATGGCGACCTAGTACTAGTAGTAATACAAAAACTCGGATTAATTAGCCTAGATCCGATCCATGGAGCAGCGCCAATAAAAACGAGTGAATGAATGATCAAATTACCTGGAGGATGGAAGGAATACCCGCCGCGTGTAGGATGGAAGAATGGATGTACTACTAATAGGGTCGAATCAACAAACATACAAGGAAGAAGAATCAACAAACATACAAGTCCGAAACAAACACGGCAACGACAGGGAGATTTTTTGCATGGGATGCACACCACGTGACCTAATAAATGGATGCTTTTGACGAATGGAAAATGCAAAGTATAGTTGCCATGCATGGTAGGAGTATGTGTGAGGATGAAACGATTCAACATCTTCTCACGTACGGTCCTTTAACCTACGCCCTACCGGCGAACATGACAAATACTCCTAGGCATGTACACCAAGTGGTAGCGAGAGAGAGTCAACCCGAACATGACAAATACTAGGCATCTTCAACAGCAGCAGACCTCATCGCACAACATTACACTCTTCAGATGGAGGTTTGGATTTCGCTACAATATCAAAAATCAAATGAAAAAGCAAAAATCAGAAACAAATGTTTAGGTTCCAGAAACCTACTTATGAGCTATCTGACAAAAAAAATGATGTATATATGGCAATAATACATTCATGTGACCCTTCATCAAGGCTCAACTGCCCGTTCAACTGGCTGCCACAGCTTTACACACATGTCAATGCTGATGAAACCCTGCATGGCTGGCGTCGAGGAGGCCGCCGCGGTGTGCCTTATTGGGAGGCGACCAACTTCACAATGCCTGCACATAGCAACACACATGGAATTAAGAGCACGTCTAAAAGTTCAGAACCTACTTTTCGAAATACAAGCAGCATGGCTTGTTCTGAACATTATTAGAAGGACGCTAATATATATACAGCTTTCTTTTTCTTAAGACTACTACTCCCTCCGTTTTAAAATATAAGATGTTTTAGGTTTGCGAAGAAAATAAATCTAGACTTCTCTTAGTGTATAGATTCACTTTAAATCCGAGTGAACCTACGTACTAAAACAAGTCTAGATACATTTGCTTCACAAATCTAAAACATCTTATATTTTGAAATAGAGGGAGTAGTATAAAGCCATTATCAAACAGAATTGCTGAGATGAAGATCCACAGGTGACATGACAGCTAGCAAGCAGCAACATCTTGTAATTTATCTACTCATAAAAGTAGCACATGTGTCGAATGTCTCCATACAAATTCAGATCAAAGATTAATCAATTCAATTCCAGCCCACCTAACGAAAAACCAGACCATGCTAAACAAGACCTACACTATACACAGATGATTTCTCCCTTCAACACATGCTCATTACTCCAAACCAAAGCGGACAAAAACTAGGATGGAGTTTACGGTCCTCTCCCAATTATAAGCGACCGACAAACAATGCAGAAGAGATACTGAACCATTCAATGAACTATAGATGCAAGGAAGAATACACGCTAGATCTATGTATGTACAAAGTATCAACCATTTACATCAAGATCATACCTACACCGCACTTCGTTCGTTAGTTTCAGGCACCGATGGACGGGCACCAACACAGAAAAACAGAGCATCAAATTAATGTACTGGTTGATGAGTTCAGAGAGACAATCAGGACAGTAGGAATCGATTGTCCCATCATAGTGGGTTAGATCAGGTGTCAAAGCACAATAAAATAGACAATAAATTAAGAAATAAAACTTCAATTCTATTTCTATATAACATAACATCTACTTTCAAGATCCATTTCAAACAGAACAACAAACAAGTAAAAAGAAAATTCATAACGTGGAACCAAATAGGCAAAAGTTAAGTTTTAGCACTGACCTTGCTACGCAACAAACTACGTCTACTGTAGTGGTTGGTCAGTTTAGTCAATTATATTTCTACATAACATAACATCTACTTTGAAGATCCATTTCAAACAGAACAAAAAACAAGTAAAAGGAAAATTCATCACGTGGAACCAAATAGGCAAAAGTTAAGTTTTAGCACTGACCTTGCTACACAACAAACTACGTCTACTGTAGTGGTTGGTCAGTTTAGTCAATTATATTTCTATATAACTTAACATCTACTTTGAAGATCCATTTCAAACAGAACAAAAAACAAGTAAAAGGAAAATTCATCACGTGGAACCAAATAGGCAAAAGTTAAGTTTTAGCACCGACCTTGCTACACAACAAACTACGTCTGCTGTAGTGGTTGGTCAGTTTAGTCAAAAGGCATGTCCGTCTGGCCGGATCTGGCGGGCGAGGCTCCCTCCTGGTCAGCTCCAGTTTCACTTCTCCCCTTCGCAAGTACCATGGCAATCTGCTGAATGCTCTGTTTACGGCCCCAGCGTCGATTCCGACTATAACTGGTCGAAGAAAACGATCAGATCTTCCATTCATCACATAACTTGTTTAATTTCCTAGGCTCAACTTGCATATTATGAACAAGAACCCAAGACATGTGTGGCCTTCAGGACTACAGTCCCAGCAACATCTAGTACCAGAATGGTATTCCACATCCCATGACACGTGAGACGGTGGCCACACAATCAAAGTGCATTCACAACTTGCAAAGCTCACAGAAAACGATGTATATATGGCAATAATATATTCATGCAACCCTTCATCAATGCTTAGCTGGCATTCAACTGGTTGCCACAGCTACACTCATATCAATGCTGATGAAACCCTGCATAGTGGCGTCGACGAGGCAGCCACGGTGTGCCTCGGGAGGCGACCAACTTGACAATGTCTGCTTACAGCAAGACACATGGAATTAAGAACACATATGAAATTTCAGAACCTACTTTTCAAAATACAAGCATAGCTGGTTCTGAGCATGAGAAAGACGTTAACTTTCTTTTTCTTAAGACTGGTACAGTCATGTCAAATAAAATTGCTGAGATGACATGACAGCTAGCAGCAACGTCTCGTAATTTATCTACTCATAAAAGTAGCATAGGTGTCAGAATGTCTCCACACAAATTCACCTCAAGATTCATCAATTTGATTCCAACGGACCTAATGAAAATCAGACCATGCTAAACAAGACGTACACCATACACAGATGATTTCTCCCTTCAACACATGCTCATTACTCCAAACCAAAGCAGACAAAAACTAGAATGGAATGTACAGTCCTCTTCTAATTAAAAGAGACGGACAAACAATGCGGAGGCGATATTCAATCATTCAATAAACTGTAGATGCAAGAAAAAAAGACACCGGATCTATCTATGCACAAAGTGTCAACTTTACATCTAGATCATACCTACACCGCAGTTCGTTCATTAGTTTCGGACACTGATGGACGGGTGCGGCACCAGAGGCAGTCCCTGTTCATCCTCCTGCACCAACACACAAAAGCAGAGCAACAAATTAATCGACTGGTTGATGCGTTTAGACAGACAATCAGGACAGCTGGAGCTGATTGTCCCATCGTAGTGGGCTAGATCAGAGGTCAAGGCACAATAAATTAAGCAATAAAACTTCAAATTATATTTCTACATAACATAATACATCCAGCTGGAAGATCCATTTCAAACAGAACAAAATGCAAATAAAAGGAAAAAATTACATGTGGAACCAAATAGACGGAAGTTAAGCTTTAGCACTGACCTTGCAACACAGCAATCTACATCTGCTGCAGTGGTTAGTCAGTTTAGACAAATAGCATGTCCGTCTAGCCGGATCCGGCGGACGAGGCTCCATCCTGGCCAGCTCCAGTTCCACCTTACTGCTGCAGGGTCACCACCACTTCTCCCATTTGCAAGTGCCATGGCAATCTGCTGACTGCTCTATTTACGGCCTCCCAGCATCACTCCCGACAACAACTGGTCGAAGAAAAGGATCGAATCGTCCATCTAAAACCTGCACAACAGCAGAAGAAGGAAGGTTCACCTTGTCGGCATGAGAAACTATTACTCAACACACATACAAGATTAACTAGGCTATGTCAGACATCAAGGCATAGGGAATGTTTACGATGCAGATTGTTCCACTAAAACATGGTGTGAATGTAGATTGTTTAGATCATATAGAATAAAATAGATAATAATTTAAGAAGTAAAACTTCAAATTCTATTTCTACGTAACATAATACATCCAGCTGGAAGATCCATTTCAAACAGAACAAAAAGTAAGTAAAAGGAAAATTCATCACGTGGAACCACATAGATGGAAGTTAAGTTTTAGCACTGACCTTGCAACACAGCAAACTACATCTGCTGCAGTGGTTAGTCAGTTTAGACAAATAGCATGTCCATCTAGCCGGATCCGGCGAACGAGGCTCCCTCCTGGCCAGTTCCATTTCCACCTTACTGCTGCAGGGTCACCACCACTTCTCCCATTTGCAAGTGCCATGGCAATCTGCTGACTACTCTGTTAACGGCCCCATCTTCACTCCCGACTACAACTGGTTGAAGAAAAGGATCGGATCGTCCATCTAAAACCTGCACAACAGCAGAAGAAGGAAGGTTCACCTCGTCAGCACGAGAAACTATTACTCAACACACAAACAAGATTTACTAGGCTATGCCAGACATCAAGGCATAGGGAATGTTCAACAAGTAACTATGTAGATTGTTCCGGTAAAACATGGTGGGAATGTAGATTGTTTAGAACTTTAGAGCATATAGAATAAATGGCAAGAGACTTTACAAGCCAACGCTACACAACAACCACTAATCATTACGAGCTCTAGTTGGATATGAGGAAACTTTGATCCATATAAATGTCAACGATACCATTTCTATAGTTAAAAATGGGAGATAATGGAAAATTAGAGGAACAATCAAATGCACTTCGGTAGAAAAGTTAAACAATGTGGCATGAGAGCCAAAAACCAACAAGGCAACAACAGATTGTAGTCTATCCATTGCAAAAAATAAAAGTAAAGGATATCAAGCAACTCATGATGCTTCCTTGCTGGCCTGATCACTCCATGGTGAAAGGTGTGGCACCAAAATTCCATCAATACACAACCAACAAGGAATAAGGTATGATTTCACTCCCAACAGCAAGATAATAAAAGGCACCATCAGCCAGTGGCAGAGAAATGTCCCCAAAATTATTATGATGTTCAAGATTTATTTATTCAATTCCTCCTCATTTGCAGAGTGCAACGAGTAGCACAAACTTGGCTTTATAAACTGAAATTAGCTAAGTAATCAAACTGCTGCCCAAAAGAAATTCTTGCTACAATGAACAAGAACTAGCTAACACATCAAGTAGAGAATCAAAGAAACCGATATTATTAATTACAAAATGCACTGAAAACTACGGCCAAGTCAATTCATACTGAAAACCGATATTATTAGTTACCAAGTTTCCATATACAAGCAAGTCGTGTTCTGAACATTAAAAAGCGTCCACTATTTGACAATTGAGAAAATAATGCTCCCAACTTTTCACATACAACCGTAATTAGACTTCTGTAGCTACAACATTTGAAGATGAAATTTCATGATCGTGCCAAAAAAAATCCAACAGACCAGCATCTCCACTTTAGCTACTACATATATCAGTTAACTTAATCATGAAAAATGGAATCATGCTACATCATTTGTATGCAAGAAAAAAATAAGGCGGTCATATTTTACATGTCAGTTCAAGTATGATAGAAATCTGAATAATGTGTGTCAGAACTATCTCAATCTTTAGAACAGAACATCATGTTGTCCATGTACTAAAAGCAACACCGGGGGAACATGCAGAATCTTATTGAAGAGAGTTATCAAATAATGGATCTGACTATATATAAGTATGGTGCAGGCATGCAGCTAGGTCTTGCTTCGCCTAGTTTGTACGATTATGCTAGATGGATTTCAAATCAGGTACGTATATAAGGATTGGATTTAGTTGCTCGAGGCAACAAAATTAACATCCCAACAAAGTTTGGTCATCTATCACAGAAATGCACTTGCTAGTCAATGTAATAGTACTTTGAATGACCACTGTTCTTTAACTTATCTCAGGAAAAAAATCATGTTATTGCAGCGAACTGGAAATTCCTAAGAATAACTATCAATGATTGTATCACCGACTGAACTAAGTAATTGCTTGAAAGAAATATACCAACAGTTCAAACACAAACCCTCTGAAATAAGGGCAGGCAAGATCCTTGCAGCAGCAGGAGTTAAAAATTTAACCCAGTAGTTGAGACAGGTAGCCATTACCCCCCGAAAGAGTTACAATGACAAGAACTAGACTAACGCCCTCCCCTTCAAACTTTCTTCTGTCTCCCACATCAACTCACCGGTGCAGCAACCACAGATCTGAGGCGAGGGTTCGGTGGAAGCCGCACTGGTGATGGGGAACGAGGAGGAGGGGGACCGGCCGGAGCTGCAGTCACCCGTGGCGCCCGGACGCGCTTGCCGAAGGTCCTGGCTGCCGGTGTCGGTGAGGGTTCCCTGGGCCACGGCTTTCTGGCCGGCCAAATCGGCCCCGCGTGGTGCAGCCGGTCGCCGTACCGCGCCACCACTATCCTCCGCCGCCGGGGCGCCGCCTTCATGGACGCCCAAGGTCGGAGCTTTCTCCTCCTGCTGTAACGCCGGAATATTGGGTGGCTAGGGTAATTGATGGGCTGCAGATCGACGGTATGGAAGATGTAGAGGAGGAAGAGGGGGTTTCAGGGACGTGGACTGCAGTGTGTGGACTCGCCGGAGCCGACCGGAATCGTCCGGCAACGGAGGCCGCGGAAAGGGGATCGGTGGGAGAGGAGGAGGCGGCGCTGGGAGGGGAGGGCAGGACTGCACGAGGGGGAGTTGGGGGTGGAGTTCGGTCTGGGACAAAGTGCTCAGAAATTTCGTCTCAGAATTTTGTGCGGTGTTGGGCTCAAAGTTTTCGGCTCGCCCGTGCGGCCCAAATACAAAAAAGTTTGGCAACATCTAGCGCGGGAAAATTTATATCGATTTGGAAAGATTGCAGTTTGCATGCATACGCTGCATATTAGTCGTACGTGTCCGGGACATATACATGGATACGTACATGAAAGTCACACGACGGAACTCAAGTACAGCATAGGCATTGTGTGCCGCATATAAGACATAAACCAACCGACACATTACTTGGTAAGGAGATCGGAGCTCCATGACAAAGCCTCCAAGAAAGTAACGTTGTCCCAAGCGCTGCCGCCGAGACCACAGGGGTCTAGGGTTTTCACCCGAAGCCCTAATAGAGTGAGGGTGGCCACAACAACACCCCCAAGAAGGGACACCACACCCACGGGCGTCGCCGTTGTCGGCGTCGAAGAACTCGACTTTCTCCCGAAAAAACTCTAGCCACATTCGGTACCTCAGACCACCACCACTCCTCGATACGAGCTTCCAACCTCTATTTGGGTGTTGCCACCACCAGGAGCCCCCGAAGACCGCTCCTTGCCACCCGCATGGACCAAGAGAGGAGCCATCACCACCGCAACGCCGCCCCGCCGTCGAGACCCCCATGCAGTCCACCTTTCGGGGCGGCCACCCCGGCATCCTCGAACTCGTGCCAAGGCTCCGAAAAACATCACATCGCAAAGCCGTCGGGTAGGACACAGTATGGCGGCATCGGGTCTGCCGGTAGCAGGCCACACAGACACCTAGGAAAGGGGAACCGCCCTCCATCACCCATCAAGCCCAGATCCAGCCCAGATCAAGCCCCATCGGCTCTGCCGATGCGTAGCAGCAGCCAGGCAGCCATGTCGTCGTCGTCCTGCTCCCCGAGTCGCCCTACCCCCGTCGTAGTCGCGCAGGCCAATCCGCCATGCCCCGCCACCGGAGGACCTCGGCCGCGCTGCCGTAGCAACACCTTCCCTAGCAGGTCGCCGACCAAGACCTGAGCGCCCCTGCCAGAAGCAACCCTGCCGCCGCACCGCCTTGGGACCACGCGCCTATCACCGCCGCCGCCAGACGAGTCCATCGTGTTGTCCATGCCGCACCACCGCCAGCATCGCCACCCCGCGTTGTCTCTCCAGCAACGAGTAGGGGAAGTCTCGTCGCCGCTGAACCGCTCGGACTTTGCCGGGCGGCGGCAGGGTAGGAGGGAAGGGGGAGGGACGGGGCAGCGGGAGCTAGGGTTAGCGTCTATGTCTCCCTCGTGGGGGCGACACGAGATGCGAGGGGTTTTGTGTTTCCGAATTGTACCAAAGTCATTATTATGGATTGAAGTTTTGCTTTTATTTTCATTTTTATAGTATAAAGTATCGCTCCATGCCTCCATCAAATGCTAGTTGCTATTTGCTCGTTATTTTCCTTCCTACGTAGCATGCATGTCCCTTTAGCTTGGACTAGTACTTGGCCTTGCGTGTACTGTTCCCGGAGGGCAGAATCTTTTGCAAGGCAAACAAAGTTGACAGATTGCACGTGATCATGGGCGAGAATTTTTGAGGAACCGGCCAGCATTCTGCCATCCATTTAGATCGTACGTGTAGAATAGAGTGTAGCGTTCATGTACAGATCGAGAATGTCTTAGGGTCTAGCCAAAAGGCATAGAAAACCCCAAGAAAATAAGTAGAATCTAGGGCACGCTCGTTAGTATTAAAACAGACTGGAGTTGATCTTTTCGACCTTTAGAAGCAGCTAGCAGCACACAACAATAATGGTTTTAGAACGAGCGAGTTCTTTTCGTCTGTTTGCACTCTGCCATGCAACATCGAAGTTGGCCGGCCAACCTGACGGCGGAGAGGTGGATAAGTCGAGGCGGACAAGGGACTACCGCAAGAGTGCCTCTGCTTTGACACATGATGCGAGTGCCCAGATCAATCATGTGTCCCTGGTGTCCAACTCTTGATCGCATGCGCCTCTCGCACACCCGATCCTTATCGAGCCCAACATATTTTTCTGTGTAAAAAAGTATAGCTAAAATATCATCAAAATGGTCCACTAGTTTTATAATTATTCTATAATCGTGATCAACGGTCCGCCGATGATGACGTACGCCGAGCTAGGCTAGCACGCTTGCATCGTTTGATCTAGCTATGTTAAGCTTTACCCAAGGTTCCTCTTAGTTCCGACTGCTCTCATAGATCTAGGAATTACCGAAAGAAAATAATGAAACACGGAGTATCTTTACTATTAAAGTAGTAGTAATGGTTTGAGCGAGTTGTGTTATGCTTTAGCTAGGGTTCCTCTTAGTTTAGACTACCCCCATAGATCTCGAAATTATTGAAAGGAAATAATGAAACAAGGGTTACAATATATTTACTATTAAAGTAGTAATGGTATGTCAGATGACCCCATGGTGTCACGTATTAGGGCTTTGGGATTATCAACATATGCTTTGATCACGAGTTAATTAACTAATTATTGGATAGGGAAATAGCCTGCTAAACACGGGCATAGCTGCGCATAGCCTATCCACCGTTGATTCTATCCTCTTTTGATATAGGGAGCGCATGTATCCAGACCCAGGATTTGTCTAAGAACTAACGCCGTTAGTGTTCATTTGGCATGCATGCATGAAGCTCTAGCAAAACAAACCTTATCTAATTTCGTTTGCATGAGGCAAACCCTAACGAGCAACATAAGGTAAACACTAAACCAAATATACTACACGGTAAACCGTAATATACTACATGCATGAAGCCTTAACAAAACAAAACTTATCTAATTTCGTTTTGGTTAGGCAAACCCTAATATACAACATGAGGTAAACCCTAACCCTAATATACTACATGCATGAAGCCCTAGCAAAATAAAGCTTGTCTAATTTCGTTTGCATGAGGCAAACCCTAACGAGCAACATGCAAAACAAAGCTTATATAATTTTGTTTAGGTGAGGCAAACCCTAACGGACAACATGCTGAGAAACCCTAACTTATTTAATCCTTGTTCTCAATCCCTTCTTATTTTAGATGCTAAAATTTTTGTAGCCAAAACAGTGTGTTAATTTGGAACCATGCCAAACCCTAGATTCTTGCATGCATGCACAAACTAACACCGTTAGCTCATCCATGTTTCACCCCACTTCCATCTAGAGGTTGCATGCATTTGATCCCTAAATCCAACGGTGCTCTGGCTATGCGCATCTACGCCCGTGAGTAGCAAATCCGCATCGTTATTGGATAACTCTAAAAACAATAGCTCGATGAGATGGTCATGTACATCACTAGTGTCGATGAAGAAGAAGGTCTGACACTAAAACTCGGTGCATGAGGTCATCATGGCCATGGTGTCCTGAATCTTGGTGAGGCCCGTGGGCGAGAACAAGCTACAGGCCAACATCCTAGTCATGATTGTGCTAGCGAGGCATCCATGGTCGTCGTGATCAAACACATCGTCAAAATCGTTGGTGCCTTTAATTGATCCATTTACACTACACAGACATTTCCATAGATGCTTACATCTAGAACACATGTCGTCGTCATCTGTGTTGCTCCATCATGCCTAGTCATCGTCATGTTTGCATTTAAGATAGTAAAACTACGCTTCATTGTGCCAAGGGTATTATGACTGCACAAATGGCACTGCATATCCCGGCCAACAGGCCCAGGCATCTTTATTTGCATGACATGATGATGAACCCGAAACCCTGCCTAACCATACCCAAAACCCTACATTTATAATATATACCTCTAAATCAATAACCTAATCCTAGACCTAGACCATATAATATAGACTGCATACCATGATTCTAGACCCTAGACCTAAACCCTAAACCCAGACACAACTTTGAAGTAGTGCCTCGTTCGAAAACTCTATACCTAGACCTTAGATCTATATCCTAAGCCTCGACCATAAACCGTAGACACAACTTTGAGTGACACCTCGTTCAAAAACTCTATACCTAGAACTTAGATCTATATCCTAAGTCTAGACCCTAAACTATAGACATAACTTTGAAGTGACACCTCTTTCGAAAACCCTATAACTAAACCTTAGATCTATATCGTAGGCCTAGACCATAAACCCTAGACTTGACTTTGAAGTGGCAACCTCCTTTGGAAACCCTAAACATAGACCATAAATCTATATCCTAGACTTATACCCTAAGCTGTATACAAACTTTGAAATGGCACCTCCTTCAAAAAATCCATACCTATACCCTAGATCCAATACACAACTATAAAGTGGCACCTCCCTTCAAAAATCATAGACCCAAAACAATAGACCAAGATCCCTTTGTATATACTCTAGATATATACCGTAAATCTATAATCTAGACCCTAAACAATAGACCAAGATCCCTTTGTATATACCCTAGACCTATACCCTAAATCTATAATCTAGACCCTAAACCCTACACACAATCTTTATTTGGCACCTCCTTAAAAAATATAGACCCTAAATCCTAGACTTAGACCTAGCTCTTTGGCGTGGGGTCCTAGCATGGGTATATAAGTTGGTGGTGAATAGGAAAATTCAATGCACAACATTTAAGTGGAAACTCCTTCGAAAGTTGCACTACATGAATTGGCAACTTCTACTTCGATGCAACCGAACCATTTTTTTAAAACAACTTGGACGTGTGTTGAGTAGGTCTTGTTCCTATGACCTATTTTATCACTAACAAATAGGAAAGCCAAATAAAATCACCACTTTGTATGAGAAGTTGGCATACTTCGGTTCTGAGGGCCGTGGCAAAGGGGAACACATGAGCCCACACTAAAACTCATTAGGAACCCAGGGCTAGACCTGGCTCTTTTGAAGGGAGTCCTAATATGGGTATATAAGGTTGTTGCCAATTCGGAAAATTCTATACATTCAAGTGCCAACTCCTTCGTAAATTGTACTACCCTAGAGGAAGTTTCTAGATTTAGTTTGAAAAAACTCCTACTCCGAAGCAACTGAACCTCCTTTTGAGCTTGTATTGTTCCTATCCCCTATTTTATCACTAACAAATAGGAAAGCAGAACAAAATCACCACTTTGTATGAAAACTTAACGCATTTCCATTGCAAGGGCTGTGGTAGAGGAGAACACATGAATTCACGCCAATAATCATTAGAAACCCTATTCTTAGGCATGGAGTCCGAATAAGGTTTGGCAGTAAAGAGGGAATTTAGTAGACATTATTAGGTTTATTATTTTATGTTACGAGATAGTTATCACGTGCCATTTCATGGTGTCCGTGACGATGCATGTAATTTCGAAGTTTTGCGAATTTGCAAATTTACGACCACCTTTAGACGAACCAAGCTCCATGTTTTTATCAAAACATAAATCTCCAATAAAATAGGAAGTCTCACAAAAAATTCAATTATCTCTACTACAGTCGGACGACTTGGCGTCTTTCTACTATATCAAGCTCTATTATGACAAGTTTAGCCTGATTCCGGTAACGGAGGGCGTGAAAAGCAGTAGCTCGTGCTAGTGCATGTAGTCGTCGCTAGGTGGTCCAATGATCTATATTAGTGTTTATAATTATTATTAATAGATCGGTAAAATTATCGCAAAAAAATTAAAAAAAAATACTCGAGAACTTCAGCTCCTTAATCCACGCAGCTATCTTACAGTTAGAGACAACTAGCTACGTGCATGTCTTGGTAAAAAAAACCTTGTTAATTAAGACAAGGGCGCGAACCAGCTCGCCATGAACCAGGTGTAAAAAATGGTTCCATCGTGTGCACGAGACGAGAATTCCAAACCAAAAAGAAGAACCAAGCGTGCACGGAATTCGGCCAATACACACGTGACCTACCTACGCACCAAGATAGCGCTCGTTTTCTGGTCTGGGCCCAAATCAAAATGGAATTTCGTTTGGCGCAGGCATGACCCGAAATCCTGCGCGGGAAACGAGCTCCCTCGGCTTAGATCGCACTATGCATGGCACGTTGCATGCATCCGTACATGTCTCTCTCTCTCTCTTCAATACTAAAAAAAAGTCTCTCTTTCTCTTTGTATTAGCTATATGTGTCTCTCCATTCCGCATAATTTAATTTGCTAGTCATGTGCTAATACCTGTCGTCTCTATTTCTCTCTTGTATTAGCTATACCTGTCGTCTCTCCATGCTGCGTAGTTTATAATTTGTTAAAATTAAGTTATTACTCCCTTCGTTTCAAAAAAGATGTCGCAAAATTTATCTAAATTAGATGAATCTATATCCTAAATAATGTCTAAATACATTCAAATTTGGACAAATCTATGACATTCTTTTTAGTACGGAGGGAGTACTAGTATATACTCTCCCGCAAAAATAAAGTACTACTCCCTTTTTCTAGAAATAAGTGATTTGCATTTGTCTAGGTTTGCATATAATCTATACACTAAAACGCGTCTAGATACCTATGAGTCTAGACAAATCCAAGCCATTTATTTTTGGATAGAGGGAGTAGTATATACTCTCTCTCTCTATTCTTTATCTCTTGTAGGATATGCCATATACGACCATGTCGGAAACTCAAGGACCTAATTTTATAAAACACCTGGAAATAGTCAAGGAATCACCGTGCCTAGGGGCATTGTCGCCTGGGGCCGTCGTGGACGAACTACAAATCATGGTATGCGGGGCCGGCCTATCTGATTGTCCACCAAGGCATGTGTATGGGTTGATTGAGGTATTACCATATTGATATTGACGTGGACCTAAGAACAAGGATTCGGTAACAAAAATAACCTTGTTGAGAAGTCGGATGTATAGAGGAGGAGGTAGGTGCCAGGAATTGCAGTCATCATTTTTTAGTGTGGCTCTTCCACTCTAAGTCAAAAAACATCCTCTGAGGTAGGTGACACTTAAAATTAAGTTATGTTTTGGCACTTACTTACTACCGCAAAGCTAATCTAGCCATATATACCAGAGGCCCATGACAAATAGATAGGAGTTTCAGTCCATCTGTGTTCCATGGTCTAGATCTAGGTATAGATCTGGGTTGAGGGTCTACGGTTAGTATCTAGGGAACCTTAAACACTAAACTTAAACCCTAGATTTAAACCTTAAACCCCTATCTACACCTAAGTCCATTGACCGTGAACCCTAGTATCGTAGCTAGTGGCATGCAAATAACAAAGGGAAAACAATGATCAATTATGAAGGACATAACAATAGGTTGGTTTTGTTAAAGAAACCATACATCATCCTTGACCCGTCTAATTACTTAAAGTCATATTTTATTTCACACAAGATTAAACTAAATCCATATTTTATTTTCACTGGTAAGAGAAATAATGCACATCTTGTTTTGTTTGTTTTCTCTGGACATAGTATACATATACTTTTTGTTGCATTGGCTTGTTACCACCATCCCAATATTTCTACACGTACTTAGTACCGAGTCCTACTAGTAGTAGTGGCCAGTGGTAGCAGCTTTCTTATGGCATGTTTGGTTCTCGGCCACACTTAGCCAAGCCAAACTTTGGCAAGTGTGGCAACCACAAAGTGTGGCTGAGAAAATTGAAGCCACAAAGTGTGAAAAAAATTGGCAACTAATTCATCCTATGAAAGATGGGCCATATGGTTAATAAAGTGTGGCAAGCCAAAGTGTGGCAAAAGCCAAACATATACTAAATTGCCAAAAGTGGAGATTCCATGTGACATTCCTTTTAGTTTAGATAGAATAGTTCATAGAAACATGATCAACACTAAAAAAGGCCAAGTTCTTGTAAAAGTTGGGTCGGTCACCTTGAAATGGGAGTTTAACACTATAAATCATCGTTCTTCCTCATGACAGTACACTGGCAAAGCAAGAGCCAGATCAAAGTAGATTTATTTGTTATTTCTCTGTACACCACCCCTACAATCAAACACTATAAACACAGGCAAAAGGAGAATGGTTTATGACCCTTCCTCACACGACCTCATGCGCACCCCTATTTGATGCCTCCCGTAATGTCTACCCCTAGCTTTTCGTCAAAGGTGGTCATTCCATGTGATTTTTCTCTTTGTTTGTGTTATAATAGGTCATAGGAACGTGACCCGCCAAAAAAAGAGGCCAAGTTCTTGCAAAGGTTGTGTTGCCTCGAACTAAGATTTTTGCACTACAAGTTTTGAATCTTTATGTGGGATAGTCTTATTTGTGAAGTAGCTGCCAGTTTAAAGTTGTGTATTGGCTTCTCCATTTTACATCAACTTTTATATGCTAATATTATGATCTCATGCAAAAGGGAAGGGGTTACGACCCTTCTTCACGCTATCTTGCGTTCCCCCTGTAAGGCGGGACCTTCAACGTATAAGCCCTGTTTTTTATTGAAAAGTGGTGATTACATGTGACTTTCATTCTTTTTGTTAGAATAGGCCGTAGAAACACGACAAAACAAAAAATAAAACATGTTCTCACGAAAGTAGATCAATCACCTCGAAGTGAGAATTCTGCATTACAAGTCTTCACGCGGGATAGTCCTGGCTATGAAACAAGTGCCACTTAAAAGTTATGTATATTGATATTATGTCTTTACACCATCCTTATATATAGATATTAAGACCATATGCAAGAAAAATAAGGTTTTTCAACCCTCCCTCTCTCGTGATTTCATGCACCCCTATCTAGCGGGCCCACAATGCTGCATCCTACCTTTTCATCAAAACTAGTGATTAATTCCACGTCAATTTCCTATTTAGTTGTGTTATATTATTAGGTAATAGAAACATTAAGACAAGTCTTACAAAATTTGGTTTGGTTGTCTCAAAGTGGGTGC
This sequence comes from Avena longiglumis, assembly GCA_030063025.1. Taxonomy (NCBI): domain Eukaryota; kingdom Viridiplantae; phylum Streptophyta; class Magnoliopsida; order Poales; family Poaceae; genus Avena; species Avena longiglumis. The sequence continues at coordinate 100,190,700 of CP125974.1, forward strand.
TTTGCACTATAATTCTGAATCCTCGGGCAATATACTCCTGTTGGTGAAGCAATCGCCACTTCAAATAGTTTGGTATTGGCTTTTATTTTTTACACCACCATTAAATACCCATACTAGAATCTCATGCGAAGGGGTAACAGGGCCAACATAAAAATGCCAAGTAGTTACAAAATTTGGTCTGTCCGCTTCAGATTGTGAGTCTTCCACTCTTAAGTCCAAAAACTTCCTTTGAGGTAGGAGGTGCAACTTAAAATTAAGTTACGTGTTGGAATTTACTTATTACCATAAAGATAATCTAGCCATATATACCAGGCCCCGTGCCAAATAGATAGGGTTTTCAACCCGTTTGCGTTTCCATGGTCTAGGTCTAGGGAATATAGATCTAGGTTGAGGATCTAGGGTTAGGATCTAAGAAACCTTAATCACTAAACTTAAACCCTAGATTTAAACCTTAAACCCCTAGATACACCTTAGTACATTAGTATCCTAGTTAGTGGCATGCAAAAACGAAGGGAAAACAATGCTCAATTATGGAGGACATAACAATAGGTTGGTTTCGTTAAAGAAACCATGCATCATCCTTGACCTGTCTTAGTCGCCTATTTCACACAAGGTTAAACTAAAGTCATATTTTATTTCACCGGTAAGAGAATGAATGCATCTCTTGTTTTGTTGGTTTTCTCGGGACACCTGATCCGTACGGCTTTGTAGGCAAAATTTGTTAGTCCAGTCTAATTTTTTCAAAAAATTAGTCTAGTTTGAACTAAATTTTGCTTTCATGGGCTTATGCAGGTTACCACTTGCAACCCCGAGTACACGGTATACATATGATTTTTGTTGCATTAGCTTCTTACCACCATCTCTGTGTTTTTACATGTACTTAGTACCGAGTCCTAGTAGTAGCAGTGGCCAGTGGAAATAGCTTCCTTATTCAGAAACCTTGTTGCTACGGAGTAGGAAATAAAACTAGGGCAGATCGATGTCCTATCTAGATTAGGTAGGACTAGAAAAAAATGCCCGTGTGTTGCACCGAAAGAGGAAAAACTTCTAAACAAAAGACATATATGCTTATTGAAAGTGTTCTAGACCCTAGAGAATTTCACTACTCAAAATCATTTTTTTGTTAAGGGACTAAGTAAACTTCTCATTTAAATTCACCTAGAAATTTCTGCTAGTATAACACAAGATGGAAAATTCTCCTGGCGCCTAGAGAAAAATAGCATACTCCCTTTAATCCATATTACTTGTCGTTGAAATTGATGTATAAAACATGTCTAGATCCATCCATTTTAGAGACAAGTAATATGGATCGGAGGCAGTAGTAAATCTGCTACCGGACTACTTATGTGGAGGTCGTGTGCTTCAAGTTTACTGGGGATGCGGCAGGTTATACGGTCGTCGTCCTCAATATTTTCCAAGAGTAACAAACTTTCGCCGATGGCCTCCCGTAAAGAAACTTTAACCGATCAACGCATTCGGTGGTGCACACAACGTTTAGGTTCTGAAGAGAAGAGTCAGAGAGGATGAAGAAACTATTTTCTTTACGTAACTTGTACCGCTAGTGCATGGAATCGATCGAGTGCATGCATTTTAGTATTTTGGTTTTGTCTTGGATCAACGCCATGGAAGGGTCGTTGATAACATGGCTCGCGTATGGCGCCGATCACTACAAAATAGCTAGCTGGAGGACAGACGGATTGGCAATCGATGGCATGCAGGAGAGACAGCTTGCTTGCTAGAGCCCCGTCTGAGCGACGCCCATGGCGTCGTCGGTCACCCGCAGCATAGAGTCCGGCCATCTAGATCAGCGTCGGCATCGTCCCGTACTCCATGATTAGCGTCGGCCCCCTCTCAACCGGTCCGCCGGGCATCTAGATTAGCTAACATCTTCTCGCCGGCCGGGCCGCTAGCTAGGGTCGATGATGCAGGGGTGAGGAAACCGTGATCGTAGAGGAGCTAGCAGAAATTAAACGTTCTTTATTTGACGACCCCAAGTATAGTACTCCATGATCGATCGTAGAGTCCAGCTCCTTATCTCGATCGCGCCCTCGATCTTCCCCATCTTCTCTAGCTAGCTAGCCGAGATCTTGAAGGATCGAGTGGAGGAAGAGCGGCGTGTGCTTTTCACGGGGAGAGAGAGGAACCCGCGAGGCTCGGTTTGTTGCCGACGGACCATGCCACAATTTAAAAGCCCATGACGCGCACGACTTGCGGACAGCTCTCGGATGTACATGGGAAAACCATCGACGACAAGGAAACGAAAGCAGCGCCTTTCTCGACGAACGAACTAGGTATGGATGGAGTAGAATAGTATGGAGCCCATCGTCTAATCCAGCCACAAAAGATACCTCAAATTAAGGAGCCCGGCAGAACAGAGTGGCGGCAAGCACAACGTAGCGGGTTGTCGACGGAGAACTCCGGCCTTGCGCTCTTGCCTTGTGCCGTCAAGCTCTAGATACGTGTGCCGCTACTACCACAGTTATCTCCTCCCTCTTCATCCTTTGGGTATCCCGGCAGGCGGCCAAGAACACTCGAGATGACTTAGAACGACCCTCAAGCCGTGAGTACGAGGGACATGGAGAGTGTAGGTTGTGATATACACGAATTAATGTGCGCATACTAGCTCCTTTGATGGGTAATGCAGACACACGATTCGAGAGACAAACAGAGACTTTTCAAAACGAACGTGGCATGATTTTTTTTTTTTACCTCCAACGCGAAGAATTTCGGGCCAAAGGCGCGGGAACACGAAAAATTTCGTCCAAAAAAGCGAGACGACAATTTGACCCAGCCCAGCCCAGCCCAACGTGAGACGCGCTATGACCTAAGCCCGAACACTGACCGGTCTCTCCTCCCATCCGCCCCAGTGAGCTCCGTAGCACCAGATCGACAACGCCGCCGCCCTCTTCTCCGCCTCCCCACCGTCCGTCGCAGCTCCGCCTCCGCCTCCCCACCTGTTCGATTCCCTCGCCGACGCGCGTCCGGCTGAGCGTCATACCTAGCCGCCGCCAAACCCTAGGTGCTCGCCGGCCGGCCGGCCGGTGTCGAGGACGATGCGGCCCGGTGTCGCCCGGCTCCCTCAGGCCATCCGCTTCCCCAAGGTCGATTCGTAGATCCGTCCCCGTCCGATCCGCCACTGCTGACCCTAGTTGCGGCCTCGCCCGCACGCCACGGTCTGTCCGGTGGTGGTGCAGGCCACACACGCTCCTGGCCGTCCCCACTCATGGGTGGCCTCCAAGTTTGCCGACTCCATCACCGTCGCCGCCATGGAGGTCTTCTACCGGCAGATCGATGCCTCACGCCTCGTAGGTCAATTACTCCTCTTCCTACTACTGTGTGCCGTTTCCATTGCTACTGCTCCTACACGGTAGTTGCTGCAACTGCTCACGCCATTGCATTTGTTTTTGTTCTAATGTGCCCTGCTACAATGATGTTCTTGAGGTCTGCTAGAAAGAGGACGAGCCCCACGTCAGTCTGAACTCAAAAAACAGTTTTACGCCGAGCTGCCGGAGGCTGACCCTAGGCTGCCACGGATCCATCCGGGGCGTTGTGGTGGTTGGACAGCCGTCGAGTGTGCCGCAGCAGTACTGCCTTCAGACGTCTTTGGTTCATAATCTGTAGTTCTGAGATTTTACTTGGTATGTCTTCACTTGATTGCTACTGTTTTGCTAGGATCCAATGTAGACTATGAGGTGTAGGTAGGTTGCATACTTGTGTTTCGTCCAGAATCTGGACTCATGCGTACGTACGTACCTTACTTGTCTTGCTTGTTAGTAGTTGTTGTGTAGGTTGAGGGATGGAACTGGGTATACCATGTAGGACTGAAGGAAAATTGTTTCCATGTATTACTTGTACCTAATGTCAGAAGAACATTGATAACTTTCTAAAAGTTCAGAATAACCTGTTTGTTCTGTTAAAGACACCTGAAATATGGATTCTAAACAGTAATGAGGTATTAAGTCAAGTTCTAAGGTATGATATGCATTTTTGAATTGTCTGCAGTTTATGCTAGCTATCTGTTCTTCTTAGACCGTTGGACGGGTCGAATTTTATGCCTTGTAAATGGAATTTCTTTGTATCTCTTTTGGCATTAGTCTTGCTTTTCCTAATTCTATGTGAGAAGACTTGCTGCTGCGTCTATGGGTGGTTGTGATTGTTTTCTCCCGATAGTTGGTATATACACATGTTGTTGTTGTTGTTGGTGGTGGTGGTGGTGGTGTTTGTCACCTTGTTTACACTCTGGTTGTTTCAATTTAAAATATAAGCTTGTTTGGTGCATTAGCTAATTTCATGTTCGACTTGTAGTGTTTCATTATCAGTACTTTCATCATTACTGCAGGAGTTAAGTGAGTTTCTGCAAGGATTGTGTGCACAAGGAGATAGTTGTAGTGTCCTTTGTATTGATTTCTATCTGTTAGGGTAGCATTTTAGATTCTTCTTCTTTTCTTTTCCAAGTGAAGATCGCCACTAGCATTATATCAAAGTTGGTGAAATTACCTAGCGTTAGCAAAGCTGCTAGCTTATTTTCTAAATACTGCTACATTGCATTGCATGTAAGCTGTGTTCCCTATGTAAGATTCACCTAGCATTAGGTATAACGTCTTACACTTAACAGTAAGTTTTTGCATTTCTTCTCTATTCCTAGTAGTATTTCCCATCAGTTGAATGCGTAGGTTTGAATTGGGGGACGAATCTGATATCTTGTTTTGTCATTTTGTTTCAATGTTTAATGATGTGGTTCTTTATTGGGGTGTCTTCTATGGCTGTTTGTTTTAGCTATTGCAGATTTTGGATGCACTATTGTGCCACATCTTGTTTGTTGTTGCTTACTGTACATTTAGAAGTCTGATATTATCATCACATGGTGAATCGAATCGTAACACTTTATATTTATTTATGTTTTTAACAAGCAGATGTGTCGGTGGAGGTGACTGAGGAGAGCCGCGGCGCCTCCCAGAAAGTGAAGGGCATGACGATTTTACCGCACCACAACCACGACGTTGGCAGTGTTCTACTTTGTCTACAACCCTATGATACGTTCGCCTGGTCCTGCAACCTCCTCCATGGTGTTCTAGGTCATGGCCTACGTGCCATGGCAGTGCGTGCGTGTTGTCCTAGGCAAGCTATGTCGTACGCCCCGGTGGCACATGAGGTATTAGATAGTTAAAGTTCACTGCCTCTCTGTTTAAATTATGCTGAAGATTTTGTTATTTGCTGACATTTGTCATTCATTTATTCTAGTTCGACATAGTTGAGACTTTGGCATTTGACTATTGAGAAAATGATTGATTTATTTACGGTGAGGCATTGAATGGTGCTAATTTCAAAAACAGAAAGCATTTTTCATTCCACTAACAAAGACGAGATACCTTCAGGAAGAGTGAATAATAAACTAATCTCTTCATCATATTACCTTGAACTAGTGGCTACTATCATTGTTGGCATTTACTTGCTTGTCTGCATTGCTTTTGTCCTTGGTGCCGGGTGATGCTGTCAACTTACTCTTGGTGTGTGTCTTTGCATTTCGGCATCTATTATTTTCATGCCTTAATGCGACCAGGAAAGCCTTACTGGCTCTGGCGGTGCCGCTACTACCAAGATGGCTATGGCCTGTGCGTAATATTACTGTTTTGGTCCTTGTAATGTCCGTTAGTAGTCAGCATTGTAACATCATCAACTTACGTAATACTGCCATGCGTGCCGCAGACTGTGTGTAATATTGTTGTTTTGGTCCTTGTAATGTTCGGTAGTATTTAGCATTGTAACATCATCAATTTTTGTAATGCTGCAGATTAGGAGTTGTATTCGTGTAATAGTTGTTCCCTTGCTGCAATGTTGGTATTCCTTGTTCTTAGCTCGCATATCTCCTTGGTTATACTTGTGACAAAGTTGGATTGTGTGTTTGGGTGTCATATGAGTTGTGCTTTGTGCACTATTAATGTGAATTGTTTCATTTGTGATTGGAATGTCGAAAAAAGGGCAAAGTTCATGGATAAATTTTGAACACTATTTTTGCTAATTAAACTTCCATTGATTTATTAGCCTTTTGAGTTCAAAAAACAGCATAAGAACACTCAGCATAAGATAGCATAAGACATGCTGAATTGTTTAGTTTATTAATTAGCTAAAATATGTATCGGATACTTTGTTTTTCATACTTGACTTCCCGTGGCTGGTAAAGAACACTCAGAAAGTAAAGGAAAGCAATTTGGAAAAATACATGTACCAGCACAGTAGTAATGCTCATCTTATGGAACAGTTTGTAATGTATTTATATGCATAAGTTGGAGAACTAGATGCACTTTTCTTGGAAACTGACGTTGAGACCATACTAAGGATACATTATGTTTGATTGTCTTAATTGCCAGAGTATTTTTTCTGGGCTTCCGAGTTTTGATGTACTATGCTATTCTTTTACAGGTTTCCTGGATCAAATCGGTTCTTTGGAGAATGAGATGCCTGTGAATATTAAGAAGCAAGGATTCGAGAATGCGAATGTTTAAGTTCTTATTCAAGTTGGTATTTTGTATTTGCTATCTTATGTCTGCTTGCGCTTTTTTGTAGCTTATCTTGATCTTTAATCTCTTTTCTGATTCAACACAATGTGCCTCTAATAAGATGCTGGTTTAGCTTCAGTTTTAGTGTATTCATGTTGCCTTTAGCTTTAATTCTCTACTGTGATAATGCGCCTCCACTTGCACCTGGCCTATATCCATGAATAATGGTTTAGTGGTTTCAAGAACTCACCAAAGAGCTAGTATTATTTAAACATGAAAATTTCAGAGTTTGGATAACTTAGTATGTTTTATTCTCCTCTGTCACTAGATGATGCAGGTAACATTCATAACTTCCATGTTATGGCCGGAGCAGGGCCGTTCATGGCAAAGCTCCAACCAAGAACATAGTGTCGCACGTTGATTGTGCCGGTCGCGGAGGAGAAACCGACGTATGCGATGTCTGTGACCACAGTTGTGAGGTTGTAGGTGGCCGTGAACAATGGCTTCACAGGTCTGTTGACCTTGACAGGAGCCATGGCCACGGTGATTTCCGCAACCTTGTGGTCGTAATCCACCCACACTTGCATGGCCGGGCTGATCGGACTCAGGTTGCGGAAGTTACCATCCTTGTCATCGAAGTAGCCGGCGTAGTAGGACTGCGGCGTGAGACCGTTGACATTGGCGCCGGCGTGGTTGGCGTTGAGGTCGTTGTACTCCTTGTTTTGGATGGTGTCCAGCTCCACGGCGAAGAAGTGGTTGCTGTCGTTGCCGTTGTTCTGGATGTCCGTGAGGCCAAGGAGCTGGCCAGGCAAAGCGGACGAGAAGTTGTTGCTCGCCGCCACGACGAAGGCCATGCCGTGGGCGCTCAGGTCGGTGTAGATGGACAAGATGGCGAACACGAAGGAGGCAGAGAAGGATTGCGCCGCTCCGCCACCGAAGCGCAGCGGAGCCGGGTAGAACGCGTGGCCTGTCTGCTGGTCTGTGCCGTTGGTGAGCTGGAGGAGGCCGCCTGAGGTGACCGTGGCAGCGCCGTCCAAGGTGAGGTTTGCACCAGAGAAACCGGAGTAGACGAATTGGTCATCACCGGTGGTATGGGCTGCTAGATTAAGGCAAAGGAGGAAGATGAGGCGTACAAGGATGAACTCAATCTTCATGTTGGGAGACGAAACGAAGATGAAGGTGTACGTACCTCGTGTGTCCTAGCAGCAGAGGACAACTTCTAATATACTCAGTATACCTATGTAAGGATGCTTGGACTGCTTCTTTGGCTTTGTGCTGGAGGCTGGCAAAGTAATCCAGCTTTTCAACAAACGTCGCGATCGATCAAATAATTAATCTGTTTGAACCTTCTCTTTTTAGTTTAAATTGGCCCACAAAGAAGTCTACTCGCAGCTTAAAACCATTGCTAATATTATTGCAAATGTTCATTGATACACAACTGTCTGGTCCAACTTATGACCACCAAGTACATGTGGGTTACTTTGTTGCCTCGATCATGTGGCTCAATTTGTACTAACTGTGACCATCGGTCGAATTTTATGGTCACCTACGATCATGTGGCCATTGATGTTGTAGATTTGTTCTTTCTAATTTTGGACAACTGAGATCTGCTCACATGCTTTTAAGCAGTGTCAGTTCCCACTTTTTCTATTGTTGTTACCGGATAAGGCTTGAAGTTTGTTGATGCTGCTCAGTTTTGCGTTGTTGAATTCAGGTATTTACACTGATTTTTCATCTAATTTTCTCTGCGATTTTTTCTGTAGTAAGGACATAACAATGTAAAGGATTTCATTAGTTAGCTGAACATGCAAGAGACCATCTTACCATGTACAGGATTTCACATTTGGTATGTAGTTTCAGGCATGTTCCAAACTGATCTTGTTTCACTTGGGTTTCAAACAAAAATGAAATATATATGAAACAAAAAAGATGTGGAAAAAGAAACACAAGTGAAACGAATAAAATTAGTTTCACCGGTTTCATTTGAGTCTCAAAACAAGTTCTAATATTAAGCTACAAATATCATCCAAGTTTCAATACACTAACAGACATGTTTCACTCGTTTCATAACTGTTGGACAAACTTGACTGATGTTTCAATTGTATCAATTTATTGAAACTAGTTTGGAATTTATGAAACACATTGAAAATTATGAATCATAACCGAAACACAATTGATGTAAGAGTGAAACATATGAAACCAGATTAGGGGGGAACTCCCTGTTTCGGTGAAACCGGGGTTGATCTTGTGTTTGGTCGGTCGGTTGATCGCTGAGACAATCATCTAAATTCAGTTTTTGCCGGACGACAAATAGGGTAGCCACGGAAGACCGTCACGGATCGGTGGGCAGTTTGGTTATTTGTTGAGGCCCGAGCAGATCAGATCAGAATATCATAGCTGCACATGATAACTGGGATTTTCTTTGCTTGACTCTAATTAAGTACAGTACCTTAAACATGATTAAGATTTGGGGGCCCCAAATTTCTGGGGGCGTGTGCGGGTGCTCACTTCGCAGTTCGCACACCTCCATCAACGGGCCTGATTCTGTACCTGAGCAGATCTTGCAACCTAACCAAATCAATACCTCAGGCGATTATCTTACTCTCACATGCTGATGGTTAGTCACTTGAACTCGATCTGCTCCAGTTCAAAATTATTTACACATACACTTACAGCTTGATCTGTCCTAGAAATTCGGCACGTACGGAACGGGCGCCCAAGGTTTATACTGTATGCAGTCTCTGTCTGTCTGTTGTATCCATGCACGGCCTGGGCAAGATTCAGATGGACCCGTGTCCGTATTTAGCTACCCGGCCGTAACCTCTCGTCTCGATCTCGATCGGTTTCTCCTGACGCCTCCCGCGGCCGCCGCCACACGTACTTGATCCATGGAGATCGCCGGACGACAGGACCGCATCAGCAAGCTCGGCGACGCCACGCTGGGCCGCATCCTCTCCTACCTCCCGGCCAAGGAGGCCGCGCGCGCCGCCGTGCTGTCGAGCCGTTGGCGCCATGCCTTCTGCGGCGTACACGCCATCTCGCTTGAGGAGCCAGAGGACCCCATCAGCCCGGACTACGACGACGAGGACACACGATCGGGCTCTCCCTGCAGCCACTGCGACCATGACGGCACACCCCGCTTCGCCAGCACCGTCACCGCCGCCCGGACGCGCCCCCGCCGCCGTTGCGGGCGCTCCGCGTCGCCTTGTACTGTTACAGCCGGGAGGACGCCTCCGCCGTGGACCACTGGGTCTCCTATGCCCTCAGCCATGCGGCCTCGCCTCCTGCTGGGCTTGAGCTCGTCCTCTGCCTCGACCGCCAGCCACTCTGCAGCCGTCCCTACGGGCTCCACGTCCGCATGTCGAAGGTGGCGCATCATGGCAGATTCGACGGACCCTCGCCGCACATGGAGTACACGCAACGTTCGATAATTGACATCTTTCGCAGCACCGTCGAGGAAGTGCAACCAAGTCGTAAACGCCACCGTCCCTCAGCATCTTCCAGTTCCTCCGACGAATCCGACTCGGAAGAGGATGCTAGGCCCCGCAGGATGCCCCGACGACGGCCGTCGTCCTCAGAGTCGTCATCGTTGGATGACTCAGACAGCTCATCCGACTCGTCGAACTCGTCGGAGGAGTCGTCCGACGACACCTCGTCGGAGGAGTCTGATTGCCACTTGAAGCACCAGCAAGTGGAATCTTCGGCGGACAGCCACGAGCACCGTAGCCCCAGCACCCCACTCGGGGAGGACGACGACGTCGTGTTAGACGAGCCTGATCCAACTCCGCCACGTTCGCCATGCGATGCTCTTCTCCTACGCAACACTGAGGTCGCTCAGTATCGGCCCCTGCAGTCTCTCCCCACCAGCTGTGATTAGCCTGCCGTACCTCGAAGAGCTGCTCCTCTTTCGCGTCTCCGATGCTGAGGGAGAAGTGCAGAGGCTCGTTGCAGCATGCCCGCGCCTCGAGGACCTCACGCTCGAGGCATGCGTTACGGTCACTCAGCTCTCCCTCCTTGGCAACCGCCGCCTCTGCAGGCTCGCGCTCCGGTGCTGCCACTTCCTAGCAAACGTCACCGTCGATGACGCGCTCCATTCCTTGGAGTGCCGAGGTGCGGTGCCCGAAACGTCTCTAGTGACAATCCAAGGCGGCGTTTCGGGTTTAGTGTCTTGCAAGGTGGATATCTGCGGCGAGGAGGTCTCGACGGCCGACGAGCTTGCCAAGCTCCGCGATTTGCTGCAGCAGCTCGCTTCCACCAAGCACCCGCACCTGCAGTCCCCGCGGCTAGGCGCCGGCGTCGACCACGAAGCTCTGGCGAGGTTTCCGGCGTACCCATGCCTCCTCCACCTAGAATTGACCGGGCGCCTTCCCCACGGGGACGATGGGGTCGCGGCAGTCACCGCAGTGAGCAGGATCCTCCGGCACGCCCCGATTCTGAAGGTGATCACGCTGGTCTTCCACACGGCCCCTGGACATGATGACGAGCCCGCTAGAGGAAGCGGGTATCCGAATCCACTATGCAAGAAGGCAGAGCTCCTCGACGCGCACCAGCTCGGGTACAACGAGCACGAGGTCCTCGCTGCACCGGCGGTGACCATCCCTTGTTTGACAAACCGGGTGAGGGAGATCAACCTAGTGCATTACCATGGCGGCAGGGCGCAGAGGACGCTGGCCAAGTTCTTGCTCTGCAACGCTCCGGTCCTCGAGAAGCTCTACTGTGGGTTCGCCGGGTGCAATATGGGTTCAGACCAAGCTCAAGGACGAGATGCAAGACTGGGCAATGAACAAGCCAGAACATAATTTCTTCGCATGAATCCACCAGAGATCAGTCCAACCGCAACGTTCTCTACGAATTTGATTTCACAATGAAAGCTAGCGTGTGCTTGTAAGATTTATTAGAGTTTGACTGCAAGAACTACGTTAGCTATGTGTATTCAATTTTCAAGCTTTGCGTCTGTTATAAAATTTTGGTGCTGAATAGTGATAAAATTCATTCACCTCTTATTTATTCCACCTTCTTGGAACTTTTGCCAAATATGCTTGTTAGTAATCACAAGTGTTCATATCTTTTTGTGTGGTACTCAGCCTGTAAGTGGGAATAGGCTGCCCACGGGGCCGCCAGCCCATCCCACCTTTTTTCCTTTAGTGGAGACCCATTAGTTAGAGGAAAAAACATTAGGACAGTGCTAGGCGTCCCCCGGGGGATTTGTGGTTTTCATCCCCCGGGTCCTCAGCCAACCACGTGTCCTTTTTTGAATTCAAAATCCAGCTTTTGCTACATTTGCCCCGTTTTTGCTACATTTGTCCCGCTTTTGCTACATTGTAGCAGAAAACGGTTCGGTCTAGAAAAATAAAAACAGTCTGGACCTCGCCGGAGACCTCGTCGGCGACCCTGTAGCAAAAAAGTTGTGCTATTGTAGCATATCCGACCTCACCGGAGACTCGCCGGAGAATTTCGCCGTTAGACCTCACCGGAGACCGTGTAGCAAAAATGTTGCGCTATTGTAGCAAAATCACAAAACAGTTGTAGCAAAAAAAAACTTATATTGTAGCAAACTCCTATTTCGCCGGATATCTCGCCGGAAAATCCAAGCCACCCTTGTAGCACTGTCGCCGGCTGCATGTAGCAAAAACGCTTTGTCGACGGAGAAGAAAAGATGTTGCGGAGAAGACGCCGCCGTGCCTCTATAGCAAGGACGTTATGCCCCTGTAGCAGGGCTTCACACCGTTTGTAGCAAAAAAAAGCCGTCACTTGAGAAGGTGATGTTGTTCCTCTATAGCAAGGCTAACGCCATCGTCCAAGAAGACGATGCCATACATCTGTAGCAAGGCTGACATACCTTTGTAGCAAGGCCGTCGTGCCTTTGTAGCAAAGCTTCACGCCGCTTGTAGCAAAAAGCGGCTCCGCTATACCTCTCCCCCGCTGTCTATGTAGCGAGGCCGGCATGCCTATGTAGCAAGTCCGATAATCGCACATAGCAAACCTCGACGCTTTGTAGCAGCGTCGCCAAACGATTTAGCAACCACCGATGCCGCACGTAGCAGACCGCCACTTGCCGTAGCAAAAGCCGACGATGCACGTAGCGTCGCACCGTCGGCAAGCACCGTCATCAGCCAGCATGTAGCATCACCATCAGCCACATGTAGCACCATTGCTGGCCCGTTGTAGCAAGCGGCACCGCCGCATGTAGCGAATCGCCGCATGTAGCAAGGCCAGCCACGGTCGGTAGCAAAGCTTGGCACCGCAGGTAGCAAGGCCATACATGGTCGGTAGCAAAAGCTTGCGCCACATGTACCAAGACCGGGCGCATGTAGCAAACTTGACGTTGTCCTGCTTCTACTCGCTCCGTGACATGAACGTGGACACGCACAAGGACAAGCCTGAGGGTGAGTTCGTGGTGTCGGGCATGCCGATGCGCGTGGAGCTGACCAAGGGCACATGGCCATTGGCCTTCTTCTCCCCGCCTTTGTGGGAGGCGTTCCTGGAGGAGAGGAACGAGAGGTCGACGGCGTCGTGGTGAACTCGTTCCTGGACATCGAGGGGCAGTTCGCCGAGTGCCTGGGAGCGACGCTGGCTATGTCGGTGTGGGTGCTCGGGCCCTTCTTCCTGAACAACCGGGACGAGGAAGCCCTGGCGGAGCACACAGACCAGTACAAGCCTAGCCCCAGCTTGGACGAGAACGCGGTCACATCTTGGCTCGACGACATGGCCCGGCGCGGCCGCGCGGAGGAGCGGCGACGCGGAGGAGCAGATGTGTGGTGGCGCCGGGGAGGAGCAAGAGACGAGGCGGCGCGCGGAGGAGCTTGCCATGGGGAAAAATAACGGTGGAGAAGACACGATAAACAGATAAGGTAGCAACTACTGTCGCCATAAGTAGCAACACCACAGGCTGTATGTAGCATGTTCGGTCATTGTGTATAGCATCGCCGCTGTCGCACATAGCAATGCTGCCAACGTTGGGGAGGAGTGTAGATTCATGGGTGGCACCATGGGAGGTGGCAGAGCAGGCGGCCTCTATGGTGCTAGGGCAGTAGCGTCCGGCGGCGCAAGGCAGCGAAGGGCGGCGAGCGCCGTGGAGCTCGCATGGGGGAGGTCGCATGAGAGGACCCTCTCATGGCGGGACGGGCACGGGGGCTGGACAGATGAGTGTGGCGGCGGCCAGAACAGGGCGAGCGTCGGGCGAAGCTCGCAGGTATGGAGGCCGGCGATTGGCGAGCTGCACGGACGAGTGGCAGCTCGGCGACTAAAACTGCAGGGATGGGTGGCTGCCGTCGTGGCAGCAGCGGGAGCTACAAGGAGGAAGACGGCGCAACCTGGAGATGCGGCGGCGAGCGCAGCGCGTGCAGCCAGTAGCAGACGGCGCGGGTGTAGAACAGGAAGAGAAAAGCAAACCGGAAGTTCAGGAAAGAGATAAGGAAGAAAGAGGCATGGGTCCCAGGTGAAACGTGGTCTCTCGTGCGACACGGAAACAACCAGCAACCGAGGGATCGCGTCGTTTTCATCCAACGGCTCCGCACCCGGGGGACGCGAGCGCGTGATCCCCCGGGGGAGTAGTATCATTTTCCAAAACATTAGGGATCCCACGGTGCTCCCACTAGTGCCGCCACGCCGCCAGGAGTGGCCTCCATGGCGATGGAGGCAAGCTCCATGCAAGGAGGAACCACCCCGTCGTCCCCGCTTCCTCCCCCTGCTCGCCCGCTCCCGTTCTCTCGCCCTCTTAGCCACACAGCCAACACCGCACCACCCGAGATCCCGCTCCATCAGTCCACTCCTCCCGTCGGCCAGGCAGATCTTGTCCGTGTGAAGCTAGAGGCCGCTGCCGGCGATGAGCTTAGGTCAGGGCCTTCCTCCAAGAAGAAGAGAAAAAAAGGTAGCTCTCTCTCTCTCTCTAGCTTAAATTCGGTGTGGCTGTGGTGGTCGTCCGCCGGCGCGCAGGCCGACAACAACGGGAGCACGATGATGTGCCTCTGCACGGGCCGCAGTGCTTCCTGTCGTGCCCGTACGGCGGCGGGATGGGTGCTGCCGGTCGTCGTGGCGTGCTCTGGTTTCTTGCTACTGCTTATAGATCAGTAGCGGGTCCTGTAGCGGGATTCTGGAGTTCTGGATCGCTGCGGTAGATCAAAGTGTAGGTGTGAGCGAGTTCAGTAGCTGCCATAGATCAGTAGGTGTAGGTGTAGGTGGTCTGAATATTTGCATCGAATTTGTACACAGTAATGGAAAAGAACTCCTGGAGCGACCTTGTCACCTGTTCAGTACATAAATTCAATCCTCAAAAAAAGTAGGAAATATATTTTGCTATGTGCTTACAGCTAATTGTGCGATGCCATTTTATCCCTTTTAGCCAAGTTAAATCTTAATTCCTAGTACTCTACTGTTAATCTATTTTTCCCAGCCAAGCAGGAGGTATCCTCAACTTGAACCTTAATTCCTAGTATAGTGTACTGTATGTTCGTGGAGATGTAGAGGATTCTAATGGATGACGCCTTTTATCCAAGTTAAACATGTACGTGCTGTTTGGTTAATCTCTAGGCATAGAAAGCTTAAAAGGAAAAGAGAGAGAAGACTGTTGTTGCCTTTGTCTATGTGAATGTCTTTCTGGCACTTTATAACATTTTATTTTTTTGGCTAGAATAGTTTTTGTTTGCCCATACATAACTACCAGTTTCAGTAACTATATTATTATGCTACTTCTTCATGAAAATTATGCTTCTACTTATCTTACAGTAACTATATGATACTATTTACATATATTACAGTAGTCATACTGTTTACATGTATGTTGTCTACAGAAGTCTGGCGAGGCATGTGGAAAAGCGCAGCTATCCGATGATCCACCTGTTGAGCAGCAAAATACCAGCTACACCCGTGTGGAGCAGCGAGACGGTAGCAAGGTCCCTATCTCTGAAACCGTAGGTGGCAAAAGATCGCTATCCATGCTAGTGAAAGCTCAAGAGCAAGAAAGGCTGCAAAAATCATTAATGCAAAAGTAAGTTTGCGGAAGTTTACGGAATTAGTCCATGATAATCTACGAAAGTTTGATTCTGCTTGTCCTAACCATGAGATGCTAATAATATAATCATCTTGTTCTAAATACAGGTTGTCATGTAAAAATTGCAGACCTCCAAAACTACAGGAAGAAAGTTGCCTTCTATTGTTTCTAGATCTCCCGTGATGAACATGTATGCAAGAAAAAAAGCACACTCACATGCAAGGTCCCCTAGTTTGCATGCAAGGTCTCCAAATCCTGCTGGAACTACGAAGTCTCCTAACACTAGTAGAGAAAACCTTATAGCAGCAATCCTTATCACCGGCGAAGTGGAACCTTGCTCGCCGGCGGTAAGGGCTTCCATGCCTGCATAACATTACCACCGACAAAATGAAAACCACACGCCGACAATAGCAGATGTACCACCGGCGAAAGTGTCGTGCGCATGCCAGGGATAGTGTGGGCCGTGTGCCTCCCGGATGGGCTGCGACTTACCGCTGGCGAAACAACCCGTGCTCGTCGGGGCTAGACAAATTAGTGCCGGCGAAAACGCCTCGCGCATTCCAGGGTTAGGGTGGGCCTTGTGCCCCCCGAATGGGCCGCCACATACCGCTGGCGGAAGCCCCCTTGCTCGCCGGGGATAGGTACTTATACCACCGGCGAAGTGCACAACGCTCGCCGGGGATGCAGGGGGGGGGGGGGGGGCGGGGGGGCCAATGGGCCGTGTTTTTACCGCCAACGAATAGTTTCTTTCCGCTGGTGGTAAAGGACTACCACCGGCGTGTTGGGGTCATTTCGCCGGTGGTAACCTGGCACTTATTACAAGGTCGCGAACCAGCCACTAACAACACCTCCTCACTCACCACTAGCTCCCCTTTCTTGGAAACTCAAGCCCAAGCTTTGCTAGCTCATTCCCCCACTTCTCCCCAACTATTTTAGCTAACTCAACCAACAAAGTTCAATATACTTGTAGAGATGTCGCTCCCCCTCGCATGCATTAGTAGATCTACCTAGCAAGATCAAGATCAAGATCTAGATCCATCTCCCCCACCACCTTTCCCACTTCTCTCTACCGGTGCTCTCCCCCCACTTCTCTCTACCGGTGCTCTTGGACCTCGCGTCAACTAATAGGTATAATATGGTGGAATGTGCATGAGTGTTTTGGCGACAAAAGTCACCGGTGATGTCACTTGTGATGGTGAAGAGCGTGGTTGCACGCATATGTGGACCTTTTTGTGTTGTTTTGACGGTGGAATGTGCATGTACAATGAGTTGCCAATGTTTTGCTGAAATGTCGATTAACTTCCGTTCCGGCGAATTTCTGGCAATCCGACGAGATCATTTTTAGCAAAGGTCATGCCGAATTTTTCCGTAAAAGCAGCCGAGCGAGGCGATGGTAACGTTCTAATCTATTCTCTTATTGTGCAGGCGACGATGGTCATCGAGATGAAGGAAAGCATGGTGGATAGATACATGGAACGCGCGACTGCCGACATGTATCAAAATAACCGCTTGGAAATAAGATGTACGTATAGAAAATGCAAACTATCGTCATTGTTTGACCCCTTGTCACGCACGGTGAATGAGAACCTCCTCAGGTATAGTTTCACGGATGGCTACACTATTCCATGGATGGATGATGAAGATGATGATGACTTTGACCATAATAAGGAAGAGGATGCCGTTCAACACAAAAATGAAGATGATGAGGAGGGAGAAGAACGGGATTCGCACACGACGATGATGACCGTGATGAACAACGTCGAGAAGAACATGCGGACGACGAGGACAAGAGTAGGAATACCCCACTAACCATGGCCGTGCACGACTCTCGTGTTCGGGAAATTCTTCTCGGCAACGCATCGACTGACCCCAGATTCGCTGGTAGACGGAAGTCTAAGCTGGATAAACTGGAGGTAGACTCGAGAACTTCGTTGTACGAGGCAGGTTGCGGGCCGGAGGAGACCTGCTTGAGAGTAACTCTCGATCTTCTAGAGATGAAGGCAAGATACGGATAGAACAACGCAAGCGCAGGCGAACTCTTCTAATACTTGAAGAAGCACTTACCTAAAGATAACACGTTGGCAGGTATCCTACAAGAGGCCAAGAAAGTGGTGTGCCCTCTCGATTTACCGCATGAAAAATACCATGCCTGCATCACTGACTGCGTGATTTATCGGAACGAGCACAAGGACTTGACCACGTACCCAATGTGCGGCGAGCCTCGATACAAGAGAGGGACGAGAAAAGCTCCTCAAAAAGTTGTGTGGTACTTCCCGCTCAGGCCCCGTCTCCAGCGGTACTTCGCGGACCCCAAGGAAGCGAAGCTCATGCGCTGGCATGCAGAAAGGAAGGAGGCGGTGATGAAGGATCCAGTGCGGGTTGAAAACCCAGTGCTGACGCACCCTTCAGATGCAAGCCAGTGGAAAGCATTAGACGATGAGTACGAAGATTTCGGGAAAGAACCAAGGAACATCAGACTGGGTGCAAGCACCGACGGACTCAATCCGTTCGGCAACCAGAGCAGCAAGCACAACATCTGGCCCGTGTTTGTATGGATGTACAACCTCCCCCATGGCTATGCCTGAAGAAGAAGTACATACACATGAGCATGCTAATCCAAGGGCCGACGCAACCAGGGAGCGATATCAACCTGTATCTTGAGCTATTGAAGGAGGAGCTAGCCATCTTGTGGGACGAAGGGGTAGAAACATGGGACGCTCACCTCCAAGAAACTTTCTGTCTGAAAGCAGCACTGGTCACGACAGTGCAGGACTATCTAGGATACGGATATATCGCATGCCGGATGTGCCACGAACACAAGGCTTGTGTGAGGTGCATGGAAAGGACGCCGTTTCTTCAGCTTGGTAAGGATCCCGGGTCTTCGAAAACCGTCTACATGAGGACTCGGATGTGGCTACCCGAGAATGACCCGTGGAGGAAGCGTGGAGATCTATTCAATGACAAGGATGAGCTCGAAGTACCTCCGCCTAAGCGCAGCGACAAGGAGATCGATGCTTTGTTGAAAAGCTAGAAACACTACCCTCCACCGGGTAAGATAAAGAAGCATAAGCGGAAGCGAGGAGATAAGAAGAAGAAAAAGGAACACAGTCTGCTCATGGGGGTATGGAAAAGGAGGTCTGTGTTTTGGGACTTGCCTTACTGGAAGATCCTCGGTATGCCTCATAGCCTTGATGTCATGCATATAACGAAGAACATGTGCGAAAGCTTGCTTGGCACTCTGCTCAACATGCCGGATAGGACCAAAGACGGGCCGAAAGAAAGACACGACCTAAAGGCCCTGAATATCAGATAAGAGCTTCACCCCCGTCTTATTCTACGGTTGAGGAGGAGACAAACGATTGCAAGCGCAAAAGGGCGGGGAAGCAGCCGGTTGAGGAGGAGATGGAAGATCCTAAGGGAAAAAGGTCGAAGAAGAGTGAAACCCCGCGCCCCTCCTGCTTCACTCTATATCCTAACAAGCTCGAACAGATGATCAGTTGCCTCCTCGGAACCAAGTATCCCTTAGGCTACATGGGGCTGATACGTAGATGGTTGGAACCGACGAAAGGAATCTTCAGCGGGATGAAGTCTCATGACTGTCACATCATGATGACGTAGATACTTCCGGTTGCAATCCGAGGGATCATGGAACCGCACGTCCGTGCAACGCTTACTAGCCTCTATAACTTCTTCGACGTCATCACTCGAAAGTCGATAACCGTCAAGAAACTCGGGCGGCTACAAGAAGAGATCGTCACCATCATATCCGAGATGGAGATGTACTTCCCGCCCGCATTCTTCAACATCATGGTCCACCTGCTGTTGCATATAGTGGAAGATATCGAGGATCTTGGGCCTCCGTTCCTTCACAACATGATGGTGTTAAAAAGAATGAACAGAATCATCAAAGGATACGTCCATAACAAGGAACATCCGGATGGAAGCATCATCCAGGGCTTTCTCACCGAGGAGTGTGTCTCTTTCTGCAAGAATTATCTTAACAAGGAAAACCCACGTCCGATTGGTTTGCCCACAACAAGCACCTCAGCAGGTTCGAGGGAGTAGGCCACTGCACTAGCAAGAAGGAAATGGACGTGGATCAGTGTGATAGGAGAGCCAACTTTGATAGGGCCCACTTAGTAGCGCTACAGCACATATGGACGATGTCACGCCTTGGTTGGAAAAGCACAAAACCATGATCGAGAACAATGCTAATAGGCCGATGACGGAAGAAGAGGTATTTAGAGCACACAACTCCTCTTTCGCGCGCTGGTTCAAAGACCAGATTGATGCCACTCCCCCGCCAATGACAAGCATCGCGGACAGAATCACAGTGGCTTTGTCTTACGGGCCCGTGCCAAACCTCATGACTTATCAAGCATACGACATCAGCGGTTACACATTCTACACGAAGGAGAGAGACAAAAGAAACGACTATCAGAACTCGGGTGTGACGATGGAATCTTACACGGGTGAAGAGAATAAAACATACTACGGAAGGATCGAGAAAATTTGGGAGCTCGACTACGTCGGGGAGAAGCTACCGATGTTCCATGTCAGATGGGCTACAGATGTCAGAAAAGAAGACGAGTATTTTACCACCATGCGTATGCCCAAAAAATCCAAGACTAAGAAACCCACCGCACAAAATGAGCCATGGGTGCTGGCTAAGCACGTCGAGCAATGCTTCTTCATTACCGACCCGTCAAGGCCTAGCCGTGTCATCATGAGGAGAGGCAAAAGGGCTCTCGTTGGAATGGATGGAGTCCCCGACGAGAAAGACTTTGACGGACTCGTTAGAGACCCGATGATGGAAGAACCCGATGAAGACGATGCAACATACACAAAAAGAAGAAGGGCCACATTGCCTAGGTCGTCAGCTACAACAACTCCGTACACAAGGACTCACGACGATGAGACTGGCAGGGTCGTCAAGTCAAAAAATACCAAGCAGAAGGGCCAAAAGAAGAATCCGAGTGCGAAGAAGAAACTGTAGGATTTTGGTGTGGTGTATCACTTATTAATGATTTTATGTATAAGTGTGTACTATATATATAATATTAAACTCCTATGGAGGTGACGGATCATTTGCAACTAACTTAATTAACCGACGGAATTGCGCTATATATCATTTTATGTGTGTTTATTGCCTCCGACGAAATTGCGCTATCATTTTATGTGTGTTATGTGTTGCCTGCTCCGATGGAATTGCGCTATCATTTTATGTATGTCTTTGTTGCCTCCAAAGAAATTGCGCTATCATTTTATGTGTGTTTGTTGCCTCCGACAAAATTGCGCTATCATTTTATGTGTGTTTTTGTCTCTCCGATGGAATTGCGCTATCATTTCATGCGTGTTATTAATTGTTGCCTCCGACGGAATTGCGCTATATATATCATTTTATGTGTGTTTGTTGCCTTCGACGAAATTGCGCTATTATTTTATGTGTGTTATTTGTTGTCTTCGACAGAATTGCGCTATCATTTTATGTGTGTGTTTGTTGCCTCTGAAGAAACTGCGCTATCATTTTATGTGTGTTTGTTGCCTCCGACGAAATTGCGCTATCATTTTATGTGTGTTTTTGCCTCTCCGGTGGAATTGCGCTATCATTTCATGCATGTTATTAATTGTTGCCTCCGACGGAATTGCTCTATATATCATTTTATATGTGTTTATTGCCTCCAATGAAATTGCGCTATCATTTTATGTGTGTTATATGTTGCCTCCGACGGAATTCCACTATCATTTCATGCGTGTGTTTGTTGCCTCCGAAGAAATTGTGCTATCATTTTATGTGTGTTTGTTGCCTCCGAGAAAATTGCGCTATCATTTTATGTGTGTTTTTTGTCTCTCCGATGGAATTGCGCTATCATTTCATGCGTGTTATTAATTGTTGCCTCCGACGAAATTGCGCTATATATATATATATCATGTTATGTGTGTTTGTTGCCTCCGACGAAATTGCGCTATCATTTTATGTGTGTTTTTGCCTCTCCGATGGAATTGCGCTATCATTTTATGTGTGTTATTAATTGTTGCCTCCGACGGAATTGCGCTATATATCATTTTATGTGTGTTTATTGCCTCCGACGAAATTGCACTATCATTTTATGTGTGTTATTTGTTGCCTCCGACGGAATTGCGCTATCATTTCATGCGTGTGTTTGTTGCCTCTGAAGAAATTGCGTTATCATTTTATGTGTGTTTGTTGCCTCCGACGAAATTGCGCTATCATTTTATGTGTGTTATTTATTGCCTCCGACGGAATTGTGCTATCATTTCATGTGTGTGTGTTTGTTGCCTCCGAAGAAATTGCGCTAACATTTTATGTGTGTTAACGTTATTTGTTGCCTCATGGAATTGTGCTATCAGTTTATGTGTGTCATTTGTTTGCTACTCCGACGGAATAATTGCGCTATCGTCATTTTATGTGTATACTTTTTGTGGCCCATCGATCGGCCCAATTGCTCCGATGGAATAATTGCGCTATCGATAGAATAAGTGCATGCGCTGGCCCCACCTGGCACCAGTGATCAGTGACCCTGGCCCCACCTAAATATACCACCGCGACGCCCCTAAACCGCCGGGGTAGCAGGCTGGCCCGCCCGATGACCCTAGCTTTATCACCGACGCCTTTGCGGAAATGCCGGGGGTAATGCCTATGGGCCCCACCCGTCAGATCGATCCCCATCCAGATCAGATCGACCCGTCCCCATCCCCGTCTCAGATCAGATCGACCCGTGCCGCCCATCCCCGTCTAGGTCAGATCGGCGCGCGCCCATCCCCGTCGACCCGCCGCCGTCCCCGTTGACCCGCGGTCGTCCACCGTTAGCGTGGTGAGTCCCCCTGGCCCCGTCTCCCCTCCCTTCCTCTCTCCCCCTCGCCCTCCACTACCCAACCCTCGCTCTCCACCTCGCAGGAGCCCGTGGACGGAGCCACGCCCCCTCGTCGACCGCCCGGAGAAGGAGCCCCCCATGGAGAAGGAGACCACCGTGGAGGAGACCCGGAGGAGGAGGAGACCGCCTGGAGGAGGAGGAGACCACCGTCGCCATTGCCGTCCCGTCCGCCCGCCCCCGTCTCAGATCAACGCGTGCCCGTCCCCGTCGACCCATAGGCACCCCCTTCCCTGCTCCACATCCGCACGCCATGGCCCGCGAGCTGCTGCTATCTACCTAGCCCTGTCTCCTCTCCGTAGATGGCGTGCGGCAAGCTGCTTCCTCCAGCAACCATTTCGCTCACTCTGGTTGGTCACCCCATCTAATCCAACACATAGAAAAAAAATCCTAGCATGTTTTACTCGTGCGTCTCTTGGCTCATGATAAGCATGCCCTGTTGTTTTCATCACCTGCCATATCTGGGGCCAGGCCAAGTTCAAATTACGCAACCACACACCACACCCCAATATATGTGTTCCGTTCACTAGTGCACACACAGGCCTCTAACACCGGTTCGGACCAACCTCTGACAACGGTTGTAGAACCGCTGTTGGCGGTTCGGTGTTAGAGGGCCCCCTTTAACAATGGTTCTTATACGAACCGCTGTTAAAGGATCAGAGTCTGTCATGGCGAAAAGCGACATAAATCTCGCCACAGAAGTTACGCCCGCCTGCTTTGGGCGTATTTACAATGAACGGGAGGAGAGGGGGAATCGATCGGGAGAGGTATACACATACATCATCGGTACATACGAGTACATGAATAATTAAGCAACTATTATTATACACAAACATCGTCATTGTGGTATTTTCCGTAAACATTGAAGCATCAAGTACAAGACAAACACGTTCAAGCATATATACAATATAACATCTTTGTACACGTTCATTTTGGTGGATATCTAAAGAGTTCTCCGCCAGGCGTGACGACCTCATCAAGTATGAACCCCGCCAATTCCTCTTGAATGGCTCGTATGCGGTCAAATGGTAGGAGTTGGTCCCGTATCAGTTCGATCTAAATATATATGAAGAATGAGGTCAATATATAAGAATAAAACTCAACACAATTGATGGTAATAAAATAATGTTATGTACTTTGTTTACTTACTCTAAGTTGTTCTAGTGCGGCTTGTCCCGTCGCACATATCGTGTTGCGAATGAACTCGCAAACATAGTATCCACATAAGTTATTGTCGGGTCCCTGATGCACCCACTTTACGAGAATAGAGAGTTCAATCAAAATAATAATCAATAAAGCATGATATAATGGAATTGGAAGCAGAATCAAAGATATACGCAAACCTATCTAGCTAGTATTACTTACATTTTGGTCTACAAATTTTAGTTCTTCTAACCATTCACCCACGGCTCTGCCCGTGAACCTTTTCCAAACCCCGTCCAGCAAAGAAAATGGATAAAAGAGTAATTAATTACTTGTTGTCACGAAAGTTGCCGATCTAGTGCGATAATATGATTGAAATTACCTCTGGAGCATCTCTTTAAAGTCTGCCCATAGCTCTTGGTCTTTTCATAACGAGTCCATGACAAGGACTTTTCCTGAGTCAACTTGAATGACTAGCAGAATAAAGTGGAACCTGTGCAAGCATAACTCATCATCAGTTACACTTAACATCGAGTAAGCCAAAACAGAATGTGTCAAAGAGAGGGTAACACTCATGAGAAGTTGTAAGGCAATAGTATTTCACTTTTGGTTTGTTGTCTCAGTAAAGACGTTAGCAAGAAATCTTCTGTTTTCCCGGGTTTGAGTTTTACCACTTGTTCATGAACTCTATTTGGGTCAACGAACCCAATGTCAAAAGGGCCTCCTTTCATGCATTCCATAACATTTTTCCTGCATAATAGTATATATATATGGTAAGCATATATATACATGCAATTAATGAATTGAATGAGATGAGATAGAAATTACAGAAATAGTACTCACACACAATAAAGGCTGATGGCAGCTTTGTCGAGTTCCTTCTGATTGAATAGAAAATGCAAGTCTTGAATGTTGAAGCTGATCTCATCGTCTCCGCACAAGAAAATCTGATCTCTTATATGCGCCGTGATCCATTCTTCATTTCTCGTCTTGCATAAATCAAGTACCACTTATGCAATCTTCGCATCTTTGTTGGTAGATTCTTGAGCTCCTCTTTCTTGACGAGATTCTTCCCATACTTCCATGGCTGTATGGGGTTGGCATCGCCTTTGGGCAAGTTGTCTCCCATGATGTTCAAGTATGCAATGTATGTCATCCCCATCTCATTGGCATTTCTTTGTAACTCTGCCTTGTAATCATTTACAGGAGGAGCGTTCCGTGTGTCGAACACTTGGAGTGGGGCGCATGATTGGTTTTCCTGCTCTCCGAGCATGGGAACCGCTTCTAGGTGCCGACGATCGCTACTTTCAGACTCCTCCGCCTTGCATCCCCTTCATAATCTGGCGCCGTAGTCCGGCACAAGTGGGGTTTCTGTTTCAAAAGATTATTGTAAAACTTCTCCACCACCGCCGGATCTAGTTTCTCCTTTGGCTCGCCCGCCTAGGTGCAAAGAATTTCTTGACCTCTTCTTCCGAGATCCTCTTGGTCTCCTCGTCTGCGATTCCACGGTAACCGCAATGGCTTGGCGGAAGGTCAGGACGTAGTTTCTTGAACTCTTTGGCGACGGTTTCGCGAATTTCTTCATGGCGTGCTAGTGATGCTCTCGTGGCGTTGCTCCGCTTACGCAGGAGATGGTGAAGCGCCGGAGATGGCACGCCAGAGAGATGGCTGGCCAAGATGGCCGACGATAGGAGATGGCTGGCCGAGATGGTTGCTGTGAGGAGATGGTGAAGCGCCGAGACGATGGGGAGTATTCGATGACTTGAGACGGCCGAGGCCGCTTGATCGCTAACGCCGAGAGACGGGGGTGCCAGTGGCCTCCAATTTGAAAGCACGATGTGTTCCTTCTTCCAAAGAATGGTTGTTTTCACTGCAAATTTGAGTTGATTTTCCCCTTCACCTGTAGCATGGTCAAGCTGTGCTTCCTCATATTCCTTCACAACCTCATCCACCCCGACAATAGCATAGCCATCTGGAATCGGTCGGCAGTGGTAAGTTCCACCAGCTACAGGGGGTAAGGCATAGCCGACCGCCACCTTAATGGATAAGCCCATTAATCTCACATGCAGCTCAGCGTGTTTGCTCTTCATGATCTTTTCCACGGGATATCGAGGACCCGCCATTTCAAGCGTGGGCTGCACGTTCTCTGTGGAAGCCACGCTGCTTTTCCGCGTAGAGTCTGGGCCGCCGGCAGCTTCCAATGTAGGCTCTTCGTGCCGCTGAGATGGGCCGGTAGCTTGCTGGATCTTTTGTGCATTCACTTGCGCCTGCAGCACCACACATGCATGTTCTATCTGTGTCATCCGGTCAGTACGGTCTTTTTCTTTTCTGTCGCGCCATCTGTAAGAGTCGCCCCACTCTGCAAACCCATCCTTCCCCGTCATACCCCCTGTGCCTCGTGCAAGTCCAAGGTGTTCTTTTTTACCGATGGCGTGTGTCAGCTGGTCATTCTCTCTGTCGGGATGGAAGGTCCTGGTGGCTGTTTCCTCGTATGCCGTGATGAGTTCAGTGACGGGTTTGGCAAGGAGGGTTGGGAAGATACACAATCCCGTTTCTGGGTCCAACCTTTGTAACACCCTCAGAATCGACCCTATGCAAGTTTTAGCAAAACTCGCCAAACCCGCATAGAAACGATTCGAAGGTGCCCACCAGGCACTTTCGTGCGGGTGGAAAACAAAGTAATAACAATACACAACAGTCCTCGATGGGACCCACAGAACAGATATATATATAACAGCGACTCCATGAGTCAAGGATACAGATATACAATACAAAGATCCAAATCACCTTGAAAATGACAGAGCGTCCGACTACGGACAAGAGGCAAACGGCGCTAAGAGCCCCAAGAATAACAATGGCGTCCATAACCTGCCTGAAAGCCGGAAGGGTAACCGCTAACGACATCGATCTCGAACTGCTTAAACAAAAGGGGTGCCGACGAAGGGCAAAGGAAAAGAAGGAGCGCCAAGATCGAGGCCAAGACACCATGAGGCTAGAATTCGCGGTCCTCGCCACATAGGTATGGTGGATCGAAGGCAGCGGCAAGATGCACTAAACAACCTATAGAGACTCGATACAATCAAGGCTATCGAGAGGGTAAGAAAGACCTATTCGGATCCAACCTAATACTAGCATCAAACAAACCCATCCTGCATTTCCCCTCGAGACCAACGAGGAAGTCAACCGAGGAACTCACACGGTTGGCTTTAATTATCCAGATTATAGTTGTGGCACTTTACTAGTCGTTTAGATATAATCGTCCGATAAAGTAAGCAAGGCACTTTTAGTTAATCATTCCGTTATAGTGGCATCACTTACTAGTCGATTCACTTAGCATGAGATAACCCAAAACCCGCAGCTTGTTGATACTTTTACTTAGCCATTCCGTAGTGAAGCTGATTACTAGTCATATCGGATACAAGTCAATTTAAAACAAAGAACTTTAGTTATAGTTGTCTATGATCAAACACATGCTCCAAGTCGTCCATAACCGCGGACACGGCTTCTAAAGATTTAACCGCAGGGTGCACCAAAGTATCCACAGCACTTCACCCTTTTTGCGGATCGTTAACATACACCCATCGGTATGTCGGCGGGGCCTAAGTCACGACGTTCCCACACAAAGCAAGTACATGGGGCCACCCCAGAGTCGACACCGCAACGGAGTCGGCGGTCTCGAGACGGACTCGGGGTTTGGGTGGACAAGAGCGACAGAAATCCCCAACGGGACCGCTGACACCACAAAACGTGTCCCGATCCTAAACAGTACAGCGTGCTCCTCGCACAAACGTAAATAAAGCGGTAAACATGGCATAAGTACAGGATAGTAAATAAATCGTCAAACTAGTTGTGGCCCCCAGTACAATACTTTGAAATCAGGTAATTATCAATGGGGCCCATATCTCCCCACCGTGGTTAGCGCTCGATCTCGGAACAGGTGTCAAGAACTCGGGTCCTACGGGACACAAGTGGGCGGTCGGAAACCAAATCTTACCTATCACCCACCGATGCCTCTGCTTAATTCAATTTTAGTTGTTAAACAGGAATTAAAGTGATACAATAATTAAAGCCATGATCATCTCCAACATCAACGTGCGGCAAAACCTCCAACAATTGTGGTACTTGACGACAAGCAAAACACTTGAGCCAGCGACTACGACACGCGGGTCCAACCCTCTACCAAACAACAGGTAATAGGATGTGTCCAAGGCTATATATGGCTGCAAGGGATATCACGGGTACGAAACTAGAGCAACGCAACACAGATAGCAAAGATCAACAGGAGGGAAGTAAATACTAGCAAAGTAAGATAGGTAGAAAGGGGGGAGATGCTCGCCTGAAAACATTGTCGAAGGGTTCAACCGAAGATCGGGGCGAAGCTCACATCAACTCAACAGCCTTATCCGCGAAGAAGCAAAACACTAGAACAAACACCGGATGCAATATTTAATACAACGGCAGAAGATCGGCATGATGCATGTATGATGCATGTCATGGCAAAGTGCGATGCGATTAGGTCAAATTAAGCGGAACCGGGGTCCCGACAATTAATTAGGCGGTTCAAGTTGTTTAGCTGCCCCGCATATTAAATGTTGTTTAGCAAGACAACAGATGGAACCGGTTCGCTACACAAGTTTAAATGAGGCCAATATAAGGCTAGATTTGCCCGCATATGGGCCCCATATTTAATTATTAGGTGAATCGGCATAAGGCCCCCAAACCACAGATTTGCATGCGAGTATGACAATTCAATATGCAACAAGTTGTTATTATATTATAAAATAGGGTTCTCGGAAAGGGGTCACACATTAGGGGTCTCGACGATCTTGGGTTCCGGGGTTCGGGGTCGGTCTCAGGGTTCGACGGATCCGGGTTCGGGGTTCGGCTGAGCGTTCTCGATTCCGGGTAGTAGATCTTGTCGCATCCGCGCCTTCGCACGGGATCCTCCGGTTCGGGGTCTCGACGTTCCATGAAGGAGTACTTGGCCCGGCCGGGCATCGGTACCGCCCTGGTTGCCGCCGTTCTTGTCGTTCTTTTTGTCGGTCCGCGCCATCGAGTCGATCTTGGCGCTGGGAATTCCGATGTCCGTGGAGAAGATCTTGGCGCCTCGAGGTAGTCCTGGCGTATCCGTGTCGACGCCCTTGGCATCCGGTTTTCGGTTCCATGTAGGAGATCTCGTCGAGGGTCTTCGGTTCCGAGGAGAAGCACTTGAGTGGCATAGCCCTCGGGTTATCGGGTCCGGATCTTCCGTGCCATGGGTTCTCTCCCTCGTGGCTTCACGGCAGAAGAACTTGGTTTGGCCCTTGTTTGGTACTCAGACGTCTTGCAAGGACGCCAGCGGCGGCCAAGGCACTCAGCAGCGGCCGAGAGGATGCGTGGGGACGGTCGGCGCACGGGCCGGGCTTGCTTGTGGTGGAAGCGCGTGGCGGCAGGTCGCCGCGGCGGGCATCTCGGACGGGCGCCGTCAAGGGTCAGCGGCGCTGGCCGCCTGCGCTAGACGGCGGGCGGCGGAGGAGGTCGAGCGGGCGAGGCGGCGCGGGCTCGACGGAGGCGGCGGTCCGGCCAAGCGCGCGAACGCGGCCGGTTGGTGGCGGGTGATGGTGGACGGCGACGGGCCGGGCGGCGATCCTGGCAGGCGACGGCGCTGGAGGTCCGGGCGGCCCGGGCGGCGCGGCGGAGGAAGCACGGGAGGCGGCGCTCTGGCGGGCCGGCGAGGTTCGACGGTCGGGCTTGGCGGCAGGGGCGGCGGGGACCGTGGCCAAGGAGGGAGATGGTTGGGCGGCAGACTCCGGCCAGGGACGGCGACGTGCTTGGAGGCCGCGGGCGGAGGCGCACGGGGGTCGGGGCGAGCGTGGCGAGGCCGAGGAGCCCGGCACATGGAGGGAAGGCAGCGGCGGACGGAGGGGGATGGAGGCGTCGGTGAGGGAGGGAAAAGGGTCGTGGGGCGGAGGCGGTGGTTCGCGGAGGGGAGGGCGGCGCAGGGGGAGAGGGGCCGCGCCGGGAGGGCCGGTCGCCGGAGGGGAGAGGGGCGAGCGGAGCGGCGACGTCGGGTGCCAGAGAGGCGCGGGGTCGGGGCGAGGTTGGGGACAGGCGGGGGGAGAGAGGGGCTGCGTGGGAGATGGGTCCGGGCGTGGGGCCGGTTTGACTGGGAAAGGGGAGAGGCAGGGAAGTGGGCCGACTGTGGGGGCCCAAAGGCAAGGTGGAGTGGGTGGGTGGCTGCGGTGTAGTGTGTTGTGTGTGAGTGGGTTGGGCCAGAGGGTGTGAGGGAGATAGAGAAGAGAGAGGGGGCTGATGTGGCAGGGGGGGATTGGGTAGAGGGAAGGGCAGGGTGACGTGGCGGCCTAGGATAGGTGGGGGTGAGGTGGCCAGAGGGTTGGGTAGGTTTTCGGGTAGCTTTAGGATTGTCTGGTGGACCGTTTGTAAAAACCTAGGGGTGGTCGTTCGGGTCGAAACGGCCCGTTCGACTGCCCCCGCTAAAAATAATATAATTTTTATTTGTTATAAATGGGCCGTGTGCAAACCAATAGCAGCCAAAACAAAAATAATCCGGAGCCCCGGGTTTGATATTTGATTAAAGTTGGGGCGTTTTAGAAAACAAAACGGGCGTTGCGAAAATAGTTTTAGCAAACAATGCATGATGATGACTATGCAATGCACAAATTCAACGCGATTTTCTAGTAGTGGTTTTATGGATGCCACACCGACACCACTAACAATGGATCTCGCCTCGAGATCCGCCTCATGGTACCGGAAGGAAGGTCGGCGATTCGCCTTCGCTTCGTGTAGATCCTCGCGACACCACTAACAAGGGGTCGTTGTCCCTGTTCGTCAAGAGAACACTCCGGATAACAACGGATGAGGTTAAAGGTAAGGCCACCTCTAACTTCCATGGAAGGAGCAAAATTGCATCGATCCACCATTCAATGTACATAAGCGAATGATAAGAGTAGTGGTATGGTCGCGACTCCATCCCGCACTCAAAGCATTACTATGTACACGAATAGACAGATTATGCAATCCAACCCTCGGATTCAGACTGAAGATCTCGACAAGCGAGGTTCGGATCAAGGGAGTGATGCAGACTCTGCATCGGATCTGGCGTAGATGATGTCGTCGCGTCGGAAAACACCGGAAGGCACGAGAAGGAACGAGAGAAGTCCACAAGACGGAGGATTCCTCGGATAGCATGAAGACCAGATGTAGCAACACCGTTATCAGAGGTGGAAACGAAACCCTGAAGGTACGACGGAAACCCAACCACGAGAAATCCTGGACTCGCAGAAAAGATAAGAGGTGGATTTAAAACACGCTGAGGTGAGAGGAGAGCAGCAGAGGGGTAAGGAGTAAAATCAGACCTAATCAGAACTATCCAACCGATTTTCAAAAATAGTTTGACACTCTACTTCGGCCGTTAGCTAGGTTATCCTACCGGCCGGACTTGTGGGGTATCGCAACCGCTGGCTCGATACCACTCAGAACACCCTCGGGACCGGCCTATGCAAGTTTTAGCAAAACTCGCCAAACCCGCATAGAAACGATTCGAAGGTGCCCACCAGGCACTTTCGTGCGGGTGGAAAACAAAGTAATAACAATACACAACAGTCCTCGATGGGACCCACAGAACAAATATATATAACAGCGACTCCATGAGTCAAGGATACAGATATACAATACAAAGATCCAAATCACCTTGAAAATGACAGAGCGTCCGACTACGGACAAGAGGCAAATGGGGCTAAGAGCCCTGAAGAATAACCAATGGCGTCCATAACCCTGCCCAGGCCAAGCCGGAAGGGTAACCCTGCTAACGACGTCGATCTCAAACCTGCTTAAACAAAAGGGGTGCCGACGAAGGGCAAAGGAAAAAGAAGGAGCGTCAAGATCGAGGCCAAGACACTACATGAGGCTAGAATTCGGTCCTCGCCACATAGGTATGGTGGATCGCGGCAGCGGCAACATGCACTAAACAACCTATAGAGACTCGATACAACTGGCGGCTATCAGAGAGGGGTAAGAAAGACCTATTCGGATCCAACCTAATACTAGCATCAAACAAACCCATCCTGGCATTTCCCCCTCGAGACCAAACGAGGAAGTCAACCGAGGAACTCACACGGTTGGCAGTTTTAATTATCCAGTTATAGTTGTGGCACTTTACTAGTCAGGTTTAGATATAATCGTCCTGATAAAGTAAGCAGTGGGCACTTTTAGTTAATCATTCCGTTATAGTGGCATCACTTACTAGTCAGATTCACTTAGCATGAGATAACCCAAAACCCAGCAGTTGTTGATACTTTTACTTAGCCATTCCGTTGTAGTGAAGCTGATTACTAGTCATATCGGATACAAGTCAATTTAAAACAGTAAACTTTAGTTATAGTTGTCTATGATCAAACACTGTGCTCCAAGTCGTCCATAACCGCGGACACGGCTTCTCGAAAAGATTTAACCTGAGGGTGCACCAAAGTATCCACAGGCACTTCGACCCTTTTTGCCAGATCAGTTAACATACACCCATCGGTATGTCGGCGGGGCCTAAGTCACGACGTTCCCAGACCCAAAGCAAGTACATGGGGGCCACCCCACCGAGTCGACACCCGCAACGGAGTCGGCCGGTCTCCGAGACGGACTCAGGGTTTGGGTGGACGGCAGTGAGCGACAGCAAATCCCCAAACGGGGACTGTCGACACCGCGAAAACGTGTCCCGATCCTAAACAGTACAGTGTGCTCCTCGCACAAACGTAAATAAAGCGGTAAACATGGCATAAGTACAGGATAGTAAATAAATCCTCAAACTAGTTGTGGCCCCCAGTACAATACTTTGAAATCAGGTAATTATCAATGGGGGGCCCATATCTCCCCACCTGTGGTTAGCGCTTCGATCTCGAACAGTGTCAAGAACTCGGTCCTACGGACACAAGTGGGCGGTCGGAAACCAAAACTTACCTATCACCCACCGATGCCTCTGCTTAATTCAATTTTAGTTGTTAAACAGGAATTAAAGTGATACAATAATTAAAGCCATGATCATCTCCAACGTCAACATGCGGCAAACCTCCAACAATTGTGGTACTTGACGACAAGCAAAACACTTGAGCAAGCGACCACGACACGCTGGTCCAACTATCTACCAAACAACGTGTAATAGGATGTGTCCAAGGCTATATATGGCTGCAAGGGATATCACGGCACGAAATCTAGAGCATCGCAACACGTATAGCAAAGATCAACAGGAGGGAAGTAAATACTAGCAAAGTAAGATAGGTAGAAAGGGGAGATGCTCTCACTGA
This sequence comes from Avena longiglumis, assembly GCA_030063025.1. Classification (NCBI taxonomy): domain Eukaryota; kingdom Viridiplantae; phylum Streptophyta; class Magnoliopsida; order Poales; family Poaceae; genus Avena; species Avena longiglumis. The sequence continues at coordinate 100,223,512 of CP125974.1, forward strand.
AAACATTGTCGAAGGGTTCAACCAAGATCGGGCTCTCACATCAACTCAACGGCCTTATCCGCGAAGAAGCAAAACACTAGAACAAACACCGGATGCAATATTTAATACAACGGCAGAAGATCGGCATGATGCATGTATGATGCATGGCATGGCAAAGTGCGATGCGATTAGGTCAAATTAAGCGGAACCGGGGTCCCGACAATTAATTAGGCGGTTCAAGTTGTTTAGCTGCCCCGCATATTAAATGTTGTTTAGCAAGACAACAGATGGAACCGGTTCGCTACACAAGTTTAAATGAGGCCAATATAAGGCTAGATTTGCCCGCATATGGGCCCCATATTTAATTATTAGGTGAATCGGCATAAGGCCCCCAAACCACAGATTTGCATGCGAGTATGACAATTCAATATGCAACAAGTTGTTATTATATTATAAAATAGGGTTCTCGGAAAGGGGTCACACATTAGGGGTCTCGACGATCTTGGGTTCCGGGGTTCGGGGTCGGTCTCAGGGTTCGACGGATCTGGGGTTCGGGGGTTCGGCGGAAGCGTTCTCGGATTCCGGGGTAGTAGATCTTGTCGCATCCGCGGCCTTCGGGTACGGATGCCTCCGGTTCGGGTCTCGGCGTTCCATGAAGGAGTACTTTGGCCGGGCATTTGCATCGCCCCGTTGCCGTTCTTGTCGCTATGGCTTTTGTCGGGTCCGCGCCATCGAGTCGATCTTGGCGCCGGGAATTCGATGTTCCGTGGAGAAGATCTTGGCGCCTCGAGGTAGTCCTCGGCGTATCCGCGTCGCCCTGGCATCCGGGTTTTCGGTTCCATGTAGGAGATCTCGTCGAGGGTCTTCGGTTCCGAGGAGAAGCACTTGAGTGGCATAGCCCTTGGGTTATCGGGTCCGGGATCTTCGGTGCCATGGGTTTTCTCCGCCTGTGGCTTCACGGCAGAAGAACTTGGTTTGGCCCTTGTTTGGTACTCAGACGCCTTGCAAGGACGCTGCGGCTAAGGCACTTCGCAGCAGCGGCCGAGGATGCAGGGATGGGGCGGGCACGGGCCGGGTCGGCTTGCTGTGGAAGCGCGGCAGGTCGCGAGGTCGCCGGGCGCGGGCACTGGGACGCGCCTCGGTCGCGTCGGCGCGGCGCTGGCCAGCGCGCTAGGACGGCGGGCGGCGGAGGAGGTCGAGGCGGGCGAGGCGCTGGGCTCGACGGAGGCGAGCGCCGGCGCGGGCGGACGCGTCGGTTGGCGGGTGATGGTGGACGGCGACGCTGGCGGCGAGCCTGGCAGGCGGCACGGCGTGGAGGTCCGGGCGCGGGCGCGCGGAGGAAGCACGGAGGCGGCGCTGGCCGGGCGAGGGTCGAGTCGGGCTTGGCGGCAGGGGCGGGGACCGTGGCCAGGAGGAGATGGTTGGGCGGACTCGGCCAGGGGACGGCGACGTGCTTGAGGCCATGCGCGGAGGCGACGGGGCGGGCGAGCGAGAGGCGAGGAGCTCGGGCGGCGCTGGAGGGGCAGGGCGGCGGACGGAGGGGATGGAGGCGGTGAGGGAGGAAAAGGGTCGGGGCGGAGGCGGTGGTTCATGAGGAGGGAGGCTAGGAGAGGGGCAGCTGGAGGGCCGGCCGAGGGGAGAGGGCGAGGAGCCAGCGGCCGTGAGAGGCGCGGGGTCGGGGCGAGGTTGGGGACAGGCGGGGGGAGAGAGGGGTTGCGTGGGAGATGGGTCCGGGAGTGGGGCCGGTTTGACTGGGAAAGGGGAGAGGCAGGTGGGAAGTGGGGCTGACTCGGGTGGGGCCTGCAGGCAAGGTGGAGTGGGTGGGTGGCTGCTGCGTGCGGTGTAGTGTGTTGTGTGTGAGTGGGTTGGGCTGTGAGGGTGTGAGGGAGAGAGAGAAGAGAGAGGGGGCTGATGTGGCAGGGGGGGATTGGGTAGAGGGAAGGGCAGGGTGACGTGGCGGCCTAGGATAGGTGGGGGTGAGGTGGCCAGAGGGTTGGGTAGGTTTTCGGGTAGCTTTAGGATTGTCTGGTGGACCGTTTGTAAAAACCTAGGGGTGGTCGTTCGGGTCGAAACGGCCCGTTCGACTGCCCCCGCTAAAAATAATATAATTTTTATTTGTTATAAACGGGCCGTGTGCAAACCAATAGCAGCCAAAACAAAAATAATCCGGAGCCCCGGGTTTGATATTTGATTAAAGTTGGGGCGTTTTAGAAAACAAAACGGGCGTTGCGAAAATAGTTTTAGCAAACAATGCATGATGATGACGATGCAATGCACAAATTCAACGCGATTTTCTAGTAGTGGTTTTGCGGGATGCCACAACCTTGCCCCGATTCCATAGAACCAAGTCTTTGCACGTAGGTCCCACCCATGTGTCTGGGGTGTGATCCCTCTATCGCGCAGGGACTTCTCAGCTTCCTCCCACTTAGGCCTCTGAGATATGTAGCCACCTGATCCCGTCCTCTGGTGATATTCCTTCTTCTGGGCATTTATCGTATTGGTTTCTGACCTCTTTGTAGCGATAGCACCTTCCTTGTACGCCACAAATTCGAGCCAGTGAGGTCTTATCTTCGCATAATATGCGTCTTTGAAATCTGGAGTCTTGCGAGCTTTGACAAATTTGTTCAATTTTGTCTTCCAGTTGCGTAAAGCGTCAGCCATCTTATTTAGAGTCCACTCTTTGACCTTTTCCTTTATAACCGGTTTATTTTCATCCTCCTCCGGCGGTAGGGTGAAATTTACCAACAGCGAATAACAAAGCATTTCTTTGGATCTTTCATCGACAAAGGTACCATCGCCCTTCTTTAGCTTATTCCAATATTCAATTATGATTGGGATTTGGTCCCTAACAAGAACTCCAGCCTGACGTATAAATTTGTCTATGGCCTTCTTGGGCTCCATCGGCCTGCCATCAACACGGACTGCTTCGATCGTGAACTTTGCATGATCTTTCAACCGATGGATCGCGCCTCACTTGCTCTTTTTCGTAGAAGAAGATTGTTGCTCGCTGGTCCATTATTTCTTCCTCTTCAAGGTTTCTACTGAGTGGGTCCATAGTTCCTAAAACAATAATATTATCTAGAGTAAGAGAGTAAACATTCAAGTGGACTTGGATTCATACACAAATATACATATTATTCATACAAAAATACACAAATATTATCTAGAGTAAGAGAGCGACCTAGGGTTCACCGGAGCGACGACAATGACGACGGCCAGCGGCGGCGCTTGGAGATCAGCGAGGCGACGACGGCTCCGAGCGAGAGGGAGCGAGCAGAGGGGCGGGTGAGCACCGTGGGCGCGACGGCGGCGTGGGTGGGCGCGGCGGCGACGGCTCCTCTCTCTGTGTTCCTCTGCTCGTCTCTAAACAATCCTCTCTAAACAATCCTAAAACAAAATATTCTAACAAATTCTCTAAACAAAATATTCTAACAAAATCCTAAAACAAAATATTCTAACAAATTCTCTAAACAATCCTAAAACAAAATATTCTAACAAATTCTCTAAACAAAATATTCTAACAAAATCCTAAAAACAAAATATTTTAACAAAATTCTCTAAATAATCCTAAAACAAAATACTAAAAAAAATATTCTAACAAATTCTCTAAACAAAATATTCTAACAAAATCCTAAAACAAAATATTCTAACAAATTCTCTAAACAATCCTAAAACAAAATATTCTAACAAATTCTCTAAACAAAATGTTCTAACAAAATCCTAAAACAAAATATTCTAACAAATTCTCTAAACAATCCTAAAACAAAATCCTAAAATAAAAATCCTAGGCGCGCGCGGCTCACCTAGGGCACGGCGGCCGACGGCGAGGCGCGGCCGATGACGGTGAGGCGGCGCGGACGGCGAGGAGGCACGGCACGTCGCGTGCGTGGTGCCGATGGCGGTAGGCGGATGTCGAGAGTGCGATGGCGGCCGCGGGCACGGTGATGGGATAAGACGGGCGCGGTGATGAATGGCGCAACGGAGGACGGCGACGACGCTGTCGAGCAGCCGGCGTCGTCGTTGTTCTCCAGAGCCTCCGCCGACGATCCCAAAATTTTCTAAGTGTATGGTGGGAAGACGACAAGACGCTGGCAAGAGAACCCTTTAACACAGGTTCCAGCCACGAACCGGTGTTAAAGGGATTGTTACAGCACCCCTTTTAACATCGGTTTGTGGCTGGAACCGTGTTAAAGGGGTGCTTTAAACGAATGCTCTTTTAACACCGGTTCGTGGCTGGAACCGGTATTAAAGGGGGGAATTTATATCATACATTAAATGGATGGGGGCTTTTTTAATTCAAAAAATAGGATAGAATTAAGAAAATTCATATCTTTTTCATTGTAACTCAGAAAAATATGAATAATATATCATAATTTTCATAAAAATAAGATCTATCTATTCATATAAAAACATTTTATAGTTACTGTAGACAAAAATTTTCAAAATGATTAAAACACTTACATATAAATTTTGATTATTCAATTAAGACAAAATTAAAAGAATCAAACCCTAAAATTTTGAACTTAAGAAATGTTAAGCATCTGAAAAGGAATGTAACCATATTTTATTAGAGAAAATCATATTTTATTTTGTATTAACATTTTTGAATTGTTTGGATATTTAAATTTAGCATCTTTTGTACACTTTGGAATCTGACAAAACTTTCAACATGAAAATTGTTTGTATTTGAATAATTAATCCTAAAACATTTTTTGTTTTAAAAAAATAAAATTCTAACTATTCAAACTAGTAGCATGTGGGAAAGGGCGGGCAGAATGCGCGGGAGGAAAAGGGAGGGAAGAAAATTTTATTACGATAGAATTGGAATTAAAGTACATAACGCAACTAACAAAGCACGACTGAAAATTAAGATATATAGAAGAACTGAAAATTAAGATACATCCAGATTAAGTCACAATCTACCGAACTTGTTTTGAAATGTTGGAGTGATTCAGTCATGCTCCTGCCTACACCTGTAATACTCGCCATTGTAGTCGTCGTACTCGTTGTGGCCATCATCGTTGTCGTCATCGGGGTCGCCATAGCTGAACCTTGAAGGCTGAGTACGTGTGGGCTGGACTTGAGGGTAGCGCAGACGGGGGTTAGAGTCGGCGGCGGTGTCACTGGCCATGACTCTCTGGAGAGTCCGACCGCGCCACCACAGCCGATGGCCGGCCTCGTTGAAGTTCGGACGAGGTGGGACGTCCTCCTCGTGCCTGGCAAGCGCCCTCTCACGCCAATCCCCGAAGAAGGCTTCCCAAGTCGGGAAATAGTCGGGATGCCATCTGGGATTCCTCCGCTGCTCCGGCGTGAGCTCGAAGTAGTAGTGGTTCGTGATGGCCATCCGACGCGCCACACCTAGAGGGACAGGAGGAACCGGCACGCCTCCGGCACTCAGCATCCAGCCGACGGGGACGCAGTAGCCCGGAGGGCAGGGGTAGTTCGAGGCGCAAAGCGCCTCCGCCTCCCTGGGGGTTAGTGGTACGGTGGAAGCCATGGGAAAGAGTGATGAGGTTGCAGATATGAGTCTAGAGATGTGCAATGACAATGGAGGCCAACCCTACATATATATATATATAGTGAGAAATGGCAGGAAGATAACTGGAGGGAAGAACTGACGGGAAAAACTGGCGGGAAGAAATGGCAGGAAGAACTGACGGGAAAAAATGGCGGGAATAAAAATGGCTCATTTAATACATATAGTGTTAACATAAGAAATATGACATTGATTTCCATGTTGAGATACATATGTGTGCCAGAAATGGCTCAATTAATACATATAGTCAATCTTATGATCGCGTCGGCCGTAACCATGGAGTATCAGCACCGTTTAATAGGATGGTTGGGTCAGTCTGCACTCTGAAGGGCGGAATTTCATCAAACTTATTATAATCTTCTGACATGTCTGTCTTGTCCTCCACTCCCACGATATTTATTTTCCCTGAAAGAACTATGTGACGCTTTGGCTCATCGTGTGATGTATCTGTTTGCTTATTTTTTCTTTTTTTTCGGTTTGGTAGACATGTCCTTCACATAGAAAACCTGAGCCACATCATTGTCTAAGACGAATGGTCCGTGTAAGTTCTTGTCTACCTTCATAAGATTGTTGAGATCCACTGTTGTCATTCCATACTTCTTGTCTACCTCAACCCCTCCTCCTGTTAGCTTGACCCATTTGCACCGAAACAAGGGGACCTTAAAATTAGGTCCATAGTCAAGTCCCCATATCTCCTCTATGAACCCATAATACATGGTCTTTTGCCCACTGTCTTCTGTTGCATCGAAGCGGACACCACTGTTTTGGTTAGTGCTCTTTTTATCTTGGCCTATCGTGTAAAATGTATTCCCATTTATCTCGTACCCTTGGAAAGTACATACAGTCGAAGATGGTGTCCTGGCCAACAAGTACAGCTGATCTCCAACAGTGGTGTTATTCGTGAGAAGTCTTTGCAGCCAACCACCAAAACTCGCCATGTGTTCACTTATAATCCATTCATCAGACTGTCCCGGGTGTTTGAGGCGTATAAAATTCTTGTGTTCATTGATATACGGGGCAACCAAGATAGATCTTTGTGAAACCGTGTAGTGTGCTTGATTGAGAGAATGCCCGTCCCTACATATCATTGCTTTACATCCTAGGGTGCCTTTTCCACACAGTCTCCCCTCATGTCGTGATTATGGAACACCAATCGCCTTAAGATCAGGAATAAAATCAACACAGAACTCAATGACCTCCTCTGTTACATAGCCCTTGGAGATGCTTCCTTCTGTCCTAGCACGGTTATGAACATATTTCTTTAAGAATCCCATGTACCTCTCAAAGGGGAACATATTGTGTAGAAATACAGGACCGAGAATGGCAATCCTTCTACTAGGTTAACCAAGAGATGCGTCATAATATTGAAGAAGGATGGTGGGAACACCAACTCAAAGCTGACAAGACATTGGGCCACATCTGTTTGTAACCCTGGTAGGCTTTCTGGATTGATTACCTTCTGAGATATTGCATTGAGGAATGCACATAGCTTCACAATGGGTACTCGAACATTTTCAGGTAGAAGCCCCCTCAATGCAATCGGAAGCAATTGCGTCATAATCACGTGGCAGTCATGAGACTTCAGGTTTTGGAATTTTTTCTCTGCCATATTTATTATTCCCTTTATATTCGACAAGAAGCCAGAAGGGACCTTGATACTGCTCAGGCATTCAAAAAAGATTTCATTCTCTGCTTTGGTAAGAGCGTAGCTGGCAGGAGTTAAGTGGCATCGTTTACCCTTCTCGTTCTCAGGATGCATAGACTCTTCAGGGTCTTTCATACGTTGTTGGTCCTGCCGTGCTTCCTATGTATCTTTTGTCTTCCTATACACTCCTAGGAAGCCTAGCAGGTTCATGCAAACATTCTTCGTCACGTGCATCACATCGATTGAAGAGCGGACCTCTAGGACTTTCCATTAGGGTAGGTCCTAAAATATAGATTGCTTCTTCCACATGGGCGCGTGTCCGGCATCGTCATTCGGAACAGGTAGACTGCCAGGACCTTTTACAAATATTACTTCTAGGTACTTGACCATACCAAATACCTCCTCACCGGTACGGAGGACAGACTTCTTCCAGGGTTCTGCCAGACGTTTGAAATGCTTGCCTTTCTTTCTTACGGGATGCAGGTTTGGAAGAAACCGACGATACCCTAGGTACACAACCTTCTTACATTTATCCAAATATACACTTTTAGTCTCATCTACACAGTGTGTGCATGCATTGTATCCCTTGTTTGTCTACCCTGAAATGTTACTAAGAGCAGGCCAATCATTGATGGTTACGAAAAGCAACACTCGTAGGTCAAATGGCTCCCCTTTGTGCTCATCCCACATACGTACACCTGGTTTGGCCCACAGCTGTAAAAATTCTTCAACTAATGGC